>JAJGOT010000296.1:0-642500 GCA_022457155.1 Cladopsammia gracilis | reverse complement strand
AGTGCATGCAAGGTCCATTTATCTGTTCCTCAAAAAGAAAGGGAAATCGTTATCGGTTGGAACTCTCACCAAATCCGGCAATAATGTATTCACTAAGTTCCTTTTACTTGATATGTTTCGTTTCATCATTTCCTTTTTCTTATGTTGTAAATTGATTTTCAGTTTCACAATATTGACAATGGTTTTCCAGCCATTTTTTACTTTTCACAGCTATATGACTGTAAAATCCTCCTATTACAACTACAAAATGAAGAATAAACAGTCAATGGATTCTACAGTGTCACAGTGAATCTTTGATTGTAGAGCAGTTACACTACTGGCTATGCTTCAAATTCTTAATTTCTTATGTATGCTTAAAGCCTAGATTCACAACTTGTATAGTTCTTGTTTTCAGTTAGTTGCTATCTCTTATGATGATCTGAAGTTGCTAGTACATTTGTATGTCCAGTGATATGATGTCACTTTGTGGTCATTTTTATCTGTGAATATGCAAAGCAATGTCTTTGACTTCAAACTCAGTATGGAAAATTAAAACCGATCTGTGGATTTCAAATGGATTTTTCAAGACTTCGGTGAATGCCTACATGTACAGCATGATATACAGTGTACATGTATGTGTATGTTTCTAAATGTGAAGCCATTTGAGAAAATGGCAACCTTTTAATCAATTCATATAATCTCTTAATCTCAAAAACAATTGAATCAGAAACACTTAGCTGCAGGCTAAAAAACACTTGAAATAGACTTTTCTGACAGAGCATAAAAGCGAATTTATAAGTCGGGCAGCCTTGGCATTCTGCCCGACTAAAAAACAAATGCTTGAAAGTTTCTTTCTTGTCTGTGAAATCAAAAGTTTCGCAAGTAAAATTCCACAACTGTTTTGACAATGCTATGGCATCAAACCATTATTTATTAGAGGACATAATTTTATAATGGGGAACTAAAATTTATTTGTTAAATTAACTGAACAAGGAAATCTTGGGTTTGCTACATGTATCTGTCATTCTGGTAAGTAAATTCCACAAAACTAACCTTGAATCCTTCTGGCTGGTAATCCCAGGAAACAGTCCTACTAAGGGCCTCAGTATTAACACCACGAGGAATGTAAATACTCTGTGTCATTTCATTAATATCCTGGTGGCAGAAAAGAAGCAAATAATCAGAGCACAAATGATTATGGTGGTTGGTTTTAACAGGCTTTTCACATACCAGTAAGAAAATAAGTGCTTTTGTTTGGGTAAAAATAAGTGGTCATAATAGTGACTAGGTGGTCGTATGGTAGGGATCCACCTTGTTGCAAATAGTTTGAAATGGAAAAAGTGCAAAGGGTGCAGAAATTAGGAGTAAAAGGTGCAGGAAGTGGGAAGTTCAGAATTTTTTTGTGTCCCTCCTCCCTCCATGACACTTAATAAAATCTGTATATACTGTACTGAACATGATAAGTACTACACAGTACAGTCATGTATGTATATTTTGTATATAATTTTGTAGTTCAAAATGAATCTTTGGTCAAAATGATTTCAAACTAGTTTAGTTTTGATTTTCTTTTGTTCCAGATTAATTGACATAATCCTAAGACAAAGAAAAGTACAAATCAAACTAGTTTGAAATCACTTTGACCTGAGATCATTTTAAACTACAACACATACATGTACTGAACATCTTGGAAACAAGACCCTATCTCACACATTAATACAGGTGAGACTATCTGAACATCAGAACATTGTACTGACAATACAAGGATAAATTAGGTTTTGAACACTACTATCCAGGGTTATTATTCATTTCATTTTGCTGATGTTAAATGTACCTTAAGTGGTCTCTGGATTCCATCAAAGATACTTCCCAAAATTCCTATTTAGAATTAAAAGCAACAAATGACTAAATAATGTAACATCATTGAGATTGTAATGACATAATGACATACTGTGAGCTTGAAGTTTTTCCAGTCTAACTTATTCAATTTCAATCTTTTCTTATCACCAAAATAAACCCTAGGTATAACTTTACTACTGCATAGCCCTGTTTCTAATTCCATTAGATATCAGAGTATATAATTCTTACACCACTACTGCACAGCCCTGTTTCTAATTCCATTTGATATCAGAGTATAGAATTCTTACACTACTACTGCACAGCCCTGTTTCTACAATGTAATTCCATTTGATATCAGAGTATAGAATTAATTCTTACACTACTACTGCACAGCCCTGATTCTAATTCCATTTGATATCAGAGTATAGAATTCTTACACTACTACTGCACAGCCCTGTTTCTAATTCCATTTGATGTCAGAGTATAGAATTCTTACACTACTACTGCACAGCCCTGTTTCTAATTCCATTTGATATCAGAGTATAGAATTCTTACACTACTCAAATGACCCTGGTCAGTGAGTAACAATGAACAACAAAACAATCGTTCAGCATAATATTATTATCAGTTCAGATTTGTAGACATTGTGAGATTGCAGGTGGTACACTTGTAGCAATCACTTTTTTGTGTGTTTTAATCAAATATCACAGTAATAGGACTATAATGTGTGGTGCATATTTCAAATAAACATAAAATCTTTTTAAAGTTGTCTCGGATGTCTAAGGACTGGATAAATAATGGTGTATTATCTGTTGTCATTCAAATGTTTCTTTGATTTGAAAAAATTTAAACCAATTTAATTTTTATTTTCCTTTGTCTCAGATTCATTATCATATTTTGAGAAAAATTCAAACAAAAATTTAAACCAAAGAAACATGTGAACCACAACATATCCACTGTATAAATTGACTGGTTAAAGATTCTTCCACTGAATAGTGCTATCCACTTTTTGAACAATTAGGGTCAGGTACATTGTACTAAGTGTTAACCACAGTATACCCAGCTTTACCTGGTCCAAGTTCAACTGAAAGAGGTTTTCCAGTTCTTAGCACAGGATCACCAACAGTCACACCAGCTGTAAACAGTGCTTGTTAAGGATTTAAACTTTACTCACTTTCTACTGAATGTCATTTATATCAATATACAGTCAAACTGTATTCAGAGAACACCCTTGGGGAATGCTCTAGTGTTCGCTTATACAGGGTGTCTCAGCTTAAGATGGGTTCCCATAAAAGAAAATTTGCTTCACATTGTTTCTTTTCACCCAGGTGGGTACCAGTGGGGTGGGCAGGGTTACATCCAGTGGGGGGTCACTGGGCAGGGTTACATCCAGCACGGGGCAGGCATTTCTAGCATGTGTTTTGGATACAAGTTTCTTCATAAACTTGAATTGTTGCCATGTCCCCTTCCAGACGAATGATCTCTCCAACCAGCTCACTGTGGCCAACACGAACCTGATTTAATAAAAATTGTCAATCAGTACATCTGAGATACAAAGGAGAAAAAAAAAATAACATACACATAAAAAGCAATCATGCACTCTTGGAATTCCTTGAAGTACATAATAACAGTGCCATCCATAAACAGCTAAAATATCATATGGTGTTAAATTATCATGGATATTACTAATTTTTTCCGCAAATTACAGAAGAGGGGTGGAAGGTGAGGATGAATTTAAGCTTACATAACTTGAGGCAAGTTTTGTATTAACATATTTATAAAGCTTAATTATTATGAAGTTGGTTATGAATGCTTTGAGTGATCGGATTGATTCCATAGAAATAAAATGTTGTAATACGCGATAAACAGTTGATAGAAACGGAAACTTTCAAACCTCACAGGGCAAAAGTTAAAAGCTCATGATCGGACTGTCTATAACTTCCGATCCTACATGTACTGTATTACAGCTTCTATTGTTAGTTTAAAAATCATCTCCTCCCCACTCACCAGTTCGTACATAGCGGCCCCGCTCATGTTTTCCGCAGTCACGACTACAATAGAAGTAGAGAGCAATATAACATCGGCTTATTTACAGCAACGCACAGGAAAAAAACAGCTGAAGAATTGCGATACATATTAAATGATCCTTGTTTGATACTCACCGGGTCCTGACACGGCGAACACATAACCAAATTTGCTTTCCTTCTCCTGGTCTTTAATTTTAGGCAACTTATTCGCGAGATCCATCCCTCCGGCCTGTGTAAAACAAGGGCGATTTTTAGAATTAAGCTTCAACTACTTTTCAATACCAGTAAATAAAATATAAAAGAGATAAAAACATCACATTGCGGGTTCACCCACCATCTTGGAAATAAATGATATAATGTCACGTGGGTGTCGCGCGCTCGCCTAGTCGCTACTCCCCAGTCCTTTTCATTGGCTTCTTTATTAAAAAAAACATGGCGGGACTTGGACGAATGTCTTGTTACATTGCAATAGCTTTTATGGTCAATTTTGCTCATCGTAGCACTGTAGCACAAGAAAACACAGAAGCTACTTCAACTATTCAATTTACAACCTCGAGTTCTCAGTCTGTGGGAATTTTGTCGTCGGTAGCACCCACAAAAACAACAACAAGTAAGAACAGTTCCGTGGGACAAATCGACTTATCAGATTTACAATGTCCAGACGGGGTTCAGTGCAGCGTTCTTGGCGGTTCTTGTATACAGTGTGATTTCAAGCGTATAAACTACTCTTGTATTTACGGAGAAGACGTTGAAGTGCAATGTAAACCAATAAGCTCGACAATCAAATGCACGGTAGGTATACATGCTGATGTAGTTTACAAATTGAGTTTAATAAGCTTACATGAAAGCTGTAAGCTTAAATGTAAAATCAAATATTGCAATTGCAATTGAGCCTCAATTATATGTCATCGGATCTCGAGGATGTTCGGGTTGGAATCAAAAAATATTTTTAGTGTAAGCTTAATTTCTTTTTTTTTTTTACAAGTTGTTACAGTTTATTGTTACAATACATCCTAGATACAGTCATTTGCAGAAGATCTTAGCAAGCTCTACTGAGCTTTTCAAAGAAGATCCCCAGTTATAGTTTTACTACTAATTATAGTTTTACCACTAATTACTCATGCACAAAGTTATAAAATGCCCTCCGTTTTTTTTTTCATTTTGTTAATGTTTTTTTGTGTCATGATTATGCATGCAAATTTATACACGCATTATTGTAATTTATTATTCCCAGGCTTCTGCTTTTCTCTCAGTCAACACAGTACATATTTGACTTCCGGTTTTGAGGAATGACGTAAACAGTAACACCACCAAAACAACGTCATGGAAGTGTCACACCATCATGCCACTGACCCCCAACCCACCCTTCATTAATATTAGTATTCACATTACCTATATATTAGGTTCCGACAAATCGCTGACTTCCTTGTGGTAGCCTTCTTCATAAAAGCAATTAAAAATAGAAACGCGCTTTACACAGATAGGTATAAAGCGCAAGAGATAATTCTTGGGAACATGCGGGTCCTTATCGTCTTGTTGCTTTAGAAAAATTGCTTCTTTTCTTATGGTACATTGAAATATAAGACAAATGTTTCTTACGCATGCGCACGACAAACATTTTCCGTCATTTAGTCTGATTGGTGAATAAGTCAGTCCTGTATTTCTCCCATTGAGGTGAACGTTGCTTTTATACACAGCATACAGCTACATGTATTTTTAATCAGAGTTCTTCTGAGGCAAAAATGCCAAATATCGATCTCTCACGCTGGTATAAATATATTTTCAATTTATTCCCCTTTTTACTGCCAATTCTTTACAATGCCTGTGTTGGAGCAGTCTTTGCTGCCTGTGGTGAGTAAATTATTTCAAGACTTTTTGAAAGAAAGAACAATAGAAACACACGGCAAAATGGCGTCATTACTACAGCCGTCGGATTTTAAAAAAAATTTGGACTTCAGGACTGGACTTCCGTGGATTATGGACTGTGGAATGTGTGTCATATTAATGTGATTTTTACTGACTTCATTGCTTTTTTAAGTAGTCTTTTCAAATGTAACAGAAATAATTCATGGCTTGGAAAGTAATACATGTAGATGAGTGTGGATTTGATTGGGAATCAATAAGTTAAAAGCGAGTACAGAAAAATTGTTAGCTTCAATCAATGCATCTTAGAGTCTCATGCGCATGAGTATAGGCTATATGTAGCCTCTTGTTAAAATTACAATCAATGGCACTTTTTACAAGTTACATTTTCATCCTAAAATATTACAGTTTAATGTATTTCTAATGTAAATGTAAATGATGCTATATAATATAGATATCTTGATGAAATTTTTATATGAACTATAAGATATTTGATTTCTTAGGTTTTCTGGTAGACTGTGAGGGATGTAGCTAAGATATCCAACAGGTGGACTTTTGTTTATCACAGGCGGAAAATTTTGTTAAAAAAAGAGAAAGAGTTAAGCAGACATATTTTTCCAGGTGGAAAAAATCAAGAAAACTCAGTCTTCAGGCGGTTATTTTTTCTGCCTTCCCCCTATTATTTACATCCCTGACTGTTTCATAGTTTTCTTCTCTGTATTTGACAGAGAATTTTCCATAATTTGTTCTTTGATAATTAATGTGTATATTAGACGCTGATGTAAACGTTCATTATTTGAAAAATGAAAACATAAAGAGACAAAGGTATGTATTAAGTTCGTAAATATTCATTAACTTCAGTGATTGAAAAATTGGTTTTGATTCTTCCCGATTGTGCAAATGCCATAATTCTTACTATCTTCTTTTGTACCAGGTTGAAGCCTAGAAGGATATGTACTGGTCCATTTGATAATTTATTACAATAATTATATTATAATTAAGTATGGATATATCATTGTATTATAAATCATAATAGACTTTTGAGAGATACGTAGTGCCTTGCTTTTGCTATTATTCCTGTCATTTTGGATATCTTAGATGACACCTGATTGATATGATACTTCCATGAGAGTTCATCATCGATGATTGATCCTAGAAATTTTGTGTATCGTACGTTTTCAATGACTTTTTTTCTTTGTTTTGAAAACCATGAAGTGAGTTTTCTTTACATATTTTAAGGAAAGTTTATTTGCAGAAAGCCACTTTGTAATATTATTTAATTATTGATTCATGGTATTATATAAACAATGTATATTTTCATCACTAAAAATAAATTTGTATTGTCCACAAAAACAATGAAATTTAAAATATTGCAGCTCTGACAAAATTCAAAATTGTCTATATATTTAATGTCAATGTTCATATATAGATAAGAAAGAGTTAAGGTCCTAACACTGATCCTTGAGGCACCCCACATTTCATTGCTAAGCTATCTGAATTGATTGTCTTGAATTTAACAATTTGCTTTCTGTTGCTTAATTGGTAATTTCTAAACCAATCTAAGACTGCCCCTCTGATTCCATACTTGAGCTTTCCTAATAGAATTTCATGAATAACCATTTCGAACACTTTACCAAGATCCAAAAATACCCCAATAGTAAATTTGTTGCTATCTATGGACTGCAAAATATTAGTTACAAGCTATAATGTTGCTAAGTTAGTCGAGTGCTTTCTTCCAAAGCCATATTGACTATGAAAGAGTATTTGGTGCTTATCAAGGTACTTTACTAATCTCTTTCTTGTACATAACCTCTAATATTTTACTAAAGCATGGAAGAACTGAAATTGCATGGTTTATAATTTGTAAACTGTTCCTTATTATTTGCTTTTTAATATTGGAGTATTAACTAGTGCTATTTTCAGTTGCTCTGGTATTACACTGTAAACCACTAAGAAACAATTGAGTAAATATAATAAGTTAAAGGTTTAACTGTGTAAATGGATATTTTCTGTACGATTTTTGGTGGTATTCCATCATACCTGCAAGATTTATTTTCTGCTAATTGACTAATACTTCATTTTCAACCTCTTTTTCTGAATTTAAATATTTTACTTTCAATTTGTTAAGTACGTGGTATAGTTTACTTTATTTTTTGGATTTTTTTCCAGTCAATTTTGGACCAACATTAACAATGTAGTCCTTAAATTTATCAGCTATTTCTGTTGGATCAGTAATTGTTGTTTCATTTTCTTTAAAGCTATCTGACCTACTTTTCCTCTTGTTAAGGCTCCAAGTAAAGTGTAGTCTTAAGGTTACCCTCACATTTACTGAATTTATCATCATAGTATAACTTCTTTGCAGTTTTCTTTAATTTGTTAAATTTATTTTGATACTTTTTATAATTTGTTTCATTTACGACTGTTGGTTTGGCTAAACATTTTTTATATAACTTATTTTTGGTTTTCTGAGAAATTAAAATGCCCTTTGTGATCTATGGTATTTTCCTAATCTCAGCAATTTATTAAACCATATACTTTGACAATTATTGTGTTACCCAGTATACAGATTGCTTTTGAAATTTTTCTTTGGTTTGATTTTTTTTATAAGTTTCAAACAATTTGATTTTTGTTTTCCTTTGTCTGTGATTATGACGTGATGAACATGATTCACAACATAGAGAAACAGTGGCACAACTTAGTAAATTCAGACTGGCTATAGCTTATACCATACATCATACATGCCTTCCGGATGACTACTGTTTAATTTCTGGTAAAAAAAAAACCCTACTCCCAGTACACTGCTAAATGCAGTTTAAGTTCAGTGGTTAGAGTATATAACCAGTTTGTAGATCAACTCCCATCAGGGCTTCGGTTTCTTTTCTTCTCATACTGTTTCTCATTAACATGGCTGAACTTCCATGTACCATCTTTCTCTTTATCATCTTTAACATTCAATTTACTTTTCACTACAGGTATTGTGGAGTGGATGTACATTTGTATAACTAGCCCTGGCCTGCCAGAGGCATTTTTCAAATTTTTCAAAGGGAGGGGGAGTCAAACTGTGTCACACCCAGGGTACCTACCAGATTGTCACGGGCACCCCAGGACCCCCCATAGCTATGCCCCTGCTCTACAAACAAGATGGGGACTGTTTGATACAGATATAGGCATTTTTTTAGACCCATCTCTGAGCTTATGAACTTGGGGCAGCCATAATTACTGATAACTATAGAACTAAAAATAGAAGAAAGTGGAATGGCCTACCTGTTGATGTTGCCTAAGCACATTCGTTTGATATATTTTCAAATCAATGCTCTCTCTATTTGACAGACTGATTATTTTTACATTTTTTGACAAATTAGTTATAAATATTTAAATGTGTTTCCGCATAATATTTATCAATTATTGGACGAGGTTGAGCAAAATTTTACAATTTGTCATTGGCAAGCAGAACTACGAGGCACTGACAAATCACAATATTTTGCAATAGCCAAGTTCAATAATAAATTGTTTTATCATTCGATCACTGAGTTTGTTTTTCAAATTAATATTTATTCATAACTGTTAAAACAGAGCAGAAATTGGACTGCCATTGTAAAGGAGGGGAGCAGAACAATTATTCAAAACAACTTTGCACCTTTCTGCGCATGAGCAGAATTATTTTTAGGCAGTTATTTGCAGGTCACATGGTGGGCTTTTGGCCGATGAAAAGGAAGAAAAAATGTATTAAATGATATTACAACTTATATAATTTTATTATTGTTATATCATTATGCAAATTTATGCTGTTCAGTTTATTATTATTATAATAAGAAATTTGTTAATAAAGTATTAATTATTATTATTATAATATTATTATTTATAATTATTATCACTACTTGTTTCCCTAATTAGACTGTATATTTTTTTACTGTACTGTAGGGATCTCAGATTTTTCAAAGAACTTTCAACTGTAGATACTGTTACCAAACACATCCTAAGGATCACATTTGTCAGGAACAGTCAGGCTGCAAGGTAACAACTACATGTATGAAGTCAGTGTCACATACAGGGCTGTCGTTATAACCTTTGAAGAGTCCACAAGGAAAGTAACCGGTCATAAAACAAAGAAAGTCTTTCATGCTTGATAATAAATAAAAGTTTTGAAACTGACCTGTTAAAAATCTTTATGAAAAGTTTAAAAGTTTTTCTAAAATTTCGGTTCCTCACTGCGGCCTTCATCAGAGAATGAATGTTCTTTTTGTGGGAAACAAGTTATTTAAAATCCTTAAAATCCTTTAAAATAACTTGTTTCCCATAAAAAGAACATTCATTCTCTGATGAAGGCCGCAGTGAGCGACTGAAAATTTAGAAAAACTTTTAAACTTTTCATAAAGATTTTTAACAGGTCAGTTTCAAAACTTTTATTTATTATCATTATGAGCACTGATCTCTTTCATGCTTGTTGTATTTTAATCATTTTCAAACATCGAGTAACTTGTAATCTTTACGGTACTTGCCGGCCACAATGACAGCCCTGCACATGTAACTTGTTATATTTAAATTACTTATAATAAGTGAAATCAAAGATCCGCACAGTGGTAGTGGTAACCAAATAAGGTGCAGGACGTAAGTCCTTGCAATATCAGTACAGCAGTCTGTGACTTTTAATCCATTTAGGCTGGTTCACACTAGCAATGTAATCAGAAGTGGAGTTGGAGGTGGAATAGCAGAAGCAGAATGTGAAGAGAAAGGAAACCTTCTGATCCTTTCAATTCCGATTCCAATTCTGTTTTTTTTAATTTACATTTTGTACACTAGAACACAAGTCTCCTTCTGCTTTCGACTCCAACTCTGCTTTAGAATGCTAGCAGTCCCTCTCTGGATAGTTGAGCAGGTAAGTAAATATGCGATGACGGCGATGGACCGAGCGGCAAGCAAGCGAAAGTAATGCAAACCGAGGGGGCACTGGGGAAGAGGAGGCCTTAAATTTTTGTTGTATGTGTGAGACAACTTTTAAGAATAAGGGGACTTACATATCATCTGAAAACCTTTTCACTACTTTGAAGGATGGCACTCCACTTAACGAGATCGTGACTGAAAGTCTAAAAGCTTTCGGTAAACTCTGCACCCAATCTATCTACTTGTGTTTGCAAGAAATGTACACTGAAAATCAGAAATGTGTGTATCAAATGGGGGTGACAGGCCTGCATGACTCTTACACATGTACATCATGTTTTTAATGCCGTTTGCTCCTTTTACATGTTTTGAACGGGTATACAGTAGAACCCCGCTAAGTCAAACTCTGAAGGGAAACGAAAATGGGATGAGTTAGCGGTGGTTTGAGTTATCGGGGTTGATGAAAAATTTATTTATTTTTGTTAATTATTAATAATAGTGATGATATATAGTATGAGCATACAGTAAAACCTGTATTAAGCGAACAGCAGCTGCTTGGGTCCCTAAATTTTCTTCCTGTCTTTACTGTAAAACAGACCTGTATTCAGCATTTAACCCCTCTATTAAGTGGACACTAGCAAGGGTCCCAAGGGTGTCCGCTTAATACAGGTTTCACTGTTAAGTTTTATTATTTACTTCTCTGTGATGAACATCACTCGATTTGCGTATAGTAACAGGAAATTCCAAAGATTTAGAACGTCAAGCCAAATGTAACATTAACATTTGGGTGCAGGTGTTTGCAGTATAAAGTAACAGAGTTTGTAGTGTATTACAATCAGATAACAAGCAGCCTATTTCCGTGATGATATTTTAGAATAAAATAAAAGTTAACGTTGGAAAGCAATATCAGTCTGAGCCTGCAATCACCACTGCGGCCTCATCTTTCATGTAATTCCTTATTTGTCACTTGTTTTCCTTATTTGGCTCCTGCCGATGAAACAGGTTAAATTACGTGAGGTTTCTCAAATGCCCTCATCTAAGAAGGCTGCAATTTTCACTGCAGCGAGATTGACCCTACCGCCCTCCCGCCCTCCCATATTTAATCATTGTCTCTGTAAGAATAATTGCTCTGTTACCCTAACTCAACTCCTACCTTCAAAAAATAAAAATAAACTAGTTAGAAAAAATTACCTAGTTTAAAAAAAATCCCCGTATTTTCTCGATTAAACGCCGGACCCCGAATAAACGCCGGGTATAATAGAGGAAGTTGTAAGTAAGCCCTCCAAACGTTTATTTGTGGTACAATAAACTTGATATTTAAGGGCAAGGTACACGGCTGCCAAGAAAAACGAATAATAACCCTCTCTTAAAAAATGGCGGGCGAGAAAAAACTGCTGATTCAAAGAAACGCCGGGTCCACTAGGCCAAATTTGAAATAAACGCCGGGGGCGTTTAATTGAGAAAATACGGTACCTGCAACACATATGATACTTGCTGAACTGGGTTAACTTGGCCCCAGGACATTACCCTAGCATCGATCCCCGTACAGTACAGGCATGAGGCACCCCCTCGGCATGGCGCCATGTGCCGAGGCCCCTCATCTGGTGGGTTTATGCGGTCAGTGGGTTTTATCCGAGCCTTGCCAGTACATTCCCTGCCCATTTTACGCCCACAAATGAGTGTTTTCTTTCATTGCTTGTTGAAACCTTAAATACTGTATTTTGAGAAGTCCTAACAACAGAGTTTGAGTTATCGGGGTAAATTTGGGCCAAGGGAAACGAAAAATAGTTCGAGTTAGCAGGGAATAGGGCCAAATCCAAGGGAATTTAAACTTAATTCGAGTTGGTGGGGAGTTAGAGTTATCAGAGTTTCAGTTAGCAGGGTTCTACTGTCAGTAATACATTAAGTTTGTTATGGAGGATTTTAGTATTGCGTGCATGATCTCAGGGTCATAATTTTATGCCCATGAGTAATGGTTATGTACATATGCATGTACATGTGTATGTTCAAAGAGGATGCTTTTAACAGTATAAAATCAAGAAATAAAAATGATAGGTCACCAAAAAGAAAATTGGTTGTTTAGGAGAAAACAGCCTTTTATTCATTTGGCCAACTTATTCTTAAAAGAAACCCTATTGTTTCAGACTGTGGGTGCTTTAAATGTGCATGCTAATGACACAAGAAAGCATGAGCAATAGTGATGTGCAATGCAATACTAAGGAATCACCGTAAGCTATGAAGTCAATTGGAGAGCTCAGGCCATTAATTATGAGCTCATACAAAAATATAATGCACTTTTAATTATTTATGTACATTGTATAAAAAAGGCACACTAAAAGTTATTATTAAATAGAGCAGTTTTCAATTGAGTGTTTAAAGTAATTACACAATTACTTTGGTTTTTCATTGCTATGCTTTGTGATTGGCTAAAAAATCTCGCTCCACTTTCTTGACCAATCAGAGGTAAAACCAAAACCAATCGTGACTTGCTTGCACATGTTTTCCCGCGCTTGGCGCCGCCGACATGTAATTGCTTCAAGATCTGATTGGTTCATTGGATTGTTTATGACTGCTGTGATTGGTCAGAGTAATTACTTTGGTTTTGGTTTTACAAAATGACTCAATTGAAAACTGCTCTTCCCTAGTAAGTTATTGTAATACTTATTATTCCCTGATGATAGCAATTAAATGAATGTGAATATATGATATGATCATAAATTAGGTACATTTATATTGTAAAAAGTGATATTATATAATGATGATATAATTTGACTAGCTCTTTGGCTGGCTTGCATTGATAATTTTATCATACCACTGTTATCAGAACAACATAGTTATACTACTCGTATTGCCTCTTCAGAACAACATATAATTTATTCCCTTTTATAGAACAAACATTAGAAAGTTATCTCCCACCATTATTGGATGATATTCCCCTTTCCATCCGCTCTAAGCCTACTAAAAAACTATTTAAGAAATCTCTTTTCAGTCATTACTTATCTCAATACTAAATTGAAATGCTAGATTGACTTAGTTGCTTTATCTACTTGTACTTAATATACAATTGCTTTCATATGTGTGTGTGCATATGTGTTTATTGTATTTCATTAGCATTTTCTCCTTTATATCCACTTAATTAAGTATCCTTTATATTTTCCAACTATGAGGGCAAGGTATTAGTTAAAACTATTTTTTACCCCCCTTTTTAAGGAAAAAAAAGGGATGGAACTGCACTATTCCACGCTTGCTCGAATGCCCAATGAATGGTGAACATTTTGTTATCATTTTTGTGACACAATATGTTACCATAGCAACAGTATAATGTGGCAATTCTCCAGACACCCTTAATTTTAGCTTTAAGTGTTAATAACTTGGTGAACCCATTTTTTATTGTCGAATTTTGAAAAGCAGGATAAGATGCAACTTTTGGCAAAGTTTAAAAAAATTCTGTACATGGGGTTCAGAGCCACCTTAAATTTTCTCACCGAGTCATTTTTGAGTTATTAACACTTAAAGATAAAATTAAGGGTGTTTTCAGCATGTTGTACTGTTGCTATAGTAACATACTGTGTCACAAAAATGATAACATGTTCACCAATCATTGGGCATTCGTTTGATATCATGATTGTAGCATGATGATGATGAACTTTATTCATGTGTCAATGTATTTAGCTAGCGCTAATTGGGGACACAACATAAAGATACAATAAATAATGAATAGTATGATAAATAAAAGTTAAGAAATAAGAAAGCTATAAAAGAAGCTATGTAAGGGTTAGACAATGAACGCGAGTGTTCTATGGGATATAGTGCCTCGAGCATAGATAGAAGTCTACGAGGGCGTAGCCCGAGTGGCACTTCTATCTAATGCGAGAGGCGCTATATCCCACAGGACACGAGCGTTCATTGTCTAACCGTCTTAGAAAATGGTCATATCCGCGAAGAAAACATATGTTATGCAGATTGTATTTATGAGCGTATTTTAATAGGCCATTTCCGAGTTGCCTTTAGCCTCTCTATCAGAGCGAGGCTACAGGTGCGAAACCTTTCATATTAAAATTAGTTTTCATTCACATGCAAATAAGTTTTATTTGCATGTGAATGAAAACTCATTTTCATATGAAAGGTTTCGCACCTAGCCTCCCTTTGATAGAGAGGCTAAAGGCAACTCGGAAATGGCCTGTTGTGTTATTCACACTTGGGAATCACGTTGTTATTAATTTTGTTTTGGATGTCGCCGAAATGTTGGTAGAATTTTACGAATAACAATGCTTTTCTTTCTTTGGAGCTTTGCTTATTCTTTGTTGTTTTGATGGCTCATTTGCTCCGGCTATGAGCCAGTATACAGAGCTCGAGGAGCTTGAGGCCGTCCTTGCCACTCAAGAGTTACTTGCTTTTGAGAGCGTAGACATATCCGAGTACTTGGGGAATGATATGAATTCGACGAAAGTGCACGTTTCCAAAAGCCTACGACAGTGAACGAAATTGAGCAAAGGGAAAGAGACAGAATTCCAAAGCACGGTGAGACCAGTCTTTCGGTTGTTTCGGTGTGTACCGGAGGACAGATGACGTAAAACAAAAGGAACAAAGAAGGACAATAATACAAATGCAAAACAAGACCAAAAATACAATACCTCACAAACAATAGAAGACAATGAGTACCCGTACACGCAGAAAGACCCAGTCTTTCGTTTAATTTTTCCTAAAAATTGTTAAGTCGAATTTCGTTTTGTTATTTTGGTGATTAATCTCTTGCTTAAGTTATGTAAAGCGAAAACTTCAAATAAAATTGTCATTGTTATAACTGCAAGTTGTTTTTGTTTAAATTAGCAGCCTGTAATTCATTAGTATGCTCTATATATCATTAGTATGCTCTATTTTCTCATTAGTATGCTCTATATAGAGCATACTAATTAGGCTTAACGACAAAGGAAAACAAAAGAATTCATTAGTATGTTCTATATAGAGCTTACTAATGAGTAGTTATTTTACCCCACAATTTCCCTGGGCTTCAAAGCCCCCGCCTCTTTACATAATTTAAGACAGTTTATGGGAAATAGAGCACACAAATACTGGGCACTGATTGGCTGAGTGGGTGTGACCATTTTCTAAAGTATAATCCTATATAATATTATATTATACATTTACAATATTCTAAAATAATAAAAAAACAATAAAAAACAATTCTCAGCACATGGGCACAACTTAAGAGGTACAAATAACACGCAGAGCAATTGTTGCCGTTTATCAGTTCAGTAAGATCCCTACATCTAATATGACACTTAAACCTAGATAGGCTGCTCGTTTCAGTGATGTTTTTATCTAGCTTGTTCCATAAAAAGGGTCCAAGATATCTAAGAGAGTGTTTACCATATAATACAGAATTAAATCTAGGAGTATCAAAATTTTGGTTCCTTAAATTATATTTACAAGACTTTGTACTGAAAATGTCACAAATGAAATCCGGAACAAGCCCATATTTAACCTTGTACATGAGTATAACTATGTCTTGTAATCTCCTATTAAGAAGACTTGGCAGTTTAGCACGATCTAATGAGTTCATATACGTTTCTGAATGTGAGTTGTAAACTATTCTTAGTGCCCACTCTTGAATTCTCTCAACCTTTCTTGTATCCGATGCCTTACAGAAATGCCATGTGAGATGACAATAGGTGAGATATGGCATGATAGCAGTTTTATAAAGTAATAGTTTAGCCTCCGTAGTAATTAAGTTTCTTAACCTGGCGAGAACACCCACCCTTTGACTGGCCTTTTTGCATAATTTGCATCAACTGTTAAAGAGTGGTTATAATGACCCATCAAAATCTAAGTCTTGGAAAGTGCTGGAAACTGTTGGGAGCCACCTTAAAGAGGCTTAATGTCACTTGTTACAGTACTTTAAAAAGCCATAAAGACATGTACCAGTATTTGTATCAGTGGAAACAAGTATTATAATTTAAATTTATTCTACTGGAATAGTCCTCTATTAAAAAGAGTAAAATAAACTAAGAGTCTTGGGCTACCATTGAACAGGATGACAATGAATTGCAACTTGCAAACATTGGACCATTTTTCTCAAGTTTTCCATAAAATTATTGCCTTGTGTCTTGGAAAACTTGCTGAAACTCTGATTATGGTTTATTCTTTCTTTGAAAATTCACTTGATTTCTTCCTCTTAGTGTTCTGATCTATTAATTAATATTTTGTGTTATGGTACAATGTACTTAGGTTTAATTTAGGGCAGTTTTGATCCAAAAATGTAAAGAAATGTTTAAATTTCTAACATGTGCCACTGCAATCATCTTTTATTTGACTTGTTTCATCAGCAGTTCACATATATGATTATTTCAAAGATTTCTCTCACTGACAAAAAATCATAATAATATTACATGTATCTCTACACATGTGAAGATATTGATTTTTTATTCTCACTGACATTCATCTGTGTTGATGTAGGTAGTGTCCAGTCCAAGAGAGAGATACAAAACAAACTGCACTGTAAAGGATGATGTTATTTGTTTGGGTAAGTTTTAGATTGTTTTTTTTTTCTTTTAGCCAGCCTCTCATAGTCATTGTTAATAATCTCTGTGAACAAATACTGGCTTCGATTTTTGAGGCATTGCAATTGGTCTCAGCGTCTTGGTGAGTCTCAGATTTGAACATTTGATCCCGATATTATAGTACTCCTTCAGTTATTATAATAATCCCTTTTCATGTTCTCTCCATACTTCATCCCTTTTTTGCTTGCAATTTGTCATAATATTAATTAGCACTACCCACTATCTCAACAAATTATTATAAGTTAAGGTGGCTCAAAGTAGTTTATTTTGGGTCACCTTTCCCTTTTTGAATGCGCTTATACATAATATTACTTTAGCTCAATAAATCTGAATTTCATACCAAACATTAGGCTTGGATGAAAGTTTTGGATGATGCTCTTTTTATGCTAATCAGCATTTCCATAGCAACGGTAAACAAATATGGCAAAAACATGTGTTTTCATGTTTTGAAATATAAGTGTTCAAAACATTTCATAGGTCTCACAAATTATTATAAATTCTCACAGAAAGTTTCCTTGGACTTAAAATATTACTCCTTGCAAATAGCTCTGACTAACTCCTCAACAATAAAGAGATTGAGCTTTTCATTCAAATGCACTTTTGCTTGACGTTTTCACTCTTTAAAAGTTTCAAGTGCATTATTCAAAACGAACAAAGGAAGATGTTTGATATCTTCCCAGTATGTTTTTAAATATATAAGCAATAACATTTCCAAGCTTCAGTCCAATTGATTCAGAGGAACATTCCGAAAAGAACTGTTGAAGTTCAAGTACGAAAGCAGCGACCTCGGGATGAAAATCCAGTACAATGAGCGTGACATCGCATGTTTATTTCACAGTAGCGCTCGGTGACAAATTCCTCTATGCATGTTTGCTCTGATTTGAATGTTTCCATTTTTTAATTATTCAAGTACAGTCGAACCTCCGGTTGCGACCACCTCTCGTAAGTGACCACCTCTCCTCAGCGACCAGTTTTCCAAAATACCAAATGTTTCCAAGTCAAATCACTATATTTGGAACCTCTTGTAAGCGACCACCTCTCGTAAGCAACCGCGGCCACTTTTAGAGCTAAAAGTTTGAAATTTTCTTTTGTTTTTAACCTCCTGTAAGCGACCACTTGAAGCCACTTGACAGATAATAGAGCAGAAATCGGATAAGGAGGTGCTGTAACATTATCGCATTCCTCAAGACAAGTCCTGTTTTTCTCATTCAAAACCTATGCCGAACTCAAATTCTCAAATTCTTCTACAAAAGGTAGGAGGGTTTAGTTTTCGAGCTGTAAACAATGTTTTTGACTGTTCAGCCTCAATTTGGTTAGATAATGGCCATAAAATGGCATTTGCAGCCTGAAAAAGGGTCTTTTTTACACTTGTTAACATGTAAATCACCAGTAATATAAAAGGGCTGTCAAATTTAAAGCTAGCAATCCAATCCTTATTAGTTCATGTTCAGTTCCCCTTAACGTTTAGACAACATTAAAGATTCAATTTGTAACTATCGTAAGACTTGTTCCATTCACCTTATTAGGTAAAGTAACAGAAGCGAACCATGAAACTCTGAATAAATATTTTGGAAAGCTTAAATATTTTTGTGACTACTAAAAGTTATTACATGGGTTTAGATGGGCATTGGCACATGGGATAAGTCTCTGCAGTTACGATATGCTAATAAGGAAAAATTTTGACCCAATATGGTCTGAACTCTTGTAAGTGACCACCTCCCGTAAGCAACCACCTTGGCTTGACATTTTGGGTGGTCGCTTACGGGAGGTTCGACTGTTTATTTTTCATTTTGTCATTTTTTCAAGGCCGTTGCGCGATGGAGACTTTTTTATATCTTCCAAAAGTAATGGACCTTCATTGTAACTATAGCACGTCTTCAGTCCTTCCATTAAAAGTTTTAGATTGATGACATAATTTTCATTCAGAAAATTTTGACTGAGCAAAGGATGGGAATACTTCTTCCGGCTTTTTCAGGTGGGTCACTTACAGGGGGCCGTCCACTCCACTGCTTTTCTCTTGCTTTTTTCAAAGCATCTCTTCGGTTGAATTTGGAATTTTGTCGACGCGTATGTACCATGATGTATTTGAAAACTAATAAGTATAAAGAAAAAAATACTTGAATAATTACAACATGGAAACATCCAAATCAGAGCAAGCGTGCATAAAGGAATTTGTCACCGAGCGCTAATGTGAAATAAACACTCGATGTCACGCTCATTGTACTGGATTTTCATCCCGAGGTCGCTGCTTTCGTACTCGAACTTTAACGGTTCTTTTTGGAATGTTCCTCTGACTCAATTGGACTGAAGCTTGGAAATATTATTGCCTATATATTTAAAAACATACTGGGAAGATATCAAACATCTTCATTTGTTCGTTTTGAATTTATATGCAAATGCGCCGGAAACTTTTAAAGGCCCACTATCACCCAAACTGCATTGCGAATTTAACGCAGTTGAAAATTCCCGAAAGAGCCAATCACGAGCGTGCTCGTCATTTGAAAACAAAAACAACAACCGCAAAGCCGAATGGGTGATACTGGGCCTTTAAAGAGTGAAAACATCAAGCAAAACTGCATTTGAATGAAGAGCTTGATCTCTTTATTGCCGAGGAGTTAGTCAGAGCTATTTGCAGTCCAAGGAAACTTTCTGTGAAAATTTATTGATAATTTGTGAGACCTATGAAATGTTTTGACTGCTTATATTTCAAACACGAAAAACACATGTTAAAAAATGTTTTCTCGATTTATTCGAAATTGAACAGTTTAATTTGTTTGTAATTTTCCCATTTTGTGTGCAATGATGTGAAGATTATAGCGCATTTATTTGCTTGTCGCGGGTAGCCCCAAAATCGAAAGATATTTAGGAAAAACTGTTTTTCGCCATATTTGTTTACCGTTGCTATGGAAACGCTGATTAGCATAAAGAGAGCATCATCCAAAACTCTCAGATTTTTTGAGCTAAAGTAAGATTATGTATAAGCGCATTCAAAAAGGGAAGTGTGACCCAAAAAAAACTACTTCAAACCAACTTAAATAAACAAATTTATTTTATTTTATTGTTCTCTTTTCATCACTCTTAAAAGGTAACCGTGTATTTTCAAAGTTACTGTTATGTAACTGGACATCAGGATATCGATGGTCAACCTCAGTTTTGCTAAGGTACAACTTTTGAATGTGAACAATAGCAGGTAGCTGGTTCAAAGGTCCATGATTTTAAACCTGAACTCTTCTCTTGAACATCTGTCTTGCCCTTAGACACTTTACTCCACATGATGTGTAATGATATGCAGAATGTACATGTAGTTAATTACCAAGCTTTCAACCCATCAGACTAAGTCTTGTGGAAATAATATTTTATTTGACCCAGCCTTTATTCCATTAGGGATCTTCAGATGATGATCGGGGTACAAGTATGAGATTAAGTTTAAATATGACTCTTCAAACAAGGGGCTTAATCAGATTTGTTTGTGTTAATCACACAATGGCACCCAGAACAACACGCGAGGCCCTGTTTTGTTCTTGGTGCCAATAAGACTTTCTCAAAGTCCATTTTTCTTTTTGGGTGGTCAGGCGTAGAGTGACTTCGACGCTCACTCTCATGACTTTGTCGTTCGCTCGCTCGATTTTGTTGCAGTTGACTTGTGGCAATTCAAGGTGCCAATATGTCATCAACACACTTTACATTTTTAAAGGTCGCTCCACAAAGTGGCCTTTTTTTCTTAAGCTGACCAAAGTTTCAGCTTCTAAAAATGTCCAAAATAGCCTCAAAATTGTTCTCAAAGCCGCCATTTGGAAACATACTTAGTTGTCTGACCTTGAAAATGTGACATCATTCTGTCCAACTCGAAATGAGCTGTTTGCGACTTGTTTTGTTTACCATACGAAAATCATGGACTAAGAGGGTTATCTAGCATCTCGGCCCACTTCTCAAACTTTACCAAAGTGCTGCTCCCTATTACTCCCTAAATAGTTTGTTTTTTGTCTATTTTGGTATAATACACACTGACTTTCACACTCTGTTTCCACTCTGACTTATAATTACAATTTTGTCTGTAAATTTCAGCTTGACACTGGGTGGTTTTGGTGTGGATCGTTTTTACTTGGGGCACTGGAGAGAGGGCCTTGGAAAGCTATTCAGCTTTGGGGGCCTGGGAGTGTGGACCCTAGTAGACCTGATTCTTATTATTATTGGATATGTTGGACCAGAGGATGGCTCACTCTACATATTCTAGACTTTGTCACTGGATTCAGTCCGAATAATTAATACCACACAGCTGCAGATCCATGGTCATGTCTTATGTCACCTCTGGAGTGTTACAAGTTATTCAAATATAATGGCCACTCATTTCTTACTACTGTGCGTGTCCTCTCTCAAATGTAAGAAGCTGAAGATGGCAAACAAAACACTGGCTGGGTGGTTGGATAGTGTTCACTTGAACCGAGAGTGACTTCACAACAAATGAGCCTATTTAGCTACTATATAAGACTAGTAGTTTTTGGCATTTTCCACATATCTTTAGGCAGGGAAATGTTCTAGAGATAAACATTGGATTGTGACAATTGGTTGTTGTTTGCTAGTATTTTGAAAAGAATGGAGCAGGACAGATGTGACTCATTTATAATACCAGACAAGATAGAGTTTGATAATCATGAATACATTGCAATGCTGTTATACAACCAGCCCTGTTAATATGACCAGCAGTTCTGGCCAAATGAACAGAACATTTCGGTGATTAACAAGTTTACATTTAAATACAGTCAAACCTGTGTTAAGTGGACACCATTGGGGAATGCTGTAGTGTCTGCTTAAAACAGGTTCCATTGAAAAGGTCATAATTGATGCCGTTCATTCCTTTTGTTAAAAGTAAAAAAAAATGATCAAATTATTTTGCAGAAAGATTATATTTCGCACAGCCAGACAAGAAAAAAAAAGTCAGTTTTGACAATCACAACACATTACTGCAAAACGTGAAGGGGTGGGGCCTACATTCCAAATGTAATTTGAACGGATTCGTCATCGCTTATATTAGTTTCTGCAGCTCCATTTCTTTTGAGCAAATCTATGGTAACGAGAATAGTCCAACAACAACTCAACCAACATTCTCCCATTCAGCATGCGTTTTTTTAGCTTTCAAATTAGGACAAACTGCTAGAATAGAAAAATATGATTTTGTCGTCAATGACTTGAGTCTGTACTTAGAAGTGTCCGTTTAATACAGGTTTTAAACAATAGAAACAACCATTTCAGTTAACATTTAAGTGTTCGCCTCCACTTAATAGAAACTTGGGAACAAAATGTTGGGACTTTAGCTACTGTCTGCTTAATGGAGGGTGTCCGCTTAATACAGGTTTAACTCCAGTGCTTTGAGAAGTTGGGAAAACAAGAAACTGTTATCCACAAAGAAGTGTTTTCAGAAGTAATTCATTTTTGCTTTGGTTAGGTGTATTACTGTGCTTTGTGATTGGCTAACCAAGCAGCAGTAGAACCAAAACCAATCACGGTTAGTTTGCAGGTATTTTAACATGTTTGGCACCGGCTACATGTACTTGCTTCAAGTTTGGATTGGCTTGTTGGATTGTGTTGTTTGTCTGTTTTGACTGGCCAGAGTGTTAACTTTGGTTTTGGTCTTACAACACTTTCAATTACTTACTTGGAAACTGTCCTTTGTTTTGTGCATGTTGATAGCAAGTAATATTGTTAAGCGCAAGTTAACTGTCTTATACCGATACAAAGTAAATAACCCTGCCCATTAGAGTCTTATACCGATACAAAGTAAGTAACCCTGCCCATTAGAGTCTTATACCGATACAAAGTAAATAACCCTGCCCATTGGAGTCTTATACCGATACAAAGTAAATAACCCTGCCCATTAGAGTCTTATACCGATACAAAGTAAATAACCCTGCCCATTAGAGTCTTATACCGATACAAAGTAAATAACCCTGCCCATTAGAGTCTCATACCGATACAGAGTAAATAACCCGGCCCATTAGAGTCTCATATCGATACAAAGTAAATAACCCTGCCCATTAGAGTCTTATACCGATACAAAGTAAGTAACCCTGCCCATTAGAGTCTTATACCGATACAAAGAAAGTAACCCCGCCCATTAGAGTCTTATACCGATACAAAGTAAATAACCCTGCCCATTAAAGTCTTATACCGATACAAAGTAAATAACCCTGCCCATTAGAGTCTTATACCGATACAAAGAAAGTAACCCCGCCCATTAGAGTCTTATACCGATACAAAGTAAATAACCCTGCCCATTAGAGTCTTGTACCGATACAAAGTAAGTAACCCTGCCCATTAGAGTCTTATACCGATACAAAGTAAATAACCCGGCCCATTAGAGTCTTATACCGATACAAAGTAAATAACCCTGCCCATTAGAGTCTTATACCGATACAAAGTAAATAACCCTGCCCATTGGAGTCTTATACCGATACAAAGTAAATAACCCTGCCCATTAGAGTCTTATACCGATACAAAGTAAATAACCCTGCCCATTAGAGTCTTATACCGATACAAAGTAAGTAACCCTGCCCATTGGAGTCTTATACCGATACAGAGTAAATAACCCGGCCCATTAGAGTCTTATACCGATACAAAGTAAATAACCCGGCCCATTAGAGTCTTATACCGATACAGAGTAAATAACCCTGCCCATTGGAGTCTTATACCGATACAAAGTAAATAACCCGGCCCATTAGAGTCTTATACCGATACAAAGTAAATAACCCTGCACATTAGAGTCTTATACCGATACAAAGTAAGTAACCCTGCCCATTATAGTCTTATACCGATACAAAGTAAATAACCCTGCACATTAGAGTCTTATACCGATACAAAGTAAGTAACCCTGCCCATTAGAGTCTTATACCGATACAAAGTAAGTAACCCTGCCCATTAGAGTCTTATACCGATACAAAGTAAATAACCCGGCCCATTAGAGTCTTATACCGATACAAAGTAAATAACCCTGCCCATTAGAGTCTCATATCGATACAAAGTAAATAACCCGGCCCATTAGAGTCTCATATCGATACAAAGTAAATAACCCTGCCCATTAGAGTCTTATACCGATACAAAGTAAGTAACCCTGCCCATTAGAGTCTTATACCGATACAAAGAAAGTAACCCCGCCCATTAGAGTCTTATACCGATACAAAGTAAATAACCCTGCCCATTAAAGTCTTATACCGATACAAAGTAAATAACCCTGCCCATTAGAGTCTTATACCGATACAAAGAAAGTAACCCCGCCCATTAGAGTCTTATACCGATACAAAGTAAATAACCCTGCCCATTAGAGTCTTGTACCGATACAAAGTAAGTAACCCTGCCCATTAGAGTCTTATACCGATACAAAGTAAATAACCCGGCCCATTAGAGTCTTATACCGATACAAAGTAAATAACCCTGCCCATTAGAGTCTTATACCGATACAAAGTAAATAACCCTGCCCATTGGAGTCTTATACCGATACAAAGTAAATAACCCTGCCCATTAGAGTCTTATACCGATACAAAGTAAATAACCCTGCCCATTAGAGTCTTATACCGATACAAAGTAAATAACCCTGCCCATTAGAGTCTTATACCGATACAAAGTAAGTAATCCTGCCCATTAGAGTCTTATACCGATACAAAGTAAGTAACCCTGCCCATTAGAGTCTTAGTGAATTATCGTGGATATCTATAACTTTTAACTTTTAGTAGTAGGTAGGGAGTCAGTCAAATTACGTTTTCTGAAGACCCAAAATAAGCCGCCAAACGCCCGAGTTACCACCCCGCAGGACTCATTGCATTCGCCCTGCGGGGTGGTAACTCGGGCGTTTGGCGGCTTATTTTGGGTCTTCAGAAAACGTGAATTTGACTGACTCCCTACCTACTACTCCGGGGCATTTATTTTTTTAAGCTGTTACAGACCCTAATAAACCGTTATTTGAACAACTGGGGCCGTGTTATTACCAATTGGAGAAAGGTAAACCCCTTGTATACACGATGGGTCGTGGAAGAAAAGGCATTGTTACTCAAAGCAGAAAAATGATGACAAGAAGAAGGAAACCAGGAGCACAATTCTTTCTTTCTGATCAACAAGAACCCATAAGATATGTAGATCATGTTGACCCCTACGCAGAACAACTATTACAACAAATGTCACCAGCACAGCTTTACTGTCTTATGCTTCTAAAACAAGGAAACCTTTTTTCATACGTTGATAGTTCCTTGCGTTCGTCCCCTGGAGGAGATTCCTGTGCATAACTGGCTCGGTTTTTATCAATTGAAAAAACACTTTCCCTTTGTATATCAATGATGACGACAACACAAGTGTTCTTGAACTTTCTCAAATCGAGGAACACTGGTCTGAAACAAAAGAGCGCCGACTGGGTGAGCTATCGACAAAATACTCTTGGGGCATCCGAAATTGCAGCCTTGACCGGAGTTTCGCCATTTGAAACACCAAAGAGCTTGCTCTTAAAGAAATTACAACCATCCGACATGCACAACAATACGGCCTGTACCTGGGGCAATCTGTTCGAACCGATCGCTCGCAAATGCTTTGAACAGAAGCACTCTGCTAGAGTTTTTGCCCATTCTATATCCCTTAATATAGCAACAAATCACCCATTGTTTCGAAAGGTTATATGCAGTCCTGACGGCTATTATCTAGACAAAGAAAACAATGTAATTCTTTTGGAGTTCAAATGTCCTTTCAAGCGGAAAATAGCTATGACTCGAGTGCCTAGTTATTATACACCCCAGATACAAACGGGTCTTTGTTTTAGCAGATGTATGGTTAATAAAGGCCTTTTCGTTGATTCTTACTTCAGAATGTGTTCTCTAAACCAGATAGAGCCAAGTTCGAATCATAATAATCTTTTAAACGGCGGAAATATTTACCAGACAAAATGTCACACAGCGCTCGCTTGGGGCATCTGTTATCTGTTTTCAAAACAAAAGTTAACACGCAAGCAAACTGAATTGATTGATATTGGTGCTCTTAAACAAACTCAGACATTTGAGAAAATAATGACTTCAATAGCCGAGAAAGACCTATGGTGTTCTTACGGCGCGGTCAGAATGTCGTTCAGCAAAGAATACGTAGATGAAGAGTTTTTACGTTACTTCAGAATGAAAAAGGCTCTCCTTGCTCCAGATGAGGGGCCGAAGCCGGTTGCTTTGTTTGCATGGAAATTGTTGAATGTCACAGAGCTTCAAATTGTCAAGCACGAGGGCTTTTTAAACAGTATTCAACCGAAGGTCGAACGATTTCACGAGAACTTGGCAAAGCTTCGCAGAAAAATACATGAAAATTTATCAAACCAAAAACAACTCTTACCTGGTGAAACTTTTGAAGACAACATCGGCGATGACAGTGCCATGTTAGAAGCCTTTCTTATTGAGAAAGCGGCAACTTTTACTCCAGATCTTTGAAAGCATTGTTCCATAAATGTTCGTTTTTTAATTATCATATTGTTTGACATCTGTTGTCTCAGGCAATTTACAATCGCTCGTTGCGGGTCTTCAAGCGGCGTTGTAATGTCCAGGATTTTGTAGATCACAAACGTATAAGAGATTCTCGGAAGCCGAGCTTGTATATGTTTGAAAATACGTTTCACCTCATTTATTTGGTCTAGAGTCAATTCAAGCTTCTTGCTAATCCGTGTCAAAGCGTACCCAAACGCATAACACCGCGCCGACTGCCTTTGTCTTGGTTTGTACAAAATGTTTTGATCCGTATATGCCGGAGCATAATCCTCTAGCACTTCCACACGACCGCATTTTTTGCAATAAAGTTCACCAGAATCGCTTGATTGCAAAAATGAGCCGCCGCAAGAATAACAAGACAGAAATCTTCGGGCCCAACGTTCACGCTGCAAGTCGTTATAATGTTCTTGTAGATATTGTTTCCCCATCTCTGCCAACCCCATATCTTCGTAGATATGACAAAGTTTTTCCGGCAGGCGCAAGCGGTGTATTTCTTTCCTATAATCGCCGCCGTATAGCGAGCGAAGGATGGCAAATTTGTGATCTTTGTCAAGTTCATTGAGCCGTGCGGTGAAGTCAGTCATGCTTAAACATTATAATTGTTTTTTCAATTTGTTGATCTCGTGAAAGACCATATTTAGAAATTTGCGCATGTGTAGTTCTTTATGAGTTACCACATGTGAAAGCACGGCAATTCGCTCGAATATAAAAGACCTTTTCGCACTATATATTATATTAAGTCTGTAATTCGGTATAGCTCAGGGAGGTGTGGCTGGCCCCCACTGAATCCTGCTTACGGCTAATGCGATGTCAGACCAGGGGTAGTGGGGTTGCTGCGTCAGTTAGTGACCCCCTGGTGAACCAGCCCCGGCCCAACTGATACAGGGGGGTGCTCGAACAGAGATCTCCTAGGAGAACTCGCCCTCGCTCCCAGAGGCTAAATGGGAAAATGACAACTCCCTTGTCCGGAGTTAAGTCCTAGCCTAGGCTAGGCAAAAACGAAACAGCCACCAGAGCACCCCCTGACTAGGGTTTTGTCCCTTTTCGTTATGTGTCACGCAATGTCACGCGTGACAGTCACGAACAATGTCACGTCATGTGTCACGCTTTGTCACACAATTACGTTCTTTTGTTAGATAAAGCGAGAAACCCGAATTTACTCTTTCAAATCTGACTTGGAAACTGCGGCAAGACGATTGAGTTTTTTTTGAAATTCTGCTTTGACTTCTTTGCGAAGCTCGCCTCTGAGTTTTTCAAGATCTGGAGTTTGCTTGTTTACTTTGTTGGCGGCCCTTGCTTCACCAGAGCGTATTTCGTTCTTAAGTTCATAATAGCTCTCAACTTCACGGAGGATTATTTTGAACTCTGAATCGCTGATACGCTTGTCAGTTAGAGCTTTTGAAACCAGCTCAAAGACAGAGTTTCGTTTTGCAAGGGCGAGTGTGTATATTTTTTCGTGTTTCCTGATCTTTTTCTCGAACCGCCTGTTAAGCATAGTGAGGCTGGCCGCTGAAAAACCTGTCATAGCTGCCACGCCGGCAATAACGGGGCTGGCTATGAGCCCGGCTCCGGTCAGAGCTGTGGCGATTGTGGCTGTAGACAAGCCTGTAGAAATGAAACCAAAACTTACTGCGGTTCCGTGAACAATTGTATGTGTTCGCTTGTATTTCTTAGCAACTTGCCTGTAATGATTAGCCTCCGACTCAAGCTCCTTTTGCAAGTCAGAGATTTTCTTGAGTCTGAAGTCTTCACCGTTGGATAAGTTGGATAAGTCTGGGTAAAGCGATGGAGTTTCGCTGTATTCAGGAGCTGATGGCAACACGTTAGCCGAGCTCATCGTTTGTATATATATATTTTTTAATTGATCTCAAGTTCAAATTCAAGCGGCATGTTATTGAAGTCAAAAAGGTTGAGGGTTCGAAGGTGCGACGATTGTTAACACCACCATTGTGTATATAGTTTTATATTATTTCTATTTCAAAAAATAAAGGTAAGCCATTAAAATCAAAAAGCTCTCCGTGTTCGCCCTTGACTGAAATTGTTAAACTGTTTACAAATTCACCAGACGATGTTTTAAGATATGCAGCATTTTCTCTGTCCTCAGCGTACTCATACTTATTGTAGGCGCCCCAATAGGAGTTCTCAATTTTCGCCATCCCCAAAACATCTGAAGGCTTTCCATTGAGTAAGGTTTGTTCTTTATCGATAAGATCACAGTGAACGTAAAACATCGCTGGTGATGTAAGTTTTTTAATGTATGTATCCCTCTGTAATTTAGTACTTATACCGAACAATTTAGCCAAATTAGGACTAAGTTCTACATCATTAGGAAAATGTTTTTTCAGATGCATTCTCGCAAAGGGTTCATCGTTTATGACATGTACTTTTACTGGTTGCCCCTTAAATAACTCCTCTACCCAAGCCTTCAGAACGTCTGGAGTGTAATGTCCTTCGGGTATTTTCAAGACAGTTCCTTTTTTATTTTCGCCAGTTGTATACCATGTTATTGTTGCGTCTTCTTTCAAATTATACCACGAATTATAAAGCCAGTAAGCGATAAGCCGGATGAAACTCGGCTTCGGAAGCCGCCGATCGAAGTAGATTGTGTGGGGGTTCGAATGTGTGAAGATTCTTAGCATAACCATGATTGTATATATATATATTTTAAATTATATTTATATAATCATGTTTGGCAGACGCCCTGGTTCAAATCTCGGTCTGAACATTGGCGGTCACGATTACGGACCCCCACCCCCGTTTTTTCCTCGTCCCCAAAATCCCCTCTATCCCCAACAGAGCAGGTATATTAGAAAAAAACAGCCAACACAACCCACAGTAAATCCGCAACTTGCTTGGCTGAGTTCTCCGGAGGCTGAAAAACTCTCTACAGCTGCCAAGGCTAAGGCTATCTCAGACTTCAAAAGGCGTTTCCCGCACGCTGATATGTCAAGATTTACAACAGAAGTTTCTTTCGACGAAAAACACAAAGCCTCAGCAGTAGTTCTTTTCTCAGAGGGGCAAGGCTCCTGGGCTATGCCCTCAGACATACCGCACAAGGATTGGACACAAGCCCTGAAAGACGCCCTTGGTTTAGAGTATATTGGTGGTTTCCCCTATCAGTTGACGCTAAACCGAAACACACAAAAACTAATCCCAGCTGTTGATTTCTCCACATCAATCGACAAAGACATGATGATTGGCTCTGTCTTGAACGACGAAGCGCAAAAGATCTATGTCACGCCAACTGATTATTTCACAACGAAATACAGAAACATTTTCAGAGACACACAGATTACGTTCACAACCGCGAAATATGGGAGAAAGTGGCTCGGCGGGCCGCATATGAGTTTCTGGCCACAACAACTAAACTTTGCTCTGTGGTGTGCAACAACCGGCTGCGAGATCTCGCGTGACCTTCTGTTTGATAAGAACTCTACTCTCTCCCTAACCCCGCAGCTCCGGTCATTTTACAGGTTTCACGTCTATTTCACAACAAGACGAATACTCTACAAGCTGGGTGGGGAACAGAGTGTGAGTGCTTTGACAGACGACCCCACATTCAACCAGAAAGACAACAAGTTCAACATCGACGCATACAAGAGGATTTGCCAAGAGTTCGGTGTAGACCCCAGTTCTGACTTCCGTTTCACATACGGCAAAAATCACGGGCTTGGCAATGTGTACATTTGGGTTACATATGATGGGCCCAGTTCTACTGATTACAACTATCCTGATCCCGATCTAGCTCTGTTTGATGACGAGCGCGTCACAGACAGAAAAGACCCAAACTATCGAGCAAACGGCATATACTTCGTTCGTAACGACCAGGGCGCTGTTAGTCAGTTTGAGCACTTTGTGCCGAATTACGCACAAGGGCTAACACAGCCAGGGCTCGCACGTATGAACCAGTCAATCGAGGCCTTTGTGTACTGCATTCTGGGTGCACAAGCCAAAACCCGCAGCAGCATCATTGGAAGAGGAGGCCGGGCGTTCGAAACGCAGAGAGTATTCCTCACCCATCTAGAGGAGGCCATAATACTGAACGATATCGCAACAAGCGTACAGCGATATCAACTTGCCATCCAAGCAACGAAAGTGCGCTTAGACTTTGCGACAGCACCCGGAAGCTGGCTCATGCCATCACACATGATTATCAACACAGAGAGCGTGGTGGGGTACAACAACAATCTCAAGGAGGCAACGCAAGGTATGAAGCTGGGTGTGAACAACGATGTTAACCTGGGCACAAAAAAAGCATCCCTTCGCCCCATGGACGGTGGGCCGACAAAGATTAATCCACCAAACAATCACTCATCGAACCCGATTCACAAACAGGCGACACAGGCACAGGGCATAGCTCCAAAACCAAAGGTCACACCCACACCAGCCACCAGCGCGCCAGCCCCAACACCAGTCACAATACCAGAAACAACGCAAGAGACTAAGATCGAGCCGCATCATGTAAACAAGGCTCTCATTGGTGTGGGTGCGCTTGCTTTAGCAGGCTTGTTTGTCTGGATGAGATAATTATCTCCTGCGCTTGGTGATCCTTTCAATCATGAAGCCCACAACGGCAAGGATCAGCAGCCAGGCGTGCTCGCCAAGGAAGGAGATAACCTGACCGGCTGTTTTGAAGATAAAGCTCACGATCGAACCGATCAAGCCTGGCAAGATGGAGGCAACCTTATTTCCTAGGGCTTTGAGCCCATTGCCAATAGCCTTGGTGCCGGCCTTTAAGCCATTCATTGCAGCAATCGTCACAGCGCCTATGACTAGACCTGCAGCCAGAACAACCGCCTGAAGGGTCCAGCCATATTTCTTGAAGATATTTTTGACCCGCTCTCGAAGAGGCAAGGCTTCTTCTCTTTCCTGAACTTGTGTTTCTTAGTCTTGCCAGTTCTTCTTCTCGCTCAGCAACTCGGGCTTCTGCAGCTTCTCTGTCAGAGGGAGAAGTGTTTTCATCCTCTATCACGCGCTTGTCTTCCTCGTTTTGTCGTACAAGCTCGGCCTCTTGTTCGTTTAACTCATCCAGCGGCTTGGTGGAGTTCAGTCTTGCTTCGACAGCATTTCTTTCTTTTGTTTTCGCAGAAAGTTGTGTTCTGAGTTTGTCAACCTTTGCCTGCTCTTGGCCTCGTTGTTTTTGTATTTTTTGAAGGGCGCCTAATTCCTTTTTCTGGTTTTCAAGATCGCCTTGAAGATTCTTTTCCAGCAGTTTCAGTCTATTTATCTCGGTTTGATTCTCAAGGCTTGAACCGTGTTCCTGCTCTAGAGCTTCACGCCTCGCTTGAGTTTCTTCGATTCTTTCCCTGAGATTTTGAACCTCACTTGCTGTTTTTTGTTGTTCAACAGCAATTCTTTCCGCCTCCTTCAGTTGTTTTTCCGCCTCCTTCACTCTTTGTCTTTCTTCCCTTATATTTGTATTGTCTTCAAAGATGATCTCTTCAGCGCTTGGCCCAAGAGCCCCTTTAAACCTGTCTGTGAACAATCTGAACCATCCTGCTTGAAAACGGGAGTTTCACCACCCTTCGGGCCAAAGGAAACGATTTTGTTTTGATTTTCTCTTTTTTTGCCGAAATTAATTAGGCCTAATCTACGAAAATCAACTCTCGGAAATCGTTTTTTGATGAAATCCCTAGCTCTATCAACAAAATCTTCTGACAAGTCCCCAAGCAGAGGGGCTGTTTCAGGATTGCCTGGTAAGCCGCTCTGTTCGCGAGGCAGTGTATGCATTTCAATCTGCTCTTCACCGCCACGATATGGGGTGGATGCGGCGCCTGGTGTAAACTCGGTTGTTGTGTCAACTTCTTCTTCTTCGTCGTCATCATCATCGTGGTCAATCCCCCAGTCTTCCCAAGGATTCTCGTTCTCGCCAGGTATATCATATCCACCTTCTGCCATGATGTATATAAATATAAATATAAATTTATATATATACTCTGGCTATGGCCGTGCAACCCAACCTCCTCCCAACGAATGCCGAGAAGATTCTTGGTGCTATGAAAGCAGAGCGCACCGTAAAGCGCATCACCTTTGAACGCACTTCAGCCAATCCCGGCGAGACCCTGTACGTTACGGTGCCCAAGCTCAACGAACATGAGGTTATCGTGTCGGGCTCACTTGCCTTGCTCTTTAACATCGACCTTGCCGGCGGCCACGCAAACAACTATCTTGTACAAAATGTCTCCAGAGCACTAGTTGACAGGCTTGTTGTGAAGTTTGCCGCCCACACTGTCCAGGACACCGTTGGGTACGATATTTACAAAATCTTTGAGGACCTTTTCCTTTCTGTTGATAAGAGAGACAACATGCTCCCCGAGGGCATCCAGAGTGTAGACTTGAGCAAGATTCGCTCTAGTGCCGGCGACAAGAAGACCTCTGGCGTGGATGCGGAAAACAAGCTGGAGACCATTTACAAAAACAAATACCGCATCAACCTTGACCACCAGATTATAACAGACCACGGCGTCATGTACCCACAGGCACTCTACAACGATTTGACATTCGAGATAACGCTCGCCCAGGCTTCCCAAGTTGTCAGGGGTTCGGATACAAGCAAGCTTGTCTACAAGTTGACAAATATCCAGCTTGAGTACGAGACAATCCGAAGTAAGCAGCTGGCTGACGAGGCAACAAGTGTATACTCTAGCGGAAAGGAGTTTGCCTACGACCATATCATGCGAGAGGAAGTGGTCCCCTTCTCGAAGGGTTCAGACGCACGGCTGAATCTCAGGGTGAACCCGCAGCGCAGGTCACTGAAAGCCATACTTCTGCTATTCATCGAACCCTACACAGCAGGAGCCAGGGACTCAGAAAAATACTTCAACCCAGACATCACCAAAGTTAATGTCACCATAAACGGCTCTCCCAACAGGATTTACAACGAAGGCATCAACGGGACCGATATGTGGCGTGAGGTCAGTCGCCTCTTCAAAAAGAGGGGTGATGGCAGGCCAAACATGAATCTGACTAAATATCTCACGGGCAACAAGTTCGGCCTCCTTATCGACCTAAGATCAATGGCTGATACAACCCTACATGGCAACGGTCAACGCCTCGTCAACACAAAGGACGGCGTACATCTTGAGCTCGAAAGGACAACCTCCGGCTCGGGAAACGTGCACTGCCACATCTACACCATCAGCGACTCACAGATGAACATCATGGACAGACAGCTGCAGGCGGTTCAGTACTAAACACATATATGTATATAGATGGACCCACGAAAGCTGCCATTCAATGCACTAATTATCGGGCCAACTAACTCTGGCAAAACACAATATCTTCTGAATCAGCTGCGCGGCCCCTTCAGGGGCAAGTTTGACTATATTGTTCTCTTCTGCCCAACATTTGTCCACAACAAGACCTACGACGGTTTCGTGGACCCGGAGCCACGCATTTTCGTGATAGATTGTCAGCAGCATGAGATTGAAACATGGTTAACTTTAGCCAGTTTTTTCTTCGACGGGACAAACACGCTCTTTGTGCTCGATGACTGTGCTGCTTCGAAGGATGTGAAAGGCTGCACGAGTCAACTTGTGAAACTAGGGTTCAGTGCTCGCCACAACGGCTTGTCAGTGTGGGTGCTAACCCAACAGTTAACCAGCATTGCGAAACCCTTTAGGGAAAACGTTGCAGCGATTGTGCTTTTTTACACCCCATCAAGCAAAACAACGAAGGCCATCTTTGATGACTATGCCGGGGAGCTTGAACAACAAGAGTACAAAGAGTTGATTGCAAAATTAAAGGGGCACAAGTTTTCTCACCTAGTCTTCTCTCTGCGGCACCCATATGGGATAGAATTTAAAATGTGAAAACATATATATACGCTGAACCATGAACACCTCAACCAGTATCCACAAGCTCACGGTCTTTTCACAACTTCTGGGTGAATTGCAGAGTCATGCGGAGGAGATGCAAAGACAGATAATCAAAACCGCTGACACGGACGATCTGCGTCTCATGCTTCTTAACCGCTATCCTTTGAAAGTCACTGTGTGCCCAGCCACCATGACCGCGCTTATACGTGAGGTTGAAAGTCTTTTGCCTGACATCAAGAGAATAATTGAAAAATAAAATACATAATATATACGCAATGGCAACAAACCACCCAGAAGACATGGCCATTGATAATGAAATCATGCAGCTGCTAGAGGCAACCCCTGATAGCTCCTTGCCATCAGCGATTCCTGAAGTCTTAACAGGTCCAGACACTCCAGCTCAACGCGAGAAACTGGCAGTCCTTGTTTCAACCGGCAAATCAAAAGAGGCCATCGGTGCCCAGCTCACACACGAGCAGGTGAAGCGTCTGACGGATAAACAGGTTGAAAAGTACTACAAAAGGTATGAAGCCTATGTTGGCAACAAGACGACCGAGTCTCTGATTGACAGCGTTATAATGTTCGCAACCAAAGGCGCCGGCATGGTTGTTAAGATTGACAATGTGGAGGCCCTGCAGAAAGAACTCAAAAATGACTACATGATTAACCATGAACTTTCATCTCTTGCTGGAAACCTTGCATTGCGATGTGGGCGATTCTTGGCCTTGGCCAATGCTGTTTTGATCACTACAAAACACATTGACTTCAAAAAGGAACCAGAAGAGTTGCTCCCTGTACACACAAGCAAAGATGGGGAAGGTTACCCACCTCCACCTGTACACCCAAGCAGAGATGGGGAAGGTTACCCACTCGAGGGTTTTGATGAAGTTGACACATGTTTTGATGAAGTTTTTGACACATAACCTGAAAGGAACCTGAAAGGAACCTGGCAGAAACCTGACAGAAACCACAAAGGTTTGAAATAAAAAATATACATATATACACATGACGGCTCAACCACTCGAGACGGTGCCTGAAGAAACAGTCGCGCCAGCAGCACCCACAACCAACACGCACGTTACCTCTGATACCCCAAAGACTGCTCCAGCCAAAAACCCTGGTCGTGTTGCTTCTGGCAAAAGGCTTGCTGAGCGCAACCGCCTGGCAAGAGAGGCAAAAAAACAAGCACAAGCTTCTAAAACAACAAACGAGCCTACCCCAAACTCGGCACCCCAAAACTCGACAAATGAAGAAGCTAGCAGCAACACATTGTTTCTCATTCTTGGTGTTGCCGGGGTAATTATATCCGCTTGGGGTCTATATTACCAACGCGAAGCCATTATGAATACACTAAGACGCAAAGCCCCGACCCCAGCCCCTGCGCCGGCAGTGGTGAATGAAGTTCAAACTGCCCCACCACCGAGACGAAGAATTCGCGAGATGGAGTAAAAAAACATATATATATACACCATGTCTGACAACAAGCTCGTGAAAGCTGTTCTTGATGCGGCCACAATAACTGGCCTTGTCGCAAGTATTGGCTGGGTTGGCAAAAAGGTCGTCAAGGAAAATCTCACGGCCGACCCCAGCTCGAATCTCATGAACTATGTGAAGTTCACTGCCGTCATGGCTGGGAGCATAGCTCTCAAGAAATATCTCGAGGACCAGAAGATTCTCCCTGCCTCAATGTAAATCATATATATAGCAATGGCCTCAATCGCTATTATGGTTGGTGGAGCAATTTTGAATGCCGCTGCTTTCACTGGAGGCAACTATCTCGCAAAATATCTTTCCGGCGACAATGGGAAAGCCGCTCTGGATGAGAAGACCAGACACGACAAGGCGTTAGAGGCCTATCAAGCGGCCTACGCTAAATATCAGAAAGACCGCACAAAACTCCTCGACTGGATTGCCAGCAATGATCGAATCAAAGATCAAGCGAAACACAACTTTCAAGACACTGACCAAGCTCTAGTGCTCTACAACCAAACACATCGGGAGCAGCAAATAACACTCCCCAAAGAGCCCGAGTTCTCTGACTTTTATAAACCAGGCCCACAGCAGAAACAAGGCGAACTCTTGTTTATCGGCACTGGCGCACTCGCCCTTGGCTATGCGGCGTTTCGCTTTCTGTAAACACATATGTATATGGAGGCGAAACTCTCAAAGGTCTATTACGGCCCCAAAGGCTATTGGAAAGGACTTGCCGCTGTCAAAAAGCTAGCTGCAGCAGCCAAGGTATCTGAAGAGGTGGCAAAGAAATGGCTCGTCAAACAAGCTCTTTGGCAAGTATATCTCCCTACACCACGCCATATCCCTCGGCCCAAGTTTGATGTCCAGACTCCTAATGCCGTGCATCAAGCAGATCTACTTTTTTTGCCACACGACAAACTGCCTCATGGGCGAAAGATTTACAAATATGCTTTAACAGTTGTTGATGTAGCAAGCCGTTACAAAGCAGCAGAGCCCTTGACTTCGAAAGAGTCTGATGAAGTTTCGAAGGCGCTTACACGTATTTACAGACGCGGGCCTTTGAAATGGCCACAACTGTTGCAAGTCGATCCTGGGACAGAGTTTATGGGGGCTGTGACTAAAGAGACTTGGGCTCATAAAACAACCATTCGTCGTGGGCGTGTTGATATCCACAGAGACCAAGGGATTGTTGAAAGATTCAACAGAACCCTGGCTGAACGATTGTTTGGTTACCAGTACGCAGTTGAAATGAATCTACCCTCTGGCCGTTCGACTGCTTGGGTTAAAAGATTGCCAGATGTTATCTCGGCCTTGAACAATGAAGTAACCAGATTGACTGGCAAGAAGCCTGCACAAGCAATCAAAGAGAAGGCAACCTCGGCCAAGCCCGCAACCCCATATGCTAGGCCTGTAGGGGTGAATGAAAAGAAGCTCCCACCTAGGGTGAACTTAAGATATCTGTATTACCCCGGTGAGCTTGAAGGCGGTAGTCGACGGGCAACTGATCCGATCTGGTCTTTGAAGGTCTACAACATCGAGAAGGTTGTCACCAAGCCAGATGCACCTGTCGTGTATTATCTGTATGACGGACCCAAGCGCGGGTTTGTGCGTGAGGAGTTGATGGTTGTGCCGCCGGGTACTCAGTTGCCACCCGCTGGGCTGTGAAACTCGATCGGTTCTGTGTGGATGCCGTCTGGCAGCACCCAACGCTTGTCGTAGTAGGCGCTGAGGCCCAGCTTGCGCTGTTCGTACGTGTACATGGCCCCGTTGTGCATTCGAAAGCCCCTGTTGGTGGCCATGTCCTTGTAGCCTTCAAGGGCCCGCTCGTATCTTTCCCACCGAAGCTCGTTCTGATTCTTGTTGACTCCCTTGGAGGACATCTTGGCTTCGCCGCTTTCCTCGTCTTCTACGTGATAGCATTTGCTGCATAGAGCGATGGCTCGAGTGCCTTCCTTTTCAAGCTTGAACAAACCGGGTTCTCTGCTGCTCCACTGGTCCCAGGAGAGCCAGTTCTTTTTCTCCCTTTCGAACTGGGTGCGAAGTTCTGGTCGAACTGCTTCTTCGAGAGTGTCGTATGAAAGGGCGAAGTGCATGCTGTCCGTGTCCATCTGGATAAGCTCGAAGTCACGCCTGTCGAGATAGTGATCGAGGAAATCGTAGTAGAACTGCAGCATGCGCAACTTAGCAAGTTGATAGACAACGATGCCGACTTGAAAAGGCCGGTTTATGGTGACCTTGTTTTTGCGTAACTCGATCTTGTATGATCCCCCGATCTCCTCGAGATCTTCGAACCAGGCTGAGCGCAGGTGTTTGTCGACAGTGTCTTCGTCGTTGGTGTACACAACTCTTGTCTGTCGCTCAACAGCTTCGATGAACTTGCCGTAAGCGCTGTTGCCCAAAAGCTTGAACACTTCTGCGAGCAAGGCTTTTTCTTTGTCAGCATCGCCTTTCCTTCGGTTGTTTGCAACCTCATGGACGAACCAGTCGAAGATCTTGATGGGTGTATAGTCGATCGTGCGGTAAACAGCGGTTATGTAGAGTCCGTGGTTGTAAAACCACTCTAACACTGGGGCGTAAAGCAGAATCTTTTTTGCTTGAAGCACGCCTAGCAGCTTCTTTTGCCCAGACAAGTGGGTTCTGTTGCTTTTAGCAAGGTAATCCTTCATGTGCTGAGGGACGCCCTCTTCGCCCACGCTGCGGTTTACAAAGAGCGGAGGAAACTCTTCGAAGTGCTCCCACAAGGCCTGAGGGGCTTCGATGTCGACCTCGGCAAAGCCGAACCACTGCTTCGTAATCAACTTGAGCCAGAAGTCTCTTGCGGCCTCTACTGGATCTTCGTACTGCACGACTTTCTCTTTACCACAAGGCATTTCCTGAAACATGGTGCTAGGGTAAAGGGAGTTCGCATCGAAGCCTAGAATACGCTTGACGATGCGAGCTAAGTCGTATTTGTGTGAGCGGATGCGGGTTTCACCACGCACGTGTTTACGTGTGAACACCAAGCTAGGCCCACCAACCACAGCCTCTTTCAGCATTGCATAGGCTTCTGCACTTGGGGCGAATAGTTGGGGTCGGTTACGACCTCTCAGGGTTCCTCTCAGGATGTATTGCATCGAAACCCCAGGCAACGAAACAGCGTCTTTGAAAATGTCAACCCCGAGCTTGGTGTAAAACGCTTTCATTTTCTCGAGGGTTTCAAGAAAGGGAGTAACATCGAGGTTGTTGTAATACTCCAGCCAGTCTCCGAAGGTCTTCATGCCGCGCTCTTTGAAAACCTGCTCGCATTGTTTGTACTCCTCTGGAGAAAGAACAAAGGAGTTTCGGAGTTGTGAGTACCAGCACCAGTATGGTGGAAGCCCCTTGTAGTCAAGTTTGTCAGCGCTGTCAAACCATTCGTATGGGAGCCAGGACTTTGTCTGTTTCGCCCCATACGTCTTTACCCATTTGTCGTAATTGATGCCTGGGGACAGATAGTTTGTGACGTCGAGGAACTTGAAGGAGGGCGTGTTGATGAACATGATTTGTCTCTGTTTTTCCCCTGCAAAGACGCCGTGTTCTTGCCCGAGATAAGAAATAAAATGTTTTCTGATAAGGTGCAGATCGTATCGGCCTGAATTGAAGCCGACCACTGGGACCTGTTCACACCATTGCTTGATGAGTTTTTGTTGGTCTTCCGTTAACCCCTCAAGATCCGCCGGCATGTATTTTTGAGCTATATCATCTCGGATCGCGTTGCCACGGCGCTCCAGAGATTGATAAAACAGTCGGATAAGCTCTTGGGGATCTTTAGAGCAAATGTACTCTGGCTCAGGCTCCAACGTGTCTGCAATAGAAACTGAGATAGGCACGTGCTCGCTTTCGTAAGAGAGATCCCGGGTCGGCTGACTTGCCTTGGTCTTGTCTTGATAGGCTTCGAAGTCGTAGACGATAGCGTGTGGATACGTTTCGTTTCTTTTAGGGGGGATGCAATCGTGCCACCAGGGTCGGGGCATCTCGTGCTCCCACCTTTCAACCAAGTTGTAGCCAAGTGTCGTGAAGAACTGATTGATTTGCACAGTTCTTACGAAGGCTTGCTCTCTTGTGATTGTGTTGCCTTGACGGTCAGTCGTGATCACTTGGTTTCTTTGTTCAGGTGCAGGAAAACACTCGACAACCGTGCCAGTGGCAGCTGTGATACTGAAACACGGTTTTGCTTTCTGGGTGATAGCCATCAACTTTGTAGCGCCAAATGGCGCGCTCGCCTCCATGGCCACATCTGTGGTGGTGGATGTGGATGCCCCGCTGTCGAGCCTCATACTCTAGCCAGCAAGTTGCCCGAACGCCGAAACTGCCTTCTGGATAAAACGCCTTTTCAAAAGCTGACTCAGGAGCAAGGATCTGGTTTCCCGGACAGGCAATATTAGTTTGCCCGCGAGTGCACGTCTTGGCGTGGCGCGCTAGGTTACAGGCTTTTGTGAACCTTGCCAAACAATCACCACAAGTGTAGTTGTTTGTGACTTTGTTTATGTCAGTGATCAAGAAGGCATGTGCGTTGTAGATACCGATAGTCATCGTAGGGGTGCCAACTTTGTCGTAGCGCGAAGGTGTGTAACTCAAAACAAAGTTGCCGTCATCTGTAACAGTGTAAGCGGCAATCCCTTGTCTAAAGTGCCTTTCAAGCAAGTGAAACTTTTGTAAAGTAACAACATTGTCATTAGGACAACCTCTACGGTGAAGAGCAAAGAAGCTTTGCGCTAAGGCTCTGGCTTTGCGAGTACACCGATTTATATAGGCCCCTTGATGAACAGCCAAACACCGAAAGAGGCAAAGAGCGTCGTTGTAGTTGTCAAGAGAGATGACTTCTCTTTTATTACGAAGCCAGTCGGGCAACCTGCCAAGACCGATTTGTAAAGGTTGATTATCTAAAATCGCTTTGGCCTCAACAAAGACAGCGCTTTCGAAAACCCATTTCGTAGCAGGTCTGTTGATTTTTTTCACCTTGCAGACGAAGCTCTTCTTGTTGTTGCAACCATCGTTTTGTTTGCGATAGTTTAGAAAACCAAGGACTGCTGATGTTTGTATAGTAAACGATGGGTTTACCGGTTTCGATGTTTCGCAGCTTGTAGGCCCAGGTAAGTTTGACTTTATGCCTTCTGCGAACAGATTGTTTGATTTTGTTCATCATTTGGGGTACAAGAGGTCTTGTTAGCCCCTGCGTAAAGCGCCAGTTTATGATTCTCTGTCTTCGTCCCGGTCTGCCTTGTTCACCCTGTTCACCGCGATCATATAGTTCAACAATCCGACTAGGCATCAGAAAGTCACCCATACGCTCTCGATCTAGGGGATCAAATCCAGCGAGGTCCTCGTTGCGAGGAACCCTCAAAGAAGGTTTTCTTTCTTGAGCGTCGAGCCAAGCGATAAGCTCGCGCTGAGAGATATTATCGAAAACGTCACGCTCGTTGTTCATGGGTCTCGCCATATATATATGGGTTTTAGATACACAGGGGACACCTTTGTTCAATTGGTAATAACGCGGCACCAGTTGTTCAAATAACGGTTTATTAGGGTCTGTAACAGCTTAAAAAAATAAATGCCCCGGAGTAGTAGGCAGGGAGTCAGTCAAATTCACGTTTTCTGAAGACCCAAAATAAGCCGCCAAACGCCCGAGTTACCACCCCGCAGGGCGAATGCAATGAGTCCTGCGGGGTGGTAACTCGGGCGTTTGGCGGCTTATTTTGGGTCTTCAGAAAACGTAATTTGACTGACTCCCTACCTACTACTCTTTTTCCTTGTTTCCTTAAAGAAAATGGCAGTGGACACACTCGTTAAGGGTGGATTGTGGTTCCACAACTGTTTCTAGTTTTCCCAACTTTTACGTGGCCATGATAACATTAAAACACAAAGGTGTTTATGTAAACCCTATGAAATAATTGGACAACATCTTCATGTAATGAATTATTGTTAACGTTTATTAGACATCTTATGTCTTCTAAAAAAACAGAACAATTTTCCCCATGGTCCCCAGTAGCTGTACCCTTGATGAGCCCAATCAGAATAATTTAAAATATTAAAATATATTTAAGGTACAGTTTATTGTCTAAACAGGTGGATTGCTAGACTAGTCCTCTTTGCATACCCGGTATAAATAATCAAAGGCTGCCACAAGCCAACTCGTGAATACGAAACAAACTTCGGTCCCTTCCCCCTCATACGAGTTTTGCTACACTGATCCCCCTCCCCCACCCTTTGCGCGAACTCCGCACCTATCCCTAACGCGGACCCATGGGTAAGGCAGGTGACCATTACCTATCGCATTTGGAAGGGGCAAAATATATGCGCAAGCTTTGGTCAGCGGAATTGCGTATTTGTGGGACTTGTTCATTATCAAGAAACAGTCTCGTTACAGTTTTCGTTTGGATGAAGAGGTGCTGGGAAAAGATGTCGGTTGAAAACGTAGAGGGCGTTGTTTTATCTGCGATCCGTAATCTATGGAATAATCTGGTTGTGGACATTCATAAAGACGATATTTTTAACAAGTTGAAATCTTTCATTAAAGCACATGTTTTTTAGACCTTCTTTCAATCTCTAATGGTTTGAAATTGTAGCGTAAATCACTGTCTGATCTATATTCTGTTTTAGACTAAGGGGGCAACTGTTTGCCTTATAGTTAGAACATATCAATAAAATACTGACGCACTCGTGAACCGAGGAATGTGACGTGAAAAAGAAACTGAAATTCCGCGTTCCAGTGAAATTTAAAACAAATTTCACCGCATTGAAGAAAAAATGTGCTCGGTTTTTGTCCTTGTTCTATACATTGAGTTTTACATCCACTTTGCGCAGATTTTCGCTCCGTTAAATTTATCACTGGAATTTCGCTTTCCAAGCGATTGATAGTTTCCTTCGCATAGTAATCTCCTTCCATCAAGTCCGCTTTACAGTTAATTGTGACCATCCACGGGAAAACAGGGATAAAGGTGCTGACACGCTCACAACATGCTTCCACTTTAAATAAAAGAAATTGGTTTCAGCACGCTTGAAGTGTGTCCAGGAGCACACTTCATTAGCAAATTATTTTTTTTTTCAGAGAACATTCTAAAAACAACGAAGCATGCGCAGACGAACAATGTAGTGTGAGCAGTCTAACAAAGAAACCGACACTGTGTCAAATGAGTAGTTTCGTGAAATTTAGTTGTACAGTCGGACCTCTATTAAGCGGCCACCCTCGGGACTTTGAAAACTGGCCGCTTAATAGAGGTTGGCCGTTTAATAGAGGTACAATATAAATTGGATAGAAATGGCAGTCAACGTCATTTTATTGCCTCTATATAGCAAAACGCTTGTTGAAAAGTGAACATATGTGAAGATAAATGCAAAAATCATTGAAACAAAAAATTAAGTGCCGTGTATTTGCGCATTTCAAGTTCGTGCAAAGTTCTAGCTCTAACACGGAGCATGCGGTCGATAAGTACAGTATTTTGTATTGCGGCTTATGACTTGTCATTATAGTGGGTCCGCCAATATCATCTTTTTACGTTTCGACCCGTATCGTGATTTATCACGGTGAGTTAATTAAATGTGAGTTATCAAATATTGAAATTTCAATATTTGGCATGCAGAATCTTGAAATTTCAAGATCTTGAAATTTCAATACCAAATATTGAAATTTCAATATTTCAATATTTGGTAACTCACGGGAAATAACTTACACCAGCCTAACTCACGCGCCATAACTCACACCCTTGTTAAACCCGATTATAGTGGAGATTAAATTGCAGTTCTTGTTGTTATCAGTTATCACCTTCATATTATCGGGTCCGCCAATATCGTGAGTTACGTATCGTGAGTTATCACGGTGAGTTAATTAAATGTGGCATGCAGAATCTTGAAATTTCAAGATTCTGTATGCCAAATATTGAAATTTCAAGATTTGGAATGCAGAATCTTGAAATTTCAATATTCTGCATGTCAAATATTGAAATTTCAATATTCTGCATGTCAAATATTGAAATTTCAGTATTTGGCATGTCAAATCTTGAAATTTCAAGATTCTGCATGCCAAATCTTTAAATTTCAAGATTGAAATTTCAAAATATTGAAATTTCAAGATATTGCATGCAGAATCTTGAAATTTCAATATTTGGCATGCCAAATCTTGAAATTTCAATATTTGGTAACTCACGGGAAATAACTTACACCAGCCTAACTCACGCGCCATAACTCACACCTTTGTTAAACCTCATATCTGTCACCATTTCGCTTGAAAAGATAATTTGCTGGCCGCTTAATAGAGGTAAAAAAACAATAAATACTAAACTTGCAACAGCAAAAAGGTGGCCGTGGCCGCTTAATAGAGGTGGCCGTTGAATAGAGGTATCGAATACAGCACTTTACTGACAAATAATTCGGGACTTTGGAAAGTGGCCGCTTAATGGAGGGTGGCCGCTTAATAGAGGTCCGACTGTACTTGTACACGACGTAAAATGATCCTCGACGTAAAATGATCCCCAAAGAGAACTAAACACGACGCAAAATGATCCCCAAATACAGTCGAACCTCCCGTAAGCGGACACCCTCGGGACCAAGGGTAAGTGTCCGCTTACGGGAGGTTGAAAAAAAAAAAATAGTGCACTAGAGGGCGTATAATGCATCAGTACATATCTAAAAGCTTTTTAGCTTTGAAAAGCTTTTTTTTATTTACACATAAATTGAATATCTATTTCAGAAAAACTTCGGTTCAAGATTGAAAGACTTGCATCTAAATAAATGCACATATCTGTGAAGCTCTCTCGTATTGTAGTCACACGAACTGATGTAAGCCATTTAACAGTAACATACTCAATCCGCCATGTTTTGGAGGTGAACAGAACAGAAGAAGTACATATTTAATGTACATTGTATGTAGTTATTTTCTAAAACGCACAAGTGTCCTTAGGTAAAAAGAAACTATCGATGACATCTTGGGATCGAAATGACTGTAGTCATCTACATGTAACTGTTCTGTTCAGACTCCCACTTCACTTTTGTTTAGGTCAAGCACAATTAAAACCATTAAAACCAAACCTATTTTGTTAGAAGCGTTCTTGATATCGTTTACTGTCCGCTTACGGGAGGTTATTTTAGACTCTGTGGACCCCATATAGGTGTCCGTGTCTGCTTACGGGAGGTTAAAAATGTAGTGTTGGAGAAGAAAAATCGCCGGGACCGCAGTTTGGTATCCGCTTAAGGGAGGTGTCCGCTTACGGGAGGTGTCCGCTTACGGGAGGTGTCCGTTAGTGGAGGTTCGACTGTATATTAATAAACGAAGAAATATGAGATTCCCGCCCCTCCTGTTCCTTTTGCAAGACCTAGTATAGCCGTTCATTAATATTCTGAACGCTCCTTGATACCCATTTTAAAGGGAGGGTTTCACGGTTCGATTCGGTGCTTAGACATAACCTATTTAATTTCATTGTTTAGACCAATCGGAAGCGAGTAGGTAAGTGTTCAGGTAAAATGCCCTGTGATATGACATGCCCTTTGCGTGTTGTTACTGTGGCTGACGAATTAACATGTGGACATAGGCGGCAAACGGTCCTGTTGCAGGGGAAAGTACCTGTTGGATGGTTCGGAAAGTCACGTGACAGACTGCTTCAAACTCTGTCAGAAAGGCGCGTGAAGCTCATCTCATCGACAAAGCAAAAACACTATAACCTTCGTGTATTAATAAACGCGATGAACTGCACTAATTATGTTATCTTTACAAAACTGCCTGTCATCATTTAGTCAACTATTATATTTGTCAGTTTATCATAGGACGCTTTTTTTATTTACCTGTCAATGTAGTAACCTATCATGTTTCTTGGTTCCTTATTTTAAACTTTTAAAATTGTAACGATATTAACGTATATACTCATTTTTATTTTAGCCCCCGTCGAAGGTTTGTGTTTCAAACCGAAATATCGGGCACAAAATATATATCTTTTATTTTACTTTATTTTTCTTGAGTCAATCTTTTCTCGGCCGTACGGATCAGTTTGCCGTGTTATTTTACATTTATTCAAGTTTTTCTACTGATCCAGATCTTTGTCACAGATCCGGCACCTCTCATTGGTTTGTAGTTGTGGTTTCTACTGTTCATTGTCTTTGCTTCAAACTAACTGGTCCTTCAGATTCTTAGCACGCCAGAAAGCCTTCAATGGTGGTTTTCTGAACATGTTGTTGGGCATTCTATCATCCTGTAGTTTCTTGAAATGATCTTGCAGGCGTCCAGGTTCTTGGGGTGGAAGGTGGTGACTAATGGGACTCTATCATTAGCACCGCCTCCCACCAATGTGGCCCGGGTTCGATTCCTGGCCCCGGTGTCAAATGTGGGCTGGGTTTGTTGTTGGTTCTCGTCCTTGCTCTGAGAGGTTTTTCTCCGGGTACTCCGGTTTTCCCCTCTCCACAAAAACCAACACTTCCAAATTCCAATTAGATCTGGAAGGTGTCCCCAATTAGTACTTAGTGCTAAATACCTTTGACACTTAAATAAAGTGATTTATTTAGTCTATTTACTTTATTTGTTACTGGACGAACTCTCCAGAAGTTCGACTCTAGCTTTAGTAGATGCTCGTTCTCTCCATGTTCTTAGTCCGGCATTCGGATAACCGTGAGCTGCAAAAAATGTCTCCATTATTGTTGCCTCGATATCAAAGTCATTGTTTCCATCGCAGTTCTTAAGTAGTCTAAGAAACTGGCTATAGGTGTGGATGACTTGCAGCTGGATGGATGAGGTGAGGTGAAGTTGAAGTAGGAGTGGCTACCAGCGACTTTGTAATATATGGAAGTTGATATACGATTATCCCGAGGCTTCATGTAAAGCTTGCAAGTAGATACAGACCATGCATACAAGTAAAGATCACTGAGAGAGGTTGACAATAATCGCTCTTATTTTCCACCTAGCTCAGTTTTCTTTGTTCTTTTTAGTGGAATATATCACATAACCCCGTTCATCACAGTGTCTGAAAAGCTGGGTGCAGCCTTGATTGTATCAGGGGAGAGGCGGGGCTGAAAACAATAGCTGATAACAATAGCAAAACAAAGGATTGTATATTCCCCTCGACATATTCCTCCCAACATATTCCCCCCAACATACTTCCCCCCGACATATTCCCCTCGACATATTCCCCCAACATATTTCCCCCGACATATTCCCCTCATAATAGAATAACACAAGCGGGAAGACAAAATAGGGCATAACAAGGAAAACATTCTACCATCTGTCAATATTTTTTGTTTACATAAAAAGACAACTTCATCAATCTTATTCCTACGTAATTAACTTTCCGGTCGCGACCAAAAAGCGAAATGTTAATAACATTGTTCGATGGTATCCGTACCTCGATTCAGGTTAATGTATGACGCCTCGTTTTACCCCGGGGGGGACTCCCATATGTGGTCGGGCGGGGGTGCTCGTCGGGAAAAAAAGTGGAACCCTTAAAGATACCAAAGTAGGCGTGGTCAACCAGAATTTTACCCCTAAAAGATACCATTTTTTTTTACCAAATATGTGCTCAAACAATGCGCCTACAGTGCTGGAAATAAATAGATCTGACTATACATGGGCTCGAATTCCAGCTACGATCAGAAGGAACACGGGAAGGCACTAGCGACTCGTCTTTCGCCAGGAACACCCTAAAAGATACCATTTTCTGGGAAAATAAGGTTTTTTCATCATATACCCTAAAAGATACCTAGATCCCGAATTTTAACCCTTAAAAGATACGACCAGCACCCTCGCCCGACCACCTATGGGAGTCCCCCCGCCCCGGGCGTTTTACGCTTGAACCTGAATATGTTTCCGCCGGTTTCCCTTGGAAAACACACCGCAAACCACTCCATTGATCTTCGAAAGATAAAGGAGGGCAGTTGGGCCATGGCGAGACCACGAGTACTGTTCATACATTTTCTTCTTTCTCTCTCCCTCCTTCTACTCATAATGAAGCAACGTGCTCAATGCAAATTTGGCAAAAGCAAAACATGTTTACCATCAATGTGCCGTGATCCAAATGAGGCCTTGCGGAATCATGCTTTTTTGCATTTGAATTGAACGGAATGTTATTCTCCGAAAAATTAATAATTTCTTTGTTTTAGAAAACCTCACCAATGTGAAAAATAAGCATTTTATCGGCCTTTCACTCGGGGATATCAGATTTATTCACCTCTGGTTCCGCCGAGGTGAATAAATCTGATATCCCTTCGTTTCAGGCCGATAACCCTTACATACCTGCATAATATGCGAAATCTGTTGATCAACATCAACATCCCAATGTCCCATATTCCTGTTATTTTCCCTAGAAACTTCCCGTATCCCTATATTTTGCCGCAACATCCCATATCCCGATAACCCCGACAGACTTGACTGGAACAACAAAAGAGGGAAACTGTGAGCAGTGCAAGGTCATCACCACTGCACAACCACCGTAACTTTCGATTTCCTTCACTAATGAAAAGCACAATGCCTTGACGGTTTGTCCCAAACCGTTTTCAACGTTTATTCACCTGTGTTATGAATGATAGAACCCTTTGCTTGATTTTTTACCTTACAAATTTGATAACATAACTTATTTTTGGTATGTTAATAATAAAGGATGCCTTCAATTTCTAAAATTCTTAGTTTTGAAAATTATGATTGTTCCGACAAACATTTCTTTTTAAATTAACCTGCAAGAGTTCGAGTGCTTGAGACTCCTTTGCAAAAGTATTTTTAACACCAAATATTAATAAATATCCAACTACTGGATTTGTTACCGGGTATCAAAAGCCGCGTCCCACACCATGCTGCATTTATTGTTTTCTTCTCTGAACGTTGTCTCATAATGATGAGCGTTGTATACAGTTATGTACCGCTTTTTGATTTGACAGATTTTTCTCTGCATTCATACAGTCATTCATACAGAAGTCTTAGAGTGTTTTTAGTAGTCTACCAGCGTTGACAAGTTACAATTTACTCAATTTTCGGGTTGTTTTGACCCTTTGATCTTTTGTATAATCTCTTTAACGACAGGGTTTCGTGCTGTCCATAATTCTTACGTTCTTTTTTTCGGTTCATTAGGTGAACTTCAGCAATTGCTCCCATACGGAAAGGTCTCGTGGAATCATATGAAATCATTCCGTTCTAAAGGAACTTTTTGCCATTTTTGTACTCTTGGGGGAGGGGGGGGGGGGGGGAATCAAATGTTCTATCTTCTCATTGGATCGTTCAATTGGGCCAATAGCATTGGTGTAGTTTCGATCCGACGATATGTTGTGTTTCTTTCTGAGGCTTTTTTGTAAGATATTTTGCAATACAAGAATAGCTGTAGGTACGGAGATGGTCCGATGTGTGTCTCATTGAACGAGAGATAACGCGGTGGTTGGGGTTTTTGATTCAAACTTAAGTCCCGTATATCCCCGGGTTTTAGTGCGGATTTGTTTGGCCCCATGGTGTCTCGGAGGTCAACCCGATGACAAGTGCACTACCAACGTGTCGCAAGAGAACTTCTGGTCCCCAGGGTAGATGTGTTTGAAAATATGGAGAAAAAGGAGTAAAAAGGAAAACAAGAATACAGGAAAATGGAAGGAAACAGAACGAGTGAAGAATTATTAAAGTGATCATCTTATAAAAAAATAGACTGTGAACTTCTGCTAAAAAATTAAAGAGTTAAATACTACACAAAACAAAATAAAAAACAACGGTAACAATAACTGAGAAATTATTTGACGACAGGACACCTTTTATTTTATAATAAAAGTAATGCAGGAGTGCAGCCATATTTTTGAGAGCTAAGCGAAGAGAAGTCTTCGACAGTCTTGACGCTTACTTCTGGCTCCCCTCTTTTCTTGTTATTTCCACTGACCAAACACTTGTTTCGTCCCATTGGTTATGGACACGTTACAGTCATTTTGATCGGGTAACCCCCTGTTGTTCACGTGCCCTCTGCCGCCGCAAGGGTCTGTTCTTTACTAAGCTCGACTTGCAATAAGTCCAACGAATGCTGGACCTAAAAGAACAGCAACAGAAATATCCTATGAAACAGTGCGAAAGGCCTCTTCAAACTTATTGAAAATTTACTTTGATCGATCAAAGTATGGTTTATGGACGGTTATCCATGCACAGGAAGTTTGGATGCCATCGCGCGTTTTGCTGAATCATAATAGCCCCACCCCCTCCCCCCAGTCCCTCCCAATACACGCTTGAAATAAATAAGCCCTCCCCGGGGGACTTAACAGAAGATTTACGGTATACTATTTACGGATTGGACAGAGAGTATAGTATCATTATTTGGCTATGATTTCGAAGATCTGCTCTCAGAGGCTCTTATTTCACGATTTTACAAATGCACTAGAATATCTCATGGGACAAAAATACCTGATTCATCAGTTGAATCGACGATGCAAGGACATCTCGCCATCTATGGGATAAAAACATAATTTACGTGAAATTACTTCGAAACCGGATTTTAAAAGACTGGCCCTTACTCCTACTAAAATCTTTTGAGCATGCAGTCTCTTATCGGCCGGCTACTTTGATCTTTAAGATTTTACTTGTACACGCCACACATAACACTTTCTGTCAATTTTGCCAAACGGAGATTTGTTCTTTACTGTTCTGGTAGGCTAATTAATATATCATTATGGAGCCTGATTTTGAAAACACAGCATGTAATCATATGTACCTTCACACAAGGCCGGATTACGATCATTAGCGGCTCACTTCGTGCAGAAATAAGAGCCTTTTTCACTATTACCTTGGAAATAGTCAAACTGAGGTTTACTAAATTTAATCTCTGCTAACGCTTACAATTATTTAAAACAATCCCAAAAACAAACATCGTCACAGGAAATACTGCCCGTCAGCTTCCACTCGAACAGCCACGCCTTAGAATTTTGGCCACAGACTGAAAAATTAGAAGCGTTTCTTGTGTGCAACATCGCGCCCACAAACCCCGAAGAAGAATCGGCTTCTACTCCTGCAACTTATCAAGCAACAACCTGATCAAGTGTTCAACATTCATGCTAAATACTCCTTACATACGTAAGCAGTCGCGTCAGCAACGTCGCTACATGAAAGGTTGCGCGAAAAGTTTATACGTAAAAATACATCGTGTGCGGGCTACCTCCATCGAAATGTTTATATGTAATAATATAAAGTGTGGGGGCTACATTCATCGAAATGTTTATATGTAATAATACATATTATAAAATAGCTAGCAGAGCCGCGCAATCAAATTCAGTATACGTAAGCGTGCTCAAAATCCCGATAGTGCACGCTGATAAATAAAAGTGCCATTCTTGACCGTGATTTCTTTTTTAAAAATAAAGAATTTTGTATTTAAACTGCTGTAAAATAAAACTCGAGCTTTCAACAGAAAATGTGAAATAAAACCAATTCCTATTTCGCTTAATATTTCGCTTACCGCGAACAATCACTTTGATATTGTTGTCCGTTTTTCGCGTCGGATTTGATGCACAATTCCACCGGCTATGTTATAAAACAATTGGTTCATGCTTTTAGCTGTGCACTATCGAGTTATGGAGCACGTGGGAAGTTTGGAGAGCACTCAAGAAGCTAGAGTTGCCCTCCGCTATCGCCTCGGGCAACTCTTACGCTTCTTTCGTGCTCTCCAAACTTCCCGCGTGCTCCATAACTCGATAGTGCACGCTAAAGCATGAACCCATTGTTAAGTGTGCGGGCTACATTCATTGAAATGTTCATACGTAATAATACATCGTGTGCGGGCTACCTCGATCGAAATGTTTACACGTAATAATACATCGTGTGGCTACCTCGATCGAAATGTTTACACGTAATAATACATCGTGTGGCTACCTCGATCGAAATGTTTACACGTAATAATACATCGTGTGACTACCTCGATCGAAATGTTTAGACGTAATAATACATCGTGTGGCTACCTCGATCGAAATGTTTAGACGTAATAATACATCGTGTGGCTACCTCGATCGAAATGTTTATACGTAATAATACATCGTGTGGCTACCTCGATCGAAATGTTTATACGTAATAATACATCGTGTGGCTACCTCGATCGAAATGTTTATACGTAATAATACATCGTGTGGCTAGCTAGATCGAAATGTTTATACGTCATAATACATCGTGTGGCTAGCTAGATCGAAATGTTTATACGTAATAATACATCGTGTGTGGGCTACCTCGATCGAAATGTTTATAGGTAATAATACATCGTGTGGCTACCTCGATCGAAATGTTTATACGTCATAATACATCGTGTGGCTAGCTAGATCGAAATGTTTATACGTAATAATACATCGTGTGGCTACCTCGATCGAAATGTTTATACGTCATAATACATCGTGTGGCTAGCTAGATCGAAATGTTTATACGTCATAATACATCGTGTGGCTAGCTAGATCGAAATGTTTATACGGAATAATACATGGTGTGTGGGCTACCTCGATCGAAATGTTTATAGGTAAGAAAACATCGTGTGGCTACCTCGATCGAAATGTTTATACGTCATAATACATCGTGTGGCGACCTCGATTGAAATGTTTATATGTAATTATACATCGTGTGGCTACCTCCATCGAAATGTTTATACGTAATAATACATCGTGTGGCTACCTCCATCGAAATGTTTATACGTAATAATACATCGTGTGCGGGCTACCTCGATCGAAATGTTTATACGTAATAATACATCGTGTGCGGGCTACCTCGACCGCAAAAGTTGCGGTCGACGTAAACTGATGGATATGTTTGATACCTTCTCATCTCAATCTCCTGCACTCTTTTCTGTTGTTGAAGCAGTTTGGACCACTGAGCAGCATCTGCTGGGAGGTCCCTGAAGTAAAACAACCAAACAAGTTATTATGTAAAATAACTGAAAAAAGCAAACAACGTAACAAATATAGCTATCTAGCCTGCAAACGATTGGTTACATGAAGTCTCCTACAGTCTTTAGTGATAACCAAGTGGAGTCAGTCTTCGTCAAACACATTTCACTCTATCACTTACTTGATAGCTCCGTCCCAGTGTATCCCGGTGTAAGTTGCTTGCTCAAGTAACAGAAGTCTGTACACCAGAACCATGTTAAGCACCAGCAATGCTCCAAGCCTAACACACAGTAACAACAAGCCAAGTTACGTCTTATATAAGGCAAAGAAGAAGACCGTTTCTGGTCCCGTCCACAATGTATGCACCCCTAGCTAGGCAAGGCACTGCACTGACTGGGAAGTTATGCACACCTGATTAAGCTGTGCATGTAGTGAAATGACTGCATTGTTTTGCTGTCGAAGGTGTTGAGCATTCTGACGCCGGAATGCTCAGTTTCGATGTTATAATCACGTTGCAGCATGTTCGAGCGGTTTTGTGAGCCAATTGAAGATGTTTTCCGGGTCCTCCCCTTTTCCACTGTTTATTCAGACGATTGGACAAATGGAGCAAGCTCTCCCAGAGCATCTCATTTTAGTATTCAGTGTGACGGTGTTGGTCCTGTGCGGGGATTGCCAGCCATGGGAGTAGCACCTGGTCTGGGTATTCCAGGCACACAACCTTCATATAGCCATGCAAGTATTAACAGCGCTACGACTGAACTATTTATGTTTCTTACAGCCGATTTCACTGCAGTGCAGAGCCGGGTTTTTCAAACACGATTCTCGGGCTATGAGTAGCCCAAGACCGACCGACTGACCGACCGACTGACCGACCGACAGCTAGATATCCTTAATTTCAACCGGGTAACCCATTCAGCTATGAGGCTGGTATCCAGAGGGGCCCTGGATACATTATAAATGAAGCCTATAAAATGGGCTTAATGTGGCTCAAAATAGTTTTTTGGGTTTCCCTATTAAGTATATCTGGAGGCAAAACAATTAGAGGTATACTTTGTGGATCGCCAAAACATTTTACCCTGAAATCACGTAATATTACAGTATTAATTTCCCACAGATCTATCGAGGTTGGTGTTGCGATGGTAACACTATTGGGCTTTAAGTAGGGCCTCAAAACAGACCATTTCAATTTTCTTTAAAATTCCACGGTGAATTATATTTAAATTTTGCATACGGCCTTTGATCCCTGTGTTCTGAGCACCAACCTAAAAAAAAGCAGGCGTATTGGGGGCGAACGAGCGCAGATTGAGGCGAGTCAAAAGATGCGACCACAACCCGTTCTCCTTTCTGAATTTACCATTATCGTTAATTCTCAAATTGCTCTGATTTACGATTATAGTTACTCATGCGCATAGCGGCATGAGTCAAGGTTTCGGTAAGGTCCTTGTTTCCATTTTTAGCTCTCGTCCCGCTTTTTGTAGTCACAAATTGCCTTGTTTTTTTAAAGTTTCCCGTATCCCGCGGGAGGACTTTCACTGGTCTGATTGGTTGACATGCCACCTCGTGATTTTCGGCGTGCCCGTAATCACGTTCTTGTTTTCAAATAGCCGAGTCAAGCCACTGGCATTTGGACTTCACCGGAAAAGAAATTACATTTTTCGATGGGAATTTATGTTGACATCAATTTGTGATTGAATTTTTCTTTCTGTTGTTGCTAATTTTAGAGAAATGCTTATAAAACGTGTTTAAGTTCAGTTGTAAATTCAGTCGTAATAAATGATATCTGATAATATGTAAACAAAACAAGACTTACATGTCACGCAAAATTCGTTGAGAGGGAAGGGGTGCGTGACCCAGTTAAAATAAACCATAAAACGTTCTTATGCAAGCGCATGAGTACAGGCTACCAGCTAGCCTCTTGTTAATTTAGAACACTGACAGTCTAAAAGGAATTCTGGGAAGTCAGCATTTTTTTTGAAAAAGAACAATCCTTAGTGTTCGGACAGGACTCGAACCTACGACCCTTCGCTGACTTATCCTCTCTTCTAACCACTAGACTACCACGCTGCTGGTTGAGCAAACCTCAATTTTTTAACATAATAAAATTCATGCGCTTATTCTACACCCCGTAGTAAGCCTATAAAATCACTCGCTTGAAAATAATTTTAGAAAGTAAATGGAAAAGATTGATCACCAAACCTCGACAAAAAACTAACCATTTGAAATCAGCGCTTAGGCCTAATCACTATAGATCAATGACATTCTATGCAAGACTCAAATAAATATCTTGCAGATATAATTTCGCATTGCCTTGTTGGTCGGTGGTCTAGTGGTAAGAAGACGTTCCTAGTATCGGTAGTAGCGGTAGTTCCGGGTTCGAATCCAGTCCAAAGAACATGGCTTTTTTTTTATTTCTTCTTTTCTGAAATGTCCTGGGAAACAGTGTTCTAAATTAACTATAATGGTAAATTCAGAGCAATTTAAGAATTAACGATAACGGTAAATTCAGAGAGGAGATCATGTTGGCGACCAAGGGTGTGCGAGTCACCACCTCCTTTCTCTCCTCCCAGCCCCCGACGTTGTGTAAAACCAAAATGGCGATCAAACACTAAATTCAGCACTCGCCCACCAAAAACAAAACGGGCCAACAAAAACTGTCGGAAATAAACTTTTTCACTCCCAAGAGTGCCATATATCGAAATTTAAGAAAAATTCCAAATTTCATTTTATAAAATATTGAAAAACAAATGGTACCATGCAAAGGTACTGCTGAAGAGGTTTCATTTGAATGATCACACCATAGGATTTCGTCCACAGACTCAAAAGTTAGAACTACACTACATGCCTCCATAACTGGCTCTGGGAGTGAAAGGGTTAAAGAAAAAACACTTTGTTTTAGAATTCGTTGGTAATTTTTTTCTCTGTTGACAGAATTTTTTCGAAATCGCGTAAAACGGACTTTGGATAGAGCGAAGTCAACATACAAAAAAAAAAGAAAAAAATACCGAGCGGAAGCGGAAGTGTGGACGTCGAAAGTTTCAAATTTCTTAACATTTTGACATGACAAGATCGGAAATTACGCATGCGCGGCAGTTGCCACGCGGGTAAATTCCAACCCAGTCTGCGCGGGCCAAAAATAATATTTTAACCCACCTTAAAGAGTAAATACTTACTTCCTGAAATAGAATTATCTACAAAGAGCAAGATATGTGAATTTTCTTTACTATGTATATTCGAACAAATGGGGGAATCGCGACTGGCAAATCATGACACGCGAATCATGGCGGGCGAATCATAACTGGCGAATCATGTTTGAAAAAAAAAAAAAACAGTTCTGTACATTCTACCAAGATCTTTCAGGAAGTTAGTATTTACTCTGTGAACTAAGTTTATGTGTGGAATTCCTTCACAACTGTCTGATCATGGGCAGACCATGACGGGTGAACCATGTTTGAAAAAACCCGGGTCTAAACACTGCAGTGAAATGGGCTGTAAAGTAAATGAATGAGAGCTAGCAGCCAAAACAGAGCGGGTTCTGGGTTCCGGGTTCCGGGTTCCAATGTCGCTAGAGTTTGTTCTCATGTTTGGTTTTGCTCTGAGTTTGCAAGAAAATATGATTCGAGTGAATGGGTGTTTGACTTATCAGAATGAATCGTTTGCAGTTTTTTGTACCTAAATAAAATAGCAGAAAAAGTAGTTTTTCAAAACTAATCGCCCCTAATTAATGAATAAGAAAGTAGTTTCAAAAGCAAATACATAACGATGGGTCCTTTTTAAAAAGTATATTTACTAACAGATTATTTAAGATCGGGGATGAATTTCTAAAGACATTGCTCGTCTGCAGGCGTCACTGTCAACACAAACACATGAGGAAAAAACCGTATGAGGAATATAACTAGCGCTGATTTTGCAGCGTTTTTAATAACGCTAAAATAAATACGATTTCACCTGACAATGGTCGACTGACACCCGCAACAGTGTTGATCCGTTGTAAGTTGACAGCGCGCTTGAACTGTTTGATGGCAGAATGCACCTGTGCTTTTCTCTTTGTCTCAAACTCGGCCCGACCGCTTATTACAAGTACGTACTTCCAATTTTACAACTCGGAGAGAAAAACTAGCAAAATCTTGCGGACAGAATCGAGGCTTATCAGCAGAGACTTATTACATAAATGCTGGGTCAACATTCACCTGAGAGCAATTGTTACAACACTGAAGCAACACTTCCCCTGCTAATATATTCAAAGGTATCGGTCTACAGTTGATAGGGTAAGCCACAGTCTGGCGAGATTTCTTTGTCAAAATAACACACATTACCCTTTCCAATCAAATTTGACCAAAAACCATTCTTCAGTTCGGTACAGTCCGGTACAGTTCGGTACAGTTCGGTACACTCGCCTGAACATTGTGAAGAAAGTGAAGTCGTAAGTGGGAAAAAGACGAGGTCCAAAATTGCGAGCAGTTTCAAAATATGAATAAAATACATGTAGATCCGAGCAAGCAATATTTAACTGCTACAGATAGATATAGATTTACAGTTGACTACAAGCGTATACATATGTTCAACATCGTTTCGTTTTTCGCCAGTAAGTTCGCTTGTAAATTAACAGCCACGCGAAGTTTCCCAAAGTAAGTAAAAACCGAACATCAAAAGGAGACAACATTTCAGTTCAGCTGATCTTCACTTTTAAAAGACCGAATTCTCAGTGGTTAGAATCATTCTCCTTGCCATGAAGGAAGCCTCATTTAATATAAATTGTCACAGCATAAAACGAGTAAATAGAGCAATATTTATATACGTAAAGAGACATAACGCGAACCACTCAATAAATTGTTACGAAGACACCATACTTCACCACTGGACCGCAACCTTCCATAACAGAATCTGAACGCCTCGCACGACATGCCATACTATGGTCGCACGGTTAACTCAACGATAAAAAGTTCCACCCTGTTTGTTACAAGAATTTGCATAAAAGGGCACGATAAACCACCTCGGACACCTTATTGAGACTTATATGACGGAGTAACTGGTTAGCAGTTTATATAATTAAATTTAGGCCTCAACAACCCGAGAAGCAAGGTGGTACTCTGGTACGGTATGTTTTGTAAGCCTAAGCCGAGCTGAGGTCACAGGTTTAATCCTGAGTGGGGATTTCAGATTTCCTTTTTTACACTTAAAAAATTATTGAAAATAAAATCCAAGTGTCGACATTACGTTATATAATTCTCAATAAAGTGTCCGAGGTGGTGTTGGTGGATGGGATCTAATGCTGACCCGGAAAATAAACTGCGCGGCTTGGGGGGTAAATCTGGCGGAGCGTGATTAAGGCCCATTACCTTCCACTAAAGAATGGTTAAGTGTTTTCACTTGGTCGCTAATAACTTCAACAAAATCTCAATATTTTTTATGGTTCTTTTGGAATGGCACACCGTTTACTTAGTGGACGAACACTTCGCCACTAACAAAGCTTTGCACTAAGACAGAACTCACCTAGTTGCTTGCAGAAATGTTGCTGGGAAAAAGGGGTGTTTCTTGGTGTTGCGGAAGCCATTGTTGGTTAGCTTTTGTGTTGTGGTGTGGGTATTGTTCAGTGTCGTTTGAATCTTTCGTTTTACGTCATTTGGTGATCACACCATCCGCAATAGCAAGAAACTACCGGAAAAAGGCATGAACCGTAAACAATACGATACAGTGGAATTCTGGGTACAAGGCAAATGAGGCCTGTCATCATTCCATACATTACATGTATATTGACATGTGAGATCTATTCCTTCGTTAAATATTCAGAGATTAATTTTGGGCATACTGCGTTACAATAATATACAATGTATCTGAGAACACAAGAAGTTTTTCCGTTTCTGAGAAAACCATTGGGTCGTATCGATCACGGTTTATACTTTTTTCAATCAGGTGTATACACACTTTTCGCTGAAACATGCAAATAATACAAACGAAAAAACTTACAGAAATGTTACAAGCACTGCAAGAGGGTTTTTTACCGTAACTTGCGGCAAATAAGACCTATGGAGGGAATATATTGTTTAGAGACAGTGATTACATAGTATTGTTGGTTTTCACTAGAGGCATGAGCATAAGAATAAGAATAAGGAACAATGACATAAGCATAGGATTGATCCTTAAGCTTGTACCTCGCGTATTCACACGCTATGGCGGGAAATTTCTTGAGTAAATTTTGGTAAAAGATTTGCTGAACCTGCGGGAAGCTATCTGGTTCTATACGGGAAAGAATGTTAAGATTGTAAGATTATACTGGTAATCAAGCTTATAGAGGCACATGAAATGTCAAGGCAGGTGGAAATGACTCAAAAAAAAAAAAAGAAAGAAAAAAGTGGAAATTTTAAGTTTTTAGCTTCATAGCATACCTCCCTCAAACAAAGGTAAAATGTAAAATTCTCTTTTTGTAATCATTTTAGTAAAGATTTCAAACAGTTAACTAGCAATTTTCGGTGCCAAACAAACTTAGTATATTAGTTATATTAAACGTATTTTGGTGGACCCACTCCTTTGGGGCACCTCGATTACTGCGCCTCTCGATAACATGCGGAATTTGAAATTCAAATCTCCACCAACGGTTGCGTTATTCCCTGCCGTCAATCATAATTAATAGGAAAGCCAACGGACCATGTAAAAACGAAACAAACAAAATGGATCGAAATCTACCAATCATAATGCACGGACGTGACCTTTTGAACTCATTGAAGTGAAGATCTGTTTCCTGAGAGGTAAGCTAAGATAATTGACGGCAGTGTAAAACGCAACCGTTGGTGGAAATTTGAATTTCAAATTCCGCATGTTATTGAAAGGCGCAGTAAGGGGACATCTTCTTTAAGCAGACACAAACTTTGTATTTATTACCTCTATTAAGGGGACGAGGACACTTTTTGAGTGAATGTTGAATGCTATTTCAGCCCCCATTACAGAGGCAAGTAATCTGTTAATGTGTAGATAAAACCCCAACTGAGGCAGTTCTTGTTGTGGACAAGTTAGTGGAGTATGCAATACATTCAGGTAATGAACAAATCACCCCTCCTGCAAAGGGCATGGAACAACTAAGGGAGATGTTTGAGGTGTGTGGTTTTCGCGAAAACGTTTTTCTGGGAGTGTAGGTTGGAGTGTGCGGAGGGTCTTCAGGTCACATTCTCTTCCAGAGTTCAGTTGTTTTTGTTGCCTGACCTGTTTTTTCGTGTTGGTGTGTTGTTGTATCTCTGTATGTCTGGGCCGCTTTGGTTTTGGCCCCTTTTTAGCTGTTTGATGGCAAAGGATAATTCGCGTACAAAATCTCGCTCTGAGAAAAGACATCAGCCCTATAACAAAAGCCCAAGCAGTCGATCGAGAGATCGAGGACGAGATGCTGGCGGGGATCACTCGCTTGATCGCGGAGAAGTAGTCATGCTCGTTCACACTCGAACAACATCAGACCTACCGGATTGGCCCAAGGAGCTCCTTCAACAGCAACAGGCGAATGCTGCGGAGCTGAAACGTCTTCAAAGCGAGTTTTCTAGCTCGAAAGCTCATAAGAATCAACAGCCTCGTGCAGAGCCTCGTGCAGCGGATCCGGAGTTTCGCTTCGCCGGGAACAAGAAACAGTATGTCACAGTGTTAAATATATGTTGTTGAAAAAAATCGACGAGGCCCTGGAAGCTTAAGACAGCGAGGGACGTACGCGTAAGCTCACGGAAGGTTAGCCTGTGAACAGGCACTCTAGTGGGATATAGGGCGAAAAAAAAGGCGAACGGGGAGGGGGATATAGGGCGAGTTTTCTTTTCGCCGCTATCTACTTTCGTCATACCCCCACAAGGAGGCCTGTTCACAGGCTAACGGAAGGTACGGATTTACTTGTGGAACGGATCAAACATATTCTTCTTGCTGAAAAATATGGATGGGACACAGTCGCATGTTATACCGCCAAGCCGCACGCCAGTGACTCGGATGATGAGAAGAAGATTCGAAAGGCGATAAAAGAGAGAAAAATGCTAAGGAAGGACAAGAAAAGGAACTCTTCTTCTAAAGTTACAGGGCCAAAGTAGTTATTGTTGCTCATGAGTTTGTGGTGTCTGATGATGCCTTCTGGTGATAAAGTGTTCCGCGTGCTTTTCCACGGGAAGCATTGATGGTAGGCTGCAGTTCAAGCGGGATGAGTCTCATGTCCGCGGAAGAGTGGCCTGGTAAGTTGAAATGTGTTGGGACCGCTGCTGTGGAGTTGGCGTGATGTGGGTTGTTTGTCCCTTGTCTGTGTTCTGTGACGCGTTCACGAATCGTGCGTTTGGTTTCCCCTATATACTGTTTTTTATATTTTTTACATCCGATCATATATGTGAGGTTACTAGAATTACCAGTTAAATGTTGTTTTATATAGGGGAAATAGGGGAAACCAACCGCACGATTCGTGAACGCTTCACAGAACACAGACAAGGGATCACGGTAGTCATTTTAAAATCATCCTCAATAAAAATTCAGCGATAACTGCATTGTTTGCACACTGAACCCCACTTTCCCCGGGACTGAAATCAAATCCCTCTCCAGTCGTTTCAGAATGACGATGGATTGCCAGGTATAAAGGTTCATGCACGTGATCAATTTGACTTCTCTAATAGGTTCATGTGCTTATGAATTATTAATGATTTTTTAAGTCAAGAAAACAGGCATTTTTTGTTTAAGTGGTTAATTATTACAGCCAAATTCGTTGTATCGCGATGCGCAAAATGCAAAGTTTTCTGTTTTTTCTGTTCTGTCAATCATCTTACATTTCGAGTGAACCTCCACTCATAGGAAAACCTCTTCGTCCCAAAGGGCATCCTCTTCATGGAGGTTCCACTGCAGTTGATCTTATAGCTCTCTTAACTCTTTAAGGACTTTTTGCTCCACAAATCTCTTCTTCTTACATATATACAAGGTTTATATCATAACAAAAATAGAAGCGATCCACGATCTCAATAACCCTGTCATTACGCTGCGTGCCATTAATTATACAGCACTCTGGCAAAACAATTGACCAACGAAATAAGCATAAGTATAAGGATCAATGTTCGTTTCACTTGATGTAAATGTGTTAATGATGTTTGTGCTCACGTTTATGCTATGTTTGTGCTTGTGTTTATGTCTATGCTTGTCCTTGGTTATGCTGGTGCTTGTTTATGCTGGTGCTGGTGCTGGTGCTTGTGATGGTGCATATGCTTATGTTTGAGCTTATGCTTTTGCTTATGCTTATGTTTGTGCTTGTTCTAATGCTTATGCTTTCGCTTTTGCTTATATATGCTTATGCTTGTGCTTGTTATTATGCTTATGTCGCTAGTGAAAACCAGGCTTTAACCTGGAAAACGTAACCCACTAACACCATATTAATAAAGCATGCTTTGTCAAAGCAACATTGTGAAGAGTATTGGCTGTTTTACTCACCTTACTCCCATTATCCGAGATATTGCTACCTTTGGCGACAACCTTTGCAGCAGGCTTGTTTTGACATCTACACATAACGGAAAGACAATTTTGATCCGACAATGGAAACTCTCCTTGAGCTATAGCTGAATAATAATTACTAAACCTCAATAATAAATTACTCAGTTATTACTAAATCTCAATGAATGCTAAGTGCAGTACATACGGGGATGTGTTGGTGCACAACATGATACTCACCTATAGAAGCTTCTGTAGTTGGTTCCATAATCTCTTTGTTCTTGAGACTGCGGTTCCTCTTGTGCCTTCTCGTTGGTGAGGTTTTTCTTTTCTTAGGCCACTGACCCTCTGTAGTTTCTCTTCTCAGACTTTCCACTGACAATCAAACGACAAGAAAGCGTCAGTTCGTAAGTGAATCGTCACAATGTTGAGTACTGAGGATTTATTCAGATAGTTGCCTACCTAAGAACTGGAAATAATCTTCAAGACCTTCCACTGCATTTTTCTCTATCATATCTGCAAGGCAAAGAACAACGTAAAAATCATTTGTGATAACTTTGAAACTAAAAAGAAATTGAGAAAGACGTAATGGTCATCATGTCACGAGCGTGGGACAAAGAAAAAGATCCGAGTCCCCGACAGATTCTCACTTTATTTATTTACCGATTAATCCAAGATCAAAGTGACTTTGACCCCTTGTAATGATAAGCAGACATTCAACGAGAGTAAAGACATTGTGCGTCTTAATTAACCACCTAATTATCAGAAGGAAAAATGGATCAGCTTTACACCTTTTTGGAAAAAAAAAAACGTTGTCGGTAAAAAGTATCATCCATGAACGATGCGACCGAGCAATTCTTCTTGATAGACAGTGAACAAGGTCAAACAAGGCATTGTGACTGATGTTTCTCCTCATCTATTCTTTCCATTTCCCCAGCTACTTTAATAATAAGTAACAGCCCTGCTACCGATATTTTGCGAAACTGACTTCCCCCCTCCTTCCAAAAAGAAGCTCTTATTTTCGCTCAAACATGGCACTTATCTCAATTTTAGGCACACATTGCACACATTTTAGGCATCCTACCGATGAACAGTTATGAAATTCAGATATGTTTAGTAGCCACATTTATTTGAAGTTTGCCCCCTTGAATTATTTTGCATTTCATTTTCTGCATTTTCTGGCGGTTTGCATCATATTTTGCATATCTACATTGGGACTGCAAAGATTAATAAAAATCCTTCCTTCATTACGTAATTATTGCCAAAGCTAACAAATTGCTCGGACTACTAAAAATCTTGTTCAATGCTAACAGATACTAAAGTAAGGAGGACAGTTTACTTATCAAATGAAAAGTCTCAGTTATGCTCCGCCTCCGAAGTCTGGTCTCCCGCCCAAAAATCACAATCGAACGAGTCCAAAGGCGAGCAAAAAGATGGATTCTTAAGGTGAAGATTGGTGACATGTCATACAAGGAGAGATTGCTTGCCATGGCATGTTACCACTTTCATACGACAGAGAACTGAAAAACCTTATATTTTTTTATAAGGCCCTATACGGTCATATTGACCTTAATGTTAAAGACTTTTATACTTTTGTAAGCCATGAACGTATTAGTCTTAGTAAGAATCCCGTTGTTGTAAAACCAGCACTTAGTTTCGATCTTCTTACTTTAATCCACCGTAGGAAAAAAGATGGCGGCTGTTCATTTTACCACAATACCTTGCGGACCTAACACAGCACATAAAGCACAAAGAAAGCCAAATTTTTACAATATTTGTTCCAGTACTACGGACAATGTGTAGACTAGGTTTGAAGATTTGATAACGATAACTTTCCTTTACATTTTTATGAACGTTGTTAAGGTTTTTGTGCGCTAAGAATTATGGGTAAATGTACCAGTCGCCATCTTTTTTCCTACCGAGGATTGCATCGTAAATCTATAGAACAATGTGGACCACTGTATATAAAAAGCTCTTCCAAGTAGTTTCCTTAGTCCCAGTTCTTTTAACGTTTTTCTCGCTCAATCGTATTCCTCTTTAGTTGACCTTAGTTAACTTTGTTTCTGAGGTAGATATGTCGTGTAGTGGTCGCTATTTCGTACGTGCCCGTCACTCTAATCTAATTAATTCATTTTGTTATCAACTTTTAGTTCCTTTATTATCTAGAATTTTAAACTTTATTTTAAGTTTCTTGGGTTGGCGCTTCGCATGGGGCTTCGCGTCCCGTTCGCGCGTTTCCCATTGGTTCATCCTATTTTTGTAAGTTTGTGTCCAATAAAGTTGTTAAAAAGGGAACAAGATCTATACAAAGTCAACCAGTTCACATGGAATAAAACATACAAACCATTAAACATAAAAGCTGCTAACACACGGAGACAAAGTTTGCAAACCATCGCTCTGACTGGATAAGAATTGTCAAATTAAAAAGACCTGGAATTACTTCACAAGTGTCTCTTTAAAACACAACCAATAACACAAAAAATACCGAACTATTAGAGAGTTATCATTGCACAAAATAGCCACGATAACCACCGACTAGCTGATGACTAACTGACTAACTGTTTTGACAAGCTCAGCTGTATTTTTGCTTTCCGGTCTATAGAAGATACGATGTCCCGAACGATGTCTGTTTAGTGGCGCAATTATCTCGCAACGATGTCCTGAAGTACTGACAAACTTGTTTTACTCGCGGTATAAATATGTTCATATTCTACACAAAATAACAAATCTTTTGGCCTTTTTACGGCGAAAAGAATTTTTATTTATATTGCGTTTTTGAGCGGCACGAAGTGTGACATGTGTGACGAAGATAATGTTTTAAAAAACATCACATATGCATGTTTTGCACAATATTGCAGAGAAGATAATTCACACAGATCGTTATGCTCAAGATGCTTTGGTTCGTGAAAAGAAGTTGATAATTTTCATTTCCTATTTAAGGTGGCTCCTAATAGTTTAACATTCCCATCATGATACATCTATGATATTCATTCACAGCTACACCAGTAAAGTTAAGAGAAAACGTTTAGTACAGATTTGTAAACACTTCACCAATGAACAAATTTAGGTGGCTACGATATGGCAAAGTCAAAAGAGGCCAAAAGACCCCATTTTCAACCTTTAAACTAATAACAAAACTGCTCGGTGAAATTTTTTGATTTTTATATATTTTCGTCTTATAAACATAACAAACATTTGTGCCAATTTGGAAAAAAATCTGTACATAGGTTTCAGAGATATGTCATTTTTACATAAATTTAAGGTAGCTCTGAACTCTATGTACAGAATTTTGTAAAAAAATGTTAAAATGTTTCTCTTGCCAATTAAACAAAAATATATCGAAAACAAAAACTTTCACCGTATAGTTTATAAGTTATTAGTATCACCCAACTAGTGGACTAATGCAAATCCTGCATTTTGATTGGCTACGCTACTAGGGGTCTAATAGTAATAGTCATCGAGTAGCGAAATTCGCCGGTTTTATTTTTCGTTTTATTCCCAAATAAATATTTCTTCAACTTGCAATTGCTTTTTTTTATTATTGCCTTTTTCTGTCCGACTAGTTGGGTGATACTAAAACAATTAGACCCTTCGCCCTCAAGGGCCACGGGTCAATAGCCCATTCGGCTTCGCCTCATGGGCTATTGACCCGTAGCCCTTTCAGGCTACGGGTCTAATTGTTAATTAGCCTCAAATGGTCCAAAATAGCGTATTTTGACATCTTTTTTCGCGTTGCCATGGCAACGAATGATGACGTCATTTGGATACCACTTTGTTGACTGATAAAAGATTTATTGGTTTCAAGTAAAAGATTTTTAGCTACGCCATCGGGCAAGTTGTAATGGAATGCAAAAAACGAGAGGGCTGAACAATATAGAGCCACCTTAAACTGACTAGCCTGAATGCGGAATAAATGCCTTATTTCTGCATAGAGTTTGTGAAGGGTGATTGTTTTGCAATCGAAACTGGGTATTTTGTCTATCCAGAACACAATTTTCTTAACCGTAATAATAATAATAATAATAATAATAATAATAATAATAATAATACTGATTATACTACTACTACTACGCACTACTTGGGACAGCCAACATCCTGCGCAAGACCCTTTCCCTGCAATGCTGAGTAGTGTGGCCTCCACACAGCGCCTCATAGGTGCCCTAGGTCCATGGTTTGGACCCGGCCCCCATGGAGAACACATAATTATATAGAGAACACAACAATAATAATAATAATAAAAATAATAATAATAATAATAATAATCATTTATATAGCGCCTTTTCTACAAGATTCAAAGGCGTTGTTTACAAAAATTAGACAAAACTAAAAAGTAAAAAATAATCACAAGAGATTGACATTAAAACTAGACGCTAACTACACGATTCATAAGCTCGCTTAAAAAGAAATGTTTTAAGTTTGCGTTTAAAATCATCAATTGAGTTTGCAGATTTAATATCCTCAGGTAAGTTATTCCAAAGTTCCGGAGCAGCAACAGAAAAAGCTCGTTTACCATACGAATTGAGATTAAAATAGGGTTTAACTAATAAATTTCTATTAGAGGATCTAAGATTGCGGCTGGGTGTATAAAAATGAAGGAGTTCCTGTATATAGGTAGCCGGCGTAATCTTTTTTTGATGTTTTTGCGCGCAACGCAAGGCGAAACGCTAAAAAAACACCTGAAGCTACGGGGGGGGGGGGGGGGGGGGGCAATTCTAATATCAACGAAAAAAACAAACAAATAACCAAACGAAATACATTTCATGATTGTAAAAAAAACCTTACCCTGAACAATTAGCGTTTGGTAACCATATTAGGGGGCGAACGAGCGCAGCGTTTTAAAGTGCTTATGAAGTAAAAAATAACTGAAGCTTATTTGAAAGACCTTTTGAAGACAAGAAGAATGGTGCTGTTGCCTCTCATAAGTGATGACGTCATAAAATGCTTCTAAAGGAAGATAAATTTACAAAATATAGAATATCTTTAGAACTATTACAGCGGTGCTCTTCAAACTTGGCACCAGTAATGTACATCAGACAAGGCATAAAGTGACACCCATTGTGCTGTTGCCATGGCAACAGTTTTGCTTCCAGATCAAGTTTTTGCAGAACTCACCTTCCCATTTATTGTCTCAACCAAACATCATTCACTCTAAATGAGTTTATTAGGAGACCTACAGCAACATGGGCTCTATGTGTGTTTCGAGCAGGACTGTCTGTCCCGCCTGATTTGATAGAAAATTGAGGTATGTGGTTTACAACAGAAAGGGACTGGAGCCAAGTGCGTTGCCATGGTTACAACATGCTCTGCGGCATGTTGTAGCTTTCTTGAAGGTCATTATTGGTGCCAAGTTTGAAAAATATCACTCTTATATTTTCAGAGATATTCTTGATTCTCAATGGAAAGATTCATGACGTCATCAATTTGCTAATTTGTGTAACACAAAAACTCAAATATCTCTGAAAAGAAAAAAGATATTTCAAATCGGAAAACGCCATTCTTCATTACTTTGAAAAGCCTTTCAAATGAGCATCAGTAATTTTTTACTTCATAGCCACTGAGGACTGCAGACTGAGGCGAGTCAAAAGATGCGACCAAGGGGGTGGGAGTCAGGCGCTGCAGGGTATTGGTAAACCCGCATTCTGTTTGAATGAACAGCATATTTTTTTATATCCCACTGAATGACAAGAGCTTGTTTTCTTTAAATAATTTAAAGTATTGCATACATCTGACTTTTTAAAACAGAATAGCCTCCTACGCAGACATTCTTTTACATTGCGAGCAGTCTCTATTCCTTGCGTGTGACGCGAGATCGAGCGGCAAAGCCGCAATTTATCTGATTTATTTTACGGTCATGCGTTGAATTTCAGAAGAAAAAAAAAATGACTGCTCGTCACGTCACGCATCTGGCGCATCTATTCTTTTTATTTTTAAGAACCCTCGACTTTGTACCCTCAACCCCCGACCAAAACCTAGACTCAAGTTTTTCCCGCTAAAATGATCTTAAGGGACGAAATTTCAGCCGTGTATATCTTGCCCAAATAAACTTCCCGAACTAAAACTTCGCAAACGGCGTAAGGCCAGGTTCACGCTTCAAGCTTCTCTCTTCCGGTTCAGGTCTGGCGTACGCGAACGACTTCTACCACGAGCAGCGCGCAAAATTTACAGGAGGAATTTTCCTGCTGTGATGTTATCAATGTTTTTAGTAACCGAAACACGAAAAAAGGTTTCTGTAAGGGTATTTACCTCCTCCATTCAAACGCCGATCGGCATTTGCCACCAAACGCCATTACGACACGCGCGAAAAGTAATTTTGTAGTTTACCAGAGTTCCGCACCCTGAAAATTACACGCAAAATTGACGTCAATTGATTTGATTTCATGAATTCCAGAAAGGGAACAAGTCCAACTCTCGCTCACTGGCGTTACGCCCTCACTGAGCTCGACTTGTGGGCAAGTCTACAATCTGGTAAAAAAATCGTAGGATTCTGAGGTGGTTATGCTAGACTCCACAAGCTCCCAGCTCCCAATTAATTTCCAGTGTTGTACAACTCACTACTAGAAATGCTTGAAAATAAAGACTAAGTACAGCATCTCACCCAAAATAACGCCAAGTGGCTCCGCCACTTTGTTGTTTTATAGTTGTAAAGCTGTTAAATTTTTCAGTGAATAATATTTTATTTAGAGCCTTTCATAATCACGAGTTTGCTCATATGAGACTTTGATCATGATAACGGCAAGGAGCTTGCTTGATATTCCTGTTTGCTGGTATTCCCAGTGTCAAGCGGACGGTTTTCACACGATCTGCGTTTTAATTTGTTTTTATTGTTAAATGTTAAATGTTACGGACAGGCACTATCATGATTGATCATTGCGATCCTATTTTTCTTGCAATTTTCAAAGAGATCCCAAAGAATACGAAGGAACACGCGAGTGGTGCATGTGGAAAATCGTCAGATGAAGCAGGTACTGGGCAAAATAATTTCGTCAAAAGTGTATAAAACGGCCGACCTGTAAGTACGGAAGTACTTTGTCTGAGATGTACCGTAGCTTGTTTGCCTTTAGACCTTTTAAACAATTTCTAATATTTTCCTCAAACGTGAATGTTCGTTAAACTAGATAAAATTTGGACATCACGCGAAACGCCCATCTTGTTCAAACACTCGCTCCAGGAACAATGTTTGATTGCTTGAAATGATTAAGCCAACAGGATGTTCAACAAAACACTGCATTGTTAAGTTTAGACTGGAACCAATCACCATAACATACAGCAGACCATGTGAAATGTAACGAATGTAGGTACCAATCAAATCAATTCAATTCAATTCAATTAAACTTTATTTAGACACGGTATATTCATCAGGCATAACATCATTCTCTTAGAAGGTGTGTTTCAAAACAATTACAACGGTTTAGTCTCCAAGGTTGGCTCGAGCTTTCCACGACCACAACATTGTCACATCCATAAGAGGCGGTTCGAGAAAGCGGGAGGTCTCGATAAGTACTAGTAAATATCTGTACAATAGAATACAAAGAAAATGGGTTTCTGTTCAAGATAGCGAGTGTTTGAAGTGTAAGACTACTTCACACGACCTTTCAAATAAAAGTTGTTCATGAGTACTTACTTGTGATGCCCCTTGTTTGCCCTTCAAAATTTTGAGGAAAAAATGCATGAAATTTGGAAATGTTACTCCCGCATTTGAACCTGGACGGGTGTTATAGAATTAAATGGTTGAAATCCAAAAGGGCATCAACATTCGCCTAACTATTCGTTATATATTCTCCTGGCAAGAATTTAGCTCAGTTTCATCAGGACGTGTTTACTTTTTTATTTGATCGCAATCCAATCCTTTATTCCCGCTTACCTGCAGCTTAATGAAATACAGTGCTGTCAGTTGAAAAGCCAAAGAGAGGATAGATTTAATAACTGAGTTCTCATACTTCGGATGAAAGCAGCTGGTCTTTTTCTTTTTGTTGCGCGTGAATCAACACGAGGCAACAAAACAGCTGCTTTCTCTGGATCAATCCTCTCATGAAACTAACTCTGTGGGCTCTTCCATATTTCGTGTGCTCACAAGTCATACACTGTTGTCTCAATTTTTCTTTCAAGGACATTATTGCTATACTGACGTAAAGTATTTCGGACGCAAAAGAAATGTTTTTTAATTACATTTTGCAAAGAAATTTAACCGAAAGTCCGTTTTAAGCGAGTTTTATTTTAGACAAATTAGAACGCTCAATCCATATAAAACACACAAAGCCCGAACAAAGTTCAGCATACAGGCAAACTTACTTCTTACGAACCCCCATACCGACTTCTGATACGTGACTTCAGCCGTTATTCTGCAACAAAGGAAGACAAAGAATATCCACATCACATTTAGGTCCATGAGCATTCAGACAAACATTTCAGTTGAATAATAAAAAGACTCATTCAATAAAGCTTAAAATTATTCATTTTACACATTTTGTACCATTTGTTCGAGTAGTTAGGGCATTTTCACAACTCTGTTACTAATGTTTTCTCTTCTCTTATCACGACTGTCTTATCGCCCAGGAGACGCACAAGTACGGGTGATATAACTAGGTTTGACTCACGGCTTATCTCGTCGATTCGTCAATATAACTTAGTAAACACAAGGTTGTTGTAGTGACACAAACGATATAATCGCGCCACACATCACTTGATCAATCTACGTCACGCAGAGATCACGCCACTTAGAAATGCATGGAATTCAATTCAATTGCAATTTAGAATTACTTCAGTGCAGCTAAGCATTAATTATTTTTTTACCGTCAGAGAAATCAATGTGGACCTAACTTCTTTCTCAGACAGGCAACGAGAATCTACAGTTAATTTTGATGTACCACTTCGCTATTTTAGCAATTGACTGAACAATTAGAGAAGGGGGCACTGACTATGATGGTTAGCTTATGGTTGTTTGGTAGCCAATTCAGCGTGCCAGTTAAAAATGTCTATCATCTACAAGCACCACAAAAGACTGATACCTTAGTCTACTGGTAGTGACTGAAGTCCGTGTGATGCAGTATCTGTTGGTGATACTAAAACTGTCTCCATAAGGGATCCCTTCATTGTTTACCTGTACAATCAAGTCAAAATGGTTTATAGTTAAATCCAACTTTAATAAAAATGCAGTACACATAAATGCTTGCATAACGGTTGGATCTCGCAGAAGAGAACCCTTTAGAAAATGAGGAGAGCGTGTTTTCAGTTTCAAGAGATACACCGAAGCCAACAAAATAAAAGCTGTCAATTCCTTTGGGAACCAATGTTGAAAAGTCGCAGTCTCGGTTACCAAGGACTCACCTCACTCCTATTTCCTTTGCAAAATTTGCGATGTGTTGATATTAAAAGGCGGGCTGACCGGTTATCGAGATCTCGGTTTGTTTTTAGAAAGTTGGTGCGGGGCAGCGAAAAAGCTAGCTTGAATAACTTGAAATTTTACTACGGCCAGTAGACTTCGATCGCAGATATTCAGGGACAAGTCCATTGTAACCAAAGTAGCTGTATTTCTTCCAGCCAAGTGCTTTAAAAAGATCCTTGTCACTGGTATCATACAAATACAAGGTCAAGATTCACGCAGCACCATTTCATAGTTTTAACAGCTTAGTGGCAAGAGTTTTTTGCAATTCCCCCACACGACACCACAATAATCGAAATGGGGTTGCACTAATGCGTTATAGATGTTTTAAACGGAACAAAAGATGTACCTCGCTTCAAGGCGCCAATGCCAGAGGCAATCATTTAAGAAATTTTATCAACGGGTACGTTCGAAAATAAATTTCATCTATGATTAAGTTACGCAACTTGGTTCATAAAGTCTCCATCAAGACCTATTGAAGGCACCAACGTTTCCCTACATCCGGTCGACAAAAACTCGGTCTTAAACTTATTAAGAGTGACTTTATTTGCAATTAGTTATCTTAGCCTGCGTGCAAGCCTTCGGGCTCGTGGGCGGGGGTTATGGCAACGGGGAGATGGAGGGGGGAAGGAGCTCCTTCCTCCTTCCCCCTCGCCGTTATCGCCCCCCCCCCTCCTCCCTCAATTCCGAGTCCGATGAGATTGCCTTAGCTATATCCTCATTCAGACGCTGTTGTGAGAGTGTAATATCGTTACTGGCAAAAATCAAGCGCGTGTCATCACCATACATCCCAGGTTGTGAATTACAGACAGTTCGGCAAATCGTTTATATACGGGTTAAAAATAGAAGAGGACCTACAACTGGCTGTCGGCTGTCTGAGGGAGAACCATTTACAAAGCAATTTTGTTTGCGATTATCCAAATATGATATAAACCAGTTGAACGAGGAGTTTCCAACATCGTAAGCTTTCAATTTAGATAGCAGGATAGCAGGGTCGACGGTGTCAAAAGCTTTCTTCAGATCAAGGAAAACTACTGTATTAACGTTGCCCTTATTGATATTGAAAGCCGAATTATCGGTGGCTTCAAGCAAGACCGTAACAGAGGAGTGAAGTGATCGAAACCCCAAATGACCACTGGAAATTACATTATTATCAGGTGAATGCTCATAGAACTAACAATAAACGATCTCCTCGAAGATTTTAGCCACAACTAAAAAAAGCAATTAAGACGTTTATTTGTAATAAATATTAGTAATCTTATATAAATGTATCAAATTAATCTTTTTGAGTTTTCCTTTTCATTTTGTAACTTTCCATTTATTGTGTAATGATGTATCCGTCGTCATGTTCTTATTTTGTTAATGTCATCTTACAAAACTAAAGCTGAGGAGGCCTAATTAACATAAGCTTCATAGTTTCTTTTAGGCCTCCTCGCCATTGTTACCTCTATTCTTCTTATATTAATGTGTTATTATAGTATGGCAAATAAAAAAAATAAATAAATAAAACTAGAAGTGAGTTTTTATAATGGTCTGCGAAATATTACATTAGTCACCTTTATTTTCAACGCATTTCTATAGTAATGTTCCTTAGCCTGAGCGCTCTCATTTTTAAATCGAGTGGCTTTTAGTTTAAAAATATCTCTGTCAAGCATTCTTTTAGATCCATGAGGATTTGAGTGCGCGAATGTGTTTTGTGCGTAAAGTGGCATACTTATAGACACATTTTTTTCAGTATCACACATATCATCATAACACATTTCCTGCTTGAAGGAGGTCAAGATTAGCATCATTCCGACCAATTTTTTTAGACCTTTTTAAGAATTTTAAGAATTACAGTAAAGAAAATCATGAGTTAATATTTTCGTGCACCATATTACGTACACAATTTTATCCCAATAACCAGACAAAAATCTGATCAGAATGAACACACGAAAAAATTATTCGTGGTTATTATGAAGATGCCCTTTACTAGATTTTAGACTATGGTCTGATTCTTTAAACGCCTCTTATCAGAAAAGATCTCCATTTCCGGGATTTGTACGTTTTTGTGTCAAAACTGTGCAAAAATTCAAACGTAGTTTCTCTTTAAAGCAGTTTTCAACTGAGTGTCGTAAAACCAAAAATCAAAGTAATTACTCCGGCCAATCACAACAAACGCAAATAATTCAATGAACCAATCAGAACTTTCATATGACAATGAATTTTCATGCACATACAAATAAAACTCAGTTTCATAGGTTATGCATCAAGCCTCACTTTGATAACGAGACAGAAAGCAACCAGGAAATTGCCTGGGATACCCAGTTCCAGTATAAGGTATTAGGGCTACGGAGAGTAAAGAGAACACACCGATATAGAAGCACGTGTTTTGCTACACACCTCGGCTTGAACCACATACACCTTGCCTGGAACACTTCCTTGGAAACAGTGCTACCAATAAAAAAATAAACAAGAAGGTCACGAGGATTGACTTCAAGTTTCTCCTTGCTGTCAGGGTTATTTTACTGTTAGTTAGGAGAATATGTTAGAACACCCAGGCAATCTCCCCTTGGCTTGGATGATAGTTTCGAACGATGCTCTTTTTATGCTAATCAGCGTTTCCATAGAAACGGCAAACAAACATGGCGAAAAACAGTTTTTCCTAAATATCTTTCGATTTCGGGGCTATCCGCGGCAAGCGAATAAATGCGCTATAATCTACACATCGTTGCACACAAAATGGGAAAATTTCAAACAAATTAAACTGTTCGATTTTGAATAAATCGCTAAAACATTTTTAACATGTGTTTTTCAAGTTTAAAATACAAGCGGTCAAAACATTCCATAGGTCTCACAAATTAGACAAAATTAGACAAAATTAGACAAAATTAGACAAAATTTGTCACAAATTAGACAAAATTGCCACAGAAAGTTTCCTTAGACTTAAAATATTTCTCCCTGCAAATAGCTCTGACTAACTCCTCGGCAGTAAAGAGATCGAGTTTTTCATTTAAATGCAGTTTTGCTTGACGTTTTCACTCTTTTAAAGTTTCAAGCGCATTTGCATATAATTTAAAAACGAACAAATGAAAATGTTTGATATCTTCCCAGCATGTTTTTTAATATATAGGCAATAATATTTATAGGCGCATTCAAAAATGGAAGGGTGGCCCAAAAACTCCACTACTTGGAGCAACCTTAAAATGCTGAAACATACTCCCCCCCCCCCCCCCCCCCACCTACAGATTGTACAACTTGTTGAAATCTTTGGCTTTGGGATTTCAGCTGCAACTGCATAACGTCAATTTTCAATTTTATGTTCATATTGTTACTGCTGCTATGTTCAATTTGACAACCTGCATCATAACATTTTCTAATACAAAACGATTGCCAGTACCCTGGGTATGTTACATGCCTCTTATAGCATTATGCCGCGGTATATAGCCGACTGCTAACTTGCACAAAAAACGTAGCATGGTTGGGGGTAAGTCACCTGTTTTTCTGTTGTAGCTGAGTGTTTGGGTCCAATAGCATGATTAAGGGAGATTGTATATGTGATCGTTCTTCTTTGACCATCTTCTGTCGCCTCCCACGGGTTAAACACCAGATCTATACACATATAAAACAATGCCAAAATCAGCATACAGTAACATGGAGTGCCGCAATGTACTACAATAATCTAATTTAAATGTTTTTAAAGCACTTTTCCACCTTAAAATAGCTTTCTGGGTGCACAGAATTTAAATGTTTTATCAGCAAAACTTCAGCCAGCTCACATTTAGCTTACAGGACTGTCTTTTGTTTTGATCGGTTGCCGCGTCTGTGGATAACAGAAGTATAAAAAAATGTGTCTGTTCTCCAGTTTTCCTGGTGCACAGGACATTACAGACCTTTTGTTCGCCTTGCTTTCTGTACTCTTTTGTAGAAATCGGACTCTGTAAAGAGGTAATCATAAAGAGTGTCCACACCAACAGGAAGCTCCTGACAATCAGAACAAAAAAAACATGCTTACAAATCCGGTAATAACCCTGCCTTCAACCTCTTCAGCAGCGTTTTAGTGAAAGTATACAGTATACAGTCTTTTGATTAAACGTTGTCATTGAAATCGGTCTCATCCCTACGCGACCAGACCGAAAAGGATTATGGAGAGAAATCAATTCACATTCAATAGCTGCACATTATCAAAATACGGAACGTCCTTAACGGAATATGTATCGAAGCGACTCTTGTCTTTGCGTAGCACGCGAAGACAAACGTAAATTTTGTTCTCCATTGTAAACGCGATAGAGAACAATTAATCAAGCATTTTAATCACCCATACTCCCTTTCGGTCTGGTCGCGTAGGGGTAAGACCGATCAGTGACAACGTTTAATCAAACGACTGTATGTATGTGGGGTGCATGTAGGAATGTAGAAATCACAACACTTTCTGAAATGCACAGACATACATCGACTCCACTAATATATATAGATAGGCTGAGCCTAACATATTTGCATAAGGTGACGCGAGTGAAGATGAACTATAAAATCCAAGTCTTGTTTTGTTTACACAAAATTGCTTTTCAACCTATGTAATGAATGAACAAACACATAAAAATGGACAAAACAATCTTCTTTCGAAAAATTTTATTCAAATCTCCATAAGTTTATGTTTGAAAGCAAAATGCGTACTATTTTATATAGCGCATCGAGTTCGAGCTGTCTTCGATGAAATTCAAAAAATCAATACAACTGAATTTAAACACGTTTTATAAACAATTCTCCAAAACTAACAAGAACACAAAGAAAAAGTCAATCACAGATTGATATCAACATAAATTCCCTTTGAAAAATGTAATCTGTTTTACCTTTAAGTCCCTCTACTTCTTTGGTTCTGAAATCCGTAATAAAAACAAACATCTCCCTCCATTGCTCCTGCATTGATAAAAACGTATGAAGTTCCTCGAAACAAGATTTTATCCCTGAAAGCTCTTTTTTCCCATTAAAGCGGCTTCTGAGTATCCCTTAATTAGTATCCCTGTCTTGAGTAGCAAACCGCAAAAAAAATGCAGGGAAATAACGACTATACTTCTCCGCTAAACACAGCGAAAGATCCAACTATAAAAAAGTGTTTACCGAGCTGATGGCTGTGTAGCTGCGCGAAAAACAAAGTCTCGCTTTGCTTTCAAAATTGCTAAGATCCCGGATGTGTGGCGTCATACGCGCATGTTTTGCGACGTCATACGCGCCCGCGAGTTGGCCTTGCGCGACGCACCGACACACGTCACGGACGCGCGCCCGCGAAACATTCCGCTAGCCATGACCATGAAAAATGACGGGCATAGGTTCTATGGGTATGGGGCTCCGCAGCGGGCCTTCGGACCGCGAGTGCTCCGCTATGAAGATAGCTCCGAACATCATTTCTTGTGGAAACTTAAAATATATGTTAGTACACAATAGTTTGGTTCGCTGATTTTTATTTCGATGTAATTCCAGAACCTTTTCAAAAAAAAAAAAATTTACAGAAGACTTTTTCTGCTTGTGAAGACTACAGAACAACAGCTGCATGCAAAGAGTAACAACAGAATATACTTGATTACTTAAACAAAGCTAATTATTTCCGGGCTTTAATGCCGGCATTTTAAAGGTCTTTTTTTTGCACTCAGTATTTTGTAAAGGTTCTTGGAAAAAGAAGTTTGATATAATTGTTTTTCCTTGTCAGAATCGCGGCAACAGTGTTCTGAATGTAATGATGCTTCAAGTCGCAAAATTCTTATATTAATTATTGTGATAATATCAAGACAACGTTATGATATGCATTTGTCCTCATCGCCCAACTTGTGAGCACTTTGCTGTTTGTGGACGGTAGAAATAGCGTTTTATAATAAAATTATGACAAATAGAGTGGAGTTGGGTGAAATAATCGATGAATACAGATTGTTCCATTTTTGGGCTTTTCAATCTGGCTCTTTCGACAATCCGGTGAAAAATGCTTTAGTTGTGGTGCAGTAACGCCAAGAACCATAAAGATAATTTAATTGGTAAGTATTTGTAGTATAAACCTGATTGACAAACTCCTTGCTAAGATGACCGTCACAAACACAATTGACAGGAGCTAAAGAGAGAAAAAGAAGCTATCAATCATTTATTTAACGTGGTCAAGTAGACTTAGCTATATAACTGAGGTACACCACGAACTAAAAACATAAAAAGTCGAGAAATCGAAGGAAGGCTCCTATGAGCCAACTCTTGAATTCGTGAATCCAATTGTACTGAGAAAACTACCCTGTGACTTGAGGAAGAACTTAGCCCGAGATCATAATAGTCTTGAATGGAAGTTTCAACAACTGAGGGAAGCTATTCTCAAGGAAATCCGAATCCTAGATTCCTACATTTATATTGGGTCCTCAAACGAATCCCTTAAAAGCTCCTCTCCTACAGTCACTAATTCCTTTCACACCCAGGTTCAAAGAACCAAAAGAAACATAGAATGCACGATCACTGCAACAAACCGCTGAGAATGACCGGATCTGGTTTCCAGACCTAGATCAGTATTAATACTTGAAGTGAAACCAAAAAAAAAAACGGAAAACTGATCCTTACGGCAGAAAAACAGAAGCAGAAGCAGAAGCAAATAAAATAAAAGTGGAACATAAAAGTGGAACATAATAGTGCCCACTATTATAATATTCCACTTTTATTTTATTTTATTTGCTTCTGCTTCTCCTTCTGTTTTTCTGCCGTAAGGGTCAGTTTTCCGTTTTTTTTTGCTCCACTTCAAAGAACCAATACATTCTTCACTTGTTTATGTGTATAATACAACGGAATTGTTCACCTGTATGCCTGGTCTACTTCTTCACTACTCTCGTCTACACGACAATGAGTAAACAAATTTATAACATTACATCATCCAGCTTCTGTTATTTCAAACAATGCGTATTTGTGTCATGCTTAGACAGGTTTTTTTTTTAAATTCGAAACAAAAACAAATGTAGCATGAAAAAAAAATAAATAAACGCGTCAAATGTGTCATGCAAGAGAAGTCTTGAAAGCCTGAGGCTTACGTTTACAAAACTCGGTTTCACATAGTCAAAGAATTGATGAGTAAACAAATTTAAAACATTGCATCATCCAGCTTCTCTTATTTCAAACAATGCGCATTTGTGTCACGCTAAGACATGTTTATTAATTACAAACAAAAATTGGTTTATTTGAACTTTTACACACGGCAGCAAAACTTCACACATTTAAAACCAACATTTACAATGCTGTAGCGTTTTCCTGAGTCTTAAAAAATTCCTTTGAATCAATTTTAATTTTTCTGGGCTTGAAGCCCTAGGCACTGGTCAGCAGAATTATCAACAAAAGTTTACAGCTGATGGTGTTAGGAAGGAGTGAAAATTTGCATATTTACCACCGTCTGCGATAACCCGTTCATCACGCTTCGCGAATTCACGAAGTTAAAAATGAGACTTTTTGAGAAGTAAAATTGATTAAAAGGTAAAAAATTTTAAAAAGTTAAGAATACCTTTAACTGCTAAGAAATTATTAACAAAAATATATCAATATGCATAAAACAAAGCTTTTTGAAATTGTTAAAGAGCCAAAAAGGTTGGAAACTTTTCAAGTATTTGGATGCTAATGGCGAGTTCTTCGTAAAAACATCCGCCTGATATATCGTAATCAAAGGCTCATATGAGCCAAATCGTGAATACGAAACGTTCGGACCCTCCCCTCTCCTAGACGTTTTGCTTTACCAACTCAATTCATGGGGGCAATACGCAGCTCTTACAAGGTCTTCTCTGATTTGCTGAGAAAACAATAGAACAAACAACACAACAATGGACCCTAGCCCTGAAAACAATAGGGCTGCGTGATACCCAGGTCCAATGAAATTAGAGGTTGTAAATAGCTGCGTGGTATTTGAATTCATGTATACATCCAATTCCCCACCCTCCCTTCAACTTCAACTTTATTAAGTCGGTAAAGCCAATAGGCATCACACCAACCTTCCCTGCAACACCATTCCCATGGGTGAGGCAGGTGATATTGCGGGCTCATTGTTCACCAACCCTCTCCTCTCCTAGACGTTTTGCTTCTTGATATTTGTAATCAAGTTTAAGCTTTTAATAATACCTTAACTTTGAAGAATTATCCATTGTTTCAGCCAGCAAAGCGTACAAAAACCCTTGTAATCCGCAGTTAACACTAATAAGCGGGGACGAGGGGGGGGGGAGGGGGGAGTTATTTTACAATTTTAAATTCGCCAGCAGACACGCGCGAGAATTCACGCTTTCGGTGCTTCATGCCTTTGCGAGCAGCGATTTGAGCGAAAAACCAAAGACAAAGAGCGAAAAAAAAAAAACAGAAAAATTATACATGTTAACTTTCCAATTTGCTTGGCTTATTTAGTTGACGTGTGTGCTTAGTTTGTTATTTAACGTACTACATTTATTTTACGTTGTTTTCCTTACTAATATGTCTTGTCAGTAACTGTGCTCACACTGTGGTTGGCTCCTCCTAAATTGTTCCGCAAATGGCATAGGATTTGATGGAGCCGAAACCAATTGTGGAATTGCACACATTTTAGGCATCCTACTAATGAACAGTTATGAAATTCAGATATGTTTAGAAGCCACATTTATTTGAAGTCTGTCCCCTTTGAATTTAAATCCATTTGCAGTTTACAAATAAGCGTATGGATTCCCTAAGATCCGGTCCCTGAGACCAAGCGCTTTCTCGCAGGCTACACCTAACAACATTTATCGTCCTTGAGTATTTGTTCAAGTATTAACTATATGTACTTTTAAGTGGAGACGTTAACTGGCTACAATCTCGGACGGAATAAAAAGAGAAATAACACCTCCCCTCCCCCCGATTCAAAGATGGATTCGCGCAAAAACCAAAACGCGCCATTTTCCCATCACTGAACTGGGGGGGGGGGGGGGGGGGGGTTGGTATTAATTTTTTTCATTTGAAATGTCGAAGATTGTAGACTCGTGTTTTCCGATGCTCATGAAACGATTACATTTTAAAACCGCACGGAGAAACCGTGGGGTTTGGCCAGTTATCAAAGTTCCGAATTTATTGTCACTATACTGTAAATATAACGATGAAAACATCTTTGCGCGACATAAATATGCATTGTCTGAAACGAGACTTGTTGATGACGTAATGCACTGGGGTTTTCCAAAAAAGTTTACAGCCCATGGAAGGATTGGAAGGACTAATTTGCATATCTTTCCAAGTATACTATATCTCGGTTAACGCTTCGCGTATTCACGAGATAAAAAGCCTTTCCAAGAGAAGATGGAAATGTTTCATTTGTCACACAATCAATTTTACTTCATTAGTGGACGCTTACAACGTTTGAAAATCTACTTCTCTTATAACACAATAGATGTTTTGACTGACCAATAGTTATTATTGTTGGTGAAATTAAGTGGTGTTGTGTTCTTCTCGAGAAAACTTAGACACAAAATCACATTTTACTATTTAGTAGAAGCATTGCCATAAAATGTGATCTGGCATCAAATAATAGACCATATTGGCAAACTTCTATTATTCCTCAATATCTCTCTAAAGTATTCATTTAATTGGCTTCCAAACAGCCAAGATATATTAGCTTTTTATAAAATACCTAACCACCGAGATTTTGTTGATGTAATATGTTACATACCATGATTACTAGTTTCCTCATCCTGATATTCAGATGTTGTGCCTTCCTCTTCGACCTCTTCATCCAAGTCACTGCTGTCTTTCTTGTCCTTTGGAGTTGAAGTGTGCTTCAGTGTTGCTGCTTTTCTCTTTTTCGCACCAGGTGACCGTAACAAACTTTTGAGGTGTAAATGAGGTGATGATGGCCTGGAGTGGGGTCGTTTAACACCATCCTCACCTTTTTCACCTTCAGGCTGTGATAACTTCTCTGTACTCTGATGTTCTGTCCTTGGTGTTGCACCGGGAGATGGTGGAGTGATAGACACTTGGGGTGCAATATCACTGTCTTTCCTCACAACAGACTAAGGTAAATGACATCAAGGCGCTTTGTAGCCATCTTACTTTTTATTATTGTACTTTGCTTTTGATCATTTTTACTCCATCAATTCAAAAAACATTTTTCAATGTCTCAATTTCACTAACTCATAAAGGGTAATCAATAGCATTCAGTGACATGACAGTTTCAAGCGGGCCACCACCTCACTCTACCTATGCCAATGGCAAAGTCCGCCCTCCCCCATCCTACCCACGGCACAGTCTACCCACCCCCACCCTGTGCATAGCACAGTCTACCCACCTCCACCCTGTGCATAGCACAGTCTACCCACCTCCACCCTACTCATGGCACAGTCTGCCCACTCCCACCCTACCCATGGAACAGTCTGCCCACCCCTACGATACCTTTGACACCACCTACACACCCCCATTCTACTCATGACAGTTTTACCACCCCACCCCTACCCATGGTACCATCTTTTTTTAATAGCGTTTATTGATATAATTATCTACTCCCGTATATAAGGGGAGCAATGGTTACACACATATACACGGACCAGAAGCTTATCACGTATGAGCTTCTGACGGACATATAGTTACATACATATAATAAAACTAATAAATTATTAATTATAATAATTAATTAATTATTGTCTAAGAAAACAGACAACAATAAACAAAAACAACAACACAAAAGAAATGTCTGGTAGTTTTACATTGCAGAGTCTAGCTAAAAATAGGAAAAAAAATTACCAAAAACTTGCCCACGGAAAAACAGAGAGCGCTCACTGTGTGGTGGTTCTTAATAGAAGTTTTTTTACCTTATTGCACACTCATGATAGAAAACAACTTTTCCCATTTTTTAAAGTGAGTAGTAAGTTTGTTTCTGTCCCTCGCAATATGGAGCTAGATGTTACAAACACGTCTTATCCAGGCGACGAAACCCTTTAACGAGGGTAGACTTTCGTAGCATTTCCAGGTTAATAGTAGTATGTGGTTAAAAATAAAGAAATCTTCTGTTATGTCAAACTTTCCAAAAAATAAATCTATCTCATTTAAATATTCTATACGAATATTATTGTCTTTTAACCAGGACAAGACGTCTTTCAAAAAATTAGAAGACACTTTACAAAGGGAGATTAAATGCTCTATGGATTCTGGTTCTTCATAACAAAACGTAAAGTCAGGTGATTGCAAAAGACCAAAACAGAACAGCTTTTCATTTGTAAAAACAATGTTGTTTAGAATTTTGTATTGAAATTCTCTTAGTTTATGGTACCATCTGCCCACCCCTACTCTACCTATGGCAGTCTAACCACCCCCACTCTACCCATGGCAGTCTAACCACCCCCACCCTTACCTATGGCACAGTCTGCCCCCACCGCACCCCTGCTTATAAGAGAAAGACCTACACACCAATATTTACCTGGTTGTCTGGCACCACAAACTCAGTTCCGAGTGAGCTCTGACTGTGGCTTGGTGAAGATAGACTATCAGATGGCATTTCTCCTTCAACATCACCTACACTTCCTGAGTCTTCAGACAGCTGGTCCTTATCATCATCATCATCATCATCACCATCATCAGACTCGTCAGAATCATCATTATCAGAACTGACGTCATGTGATTCTGAGTATTTACCAACCACCTGGATGAGTTCTGATGGGCTCAGTGGCTGAAAGAAGTTTGAGAAAACTCAAAAGTTAACCAGCAAATTTGTAAGCAAAGTGGATCCAATTTATAGTGAAACATCTTCAGAAACTTTTGGAAAATTATCGGAAATGTTTAAAAACTTTCGAGTAGTATTTGGAGAATTTTCGAAAATCGCCGAAAAAAATAATGAAAAATGAAAATAATACTACATGGCTGCTTGGGGACATGAAATTTCTCTTTGAGTGTTCAAGTTGAACACTCAAAGAGAATAACTTTTTTATGTCTACAGCAATACATTTGAACATACCTGATCTAATAGGGCATTTTGCCAAATCCTAAAAAGAACTGTGTAAGCTGTGTCCCTTGATATGAATGAAGCAAAAAAGTACTAGGATTGGAAGTAAAAACACAGTTTCATTTAGTTCAGTTATGTATCTCTATTCAGTTAGTATAAGTCGCAGCACCTACAGTGTCATGTGCTGGTAACTTAAAGGGGGAGATGGCCAATGAAAATCCATGGGCTAACAAAACCCATGGGCTAACAAAATCCATGGGCTAACAAAATCCATGGCCTAAGAAAATCCATGGCCTATGAAAATCCATGGCCTATGAAACTTCATGGCCTATGAAAATCCAATGGCCTATGAAAATTCATTAAAGGAGGTTTCCTCTGGAAAATATTACCTCACTAATAGAACCATAAGAAGGATTGAAAACTGATAGTATGCAAATTTCTTTTTGAAATCTGACACCGTGTGAGTTCAAAAGCATCAATTTTACAGGAAATTACAAAAGTCTAACCGGATCACTCGGACCAGATCGGATCAACTCAGATCAGTCAGTCTGGGTCGGATCAACTCAGACTAGGCTAAAATTAAAAACAATCACAGATCGAAACAATCGACTCGTACTAAACCAAAATAAAAATCACAACATGCAACATACAATTGTCATAAAAGATGACAGGACAAGCACCAATCCTACTCCAGTCCGTGTTGATCCGAGTTGATCCGACCAAGACTGACTCATCCAAGTTTATCTGGTCCAATTCGATCCAATCCGGTCCAGTCCGGTGCAGTCCGGTCTGGTGCGTTCCAGTCCAATGCGGTCTGATCCGGTCCGACTGTTGTACCTGCCTAAATTTTACTGTTGAAATTCTTGGAGAAAAAGATTTGATGCAACATTTATTTGTCTTTTCAATTTGTTGTATGAAAGCAATCTAGCCATTAATCCTCAGCCAAGAATCTATGATTAAAACATTTGACATTCCTTCTAAAAAGTGCTGTGACACACGTGTGATGAATATTACCATGAATATTTTACATAACATCCAGACTGCTGGCGTCCTTAACCAGAATTGCTTTGAACTAGGTAACAAAAGCATGTAAAATTTTTAATGTTAAGACTGTTCTCGATATTTTATGCTGACAGAGCTCATAAAAATACCGTAAACACCAGTGTATAAGCCGCACTTTTTTGCCCAAAAGTTTTGCTCAAAATTGAGGGTGCAGCTTATCTACGGGAACATCTACAGAAGGTTATCGTAATTTCCGGTGATATAAGTTGACCAGATTTTTTGAGCCTCAAAATTGAGATTTTATTTATTAGAGGTGTATAACGCAGAACAAGATTCTTTAACTTTAGATAACGTAGTGCCTCCGAGACCAAAAATCAAATTGAACAATCCGCATCGAACATGTAAATGCACGAACGTGAGATTGTGTTTACAAATTGTAAAATTTAGCATCAAATTGTCAAAATACCTGTGTTAAAACAGTACACACTATCTTTGTCAAACATTTCGAAGCTTTTAGCAATGAAGGAACACCGAAGATGAACGAAAGAAGCCAAATTAAAGTCTAAGAAATAAAGCAATGAAGGAACACCGAAGATGAACGAAAGAAGCCAAATTAAAGTCTGTAAACAAGCGGCCATCTTGGTAAACCTTAGTAACCAGGCTAAATAAAACATGTGCTCAACAAACTTGCACGGCTACCAAGGTTGTTTTGGCCTCAACGAATGGCAGGCAAACGAACGTAGCACTGAAAACTGCGGGTTTTTTTTTTTCAATACACCATGATTTGATGGATAGAAGCAAAGTCTAGCTCACGTTTTGTGGAGCCAATTCCTGACTTACGTTTTTATTTTGAAAAACTTTTTTTCCAAAATTTGAGCTTCAAAACTCGGGGTGCGGCTTATCTACGAGTGTGGCTTATACACCGGTGTTTACGGTAACATGGCCCTGATTCCGATATTAATGAAAGTCTTTACCTAAAAGGATTTTCTTAAAAGTTTGTGCCAACAGAACTCTTAAATATCTTTTGTTTACTCAGCACTGCTAGGACTGTGAAAGCACTTTGATTCTCACATTATGGCTCTACAATTTTCTTAGAAATAGACATTGTGTTTCTACCAACATAACTAACAATAGCACTGCCATGACCAAAAGCACTTTGATTTGTTTAACAAAAGTGGTTAAAAAAAGGAATGTCCTCATTATTCTGTGTCGAAAGAACTGATAAAAATATCAGTGCCAACAGAACTTCAAATTATCTTTTGTTTATATATACACAACATGGCTGCTGTGAGCAGAATCACTTTTATTCTCATGACATGTTCAAGGAAAATAATGTACTTGATATTTCATGCCAACAGCACTCACAACATGGTGGTGACTAAAATCCCTTTGACTTGTGCAGATGAAAAACAATGCTGCGCGAGACCAAAAGTGCTTCGATTTTGTGCTGACGGAACCAAAAAATAATAAACATAGCCATGACCAATTAAGAATTGGTTTATGCTTAGCATGCGTCTATTGAGTTATGGTGCACACATACAGGTACAAAAACAATAAATATACTTGTTAATGATATTTTGTATTAACAGAAATCAGATGTATTTGCCTACATAAGATGGCCATGACATGACCGAAAGAACTTTGACTCGGCGGGATGAAAAGAACATTTAATAAATTCACTATTCGTGCCTCATTAAGTTTTTCAAACCATTACAAAGAATTACACTCAAGCTTCAAAACTTGTAAATGCTCCTCAAAAATTTAAAAGAATTCATGCGAAATTTTGTGTTCCTCCTGAAATATTGTTTGAATTTTCGCTTGAGCTTTCACAAACTGGTTCAAAATTTTGAATATCTTGAGACAATAATAGAGGTTTCGAAAATTTGTCAAAATATCGTCAATTTGTTTCGCTAGAAAATCTGTTCATTTTCATCAAAGTGACGTAAAGTCACAAAATTCGACGAATTTCGCACTCATTTCTTTTGCACGGTAGTCGGGATTAAGACAACTGTCCGTTATAACTGAGGGTGTCCGTATTAACAGGGTGTCCATAAAGCAGGGTTCAACTGTATTTGTGTACTCAGCCTACCTTTTCAGTTTTTGTACACACTTGAACAGCATTGGGTATAACCAGAGCAGTCTTTTCTTTCCTTATACTGTTTACCTCGTTGCACCTAATTGTAACCTATAGTGGTGCAACACACAAAAGCCAGTCATAAAAGGTGCAAACTGAATGAATCCCATGCATTTAGAATAGGCTGCACAACATGTTGCAAATGATGAGCAAGAATGTCTTCAACATTATTTTTGCAAATCCATTTCAGCTTCTGTTTATTTGGCCATGTGCATGAGCATTTGGATGGAAGGAATGATTTATAGTTATATGTGGCCACTCCCCACCTCAATTATGTCTTCTACAGTTTTAGCTATTCATACAGCTGTAAGTAAGGGAAGTCTTCACAAGCATAATGGCTCACAACTGCTGGAGCTTAACTCAGTTTCAGTAGAATGAAGCGACTGAGTATTACTACTCCGCCCTGCATGGGATGCTAAGTCCATCACAAGGTTCCACAGCATTGTGTTGCCTGTACCTATCTTTACTCCTGGGTGGAGAGAGACAATGTGGAGCAAAGTTTCTTGTCTAAGGAAACAACACGATGGCATAGAGAGAACCCCCAACCTTCAAGTTGAAAGTCCGCAAGCTAACCAATAGACCACCGCGCCTCCACAGCTATTCATAGACTGGACCCATAAGTGTATAATGGAAGATGGAAGAAATCTTGACTAATATGTCATGGTTTTCTTAAATCTCGGTGAAGGTTAACCCATTTACACCTGAACCACCCGAAACTGCCCGTACAAGACTACACTGCTTTAAAAAATTGCAACTTTCTAAATCGTGCGAACATTGCCTTAACTAGGGGTTGTGAGCATTGACTAGAAAGTCCCTCAAATTGAGATACCCAATAAACACAAAAAAGTCAGCAATTTTTGCAAAATATCAGCATTTCAATTTGGACAATAACCAAAATGACCGTTTTTAACGTCATAGAAAAACAACGAAAATCACGTTTTTACCTTTAGTTTTTTTTTATTCAAATCATATCGTGGCAAACCCAAAAGTCAACATTCACAGCAAAATTCAGTCCTAGTCCTAGCTTAGCAGTGAACTTTTTTGCTCTTATTCATTGCTCGGGCCGTGCTACAGCCTCTTGTTCTACTGCATACTGACCTTGCCTCGATTTTCAACATCGTCACCACACTGCATGCTGGGAAATAGCCACAATTTTTGACAGCGTTCCTTCCTTTAACCACACATTTCATATTTATACTAAGTCCACAGCCACTCCGACCTACCACTGAAATTTCGCACTTGTTGTATTCTTCAGTGGTCACAACTTCCAAAATATGCTGTGGTAGGTCGTGAAATTCATCCAGAGTCGAGTCCCAAGGCTTCTTCGGTTTGTGGTGGCCATTTTTCCAGTTCAACGAGCAACAAGCCAAATTCGTAAACGAAGTACAACACCTAACTCGCTTCATTGAGAAAGTGGACTCTGAACTACCTTCAAGCTTAATGATGCTCATTAGGCAGCTACCAAAGATGAATCAAAGGCTCCTAATAGCCAACCCGTGAATAAGACATGCTAACGCGTAAGCAATATTGCGGTAAGCTTATGTTTTCACACTGACACGGTTCAATATTTTTTTTTAAATTAAACGTAAGGATTTTTGACAAACGCAAAAAGAAAAATAGAGAACATCACTTTCATAATGTTCAGTCAGAAGAAGAAAGAAAAAGAAAAAAAAAACGGCACGAGTGAGACTCGAACCTGGGGCCTTTCAGGAGTCAATGGGTTAATAAACTTTTTTTATTGCAAATGAATATGTGAAAATGCTTGTTAATGTATTATTTGGATACCAAAGTTTTAAATAGAGGAAAGTTAATTAAGGGGCCACATCCATATTTTTTACAATTCTGTTATCTCCTAGAGGTTCTTTTCAAAATTTCTGACAAACATCCCAGTCACTTTTATAATGGGAGTCCCCCGCGTTACAGCCATGAAAAACCACCATTAAAGATAATAGGTCAAGGGCATTACTCAACTTTATAACAACAAGAGGCTAGCTGGTAGCCTGTACTCATGCGCTTGCATAAGAACGTTTTATGGTTTATTTTAACTGGGTCACGCACCCCTTCCCTCTCAACGAACTTTGCGTGACATGTAAGTCTTGTTTTGTTTACATATTATAAGATATCATTTATTACGACTGAATTTACAACTGAACTTAAACATGTTTTATAAGCATTTCTCTAAAATTAGCGACAACAGAAAGAAAAATTCAATCACAAATTGATATCAACATAAATTCCCATCGAAAAATGTAATTTCTTTTCCGGTGAAGTCCAAATGCCAGTGGCTTGACTCGGCTATTTGAAAACAAGAACGTGATTACGGGCACGCCGAAAATCACGAGGTCGCATGTCAACCAATCAGACCAGTGAAAGTCCTCCTGCGGGATACGAGAAACTTTAAAAAAACAAGAGGCTACTGTTGTAGCCTACACTCATGCGCTTGCGTAAGAAAGTTTTACCGTTTACCATATTTTAAATGGGTCACGCACCCCTCCCCCCATCAACGAATTTTGCGTGACACACATTGCACCATCGCTCAAGACATGTTGATTGAAGCTACCAATTTTTCTGTACATGTACTCGCATTGAATATTTAATTTATTGATTCCTGATCAAACCCACACTTGTCTAATACTTCCCAAACCGTGAATTGTTAATTGAATGAATTGGGTTATTCCAGAAAGAATCAACCCCCCCCCCCCTCCACCCGGATTTCCTGGCCCGCTAGGTCCCCCTCCCGCCTGGATTTCCAAGCCCAGAGACCCCTCCTACTGACCGGATTTCCAATTAATTTTTGGAAGCCCAAAATATACAGGTAATGAAAAAAAAAAATACATGTAATAGCATTCAGAAGCTTCTACTTTTATAATGTCAAAACTGTGGTGATGAGTACAATAAATTGGTGAAACATTATAAAAATAAATATTGCGTGACATCATGGAAAAAAAACCCTTGTGATTTTCAAGACCAAATCGAAATGAAATATTTCTATAAAGCTATTTCCTTAAATAACTGCTTTGATTTTGCCATTAGTTTTTTCTAGGCTTCTTTTGTGTGCCTGTGAAATGTAATTCGATCGCGTGTGAAATGTAATCCGATCGCGCGGTGTTTCTTCATGACCATGAATCGAAAATATTTTTTTCTAAAGGTCAAAACGTTTTAATGCAACTCATATTTCCTTGAATGAAAATGTCTTTCCCTTGAATAAAAGAGTTAAACGATTATCAGAATTCCGTGATTTTCTGCTTCCGGAAGGCTTGGAGATTTTTTTATCCTAATTGCAGCGCGGAGCGCTTGTAGCGTCTGCAAATTATATTTTTATAAGAAGCGATTTTAGAATACCTAGCAGCCACTTATTTGCATATCCCTAAACGTTTGGTAGAACGAGGTATTTGAAGACAAAAGAAACCATTTATATTCAATGACATGCAAATAAGTGACCGGGTATTCTACATTTTAGCCCAATTGTAGAAATAGAATTTAATGCGTATTTGCAAAACGGTGCATCTAATTTTTTCGTCTATAACTGGTACGACTACTCCGAATAAAATAGTATTGAAAATTGCCGAGAAACTGATTTGGAAATCAAAATTGCAAAAAATACACAGACATCTTTGCGTAAGGCGACGTGTGTGAAGTTTAATAGAACTATAAAATTCAAGTCTTGTTTTGTTTACATAATATCATGGAAAATTTCTCCAAAACTATTAAACGAGAACACAAACTAAGAAAACGTCAACCACAAATTAATATCAACATAAATTCTCACCGAAAAATGTAATTTCTTTTATGGTATAAAGTCCCTCGGCTGCTTGAAAATTCCAAAACTCCGCTTCTTCGAAAGAAACATCACCCCGCATTGAGAAAAACGCATGGAGTTCCTCGAAGCAAGATTTCGTCGCTTAAAGAAAGCTCTCCTGTTTCTCCACTACAGCGGCTTCTGAGTATTCTTTAAAGCTTTCTCTTTCCATTTTGAATATTTTGGATGTGTGTTATTACTCCGACAAGACAAAACTATCGTTTTGAAAACAAAGCACACGCCGAGCGCGGCAGCCATTTTTGTAGAATTAATGTTTATGTGACCTGACGACCGGGTTAGCAATAATATATGCGTAAATAAATTTGCATGCACAAATGTGACACCAAAAAAAAAAAAAAAAAATGACGAAGAAAAACGAAGCCATTTTATGACCTCATAGCGCTTCACGCATGAGGTAACAAGGCAATTTGTGACTACAAAAAGCGGGACGAAAGCTAAAAATGGAAACAAGGACCTTACCGAAACCTTGACTCATGCCACTATGCGCATGAGTAATGAAATAATGTTATGTTCAATTACTTTATAAAATGTACTCCACAAGTGACCTTAAAATATGGGAATAGTTTAATAACTAAAGGTTACAGCATCACATACTCACAAATGTTTCCCAGCCAAATATGTTAGCATAAAAACACAGCCAGTTTTGAGATATATACAGTCTGCCATGAACTAAAATATCTCGCTGTAAAGCACATGAGTAATCTGTAAGAAAGTGATACAAGTACATTCAATTTCATAAGTAAAAATTGACTCCATTAGAGCTGTGTAAAAAAAGTGTTAGACTCTGTTGTACAGAAAAGAGCAGTTAATTCGTCCCTCTAGGTACTTAAATCTCATCATTTATGAAGTCTATACATACCTCTGGCCAGCAATATTGTATGTTTTGTTATTACTTTTCAATTTTAGTTTCAAACCAGATGAGTCCCTTTTAAAAGTAGTAAAAATCTCATAGAGTAGGCAAGTCATGAGTGCATAAATTGATCTGAGTGTAGTTAAAAAATAGGAATTCAAAGCTTTTTATGACCTCACTGTGTTAACTCTGCTGAAATAAAGGTTTCAACGAATCAGCAAAGAAGCATCGCTGACCTTTTGCTGATTAATTGGTTGTTGCAGATCATGCCTATGGCTTGTGTGTTCTGGTGAATTGTTGCAGACTCTCCTTCCTTATTTGTCCCAACAAATCTTTACTTGCTACATGTTGAGAAGAGCTTCACGGTGAGAGTACCCCACTTTAGATTGCATAATGTAATTCCCTACACATGTTGCTTCCTCAATCACAAGGGCATTCGGTGATCTAACACAAAAGTTGATGCAATTCCATTTTGCATTGTCTTGGTCTTAAAAACTGGTAGCACCTAATTAAGCTACAGTGTATGGATCTGAAGTTTTGTAAGAAAACAGCAGTAAAAATGCATTGACAAGGATTGAGTATTCATCACAGCACTTCCCTAGTTCTCAAGATGCAATTTGGGGTTTACACATTGTTAGGATTCCCCTGCCCCTACCCAGTTACCAACTATTATGGCACCTTCACTTATTGATGCATGACCACCTAGCTGTCAGCAACATTGCTGTGGATGACAAACCTATGCAAAAGCCTGTCAGCAAATTAAAATCAAGGCTTTGGAAATTGAACCCCCAATTTACGAGCGAGGCTGAATTTCACTCCTCAATCATAAGGACCTGACAGCCTGGCCTATTGGATATGGCAAGCCACAAGGACCCAAGCTTACAGAGTTTGCTGCTCATGCTGCCTGACCATTGGTTGCAGTAGGCTTTCCCTGCTCTTGCACTCTCAGATCCTGATGATCATGCAGCCTGGCCTATTGGATACAGCAGGCCATGCAGATTCGAGCTTGCAGAACTCACTGCTCATGCTGCCTGGCCGTTGGTTGCAGCAGGCTTTCGCTGCCATTATGCTTTCGGATCCTGACGATCATGCAGCCTGGCCTATTGGATACAGCAGGCCATGCGGATTCAAGCTTGCAGAGCACGCTGCTCATGCTGTTTGGCCATTGGTTGCTGTAGGATTTTGCTGCCATTACGCTCTCAGACCTTAATGATCATGCAGCATGGCCTATTGGATATGGCAGGCTTGTGCAGATTAGGTGGGGTGCTTTACCATCAATAGGGGTAGGTGATTTTGCTCCCTTATTGTGGACTCACGGGCATGGGGAAGGTGCTTGGGAACTTTTGAGGGTTCAGTAGGTTCCACACCCACCCTGTTTGTGGGCCCTCCACCCTACCAAGTACCTTTGTCAGGCATAGGGTTTGGGTGGTTGCCACTCTCAGGATTGCCTTGGATACCTGTGCACCCTGCTCGTAACACGCGTTGCTCCATCACTCTAAAGGGACCTTCTCCAAGCTCATCCATTGGCAATTAGTTTAAATGTGACTAAATGAAATTTAGGCTAAGTTAGACATCATCGGTTTGTTCGTGATGGTCATGCACATTGGGTTGCATACTGGGTTTTTTGGGTGTTTTATATCTGCGGGTAGTGTGTTACCATGATTGAACTTCTAACATGCTTGTGGTGTGCTTAATTGGCTCTCATCCCTCCCTTCCCACGGTTTGTTAGGTAAGTATTTGGGTTCAGTAAGTATTTCCATTGTTATTCAGGTGGTTGCCTCTCTCAAGGTTGCCATGGATACCTGTACACCCTGCTGGTATCACGCATGGCTACACCACTCCAAAGGCACCTTCCCCAAGCTCATCTATTGGCGATGAGTTTAAAAATACATAATAGGATTTAGGAAAAACACAGTTTTGGGGTTTGTCTATAAACTGGCTACTGAGTGGTCAGATTGGACAGTCCTGGATGGCCAAGGTGTTAGCTAGGGCATTATATCCAGTGGGATATCAATCGAAAGATTATTTCAATAGCAAATTAAAGCAACATTATGCTCTCACCAACTATAAGTTGCTCACTTTCCGGAAGATCTTTAAACAATCTTTTGAAGTCTCCACATTTTGTCTTGTAACTTGAAAAGATCTGAGTAGATGGAGAAGTGACCATTTAAAAATATACCATTAATATCCACCTGGATTCCTTATTAATAATTATGGCAGCATATCCCACAAGGAGCACTAAATATATAAATTGCACTTAATATTATCTATTATTAATATTTATGAAGTAAAAGATAAATCTGACATACTGGGCTTGTGCGCCTGCTATAAACACAGAACTTTATGAATTTTTGCTTGTAAAGAAATAGATCAATATTAATTGGCAAATCATAGAAAATTTGAGAAAACACTTCCCTTTCAAAGGCATAGTATTTTCATTGAAGAATTGTAAGAGAATTATCAGAACCACTTCCAATTTGGTCAGTTCTTCGCTTTGATTGGTTGCGATTGACAATTCTATTGTTACACCGGAAATGTTTCCTTACATTGACAAAAACACCTCGCCCAATGACAATAGTGTTCTCTGACTATGTCAGCAGAACACAAAAAATAGTGTATTTATATGCTAGTTATTTTGTCACTGAATATACACACAGTGTAGTATCAAGGCCATAGATGGATCTTACCTGGTTAAATGAAGCAGGAAGCCAATTTGCAGGTGACTTCTAGAAATTGAAAGAAACCATGATTGAAATTGAAATGAATAATTAACATTTTTCGCATCTACGCTTTCAAATACACATCTAAATCTCTAAGCCAACAGGCTGTACAGTGGCTAAACAGGCAACCTAGATGTACCAGTGGTGAAAAAAGCTCCAGTAACATATAGAAACTATTGTAGCAAAAAATGATGGTTAGTAGGTGAAACTGAGCTAGTAAAAATGAATGCAGTAGGCAGGGCAGAAGCAAAGCAGAGTGGCCTGACTAAGCTGTGGGGCTTACGCTCCCAGCTACACCAAAATATAGTGAACCCTTTCAAAGCCGCAGGAGAATAAAGGACCAAAGGTATAACAAAAAAAACAAAAAATATATTACGCTGGGAAGGAGAGGTCCCCACAGCCAAGTTGAGCCAGGTATCCATCTGAAGGAATTGTGCAATATATTATTAAATGTGAATTGAAGTTCATGTAATGGCTCCCCACTCACCCAATGCAAGAAAATTAAATTAAAGTAAAACAGTTATTAATAGTGGTTAATTATTTACTACTTTTATCGAGCCTCAATATCTAGCAAGGAATGCAAAAACAGTTATGTAGTAACAATATAGTTGCAGTCATGGCCACATAAAGAAAGTTCTAGGTGTAGCTAGTGTCTAGGTTTCTGCCAGTTGCAGCTCTAGGATGGACATTTGCAAATTAAACATTGTCAGAGAATTAAATTATGGTGCAATGCTTAAGCTTTTTCTGATAAATAATTATTGGTTTATATGGCCAGCAAAAATGGCTATTAATATCAATAATCAATGTATGGTTCCAGAAAATATCCATACCCCTCGGATAGTCTTTCAGTTTAGACCCCCCCCCCCCCCACCTTCCGACTTTTGTTTTTACCCTTTTCAAATTCACAACTGTGTCATGCTAAAAAACATTCACTTGATTTACACACAACATTTGTGACCTCTCCAGCGAAAACGATACTGACGGCCATCCGTTCGAGCCGTTCGCTTGCCGTTCATGAACGGCAGGAGACCGTTCGAACGGCTGTGATTTCTTGATTAGCCATTCAAAAAATTTAGTCAGCCATTCGAACAGCTGCTACTAGCCGCTCAAAAAAAAATTCAGCCATTCAAAAAAAATCTTCAGCCGTTCGAAGTGCTAGGGCTATCCATTCGGAAAAATATTCAGCCATTCGAACGGCTAATGTTAGTATCCATTTGGACAAAAACTAACGGCTATGCTTATCCATTGACAAACGATTAAAAACATTTCTAACCGTTTTTAAGGCTATCGGGATGGCCGGTGACTTAACAGTTGATTTATTTTTGTTTTCGTTCACTCAACATGTAATTTGCATATGTCAAAAGTAACTTGAAACCTTTTGGATATAAACATCTCGCTATTCAAAGAGAGAAGCACCTCCAGAGTATGTAGTCATTCTATTGCCGAAACGATACTTGGAAATGAAAGCAGGGAGTTTGGAAAAGCTTACTAGTCTTAATTTTGTCCGGCAAAACTACAAAGGAAACAGAATTCTTAGAAGCGGACAGTCAAATAGTGTGTTGTGTTACCAACACTGTTTTGTATGCAAATTTTAGCAAAACGCAGAGTTACACTTCGGTTAGTACATACAGCACTCAAACAGTTGCTGTATTAATCTGATGGTTTCATCATCCTTAATAAAGTGCTTGGTAAATGTAAACATTAAACGTGCAATTTACTTGAAGAGTTTTGATTTTAAGACCGAAAAAGACTCGGGTTTTGATGTTAATTGTTGCTGTCAGCAACTGACCGTAAATGACCCAAACAGTGAACCAAAAATCATTTTGGTTTTGCATGCTTGTCGTCAGAAACCTCTGGTCTTCAACCTGTTTTCGACCGCTTTTGTTTGGGCGTTGTGATGTTTCTTGTGGATATCAACTCACAATGCATGAGATTAACAACGATTTATTGGAAGCTCTTAGAAACATCAATTACATGGACGCCATGATGGTCGAGGGATCAATCCCAAAGTTCCTAGCGACATACATTGACTCTGAACATCCGGTATTCGCACTTCCGGTATACAATGTGAACATTACATCTCTTTCCCCCTAGTGGGCAACTCTCTAAATATTTATCAAAATTGCATACAAATACAACAATGAAATCAAATAAACTTAATGGTTGTCTATGACACTACAACTCCTGACATTGAAGAGTTAAACAGAAACCAATGTCCATAAACACAAGTTGAAGCATTTCAATTCAACTAGTCACACTATCATAGTTCATAGTTTGCTTAACACTTAGGATTATAAGTCAAGAATCTGGCGGGGAGTTCGCTTCTTGGTCGATCTACGCAACGGTGGTTGACCATCAGGACAGGAAGCAGGAGCTTGACTCTCTGGAACAGGTTTGTTTGCATCCGGAAGGTCAGCTCGGACACGAGGAGTGCGTACAGATTTCGATGTGATAGGAACAGGAGCATTAACACACGAAGGCATGGCTGGCGGCTCTTGTGGGGATCCATTGTCAGCCGGCGAGCTGAAACCACTGTCTAGCGATACATCATTGTCACGGTTAATGGCTGATGGGTTCAGACTCTTAAAGAAAGAGGAATTTCTTGTAAACTTGCGATTCTCATTCTCAGCTGTGATCATGCTGCCTTTCTTGTCCACCACAGTCAAGGGGGTAGGTTCGTAAGCAGTTGCGCCTTTAGACACAGTAAATGGTCTCTTGACTAGTGCAGTTTCACTGCAGGAGATAGCGCAGGGTTTCACATTTGCCCTCACTTATATTCTTAGCACGTTAGTACGGCCCTCGTTTGCCCTCACTTATATTCTTAGTACGTTAGTACGGCCCCTTGTTTGCCTCCACTTATATTGTTAGTACGTTATATATTCTTAGTCTTAAGATTCTGCCTTCACGTATCTTCTTACGTTAGTAAGTTAATACGGTTAGTACGTTGCTCTTATATTTACGTTAGTAAGGTAATACGGTTAGTACGTTACGTATATTCTAAGTACAGGTTAGTACGCGTACTAAGAAAAAAATTAAGGAAAGCGGCGTCCTAAAACAGGCAGCATATGGTTTTCACAAACCTCTCAACCTCGCCACTGGCCCTAGGCCATAGTGGGGTGACCTTGCGATGCTTGAAACCAAGCACGTGAGCAAACTTAGCAAATTCTTCTCCCCTGAAAGGTGGACCATTGTCTGACCTAACAACCCGGGGAGTTCCAAACGTAGCAAACAGCTGATCTAGCTTGGGTATGACAGCAGCAGCGGATGTTGATGGCACTGGTTCTACAAATGGGAACCTTGAATAGTCATCAACCAATAGGAGCAGGGTCTCACCATCCACATGCGCAAAGTCGATGTTCACTTCATCAAAAGGGTGGTCAGGAAGGACGGACATTTGAAGAGGCTCTCTGGTGTAAATTTGGGTCACAACTTGAGAAGGTAAGCAGGCCTTGATCTTTGTTTCCACCATTTTGTCCATGCATGGGAACCACACCTTTTCTCGCAGGAGAGCTTTCGTCTTCACTATGCCCAGGTGACCTTCATGGGCAATGTCAACGATTCATTCTTGCAACACAGTAGGAACTACCAGGCAATCAGACTTTAGCAAGACAGTGTCAGTGCAAGTTAGTTGTTCTTTCACTTGTTCATAGCATGACAGTTCAGATAGTGATATATCAGGTGGTGCCTTGTGCCAACAGCCAGACTTGACCGCAGATATAACCGCTTGAAGCACTGGATCCTTAATGTTTGCGGTTGCAGGCAATGTTACGGCTTTTGGTACTGCATTCCTTGCAATAAAGGAAATGTGTTCCTCGGACTCAACTTCATAGTTGTGAGATTCAGAATCTCCCACTGGGTGTCTCGAAGCACAGTCTGCTGGATTTGAAGCACCAGGGTGATATTCCACAGTGAAGCGATATTGCTGTAGCTCCATGAGCCAGCGCTCTATCCTAGCAGACGGTTTAGAAGATGGGTTATTGAACAAAGTTACAAGAGGTTGGTGGCCAGTTATGACCTTGAACTCTTTGCCATAGATAAACAGGTGGAAGCGCTTTATTGCCCAGTAAACTGACAAAGCTTTGCGATCGATTTGCAGATACCTTGCTTGGGTGGGTGTAAGTGGACAACTGGCGTAGTGCAGCGATGTCGCTTCATTGGTCAACTCATCTTTCTGGGTCAGAACAGCACCTAGACCAATGGGACTACCGTTGACGAAGATGGAAGTGGGTTTCTTAGGGTCAAAGTATCCAAGGGTAGTCTTGGTTGATAGCGCCGTTTTCAGGCGTTCAAATGATGACTGTTCTTCCTCTGTCCATTGCCACTTCACTCCGTTACAAGTCAGCTGTCGAAGGGGTCTGGTAATCACTGCAAAGTCCTTGATGAACCTAGAGCAGAACGCAGCAGAGCTAAGGAGGCTTCGTACTATTGATACATTGGTTGGTTGAGAAACACTTTGTAGAGTGTCAACCTTTCTAGGATCGGGTGACATGCCCTTTTCGGAGAACACATGGCCAAAGAAAAGCATGGTGGGAACTTGAAACTGACACTTAGGCAAGTTGATTGTTAGCCCATTCTCATGGAGTCGACAAAACACTTGTCTCAGATGTTGGTCATGGGTATCATTGTCTATGCCCCCAACGTAGATGTCATCAATGATGTTCTTAACACAAGGTATGCCACGGATTGCATCACCCACTTTAATTTCTTTTGAAGATTTCTGCAGCGCACGAGAGACCAAAGTTGAGACGCTTTTACTGGAACAATCCAACATGGGTGGAGAATGTGGTCAGCGGTCTTGAATCAGGGTGGAGTGGGATCTGGTGGTACCCTTGATTCAGGTCAATTTCACTAAACACTTTGCAACCATTCAGATCAGACAGCACATCATTGATGGTGGGAATAACATGTCGTTCCCTGATGAAAGCTTTGTTAAGGGAGCGCATATCAGCACAGATTCTGATTTCGTTTGGTTTCTGGGACTTAGGAACAACGAAAATCGGCGAGACCCAAGGGGTTGGGCCTTCCACACGTTCGATGATGCTATCACTCTCAAGCTGCCTTAGTTTCTCCTCTACTTGCTTCCTGACATGAAATGGGATGCGACGATGCGGCTGTGCCACTGGTTTGACAGATTCATCTACATGTATGCGTGCTGGTTTGCCTTTGTACTCGCCCATTCCATTAGTTGGACTAGGAAAGTCCTCAGGAAAATCCGGGGCATCATGTGGTAGACTTGTAGGAGGTTGTGCAACCGTGCTTACAGCTTTGATGAGATTAAACATCTGCGAAGTCGTCCGGCTGAGTATGGAGCTTGATGAACCCTTTGCAACATAGAATGTTTCTTCTGATGAACAATGGTCACTAACAACAATGGCTCGGAACTTGACACATAGGTGTAGCGGCTTGGCAGACACGTACGGATATACCTTGGCACTTGTATCTGTCAGTTGCAGTTTTGATTTCAGACTATCAAAGTTTCTCTTGCTTAAAATGTTCACCGTGGCCCCTGAATCTGCTTTTACGCGAATGGATGTGTTCATAATCCTGACTTGAAAGACTGATAGGCTTTGCGGTTTGGTGTTCCTGTGTACCGATGTTAAGGGTATATTCTTCACTGTTGTCACTGTCAGCACCAGTTAGGGTTGCAGTTTCACCACCTGAAGACTCTTCAACATCTGCAGATCTGGCGTGGTGTTTACCTATTGAAAGTTTCCTTGGGCGTGTGGATTTTGAACGATTGTTGGGCTTGCTGCGACAAACTTTAGAAAAATGATTCATTTTACCACAGTTCAGACATTGTTTACCTTGAGCAGGGCAATTTTCTTGATGCGGGTAACTTCCACCACACAAACCACACTTTGTGTTGCGAGATCCAGACTTTGGTTGGCCATGGTAGCCCTCTTTCTGTTGATCGTCGTTTACTTTCTTTCAACCATAGCCCACTGCGTGTGTTTGCTGTTTTTCCATCTCAGTGGTTTGTTCGTCAGCAGTTTCCATAGCGAGCAGCCTTGAGCAGGTTTTCCAGGTTGAGACTTTGTTCGATGGCTTTGCGTCTTAAACGAAGCGATGAGGTGCCCTGAATTATATGCTGTTTAATTTCCAACTCGGCATCAGCGAAATCACATTTGCGTGCCAGAAGCTGAAGGCGTGTGTAAAACTTGGTAATGTTTTCACCCAACTTTTGCATTACCTGACGAAAGACGTACATGTGATGATCAACACACACAAAAAAAATGATCAACACACTTCTGAGGTTCGAAGTGATCGGTAAGTGCTTTGACGGTGGTCTTATATTCGTCACTTCCTCCCGGTGGTTCTGGAACGGTCAAGGTCTCAAAAACTGTTGATCGTTGTTTACTTTCTTTCTTTCAACCATAGCCCACTGCATGTGTTTGCTGTTTTTCCATCTCAGTGGTTTGTTCGTCAGCAGTTTCCATGGCGCAAGCAGCCTTGAGCAGGTTTTCCAGGTTGAGACTTTGTTCGATGGCTTTGCGTCTTAAACAAAGCGATGAGGTGCCCTGAATTATATGCCGTTTAATTTCCAACTCGGCATCAGCGAAATCACATTTGCGTGCCAGAAGCTGAAGGTGTGTGTAAAACTCGGTAATGTTTTCACCCGACTTTTGCATTACCTGACGAAAGACGTACATGTGATGATCAACACACAAAAAAAAATGATCAACACACTTCTGAGGTTCGAAGTGATCGGTAAGTGCTTTGACGGCAGTCTTATATTCGTCACTTCCTTCCGGCGGTTCTGGAATGGTTAAGGTCTCAAAAACATCACAAGTTTCCTCTCCTACATAATGTAGCAGCATTGCTTTCTTCTGAGACGCTTGAGTAATGTTCATTGCTGTAAACATGTTGTTCAAACGTCTGGTGTACTTCTCAAAATGAACAGGTGCCGTGTCCCTTGGTTGAAGCTTAAATTCGGGAAAGGTCGGTAGGTTGATCGCCGTAGCCATAGCAGAAGCCGATGAGGACTGTGAAGGTGAGGAGGTCAATGAGGAATCCGTAGGCATTGCAAACAAAGCTGATCAGATTGGTACGTTTTTGGTTGATTCAACACTTCAATCACAATGATTTTCGTCTTCGATTATTGGCGTCCCATCCTCGTCGCCATTTGTGATGTTTCTTGTGGATATCAACTCGCGATGCATGAGATTAACAACGATTTATTGGAAGCTCTTAGAAACATCAATCACATGGACACCATGATGGTCGAGGGATCAATCCCAAAGTTCCTAGCGACATACATTGACTCTGAACATCCGGTATTCACACTTCCGGTATACAACGTGAACATTACAGATGTTTGACACATTATAGCTATTGTTTTGTATAACCGTTTGTCTTCTTTAAAAATTCGGATAATTTTTTTCCGTGGGCATATTACAACTTGCCGATATTGATATCTTATCATTTAAAGATCACCTTTGTTGCTCTCGGTCAAATTTTTTGGGAACTGTATATCCCTTTGTGTCTTTGATTGTTCGCTCAAGATTTTTCGATAGCCATTTTAGCCGTTTGCAGCCAGCCATTCAAAATTTTTCTTCTGCCGTTTAGCCGTTCAGCATGAACCATTCGAAATAATTCTTTAGCCATTCAGCTGTTCACAGCCAGCCATTCAGAATAATGATTTTGCCTTTCAGCCGTTTGAAATTTTTCTTCTGCCGTTCAACCGTTCAACTTCATCCATTCGAAATTTTTCTTCTGCCATTCAGCCGTTTAACTTCATCCGTTCAAAATTTTTCCTTAGCCGTTCATCCGTTCAAAATTTTTCCTTAGCCGTTCATCCGTTCATGGTAACCATTTTAAATGGCTCGGTCGTCCGTTTTCCATCCATTCAGTAGCCATGCATTGCGTTTTGCCATTTGTATCGTTTTCGCGCGAGAGGTCACTATTATCGTTTTCTTGTAAAATATATATATTTCGTTTTGTTATGCGATTATCAAAATAATTCACGTAAGTATAATAAGTTTACTTTGTGCCTTGCTTACGATTTTTTAGTGAATTTCCTTACCCTCCGGACAAATTTTTCATGTGGACACCCCCAACCCCTCGGAAATTTCTGCCAGAAGTGCATAAGGCAATTAAAGCTATGAACCAGAAGAGCACAATCGTGACACAAATAATAAAAAGAAAAAGAAAAAATGGGGGACAAATCTTAACTCATGCCACTCTGCACATGAGTAACTAGAAAAACGGAGAGCAAACCTTAACTCATGCCACTCTGCACATGAGTAACTAGAAAAACGGAGGGCAAACCTTAACTCATGCCGCTCTGCACATGAGTAACTAGAAACACGGACGGCAAACCTTAACTCATGCCACTCTGCACATGAGTAACTAGAAAAACGGACGGCAAACCTTAACTCATGCCATTCTGCACATGAGTAACTAGAAAAATGGAGGGCAAACCATAACTCATGCCGCTCTGCACATGAGTAACTAGAAACACGGAGGGCAAACCTTAACTCATGCCGCTCTGCACATGAGTAACTTGAAACACGGAGGGCAAACCTTAACTCGTGCCGCTCTGCACATGAGTAACTAGAAACACGGACGGCAAACCTTAACTCATGCCGCTCTGCACATGAGTAACTTGAAACACGGAGGGCAAACCTTAACTCATGCCGCTCTGCACATGAGTAACTAGAAACACGGAGGGCAAACCTTAACTCATGCCGCTCTGCACACGAGTAACTAGAAACACGGAGGGCAAACCTTAACTCATGCCACTCTGCACATGAGTAACTTGAAACATGGAGGGCAAACCTTAACTCATGCCGCTCTGCACATGAGTAACTAGAAACACGGAGGGCAAACCTTAACTCATGCCGCTCTGCACATGAGTAACTAGAAACACGGAGGGCAAACCTTAACTCATGCCGCTCTGCACGAGTAACTAGAAAAACGGACGACAAACCTTAACTCATGCCGTTCTGCACATGAGTAACTAGAAAAACGGACGACAAACCTTAACTCATGCCGCTCTGCACATGAGTAATGACATGTTAAATGCAGCATCCAAAAATGTGTTTGCAATACTAGTTATCACTACTGAACAGTGCATTAAATTGGAGTTTGTATGTCACTAGTAATGGCCCACTGTTTTTGAAATTAATTTCATGCTTCAAACAAAAACATACCACATGTACACAACTAATGTACCTCATGTCTGAGACGTAATTAAAACTGTTACTACAGCAAAAAGGCAAAGCAAACAGGATGCAGGAAAATGGGACCATTGACTTTGCTTCAACATTCTAGGGCCAGTAAAATGCAATCCCTCTGGTCCCATGGACCACTATCACTGACAGGTCTGTGCTAAAGGTCACGACACAGTAATGAAAGCATACAGGAATGGGAAGATGGTGGCTGTAATCACTTAATGATCATGCTGGGTCAGCCACATAAAACATGCCATTCATTTCGTCCCATCTGAATTTTTTACAGATTTTTATTATTGCGTCAACTCACCGGTAATTTTGAAGGTGTCTTTCCTTTGCTGGTTTTTCTGTCTGTCTTAGAAACTTGTCTGGGAGTTGGTGATTTTCTTGAAGGACTCAAGTCTCTTATTTTGGATTTTAAACTGTTTGCTATGGTTTGACTGAAATAGATTTATATAATATAATGATAATTAATAAATATAATTTTTAAATTATGATTCATCCAATCAAAGTAGATTCATCCAATCAAAGCCAGGCTTTCAGAGCTAGAAAACATGAACAATCTAAGTCGTTGTCTAAAGTTGCACCTTGACATTGTGATCTCGAGTAAAGCATAGTTAACAGCTAAACACTGCTTCTTACATTCAGCTATACTCTTTTAATCCAAAATATGAAACAATAAGAAAAGAAACAATGAAATCAGTTGTTATACCCCCTTAAAGAAGTCCCTTGGCCACTTTCATCTCCATCGTCAGGACTATAAAATAAAATAAATCAAGAGTTTATCAAGCATTCATCAAGCATTCATGTCAAGAATTCATATCAGTCATGATGTAGATCTCAACTATGCTGGCAAAGGGAATGTGCCTCAGTAAATAATATTTTTCTATACACTTTTATGGAAAAATACATTTTATTTTACTTTTTGCATTTTTTTTAGTAAAATTATTCGGGTGATTATAGAGATTCTGCTGTTATCATTGGTTGAGGCTAACCTATTATGTCGATATTATCACCTCACGCGAGGTGATTATTGGCGGGAGGACATAAAAATGTTTGCCTCGCCATTTGTGGATGTTTCCAAGGAAGAAATAAATGCTATAAAAGAAAATGTAATTCTCAAAAACACTTAAGATGCAACTACATGTAAGTTTGGGGTAACACTTTTTAAAGGTAAAACAATATCATTATGAAAATTGTGCTAATTAGTGAATGATAAATCCGTGTGGAAATGTTTTGGATGTCAAAAGAGTACTGGCTGGGGTGCAGTTAGGGAAGGCCACTGGGGTGGTCTACCTCCCCGGGCTAGGTTTTGGTGGGGCTTCAGCTCGGGGGGACTAGGGTCTTGGGCACCCAACCTCCAATTTGTGACTTACGTTGTTAACTTTATTTGACAGAATGGTTTCAACAACAAACCCAATTTATGACAGAATTTGAATGCATGGAAGTAGACGAGATGAATAAGTGTCTCTGAAAGTTCTATATCTCAGTGAGGAGTAAAGATGGCAGTTTTTACAAGATGACAAGTTTGTTATCAGTCTGAGTGGCTGTGCAATAAGGTGTGAAAAACAGAAATACAATTTTAATGTTTCTTGCAAAAATAAAATGCAATTATGTTGAGTTTTCAACACCAACTCTCTTTGTGGTGTCTATATATAATAACAATAACAATAATAACAATAATAATAATAATATTGACATTTTAGCATAAAATAAAGGTTAATGTTGGCAAGCAACAACTATTGAGCCTGCATTATTATTGCGGTTTACCCTAAACACATGATTTCCTTATATGGGAGCCTGCCTTGCATCTTATTCTGTGCCAGTCCTTTCAATCGGCACTTTCTTGGAAGGCTGCAAGTTAGCAGCAGCAAAGTTTTCCCTCTTCAGTTCTTATGGATTTTGCAGGCGTGACAAACGAAGTCCTTCACCTCTTACTGGCTCAAAACCAGCTTTCTATTTCTGGAACGCGCGAACAAATGATCGAGCGCCTTGGCACGATAAGCGTGGATACGCCAACATCGTGTATGCGAAGCTCTGATACTGCCAATCCCAGCTGCTAAAAGGCCTCGCACGAACGCCGATCCTCCTCCTGCCGCCCCTAATCTTCCCGTTCAGGTTGAGCAGCCCAACCAGGAAGGCGATTCAACGAGGGATCGGAACGATCAACAAGATCTGTCGCAGGTTGAAAGTGACGTGAAACCGGAGAAACCACGTGCGAAACACAAGATGGTGTCCACGAAAGGGGTGTTCCGCCTAACCCCGCTTCGAATCCAGCCGCTCTAGCTAACCTCATCGCCACCATAGTCGATGAGAAACTAAAAAATTTCGCTCCAGCTAACCAAGCACCCGTGCCACAACGGCCTTTGGAGTCCGTTCCTCAACCTCAAGCTTGACAACAGCTCTTTGACCCTGCTTTCGTTGCAAGCCTTCTTACGCAATCTGGTTCCTCGAACTACAGCCCACTCCGATCCCAAATCCAGTCAGCTTCCCCATCCATCGCAGCCCACGTCCCCCAGAAGACCCAGCAAGCAATCTTACGCGGTGAGTTTGTCGAATTCGATTCTTTGCTGCCAGAAAACTCCTACCTAAACAAAAGCGAACTCCCCGGGGTGTCTAGCTATTTCGTTCAAAGGAAAACAAGTTAACATTCCCACCTCTGCCCGCAAGAAGAAAACCCACATCGACTCAATCGATAGGTGGCTCTCGGCCTTTGCTGTTTTTTGTACAATCTTCCTGTCTTCCTTCCCCCACAGGGCTGTCGAGATGTTTGCTTACCAAGAGATTATCTGATCGGCCTACCGTAAGTTTGCGGGATTTGCATGGCTCTCCTACAATATAGACTTTTGTAGGAAAGCAGCCTCCAACCATTCCCTTAATTGGGGGAAAGGGATATTCAGTTGTACCTCCTGAAATTTACAGGGCAGGCAAAATCCTCTTGCACCATATGTGGTAGTGGGGATCATTTTTCTCATGGGTGTTCCCTCTCTGCCCTTAGGCCCAATTCTACCCAACGAGGAACATGCAACAATTACAACAGAGGTGCCAAATGCAGCCAGGACCCCTGCCCCTTCAGCCACCACTGTAGAGTCTGCAATGGAGAACACCCTGCCTACCGACATGATGACACCCCTTCAAAAACTAGAGGCCAGGGTGATAAGAAACTCTCAAACCGCTAAAGCCGTCATATCAGATAAGCCCCAAACTCCTGTGAACGTCCCTCTGCTACACAAACTTCTTAAGACTCACCCTAATCAAGCTTTTGTAACTAGACTTTGTGATGGATTAAGCCATGGTTTTCACTTAGGTTACAAAGGTGAACGTTTCCCCAGAGCTGCCAAGAATCTCCCATCTGCCATCCAACAACCCCAAGTTATTGAAAAAAACCTGTTCGAGGAGGTCCAGCTTAGTCGCCTGGCTGGACCCTGGGTGCTTTATGACAAAAACCGACATACAGTCAGCTTTCAGAATTATCCCCGTTCACCCAGAGGATTGGGAACTCCTGGGGATGTCTTGGAAGGGTCGTTATTACTTTGACAAAGCTCTCCCCTTCGGCCTAAGGAGCGCCCCCTACCTCTTTAATCAACTCTCCGATGCCCTAGAATGGTTGGTAAGACACCACCTGAGCATCCCCTCCATCATCCACATCCTCGACGATTTTTTCATTGTTCAACCTGCCCCCTCATCCCTTTGCGCCACAGCCCTCTGCCGGGTTCTTACCCTCTTTGAGGAATTAAACATTCCCCTTGCCCCAAAGAAAACCTTTCGCCCCACCCAAGTTCTTGAACTCATGGGAATAACACTCGATTCCATAAACATGCAGGCCCGTCTCCCTGAGGATAAGTTAAGCAATGCCCAGTCCCTACTATCTGATTGGTCTTCCAAGCGGGTCTGTCGTCTGCAGGACCTGCAGTCCCTCATTGGGACTTTGCAGTTTGCTTGCCGGGTTATTTCACCGGGTCGCCCTTTCATGCAACGCATCATTAACCTTAACCGGGGTCGTGTCCACCCCAAGCAGATTATTTTTCTCACCCAGGAGTTCAGAAAGGACATCCTCATGTGGCAATTTTTCCTTGATCACTGGAATGGTGTTAGCCTTTTTCTCCCCCCTTACAATGAATCATCTCCACAAATCCATTTGTACACAGATGCAGCGGGTGCGGTCGGATACGGGGCCTTCTTTGACAATCAGTGGTTCCAGGGCAAATGGCTTCCCTCCCACCAGCTCAACCCCACTACAGGGATAAGTATTACCTGGCAGGAGCTTTACCCAATTTACCTTGCTTGCATGATTTGGGGGGCCCATTGGGCTAACAGGAGAATTTGTTTCCATTGTGGCAACCAGGCAGTCGTCGCAGTTTTGTCTACTAAAAGCTCAAAAATTCCCCGTATCATGAACCTTGTCCGTTTGATTACCTTTCAAACTTTGAAGTTTAATTTTACCTTTACCGCAAAGCATGTCCCTGGGGTAGACAATGGCATAGCTGATAGTTTATCTCGCTTTCAGATGTCCCGGTTCCACCTACTCGCACCAGATGCATCGCCCGTTCCCTGTCCGATCCCTCCTTTCCTGACGAAAGTCTAACTATGCAGGCTGCCCACTATATTTTCCAGTCCATTGCCAGCTCTACTCGTCGAACCTATTCCTCTGGGGAGCGACACTTTATTAGATTTTGCCTTTTTCATAAACTTATTTCGCCCCAAACCCCCTTTCTCCCCACCCGTGAATCAACCTTAATTCATTTTGTCACTCACTTATCCAATACCGTTTCGTATGGCACTATTAAAGTTTATCTGGCAGCAGTTAAGAATCTCCATATTGAGTTTGGCTGTCCCCTGGACTTCTCCTCCATGCCCTTTCTATACAAGACCCTACGAGGGATCAAATCTTCCCTCGGTATTGCAAAACGGGCCCGGTTCCCTATCACTATTTCGATCCTCCTCCAAATTTATTCCAAACTAAAACCCTTTCAGTCGTTGGACACAGATTCTTCAATGTTGTGGGCTGCTTTTACCCTTGCATTCATTGTTTTTTTTGCGCAGTAGCGAATTCACTTGCAACGGCAAGTTTGATATCCAATCTCATCTGACAAAATCAGATGTCCGTTTTTACCCCAACATTGTCCAGCCTGTGTCCTTCGAGATTGTCATTAAGAAGTCCAAAACAGACCCTTTCCATGAGACAGCCAAGCTCACTATCGCCAAGTCAACTCGACCGTATGTGCAGTCACCGCGTTAAGAGACTATCTGCTTCAAACTACTGGTACTTCTAGTGGAGCTACCCAGCCTCAGAAACTCTGGTTCTACATGTAGTATTCTGTCTGTGAATCTGTACAAAGACATAAGCGGAGATTATGATCTAAGGGACCTTAACACTTCAATCAAGCTTGTTCTTTCGTTGTATGACGAAGAAACCAAAATACAGACACTGGGAACCAGGAAAGTCTTTGTATTGAATCCTGCAACTAATGGAGAAGTGATCATTCAGTTTAGAATTGTTGACAGAGACCTGACACCTCTCATTGGTCTAAATGACTCTGAAACTCTCAAACTTATTGAGCTTTTAAGAGAGAACATTGCCATAGTAGGAGCAGCTAAGCCAAGTGTCCCTTCAACAGCTACTGAAGTGTTAACACCATTGACCATGGAAACCATTCTAACTAACTACCCTAAGGTATTTGATGACAGTGTAGGAAAGTTTGAGAGCAAACTACATCTTTACACAAGTGATGATGTTACTCCACACAAAACAGCTCCTAGAGAAATCCCTCTTTCTGTGAAGAACAACTTTATTGCTGAAGTACAAGACCTTTAACAACAAGGTATACTTGAGAAAGTGACTGAACCCACCGAATGGGTAAGTGCTCCTACAATTGTAAACAAGCCTTCTGCTAAGAATGGAATTAGACTCTGCATAGACAGCAGACCACTGAACACAGCTCTCAAACGTACTGAGTACCCAATTCCAACTGTTGATCATCTGCTTACAGAAATTGGCAATGCTTAAGTATTCACCTTAGCTGATATTAGGACTGCCTTTTGGCACATACCATTAGATGAAGAAAGTTCCCTGCTGACAACTTTCAATACCCCTCTTGGAAGGATGAAATGGAACAGAATGCCTTTTGGCATTAGTGTAGCACCCGAAGAATTTCAAAGACGAATTGACGAGAATCTAGAAGAATTGGACGGTGTAAAAGCAATAGCTGATGACATCCTGATCTGGGGTGATGGTGACAACATCGAAGAGGTGACAGCCAGCCATGACAAGCGACTACTAGCCCTGTTAGAACGATGCCAACAGAAGAATATTAAACTGAACAAGAAAAAGTTCCAGCTGAGGAAGACTGAATTGTCTTACATAGGTGTGGTCTTGACAGAGAAAGGAGTTAAACCCAACCCCAAGAAACAAGATTGTATCCAATCAATCCCCTGCCCCAACTAACAAAGAGGAAGTCAGAAGATTACTTGGTGTTGTAACGTACCTCTCACGATTTTCTGAAGACTTGTCAACCAAGTCAGAACCACTAAGAACACTGCTAAAGAAAAACACTGTGTTCATCTGGGAAGAAAATGAACAGAAAGCATTTGACGAAATAAAAACACTCATTTCAAACGCACCACTGCTGAAATACTTCAATCTGTCTGAGGCAGTCAAAGTACAAGTTGACGCATCATCAAGTGGATTAGGAGCATGCCTTATGCAAGGCGGCCAACCTGTCCAGAATGCATCGAGAGCATTAACTGACACTGAAAAACGTTACAGTCAAAGAAATGAATGAATGCTTAGTATTGTTTATGGCCTTACTAGATTTCATACCTACACTTATGGTCGAAAAGTGACAATCTACAATGACCACAAACCACTTGCTGCAGTACTGAAGAAACCCGTTGAAGATAACCCTGTTAGACTTCAGCGAATGCTCTGCAGAATTATGGGATATGACATCGAATTCAAGTATGTGAAAGGCAGACCTTCACATCGCTGATGCCCTGAACAGGTCTCAAATGACGAACCAGAACCGAAGTAAGACTGAACAAGAGATTGAAACGACTAAACTGGTTCATGAAGATCAAAGTGTAACAAGCCACGTAGCTGAAATTGCACAAGCAACAGCCCAGGACCCCGAACTACAGTCAGTAATTCACCACCTATCTAAAGGCTGGACAATCAGCAAAAGAAACGTTCCTGTTGAAATTTTACCCTTCTGGAACATCAAGGACGAACTGTCGTTCAGTGATGGAATTGTTTACAGGAATGATCGCATCGTAGTCCCAGCAGCACTGAGAAAGACGCTGATTGAAAAGCTACACCAAGCGCATATGGGCACAGGGTCAACCCTTAGACGTGCTAGAACATCTTTATGGTGGCCAGGAATGAACAAGCAACTGAAGCAGTTCATTGCTACCTGTGAAGTCTGCAATGCTTTCCAGACCAAGAACCAAAAAGAAACTCTAATGAGTCATGAAATTCCCAACAGACCGTGGTCAAAAGTTGGCTCTGACATTTTTGAGTGGAACAAAGAACACTATCTAGTGTTAGTTGACTATTACAGTGACTGGATTGAATTTGACCTGATGAAAAACCAAACCACAACTGAAACAATTGACCTGATGCAAAAACAGTTTGCAAGATAGGGAATTCCTGATTAGATCGTTACAGACTGTGGTAAGAATTACGACTCTGCCGAATTCTCGCAATTCTGTCAAAGGAAGAAGATCAAACATACCAAATCTTCACCTTATCACCACCAAAGCAACGGAAAAGCTGAGTCCGCCGTGAAGATTGTTAAGACATTGTTGAGGAAATCAGAGAAAACTAAATTAAATCCGTATGAAGTGTTACTTGACCAGCACAACACACCGACGGCTGATATGACAACATCTCCCGCACAAAGATTCCTGAATCGTCGAACAAGAACTGAAATACCTATGAAAGGAACACTGCTGACACCGGAGATTGCAGAAAAAGTGTTAGAAGAGAAAACTAAGAAAAACAAGAAATCTCAAGTTCATTATGACAGGACTGCCAAAGATCTGAATGAGTTGAAGCCTGGAGATACTGTTAGAGTAAAGCCTGAAGGACTAGTGAAAGGGCAAGAGTGGAAGAAAGGGACTGTCACACAGAGTTGTGGATACCGGTCATACGAAGTTAACGTAGATGGCAAACGGCTTAGAAGAAACCGTGTACATCTGAAGGAAGATAAGCAAGTCAAAGTCGCAGAACCATCCTTGACATCTGAAGTACGGAAACGCAAAGACCAACCGGCAGCTGTTGTCCAACAGAGCATGAACGTCAAGTCATCAAAACAGACCGCAAAGGCTACACAAACAGCTAAGTGCACTAAGAAGATGGAACTGCTTACTGTTAAACGAACACGCTCGGGACGCTTAGTAAAAACACTGCAGAGATACTCTAACTGAATGTAAAATCGCAAATTTTACTGGGGGGAAGGTGTTAGAGGGCGGTAATCCTATTGTTAGAGGGTGGTAATCCTATTGCATTGCATCACGGGAAGAGAGTGTAGAGACACGTTTTCAAGATGGAGTAAAAGTTGAGTTTACACTAGCTGTTCTCTGTGTCGTCTATCCATAACAATGTCATATATTCCTAGGGTGATCTAATGTATACCTACTTTAGAAAGCTATTCTAAAGGCTTTTTTAAAAATACTTTTTACGACTTTTGTCTGTCTCATTTTATACTACTGTATATAAATGGATCGTGAAGCGAAATAGGCCATTTCACAGTTAGACGGACTACCATATATATTAAACCATCCATAAGGAAAACTAGGCCCCGTAGCCAAAAAAAAAAACAGACCAAAATGAGGCCTTAAAAAGTCACTGAAACCTAAATGTTTGAGCCTTAAAATGAACAAAAATTACAAACCAAGACTAAAGAGGGGCGGTAAGGGGGGGTCCTTCGCACGTTTCACGGGTATTAAAAACGATCAATAACGAATCACGGCGACTAATATTCCAATTTCACAGTTCACAGAAAATAACATAATCGCGAGGGTGTACTTTAAGTAAAATTCTCCATAATGTAGTTTTACTTAACTTTTTGGTCTTCTTTGTCGAGGGTTAGTTCCAATCCTTTTGCTTAGAAGTTATTTTGTCTTGTGTTCAACAGTTGAAACGAATGTAACGTGATTAAAGAACATTAAACACCAATCTAAACATCTTTAGAAGTTACCTAGAAGAGCTTGGATGTTACTCGAACCGTTCTTCAGCTCCGAGTTGTTACAGCTCGTAGAAAAGTAATTTCATCGTCGTTGTCACTGTCAACAATTGTAGGTTCACTGTCAGACTCTGTGTCATACTCAGAAGATTGATCCACAAATGCCGAGTCATCAGCACCTTGCACTAAACTTTCCTCTTCTTCCACCAAATCATCTTTGTCTTGGGAGGGGTCGTCGGATTGCTTGTCGCTGCCGTCATCAGCAGATCCGGTAGGAAATTCGCCGTCAGTAGTCCCAATAGGACAATCAACCACTCTTCTCTTTAACCTTAACTTCTCCTTTGGTTGCAAATATGTGGCATACATGTTAAGGGGTAGCGTGCCTGCTTTGAACATAGTTGTTTCTTGGCGTAAAGTGTATCTTTTATTTTTCATTGAGTTCTAAGTTTCCCAAGCATCTCTGGACTTCGTAAACTAACCTGGTTTTGTTTCCGCGAATTTCTTTTTTTTTTTTCCAACAGTGGAAATTTTTTGAGTACATGTTTTTATTTAGCAGGGTTACTACGGATAACCACGATGGCCGCTTGTTTACAGACTCTTTTCTTTGGCTTCGAATTCATTCGTGTTCGGTGTTCCTTCATTGCCAAAAGCTTCAAAATGTCCAACAAAGATAGGGAGCACTGTTTCAACACAGGTATTTTGACAATTTGAGGCTAAATTTTACAATTTATAAACACACTGACGCTCGCGTTCGTACGTTTAATACTAGAATACATGTTTCATGCGGATCCTAATTATTCTTCAATTATTTTTATTTTTGGTCTCGGAGGCACTCTGGCAACTTTGTTAGAGAAACAAGACTCACTTTCCTACACCATCTAAAGTTAACGAATTATGTTTGCTCCACGTTGTACACCTCAAATAAATACAATGTTCAATTTAAAGACTCAAAAAGTCTGGTCAACTTAAGGCCCGTTTACACATGCGATTTTTGATGCGATTGTCGCGCTCTCCAATGCAACTTTTGTTGCAAGTGTAAATAAGCAGCGATTTCCTGTGCGATTCGGGTGCGACATATGCTTTTATTTGCAGTGATTTCCCAAAAATCGCCGCCAAGTTGCACCAGGTTTCAAACATGTGCGAAACCTCTGCGACATCGCGCGACAAATCGCACCCAAATTGCACTAAAATCGCCGCCCGTTTACACATACGATTTGAAGATGCAACTTGCGAGCGACAAAAATTGCATCGACAAGTGCGACAAAAATTACACAAAAAATCTCCAGTGTAAACGGGCCTTTATATCACCGGAAAGTATAATCTATTGCAGATGTTCCCACAGATAAAGTCGATAAGCCGCACCCCCAACAATTTTGAACAAAAATTTTGGGCAAATGTGGCTTATACGCCAGTTTTTACGGTACATTGTAAATTTGTTTTATCGCTACATTTTTTTATTTTACTCAGTTTTTGGATGAGTGAATTTCACTTTTGGACAACCAAAATTTGAGTGACACTTATCCAATGAACAAGTGGAAAGAAAAAAAGTTTTTTGCTCTGACAGAGGCTTAGTTGATTATTTTTCACGGGAAAAAATGAAGTGTCCTTGTCGATTATCACGGATATCGGGAAATAAATTTTACCTTTCACATATCACGACATGCATGTCATTCACAGTTCACGGATTTTAACTTTTTGTAATCACAGTTCACAGAAAATAAAAACACCCGATCACGCTTCACGTGAAACCCCCTTACCGCCCCTCATTAAAGGCCAACTGGCAAAATCAGTACATGTAATCCTGAAATATACACTGTACAAGATTAGAATCAGAAGAAATTTTCTACTGATTACTCACTTAATGTCGCTTGATAAAATAAAACTTTTTTATTCACATGTACATACAGCGTTTGTGAAATTCTTTGTGATCACTTTCAAGCACCCGTTGTATGATGGATTCCACACTGTACAGCAACAATGCTATTGCTTACCTCAAACTCTCTCTTCCCTTTCTTTGGAACGTAATGCTATAAACAATATCAGTTCATTTTTACAACAGATTGGAAAATATTAAGCACACATTGTAAAGGATATTAGCCAATTCAAGCTGCACAAAAGACAGAAATGATTCATCTCTACCGGACCGATCGATTTCCAAAGGCCAGAGTAGTACTGGAATTGCAAGTTGATCTGACATAATAATTATCATCATCATCTGTCGGCTGCAGAGCAGGCGACTACAAGCTTCCTCCAACCACAACGATCCTGTGCCAATTCAGTGCCTTCCTGGTTTCCTCTTTCCATGTGATGGAATATACAGTGCATACTCCTTGCATGGCTCATCATCAGGCATCCTGAGTACATGGCCCAGAAACCTCAGTTGACGGGTGCATACTTTTCAAAATTTCCCATCCAGATAAAGCCAGAAAGACTCCCACCAAATTTCATGCTGCTAATATGCCAGCAGTAAATACATATAAATAAACGTTTCATTACAAAGTTCAGAAAACACGAGAACCCCGGGCTAGTGAACGTGCATTGATACTAAAACAGGGAATGACCTATAATGACCTACATGCCACAGCAAACAATAAGTTTATTGGTGCAAATCATGTTCCCTTAAAACATGAAAACTGCCATAATCGTAGGCCACAGAAATCATTGCTATGCAGAAGAGAATTAAACAGTAGGAATGTTACCTAACTGAATGCCGGGGCATTTTTCAAAACAGCGATCGTGTAAACAGGCAAAATGCATCCGCTTCTTTAGGTTTTCAGATTTCATCTTTGATATCAAATACTTATTTTCTAAAAATATCATGATTATAACATATGTTGTTATATTTTCCTCTAAAACGCATTTTGTACTAATACCTAAACTTAAAAACTCAGAATTCTAGTAACCCAAGTCCATATTTCACAATTTTTCTTTTCCTTTCATTTTGAAATATCTACTTTATTTTATATATAAATTCTGGAAATATTTCTTTCTTTTTTTTATGATGCATTTAATTAAAATCGACCTGTTTATAAACCTTTATTGAGATAGGCGGTTTAGGTTAAAAGGATGTCTCAGGAACTCTTGAATTTTTGATAAAATACAACCAAATAAATTGCTCTCTATCTCTTGGAACGTTGTCTTAAGTCTTAGTTCACTAAATCAAGCTATGAATATATGGCTTTGTCAGGCCACAAACGTGCGCTACAATTCAGAATAAACAAAATAACAAGAGCTTGAATTTTTGATAAAATACCGCCAAATAAATTGCTCTCTCTTCTAACGTTCTCTAAAATCTTAGTTTACTAAATCATCAACGTATGAATATATCGCTTTGTCAGGTCACAAACATGCGCTCACTAAATCACCCGTACGAAATGACCAGTGCTGCTACAGCGCTGTAGAATGACTTCAAGAATGGCTGCAAAAGAGCTTCAAAAGAGCTGGGCTGCAGCAGTCTCAAAAAAGCTCTGTTTCGCGCAGTGCTGTGAAGCCGTTCAGCAGCGATAAACAGCGACTTGGTAGCGCTATTAAGAATTCACAAAATCACAATTCGCGCTGTTGGATAGCTGCAAATTGGCTTCAAAAATGCAAAACATGTATCGCCCTTGCAGCGTCAAACAGTGGTTTGGCAGTGGCGACGAAACAGTCATAGATTGAAATTACTTACGGCGCTGCACAGATCACTCAAAAAATGCGAAGAATGTTTATTTATAGAATGCAACAACTGTTAGCAGCTAATGGATTCGAAGGACTACTCTAATAAATAGAACAGATACATATATTACCATTTTTTCCTCGCGAAGCGAGGGTTGAAGGCCCGAGGTAGCGAGGTTAATAAATTTGGCAGCCGAAGGCCGCTTGGGTGCTCGGGTCTCGGGAGCTGAGCCGCGTGCAATCGAGCGAAAAATTAATATATATATATATACATATATATATACTGAAGATGTCGTGCAGTTGCCTAGCAACAAAAATCGCGACTGCTGACAATGGCGCGCTCTCATATTTATTCATGGCGGCGGCCAGGCTGACGGTTTACTCATTGTTGTGAAAAAGTGTTTACTGTCGGTGCGGGGGGGGGGGGGGGGGGGGGGGGGGGGGGGGGGGGGTTGGAAGCCTATCCATAATGTCTCATCACGTGACCTCGCATTTGCCAGTGATCAATGTCAAGAAAACTTCTCTTGCAACGAACAGATACATGCTTTCGAAGATTTGTTTGAAGGATGACACGACAAACGAAAATTTAATATTCAAGCCACTTTGAAAAAATTGTGTCAATGAAATTTGCGCATGCTTGAACGTGTAAGCATCCAACCACGTAATGTTTTTCCACGCATATGACGACACTCTTGCACTGTGTTAAAAATTCACTATCAAAAAGACATGCTACTCCACTCCTGTGTTCTTTTTGATGCTATCTCACAAAAATGTGCTAACAAAAATGCGAAAAGTTTGGTTAACTAACAAAAATTTTGCTAACAAATATGCACAAAGAATGCATGTTAGCCCACATAATACTCCTGTAAGTTAAACATTAACTTACAGGAGATAAAGATGCTATTTTCGGAATACAATACAAAATACAATTTTATCAGCTCTACCTATATATTGAAACTACTTAAAATAAGAAGCTGTATACAACTTGAACTCTTTGCATCTTAATTAAAACCAGTGCATTATTTAGTGCTTTAAGAGAAACATAAAATTATATCTGAAAAGTAAGACTACATTCAGTAGCCGACACTTGAAACCATGATCGCTTCCATCCTATACCCTACACGCCGCCCTACAGAATCTACAACACTTAAATCACTCTCTTATGAAATCTATTCTCTCACCCAGCAAAGTAACACATTGCACAATAATTTAACGAATCAACCTCCAAAATATTTTCTTTTAGAGTGGTCTAAAATGCTCAACACTGAGTGACAGACCAATGCGGTAAATAAATATTCAGGTCTGGTTGGCTGTTCATGTTCTGGTGTGTTAATGTTAGCAAGCCAATTAAGATAGGAGATCGAGCATTGAATGTTTTTTTAGGGCATAATCAATTTTTAATGACGCAGTCTGGAAAACTTCAATTTTAAATAGAACTGAGAAATAGAACATGATCTTTATGTCAACAATCACTTTGATAACATAGTATAAACAAGGCTGATACCATGTACAACATTTAACACGACAACTGTTTTACACAGGGAAAGATCAAATGGCATTTATTGAGACAGTTATAACAGTTAATTTATTTAAGTAGTGGTGGGGAGAGCGAATCATAATTTTTAACCGAAAATCTAGGCAGGACAAAAGGCCACAATTGTTGACACTAATAAATGGGAGAAGGCTACAATTTATCAGAAAATTATAAACTATGAAAATTATGAGGGAAAGAACTGGGTATGAGCCGTCGGAGCTAGACGTAGATTTCTAAGCTCCGCAGACCCGGCTTTGATAAATCAACACAACACAGCGAATACTGACTTTTTTATGTCTTCCACTTTGCAATCATCACCACGGCAGTTACGAGCATGGGGAACAAAGATTTTGATAAGAAACGGCAGATGATCAGCAGCTCTAGCACTGACCCTGAATCCATCGAAGCAGCCAAAGATGGTGCCTGCATTAAAATGACTTTAAAGGAATACCAAGATCTCATACTAAGGCTTACAGCTATCAAAGATAAACATAAATTCCGCAAAGAACAAATTCTTAATTTGGAAGCTGGATTGGACGAAGCTCAAGTCGAAATACAAGCCCTCAAAAACAAACTCTGTGAAGTAAATAAGTCAGTGAACAACACCAAAGATGTCCTTGAATTCACACAAGGTGAGCATGATGACCTTGTAGAACGCGTTACGAGCTGCGAAAACGAGCAGTCCACTTGTTGGAATGAACTGACTCATTTAAACATCTATAGCCGTCAATGGAATCTAATTTTCTACAGAGTCAACGAGTCTAAAGACGAAGATTGTTTCACGTTGGTACGCGACATCTTAACCCGAAATGTAAACCTGCCCGAGGAAGAAGTCTCGAATATGAAGCTTTGCGGAGCACACCGTCTCGGTAAGCCAAACAGAAGTAGACCCCGACCTCTTATCGCTCGCTTTACATGTCGTGCTGACAGAGATCGCATTTGGAAAGCTTGCTATAACCTGAAAAGCTCGCATGTTTCAATGGATGAAGACTTACCGAAGCACATACAAGAAATTAGGAAAAACGTCCTTATCCCTGCGATGAAGAAAATAAAACAAGAAACACCAAGCTCCAAAGTATCCGTCGCAGGTTATAGATTGATTGTCAATGGCAAGATTTATTTCCATTATGATGTCCCAAAGAAATGGTTGCCAGTCAAATCCTCGGAATACATTCAAGTGAATTCTGGCAATGATACAACCCGCCAACAACCACAGCCAAGTCAAGAAGAATCTTCTGATGTTATGGTCCAAACGAATAAGTGACATTTTTTTCTTGCTGTAAGTCTAATCCATTCTTGCAACTTTAAAATCAACTCTTAGTTAAAAACAGTTTTATTTTTAGCCCAAACTCTATTTTCACATTTTCAAATATGAAGGCTTCCGTCTTGAATGATGGAATTTTTATTATTTTTTTCATGCTTCCCTCAAGGGTAATCAAATTTACATCTGTCATGTTCAAATCTAGTTTCACTTTCTTATGAAGTTACATGTATTCAGCATTCTATCTTATTACTTCTTGTTTATTACACGTTGTGAGTCAAAGTCAAGGTTATGGCGGACGTTTTCTACGTCTCATGATGCCACCCAACCGAACCACTTCTATGTGGTGCGTTCAAAGGCCTTTTTCAGCGCCTTTTTTATGTTTCTGTTTATGTTTCTTTAACAACATTTGTCTAAGTTTTTTGATAATTTGTTTTATGTCTACTTGTAGGTGGACTTTGTTAATTACTAATACAGTCAGACCTCTATTAAGCGGCCACCCTCCATTAAGCGGCCACTTTCCAAAGTCCCGAATTATTTGTCAGTAAAGTGCTGTATTCGATACCTCTATTCAACGGCCACCTCTATTAAGCGGCCGCAGCCACCTTTTTGTGGTTGCAAGTTTAGTATTTCTTGTATTTTTACCTCTATTAAGCGGCCAGCAAATTATCTTTTCAAGCGAAATAGTGACATAATATGAATGTGATAACTGATAACAATAAAAACTGCAATTTAATCTCCACTTGCCCAGTTTCACGGTTACCAGAACCTTGCCCTATCTATCGGAAAGGCAAATGACTTGATCTTCTCGTTACAACTCCGAGCTCCAAAACGGCAAACAGCAGTGACGGATTATTTTAAATAAATCGTCCGTGAAATATTTTGAGCTAAAATTTTTACACACTGTTGGTGCAAAAAAACTTGATGTTTTGTTACATAGATTTGCATATTTTTCCGTACCTACTCAACACCAAAAAATACTGTACTTATCGACTACATGCTCTCTGTGTTAGAGCTAGAACTTTGCACGGACTTGAAATGCGCAAATACAGGGCACTTAATTTTTAGTTTCAATGATTTTTGCATTTATCTTCACACATGTTCACTTTTCAACAAGCCTTTTGCTATATAGAGGCAATAAAATTACGTTGACTGCCATTTCTATCCAATTTATATTGTACCTCTATTAAACGGCCAACCTCTATTAAGCGGCCAGTTTTCAAAGTCCCGAGGGCGGCCGCTTAATAGAGGTCCGACTGTACAATGCTTTCACATTCACACTCAATAGCCAAAAGACAACTGTCAAAACTCGTTGCCAACACAGTTTTTCTGATAATTTCTTGTCCCTTACAATGTCGTTAAAACCTAGTTTTGATGTCAATTTCCAGTCTTTAAACGTAAGAGGATTGAATAAGTCAATCAAACGTCGATCAATCTTTCGCTGGTTACACAATCAAAAATGCCATTTTACATTCTTCCAAGAAACCTACAGCACTAAAGAATGTGTTCAAATTTGGGAATCTGAATGGGGTGGGAAAGTTTTTTTAGTCACGGCAGCTCACATAGCAAAGGTGTCATGACTCTTGTTAATCCGAATTTAGATTTCAAGGTCGAAAAGTGCATCCACAACACGAACGGCAGATTTCTTATACTTGACCTATTAATTGATGAGTTATATCTAATTCTTGTGAATATTTATGCTCCGAATGATGCGAACCAGCAAGTCACATTTTTTAATGAACTCAAAAATCAGCTTGAAGACTTTTCCCAAGAGAACATCATAATTGCAGGTGACTTTAACTGTGCTCTGTCTGAAAATGACAAAAAAGGTGGAAACCCAGTTGGGAAAAAAATCCATTGTAATCAAAGAAATTCAGCAACTTGCAAACCTTTATAATTTAACTGATATTTGGCGCGATCACAATCTGAATGACAACCGCTTCACATGGAGAAATAAATCGCTGAAAATCCAATGCCACCTAGACTACTTTTTAATTTCAAAAGAACTCAGTAATGACACACAAGTATGCAATATAATTAACGTTCCTGAAACTGATCACTCTGCTATCACTTTACATCTTAAGATCGAAGACTCATTACAACCAAAAGGCCCTGGCTTTTGGAAATTTTAATAATTCTCTGTTAGAAGACGAAAAATACACTTCCATAATTGGTGAAAATCTACCAGTCTTTAAAGATAAATATGCTGAAGTCGACGACCTTGGTCTAAGATGGGACCTAATTAAAATGGAAATGTGAGGGTTCACAATCCGGCAAGTATTCAAAAAACAAAGCTAAAAACATGAAGAATGAAGAAGTTGCTCTTCAAAACAAAGTTAATGAACTGATGCAAAAATGTGAACAAACCCAAGCCACAAAAAAATCTTAAACGAGCTTTACGTGACAAAATTATGCCTACAAACAATTATGCGACAACAAACAAAAGGCGCTATCCTTAGGAGCAAAGCTCGGTGGCACGAGTTTGGTGAGCGAAACTCCAAATACTTCTTCAATTTGGAAAAACGAAATTATTCCAAAAAAACTGTAACAAAGCTCAAACTTCGTAACAACAAGCTAACATGCGACCAGTCCGAGATATTACAAGAACAAAAAACATTTTGTTACTATTAATGTTTATGGCGCGCAGACATGAAAACATACACACATTCATTTTGTGGGCATAATTGGGTGAGGAATACGCTGGCAAAGGCTCGGATAGGATAGGACCCACCGACCGGATTGGGGGATGAGGGGCCTCGGGCACATGGCGCCATGCCAAGGGGGTGCCTCATGCCTGTACTGCAAGGTGGGCATAGATGCTGGTATCCTGGGCCTAAGTTAACCAGTCCAGAAGAACTCATATGCCCCCTCCCTGACGGGGCTCCAGCACAGGGCTGAAGGGGTGCCGCAGGCAGCAATTCCCCGCCCGTAGTTTATTAACGTTGAACAAAGTGAGTTATAGTAACTTGACCATTAAACTAAAACCAGGGAGGGTGGGTGGGATAAAGATTGTAGCGAGCAAACTTGTGGCCTTCAGAGAATGGGACACTTGGGGGAAGCATGGGTAATTTTATGTGCTTTGATTGACAGATCCAAATATGGAAGTCACATGGTACCAAAGGCCACAAGGAGGATTGCAGGCTCAATTAGCCACCGCTTGCCAACATTAACTATAATTTTATTCTAAAATATCATAAAATGTGGTTGTTGTTCATCGTGGTGTGTAAGATAGGTAAACGATTTTTCGTTTGTCTCACAATGGAGTCACTTTAAGATGTTGATCGCGACGTTTCGACTGCTATACTGCTACTCTTCATCAGGCGATGAGGTCGATTGGTTATGTGTCGCTTATGTAACACGTTGGCTTGTTGCTATTGGTGCATTTCGATCCTCATTATTATTCCGAAAAGATGTTGTTCCCTCTCCGGTCCGATTTGATATCGGTCGGCTGTTATGCTTCTTGATTGTAGGCATCCACGCTTCGGGAATTTCAATTCCACTATCTCTGTTGATGTTATTAGGATGAAGTCTTATGTGGATAGCCTCTTTAACTCTACGGGTGTACCAGTGTGGGTCACGGTCAATAAACTTAACCTCGTCCCAAATAGGAAAATGCCCGGTCTTGTTAGCGTGTTCTGAAACCGCGGATGTTTGAGTACGGGCAAGCCGTATGTCTCTTTCGTGTTCTTTTATCCTTTCATGCATAGACCTCCCTGTTTCTCCGATATACACTTTGCCGCATTCGCAAGGAATCTTGTAGACAACACCGTCCTGTTTATTAGAGTCGAGGACGTCCTTAGGTCGTACTAAGTGTGACCTGAGAGTTGTGTCAGATTTGAAAACAGTGCGTACGCCTTGTTGTTGTAGGCAGCGGCGAAGAACCTCTGATACACCTTTGATATAGGGCAATACTGCAGTAGATTTAAAATCCTGCGTGGATTCCTTCTTTGTTGTTGGTCCTTTCGTTTTTGTGATTTTTTGTACAAACGAGGAAGGATATCCGTTAGAAACAAGAACTGACGACAAATGTTTCTTTTCGTTGGAGATAACTGATGGTCTAGTAATGAGGTGTTTGGCTCGGTCATACAGACATTTCACAATACCACGCTTAACTGACTGCGGATGGTGTAAATCATAGGCCAGGTATTGATCAGTATGAGTAGGTTTCCTATATACACTGGTAATGAGAAGGCCGTTTGAGTCCCTTGCAACTGACGTGTCTAGGAAAGGGATAGTGTTGTCTTTCTCTGTTTCCATGGTAAAGCGAATGGTAGGCTGTTGGTTGTTGAGAAGTTGCAAGAAACCGTCGACATTGCTTTGATCTAATATGGTAAATGTGTCATCTACATATCGCTTCCAGATCTTAGGTTTATATGGCGAAGTTGCTATTGCCTGTTCTTCAAATTCTTCCATGTAGATGTTTGCTATAACCGCGGAGACTGGACTCCCCATGGCTGCTCCGTCTTTTTGTTCGTAAATCGATCCATCGTACTGGAAATACGTAGATCTCAAAACGAAATTCAAGAGGTCGGCAATCTGTGTTGGTGTTAGCGTTGTGCGGTCAGCAAGGCCGGGATCATTCTCTAGTTTTCGCAAGGTTGCCTGTATGGCATCTTCTATCGGCACATTGGTAAAGAGTGATTCTACGTCAAAAGACACCATGACTTCGTTGTCCTGTATTTTTTCATGGCTAATGGTGGACACGAAATGAGTAGAGTTGGCAACTGCATAGTCTGATTTACCTGTCAGTGGGGACAGGATATCTGCTTAGTAAGCAGACAAATCATAAGCGAAAGTATTGACACATGGTACAATAGGTCTTAAAGGTATGTTGGTCTTGTGTATCTTAGGTAAGCCGTATATTCTAGGTGGTTGTTTGTGTCTAGGTCTGATCTTGTTATAGACAGTTTGTTATAGACAGTTATGTCCACCTCATTTCAAATTAAGGAGCTTGTCAGTTAGTTTACGGCTCAGATGCTCGGTTGGGTCTTTATTAAGGAGCTGATATGGACCTGTCTCAATCAGTGTTTTCATATTGTCATGGTAGGTGTCAGTATTTAGGACTACGCTAGCACGACCTTTGTCTGCTGGTAGAATCATAATAGAGTCGTCTTGTTTTAAGTTCTTAAGGGCGTCTTGCATTTCCTTCGTGATGTTAGGCTTAGGTGGTTTAGCCTGTTGGAGAACGTTCTTATGGCTGACTCAACTTTGGCGACTATTTCAGTAGCTGGAATGTTAGTTGGTGTCACTGCGAAATTTAACCCTTTCTGTAGTAAGGACACCTCAGCATCGCTGAGAGACCGTGAGGATAAATTGATTACCCATTTATTGTTGTCGATTTGTGGTGTTTGGTCGACATGAGGTGTTCTAGTGTCCTGTACAAGTTTCAGAAACTTGCGCTGTTGCCGATCTTTAGTGGCATTAAATACTCTTTGAGTATTGACTCTGATCTTTTCGAGTAACTCGCTGGCGTCATTTGCCGAAAGGTTATATTTTTAGCCTAGCTTAAAATAATTAATTTGAGCTACGCATGTTTGTTACGCAATTTGTATTATAGTTACTGATTAACAAACATTGTACATATATATGTAGCATGTGACGATAGGAGTACCTCAGTTGATATTGTTTAGTAAACGTTGATTCCACGAGTAATTTTCTTAAGTAATTTTCTTCGAGTTTTATGTACAATTTGCGGCCACGGTTTACGCGTGTTAATTACAGGACATTACACGGACTTACTGGTAAAGATATGAGTGCTCGCAAACATAGTGAATCGGAACGCGACACCGAAGAATCACAAGTTCCCTCGGATCAGGACCACGAGGGACACGACGAGATTCCAGATGAGACCGCCGAGGAATTAGAAGTTTTAATAGCGCGGCAAGAAAGTACACTGGATAACGCCCGACAACAAGTTAAGTTAATTACGTTAAAAAAGAAGTTGAAGGAGTTAGAAAAGGAAACCATGGCAGAGCAGCTCAAGCTCGCGCGTGCCACGGGTACGAGCAAGACCAGGTCGAGTAAGGCGGTGCCTAAGAATATCGGTACCAAGCACAAAGAAATTTCTTCTCGTGACCTTCGGGAATTTGAGGATTTATCCCAAGCAGTGGAGAAAAGCCTCAGCAAGATGGGTCTTTCTTCCTCTGCCTCTGCAGCCACAGCAGACGATTCTACTTCAAGTGAGAGCAATGATGATTCTTCGTCAACGGAGTGTGCATCGAGACAGAAACGAGGTAAGCGGAACTTGAAATCGGGAAAAACAGCAAAAATTGCTTCAAGTGTAGTACGGCGGCAACTATGGCCGCATAGTGAGTTGAGCATGGGTTATGTCTCTAAGAACGTTAGTTACGATGAGCTAACTTTAGAGGAATTTGTTGCCGGATATAGTGCTATTTTACTGTTGCCACAAGTCTCTTCTCATGAACGCAAGCATCGCACGGAACACTTGGGCGCTTTAATGTATCTTGCGTCCATTTACGAATGGCCTGCAGTTTGTAGTTTTCACGCGGCGGTTTTATCAGAAATTGAGAGAGGCAGACTTGACTGGGGGGATTCGTTTCTGCACTTGGAAAATCGTACGCTCACGGGTTTACACAAGAAGGCAAAGGATCAGAAGCGCCCCACCCCCTCATCTTCTAATGCAGTTTTGTTTTGCCGCGAGTATCAGAAGAATTCGTGTTCTCGCTCCAAGGATCATTACGCCATGCTTAAAGGAGAAAAGAAATGGCTTTGTCATATTTGTGCGGCGTGTTGGGTTAAGGACAAGGTCAAACGGATGCATTCGGAGTATTCAGATGACTGCCCAAACAAACCAAAAGAGTGACTAGAAAATACTACTTCTATTCAGGACTTTATTGTTGCCGGTTCTCAGGACTTTTGCGATCAGGACTTTCTCGATTTTAACAGGAACTCTTTTCAGGACAATTGTGTTGTTAACAGGACATCTGCTCTTTGCGGTCATCAGGACAATTCCGATCTTCACCGGACACCTTTTCAGGAATTTTATTGTACAAATATTCAAGACTTCTCCCAGACATTTTTTCCGGACTTGTCAGATCAAGGCACTCTGGCTAATTGTAGGAACTCTTCTTCCTACAGTTGTGCGTTACCATCGACATTTTCTCAAGACCAAATTTATGGTGAGCGTGGCGCCCCCGGGGTCATTTTCAATCAGCCGGATACTGTTTCCTCTCTCGTAACTTCGCGAACACCTTCACTGGACACTAATGCCTGTTGTTATCGGACGGATTTTAGTCTCGACATGGTTGCGCTTCACAAGCGTGTTTTTGCTTTTGGTCTACCTAATTACAGAGGATTACGGATACCTTTAGTTTCCAAGCTTATCATTCCTCGGTGGAGGTATTATCTTAGTGCGTATCAGGACAATATTATCGTTGATTATCTTGAGTTCGGCTGGCCAGTTGGTTATGATTACCAACAGTTCGGTTTTCCGGTCAGTCAATTACGCAATCACTCTGGCGCCATCAACTATCCATGTGATTTAGCCCTTTATCTCGACACAGAGCTTGCGAGACATTTGGTGGCAGGCCCGTTTTCATCTCCTCCATTTTCTGGACGGCTGGCGGTGTCGCCTCTCAATTCGGTTCCAAAGAAAGATTCTACCAAACGGCGAATTATCCTTGACCTGAGTTGGCCTTTGAACATGTCTGTCAACGTGGGAATAGATAAATCGCAGCATGAAGGGGTGGAGTTTTCCCTGACATATCCTACGGTGGATCAAATCTCCAGTCTAATAGCTCGGAAGGGTCCGGGTTGTTTAATTTATAAATGCGATTTGCGCAAAGCCTATCGCCAATTTTACGTTGATCCTTATGACTTCCCATTATTGGGTTTTCATTGGAATGACTGTTACTATTTTGATGTCGTGCTCCCTATGGGTTTGCGGTCGGCCGCAATGGCCTGTCAACGCATAACGAGCGGTATTTCGTACATTTGTTCACAGCAGGGCTTTGATGTGTTGAACTATCTGGATGATTTTCAAGGCGTTGACGTACCGGACAAAGCCGCAACTGCCTTTTATTTTCTCCAATCCTTGCTAGTCGAATTACACGTGCGACCTGTTTAGGGGTTGAGTTTGATACTTTGGCCATGACGAAATCGGTTCACCCCGAACGTTTAATCGAGATTCAAGACTTACTACGACAGTGGTTACACAAGACAAAAGCTACTAAGCGAGAGTTGCAATCATTGCTGTGGAAACTGTCTTTTGTGTCAAAATGTGTCAAGAACAGTCAAATTTTTCTCATGCAGATTATTGACCTTCTTAAGCGACTCGAACACAATCACCACCGTGTTTCCCTGAATAAAGAATTTCGGAAAGACATTTCTTGGTGGCTTGACTTTGTCGCGGTCTATAATGGCGTTTCAATTATGAAACTGCCTCGTGGTCAGCTCCTGATTGTGTATTCGCGACGGATGCCTGTTTGACAGGATGTGGCGGCATTTGTGGTAGTTCGGTTTTTCATGCACCCTTCCCTGATTGGGTCCTGCAGCAATTTTCAGCCATTCATCAGTTAGAATTTTTAGCTCTCCTAGTCGCAATTCGTTTGTGGGGCGCACGTTGGGCTGGTTTACGAGTGCAAGTCTACTGCGATAATGCAGCCGTGGTTGCAGTTATCAACTCCGGGAAAACGAGTGACCCTTTAATGGGAACAATCCTGCGTAACACATAGCTGCAAGTTTCTTCACAAGAGTTCGAGATCAGAGCTGTTCATTTGCCGGGTGTAACCAACCGACTTGCTGACTATCTTTCCCGATGGCATTTAGATGTGGCCAAGTATTCTGGACTGTTCGCCGCAGAATGTGGGGACGCGGGTTCCTTTAGTGAGGAGACTCTCACGGATGAGTTATTTGCACTCAATAGTGATTTGTAACTTCTGTTCTTTTACAGATGCCGAACGACTTGTATTGGAGGAAGACTTAAAGCGCACACGCCTAAATGCGTACGCACCAGGAACTCATAAGAACCATAGATCGCAGTGGAAAAGTTATTTAGCCTTTTGTTTATATTTTGACTTTACACCAGTGCCTGCCACTGTTCATGTTATTGCATTGTATTGTCAATTTCTTAGTCGATCCCTTACTCCGCAGTCTATTCGTAACTATTTAAGTGGGGTTAAACTTTTGCATTTAATAGCGGGTTTTGAATTTCCGTTTCTCCAGTCGTATGAGGTTCGTTTGACTTTAAAAGGTATTCAGCGTACGATTAAGCATACCCCTAATCGGGCACCCCCCATTACACCAGATATTTTGTACAAGTTGGTTTCTGTTATTGACCTTAACGATGGCAAGGAGGTTACGTTTATATGTGCCTTTCTTTTGACCTTTTTCCTCTTCGCTCGGGTTTCAAACATTGTTCCCCAATCCGCATCTCGTTTTGATAAGGTACAGCACCTTTGTCGAGGAGATATTTTTGAGTGCAGGGCGGGTTTGTTAGTGTTATTTAAATGGTCCAAGACAATTCAGTTTGGAGAACGTAGATTAATGTTACCTTTGGTGCGATTGGAGAATAATCCTATTTGCCCTGTGGCCATGTATTTGCGCATGATTAGTTTTTATCCTGCACCTCCCTCGGCTGCCGCGTTCACTTATTCCTCACGAAAGGGTACCTTTGTTTCAGTACACAAGGGTGAATTTATTAAATTTTTGAGGGCTAAGTTGGCTCTTGCCGGGGTTTCCCTTCCTCACTTATATCGTGGACACAGTTTTCGAAGGAGGGCGGCTTCTTTTGCATTTCGTAGTGGGGTTCCAGGAGAACTTATCCAAAATTTTGGCGACTGGGCGTCTGATGCGTACAAGACTTATTTAGAAATTTCGTTGCCAGCCAAGGTTCAAGTCGCCAAGCAGATGAAGCTTCATATTTTGCAAAATACTTTGGTAGTGTAGTTTGATCATTTCAAGACAACCATCCTCTTTTGTTTGGGGTTCCTCGTTGGTGGGCTGAAGTTTTATTTCCGGTGTAGTTTTTCGTGTATCAGTTTCTTGACTGGAAATAAACTTCCTTTCCCAAACAAATGTTGGGTTGTTGTCTTGTGTTCTGATTAGTTTCTCTAGCGAGAATTGTTATATTTTTTAGCCTAGCTTAAAATAATTAATTTGAGCTACGCATGTTTGTTACACAATTTGTATTATGGTTACTGATTAACGAACATTGTACATATATATGTAGCATGTGACGATAGGAGTACCTCAGTTGATATTGTTTAGTGAACGTTGATTCCACGAGTAATTTTCTTCCCTTCCCACCCACCCTATGTGGGCTGAAGTTTTATTTCCGGTGTAGTTTTTCGTGTATCAGTTTCTTGACTGGAAATAAACTTCCTTTCCCAAACAAATGTTGGGTTGTTGTCTTGTGTTCTGATTAGTTTCTCTAGCGAGAATTAGCGGCTGTTATGCTCCTGGCAGTAGACTCGGTTTCTTTTTTCGCATGTCCCTTAGCTCTCTGAGTCAGTCGTATTCTTTCCCTCAAGAACCTCATAGAGGTTAGTTCGGCTACTCTGCGAGCGCCTTTAGTTGGAACTGGTGGTCGGACCCGAAGGTCTCGTGGAATAATGTGGTTCTTAATACACCTTGTAAGAAAGGTGAGATGGTTTGCATAGCATGCGAGCTTGCGTGAGCAACGCTCGTGGCGACCAGTCAACCTTAGGGCTGGGCGCCCATATTTCAGATCAATGTTACTAAAAATGTGGTTGTTGTTCATCGTGGTGTGTAAGATGGGTAAACGATTTTTCGTTTGTCTCACGATGGAGTCACTTTAAGATGTTGATCGCGACGTTTCGACTGCTATACTGTTAGTCTTCATCAGGCGATGAGGTCGATTGGTTATGTGTCGCTTATGTAGCACGTTTGCTTGTTGCTATTGGTGCATTTCGATCCTCATTATTATTCCGAAAAGATGTTGTTCCCTCTCCGCAAAACATACAAGATAATTTGCCTGAATCTGATTTATTTAATTTAGAGAACATCGACCCGCTAGATGAAAACGAAAAGATACAATGTGAAGGCATGATTTCAGAAGAAGAATGCTTAAACGCTTTAAAAGAGTTTAAAAACAATAAAACGCCAGGCACTGACGGTTTTTCCGCAGAATTTTATAAGTTTTTCTGGAATGATCTTGACACTGTGATGACTGTCAGTTTCAACTATGCTTTCCAAACAGGTTCACTCTCTATCAGCCAAAAACGCGGAATTATTTCACTAATCCCTAAAAAAAAACAAAGACAAAACTCTACTTGAAAACCTGCGACCTATATCTCTGCTAAACGTTGATTACAAAATTCTGACAAAATCTATTGCAAAAAGACTAGAAAAAGTTCTTCCTAAAATCATAAACTCTGACCAAACTGGTTACATTAAAGGATGCTTCATCGGTGAAAATGTTAGACTAATACAAGATGTAATGTTTCATACTAAACAGGAGGGTAAACCCGGTATTGCCTTATTTCTTGACTTCTGAAAAGCTTTTGATACAATATAAAATGGAACTATCTAAAAACCGCTTTTCAAATGTTTAATTTTGGACCTGACATACTCAACTGGTTTCGTGTAATCTACAATAAAGTGTCGAGCTGTGTCCTGCACAATGGTCATGATTCAGATTTTTTCCCCTCTCGAGCGAGGTGTCCGTCAAGGTTGCCCACTGTCTGGCCTCCTATTTGTCGTCGGTATCGAACTCTTAGCCAGAGCACTTAAGAAAGACCCCAACATTAAAGGCATCAAAGTTGGTCAAAAAGAAATTAAAATAACACAATACGCAGGTGATACCACAGTTTTGATGTGCGATGCGTCTTTCCTGGCATCTGGGGCAGGGCTCCCACCGCATTCCTCGTCTTCTCAGGCCTCGTCATCGCAAGGTAGGCTAGCTGTTAATGTACCTTCTTTTGTGTCAACAAGTATTGTCAAGACGCTAGGTTTGTCTAAACTCATATACTGCAGTTCCTTACTGACTGTATCTAAACCCCTCATAGTACATTAATAATATTATTTTCAGTTTCATTTGGGAAGGCAAGCCACCCAAAATAAAGAAAAAGACTATTATTGGTGAAAAACACTGCAGAGAGTTATAAATGATCGACTTTGAAATTATGGAACGGTCGCTAAAGATTGCTTGGATAAAGCGTATCGCTGAATCAAATAATGCATCCTGGAAAATAATCCCAAATCAAGCTGTCTGCCCACATGGAGGTCTTGAATTCCTCATCAAATGCGATTACAATCCTAAACTACTCAGCTTAGAGAGCCTCCCGGAATTTTACCATGCTGTTTTAAATCACTGGCATGATTTTAAGCGCCTGGCTTGTGACGAGCAAATTTCCAAAAAAAAAAAACAAATAATCTGGAACAATCGTAACTTACATATAGGCAGAAAACCAGTTTTTATTAACGCCTGGCACATAAATGGGATTTGTTGCATTGATGACCTTTTAGATGACAACCTTAAATTTCTTACATTATCAGAAATGAAAGAAAAATATAGTTTTAAATTTGCTTTCACCACTTACTACGGCTCTTAAATGCCATACCAACTGAATGGAAAAAGGCTCTTCGTGTTACGGTAAGTGAACTCGGTGAATCTCAAAATGAAACAAGTTTTAAACTGTTCTCCACAAAAGAAGCCTACTCTGCCATGCTTGAAGAGAGCTTCTCAGCACCCACTGCTGAAGGCAGAATTTTAAGTTATGGGTTCACCAAAGACACAATTCACGACATCTACATGCTTCTGTTCAAAATCTTGAAAGAACCGAAATTGATTATGTTCCAAGTTAAAGTTATTCACAATATTTTACCTACTCAATCCAGCCTTTTTCACGCATGCATAACTGATAGTGAAGTCTGTCCTTTGTGTAACCTTGAGAATCAATCTCTAAGACACATGCTAATTACTTGCAGTGTATCCTCGTCGTTTCGGACTTGCTTTTCTAACTGGTGGCGAGAAAAATTTAATGAAAAACTGACCTTACCTGAAAAGACTATTTTATACGGCTGGCACAAAGAGTCAAACAATTGGAAAGTTCTTAACTACTGTTTGATTGTCGCCAAATATCATGTTTTTGCAACAAGCGTACGCAGCGGCATCCTAGACTTCGACAGTTTTCTTTTGCTCCTTAATAAAAAAATTGATATTCTACGCACCATAGCTTTTAAATCTAACCGCTTAAAGGACTTCAAAAAAACATGGTCCAAACTTCTTTAACTAAGTGAATGTTAGTGCAACTCCCTTAAGATACATTCTTTTAACCTACAATCTATTTTTTTTTTCTTTTTGCATATGTGACCTCACACGGGAAAACGTACACTAACGCTTATCCGTTAAACGGCTAAAAGCGTTAGGTGTCCGTTAGATATCCGTTATAAAATTTCCTGAAAACCGTTAAACGCTTTCACCAAACCGTTAGGCGTTAGTATTTAACCGTTAGCACGAATAGCGTATCCGTTAGGCGTTAGTATTCAACCGTTAGAACAGATTTCGCATCCGTTAGGCGTTAGTTTCTAACCGTTAGAGCGGATAGTAATTATTTCTTTTTTGTTTTCTTTTTTCAATATATTGTGAAACTTTGTATTTACTATTGGTATTAAAATAAAAAAAAAAATTATAAACCCTAACAGCCCGATTATAATACTTGTAGAGTTCTTGTTCAAAGTGAAATCGAAATATACTCCACCGACTGATAGTCCTGTATAAATATTAAGCCCTTTTGGACCCCCCCAAAAATATTTTATTTAACTGTTATTTCTAAACATTCACAAATCATTTTTCACATGAAAGAAGGGGAAATGTGTAATCTTAAATAAAACTCAAAATTAATGTAAGCTTAAGCTTACCTCTCACGAAGTTCACTGTTTCGTGAAGATAGCAGATCTTCTTGCGAGGAAGAAAACTCTTTGGCTTTCCTATGGCCAACAAAAACAGAAACGACACAAGTTACACAACATCCGTAACAAAGAAAGTAACAACAAATGTACCCAAAATAACCCCTTTTTAACCCACAAGCTGCGCTCTCAATGAGACAAGTCACCTTGTGGACTGCCTGGTATCGTCAGGAGTTTGTTGCTCGTCGTCGCCAAAGTCACACGTCTGCAAGTCTAAGCTCTTTGGTCTTTCTTTCTTTGCTTCGCCTTTTTTATCATTAAATGCATCCGAATCATCTATAGAAGATACGCTGTTCTCCATGTCAGCTAAGTTTAAGCCTTATCTTTTACCTTTCTTCCTCGTATAATAAAACTTCTCCATTTATTTCCCTGAATTTACCCCCAAATGACCTTTTTACGTTCCTAGTCTTCCTCGGTCAAACTTAACCTCCCCTCCCCCTCCCCTCAGCACCCCTGGGAACGAGGTTGATTCTTGCACTTGTTACCAGTCTCACCCTGTACCATTTTGGCAAATTTCTGGAGCGAGAATTCCACCCGAAAGCACTAACGGGTAATTTGCAAGAGGCTCGAGCGGCAACGAAGTAAGGGTTTTCCGACTGACAACATGGCGTCTGGCGATGGAGATGACTCGCTTTATCCGATTGCTGTACTTATTGATGAGCTGAGAAACGAAGATGTTCAGGTATTAAAACAAACCTTGTTCGTTTCTAGTTGGTTTCCTATTTTCATGTAGCATTTGCTGAATTTTTTATGTTCTGCTGTGCATGAGCTTCGAGTCTTCGACGAGCTTCTGACTTTTCGTAAACACTTTGTAGTTGCGGCTAAATTCCATCAAGAAACTATCGACTATTGCCTTGGCTTTGGGTGTGGAAAGAACAAGAAGTGAACTGATACCTTTTCTAACAGGTAATGTCCAAGTAGTTTTGCCTTAAAAACGTTACGTTAGAATCTTATGTACATATAAGCTTAGTTCTTGATGATCACAGTGGCAGTTTATATGAAGTTGTTTCGTTAAAGAAAACGTTTTTGCATGTTTTGTATTCCCTTTGGTTAAAAAGTATACTTAGATACGTGAGCGTTTATTGCATTTGTTTTTGTATGATTTAATATTAAGTACATAAGCTTACTTTGTTTTCTATTGAAATCGTTGGATTGGCAGTGACTAGTTGGTACGTTTAAGTTTATATACATGTAAAATTAGCGGTTTTAGAGTTTACTTTTGAGGAAAGCCTTGGAATCATGATCCTTGTTTACAGCAAAAGAGAGCTGTCCGTTTACAGCCTAAACTGGCGGTGTAGCTAAACTATAGGTGTAGTTTTGTTGAAAAGTTTGAACGTTTATGTGAAAGGATATTATCACTATATAGGATAGCTGTTATCTTTATACTTGTGAAATTTGGTAGTTCTCTTAATTGATCGTTTTTATGCTTAAAACCTTTATAATTACACTGTTTGATAGTTATAGTTATAAGTGACAGGTTAACTTTGTCTATGACAAGAAGCAAAGAGTGGTAAATTGAGCCAAAATGAGCTCATGACAGTTGCATTTTCTGTGGATGGCGAGTCATGAATCTGGTGTAAAAGTCTGAAAACAGAGCAATTAGTGCTTTTTACTGGTATATTAAGTCGATGTGGCTACAAACAGTGCAATTTTTTTAGTGAACAAGTCTTGGTTTCATCTTTCTTACCAAGAGGTTTAAAAAGTGAGTGATGCTACAGTGAACGTTTTGTCTAAAATCATTCATACTCTATCAGGGCCATCAGCTTTCCAGAATAGAGATACATGTAATCAAGAAAATGAAGAGCCCATTTTATTAAATTAACAACAAGGACATGACTCACCACTTAATTCAGGGTCATTTTTAGGGCATCTGTGTTGTCTTGTCCCTTAATCCTTTATACATCAGAAAATATGGTAACCTTTTGCCTTTGTGCATGTTCTCCTAGAAAAGCCACACCTCTTTATCTAAAATGTCTGTTCAATATTGAGGGTGCCGCTTATCTGTGAACATTAGTAAATCAAAAGGTTACCATATTCTGTGATGTAAAAATTTAACCCAGTGTATAACAGTTTCTGTTAACACACAGCTGTGCATATGCCATAAAATCCTGGTTGTAAGCCTGGGCTTATACAATGTCATAAGGCATTTTGAGCTGGCAAGCAAAATATATTGTGATCTAGTAAACCATTGTTTTAGTCAATGTGGGGTAACTCTTTGTAAAGAATTACGGTTGAGGAGCTGTGTGGTATGCTTTTACATATAGGACGGGCTATAACATGAGTCATGTTTTGTTACCAGACTGGTTAGCCTATAACTAGGTGGGTTTATAACTGGGATTTTACGGTATGACACCAAAAATGTTTAAAGGACACATGCTTTTCATGCTACAGTACCGCCTGAAATCATTTGCACATTGGTACGTGTGAACCGCAAGGGCAGAACGAGTGAAGTGCACGCGGGAGGAATGAGACGAAACCTCGCAGTCCACGAATGAAAACCTAGGTTGAAAATTTACCTCGGTCAAATGGACAAAAGGCTGTCACAATAGGATCTGATGGCCTATTGTTTTTTATTGTTTTCCTTTGAATAGGTTTTTTTTTCTCGCATTTACAAATGACTAACAGCGTTCACTAAAAACATCAATCTGGCTGTGAATGGGTGAACTGCTAAAGAATTATTTGGAACGTTATTTTGAAGTTAAAGACAGCAGGGAAAGTTATGTACCAGAAAAACAGATTTAGCCCTTTTAAGTTGGTCAGTGTTCCTAGTTGTTGATAAAAAGTCCACCAAATTTGCATATGTCAAAAGGGTAATTTGAAACCTGAATACAAACCATGCGCTTTCAAGAATTCTTTGTTATTCTTGTAGTATCGTTCGCCAAGTTACGGCTGATAAACGACAAGGGAACGGCTTGAACAACTTGTAGCAAAACAACCGTAAAACTCTATTACAGTATTGATTGTCTTTTGAAGCATCGTGGCAATTATCGGCAAGTGGTGAAAATCAAAGAGCTCTTAAAGCTATCTCATTAATGCGTTAGAACGTGAGGTTAATAAAAAAAGAACAATCTTGATAGTGAAAGGTAGTAGGTGCCGGCACTCTCATTGTGTCAAGGGTGGCGCAATTTCTGCTAAAAATAGCCCAACGTGTCCTTAACATGGGTTTGCGTAAGGCCAACGCTCACTGTTTCCTTCTCTGATTATGGCTCCTGGCAAGATATGTTGTTCTTGCTCATTTACATTAGATTTGGCATATGTGCACTTTTTTAGTCTCCCTAATATCGAAATGAGGCTCATGACCGGCCTACACTGACTCCGCTATGTGGTTTTGCGGTTGCGATGCATTGCGAAGTTTGGCTCTTGTGAGCATGTCGTTAAGTGATTTACGTCTCTTGTATGATATGATAGGCGGCGTTTTGTAAATAGTTTTTAGGAATGGTTGATTTTGAATGAAACTACATTTTTGCATCAGTATTTGTTAATAACCATATCATTTTATTGTAAATAATCGTATCATTTTATTGTCCCCTATTAGTAGAGGGTTTTACCCTCGGCTAGATGTATTGACACTTAAACAAAGTCATTGATTGATTGATCAATTGATTAAGGTTTTTCAGTCATGGGTGAAATGTTGTGACGAAAGGCATTATCTCGTGAGTTTTTTCTTTTTGTTTTTGTTTTAATGCCGATTGCCTTTTGGCAAAAGTGAAATTCAGAATACCAGTGCTTTAGCAGTGCTAGGTTAATTTGTTGTGTGTTTGGCCCTGTTTACAAAATGATTGTATAATCATGAGGGCTGAACATTTATTATCGCTTATCTGAAAACACAAACTTTCCCGTAGGAACATGTGATATAAAAAGAGGGGAATCTTGCTAGGTTCCATAAATTAAATTGGTAACTAAAAAGGAAAAATTCAACAATTCTATAATACAAACTACTTAAATATATGCACTTCATTGGCTCAACTGAAAAACATTCACTTACAAGCACTGATTTCTGGAAATACTATTCACTTATATTTTAAAACATCGATCATTCATATATTCCTTAGGACCCGGGATAAATGAAAAAATGTCTTTAAGCACTATAGATATGAAAATAATGGACCATTTAAAATATTTACTTAGGGCTGGGTCGCATTTGAGTCGTGGTAAATTTTCTATCAAGGCTCAATTGCACAAAAATTTGAAAGCGCAACCGGAAATCTGAAAATTTATCATGCGTGACTGAGGTCGCATTAGAAGGGGCATTGAGAAACCAGAGACTTGAATGTAAACAAACGTAAAAATGGATCGAAATTAATTTCAAGCCTTCTGTGTCACTTTTGTGATACTTCTTCTTCAGAATATCACAATTCAGCAGCAACAAATGGCTGTATTTTTCATATTATATATGAGATGGATGCACAATTGCCAGGCACGATGCTAAATATCGCGGTCAGGATACGGAGAAAGAAATCGGCGATTAGGGCGACAACGCATTGGCCCCTATACATGGAATATTCCTCGTCCCGCTGAATCATGGTTCGACATACACTAGCTCGACAGTAGTTACGTGTCAACAAGAATACGTTTGATATAATACGGAATACTCTTGGTGCAAGGACCAACAGAGAAAATTCAAAATTCCGAAATTGTTTACCACCCGAGAAAGGATCTTCCAGCGTTGCTGGGTTCACCGTATATGAGGAGATGATAAAAGTCGTGCTGCTGTGTTGCACTATGCGCAGGTTTATTAAATAGGTAAGGGAAATTGCGAGGATTGTAAAAGTTCATAGACCCGCGCTTTTTCGGCAACCTACGTGGATGCAGTGTTTGCTTTCAGATGACATTTTCTGTTGTCACCTCCTTTGTTTCAAGTCGATTTTGAAATTTCTACCAGCCCCACCCATACACTTCGGCATCGTTTGATGTGTGAAGAAATTTTGAAATTTCTGCTGGTCGCCGAATTTGCCGGTCGCATATGTGTATGCTGCGTGTTGACAGCTTTTGGGGTCAATGTAAACAAAACCCTGCAGAAATTTATCATAGTGCGACCCGGCCCTTATGTGGCCGTTTCTTTACGAACTCTGTGCAAACAATTGGACCGGAATCAAGCTTTTAGCCAGCAGGGTGTCCAGGCGTCCTGTGGACGCCCACTTTTTGAAGAAATTCATGAAAATTGCACCTAATCCTTTAAAAATTTTTGATGGGAAATATCTTCAGGACACCCACTTTTTAATTTCTGGCTAAAAGCCTGACAGGAATACAACATAGATAAAATGTAAGCCATTTCCAGCCGCATTTATTATCTCATTATCACTAATACACAGAACCTGACGACTGGAAAGAGTGATGCGATTAACATCGGAAATATTTGATGACAGATGTGTCGGTGGTTTTTCAGATGTTCCCAATGTTTACGTATTTTTAACCTGTGAATACGCGCATGTGTAATGAAAGGGTTATCAGTAACGGTGACAGATATGTAAATGAGCACTCACTCACTCCTTCCATCAGCTGTAAACTTAGTGACGTAATGCTTTGTTACGAGTGAGTTTTGTAACAAGAACAGCGTGAATCCAGCGATAACAATAACTTAATTGGTGTAAATGAATATAAACAACAATAAGCTTAAAGATGTTTTGCATTTTAATGCAACGTTAAAATCGATCTAAAAGAAATTTTCAACCGAGACATGCGTTTTGATGCTTTCTACCTTCAAGTAATAAAATTTATCCCATTTCAAGTCAGTGGTCACAGTGGCCGATTGGTGTAAACCGCAGACTTATGGTCGAAAGGCCCAGGTTCGAATCTCGCTGGGGCCGTTCTTTTTTTTCTTTTTTCTTTGACTGCACATTATGAAAGTGATGTACCGTAATTTTCTTTTTGCGTTTGTCAAAAATTCTTACGTTAAATTTTAAAAAATTATTGAACCGTGTCAGTGTGAAAACATGAACTTACTGCAATATTGCGTGACGCGTTAGCATTTCTTATTCACGGATTGGCTCTTAGGAGCCTTTGATTTTATGAAAGAGACCATAACTTTGTAATAGAAATGAAATTTAAAAAAAAGCCCATCAGCGTTTTTAAAAGGAGTGTCGCGATTAACATCGGAAATATGTTCTGACAGATTGCCGTTCAAAATGGTGACGGTGATTTTCGAGATGTGGGTTAGTTTTCTTCACCCTCATGAAGTTTTATGTTCTTAATGTTTATGTAGGAGTATTTTGTGTATGTAGGAGCCTTTGATTTTACGAAAGAGACCATAACTTTGTAATAGAAATGAAATTTTAAAAAAAGCCCATCCGCGAATTTAAAAGGAGTGTCGCGATTAACATCGGAAATATGTTCTGACAGATTGCCGTTCAAAATGGTGACGGTGATTTTCGAGATGTGGGTTAGTTTTCTTCACCCTCATGAAGTTTTATGTTCTTAATGTTTACGTATTTTTGTATAAAAGAGACAATTAGTTTGTAACAGAAACGAAATGAAAAAAAGCCCGAGAAAGTTTTTGAAACGAGGTATCGCAGAACATCCCTGCCAATTTTCACAATTTTCAGTCCAATCAGCTTGATAAAAACATAATGACAGACATGCACGGTCTCCCCATGTTGCTTTTTAGGTCGCGTCGCATAGTGGCCTTCCAATTATATTTTTGCTCCAACAAGCGTGTCTTTGAGGGATTTTCCCTTTATGTGTGTACTGAAAGGTCTCGGTCGGCTTCTAGTGAGTGTTGATTTCCAAGATGGAATCTTTTGTGAATCTTTCCTCTTTAAACACTGTGGTGTCGAGGAAAGTGATAAGTACACTTAGGGATTTTGTTCAGGGAAAAAAAAACACTTTATATTTTGAGCGACAATTTGTATTTGCTGCGGTGACCCGCATCTGTCAGCACACTCAATTATGTCACTTCTATAAATGGCCGTAAAAATATAAACAAAAGCCCAATAATATAAACATGTGGAAATAAGCAAAGACATTGTTATATCAGCTGTAGGACTTACTTTATTCAGCTTTATCATCAACCATCTGATCTGAGCAGTGGCATGAAATTCTTCATAACAAAATTGCAGTGAGTAGATGTCAAAGCGCCAATTTTCCTGGAACAATTCCCATTTTGGAGTTACAAATTTAGTCTACCGTAGAATTTCAAAGTGCGAAATGGAAGACTTGACTTCAAAGATCATTGAAGGTAAAGGCCCTGAAGCATTCTTGAAACAGATGTTTTTTACGTTTCCACATCATCGCTTGTTCGTTTGAGTTGTTTTGGTTCAGTCTTCTTCTGCTTCTGAATTCTTGTTGGCCATTGCACAAAAGAATGCGCATAAATTAAAAGTGCTCTCATTTGATTGGATAATTGCACAAAAGAATGCGAATTAATTAAAAGTGGTCACACTTTTGGACACCGCACTGTAATAATTATACATGAAAAAAATTTGCATCCATTTTTTTTGCAATTTTTTTTTTGTGCAAAAATTTTTATTGGAAATTTTTTTCTTTTTTTTTTTTCACAAAAAAAATATTTTTTGGCAAAACATTTTATAATTTGCATCAATTTTTTTGATTTGTAATTTGCACTGGTGTTAAACTTTTTGCACTGGTGTTACACTTTTTGCGCCGCTGTTACCCTTTTTGCACTGGTGTTACACTTGAACTGCACTGCTCTTAGCCAATCAGAATTGAGTAATTTTTTCATGTATATTATTAGACCTAAAATTCATTTTAAACTACAATTGAAGGGCCGAGAGCATAACCAACCTATGTCAAATTTTAGGCCTTCATTTTTTCTTGCTCAGATTTGTCCATTTTCGGCATGTCAACTACAAATTAGTTGCAATACATTGTTCAGAATTTTTTTATGTTGTTTGTTCCGTCGTTTTCGAGAAATACTGTAACCGTGCAATCAAAGCACTAAGTCTCAATTGCGTTTTAGGTGAACTTTATTATTTTAATTGACCATGTTGCAATGTTTCAATCAAGATGAAACTTCGAGACAATGTTGTTCATATTATAAAAAAACGACCATAAAAGTTCAAAAAAATCTATCTCGCAGTTTTTGAAAAAGTGCTAAAACTACAATATCAAGGACTCAGTAAAAAAAAACTACGGTTTCCTATAGAAAATCGAAAATCTCCAAAACTAAAACGAGAAATATACACTAAACACACATTTTGGCGTAAATTTGAGATTGAGAAACTAACCTTTTATAAGCTTAATTGAGGAACTTGTAGATGTGCTCATACACATGCAAAATCACAAGTTCAAAATGTTTTTCTGATTTACTCGAAATCGGCTTGACAAAAGTTTCTAATTTTAAGATATTTTGTTTGCCATATGTCATGGTTTATCGTAAAAGTTTTGATTTTTCTGGATGCCATCGCAATCGCTCAGAATTTAGACTCAAGTGATTTCAATGTTTCTCGTTTATCTCCGCAATTTTAAATCTGATTTACAAAATTGTTACACTCTTATAAACTTCAAACGTTGGATAATATTTTGTGTAAGTTTCATACTAATTCAATAAAGGAAAGTTAGTTAAACGGCCACTCAAAAATGGTAGGTATGGCTACACGGAAACTGGAGGGAAACACCTTAAAGGTAGATACACATCAAAATACGTATCTCGATTTGAAAATCCTTTTGGATCGATTTTAATGATGCATTAAAGACTCCAAATGCGAAACATCTTTCGGCCGGCCAGCAAGTACTCACTTTGAGATGCCCAAACTGTATTTCAAGTGCCACTGTCGCAAAGCATGTCGGGAAATCCTATGGCAAAACCGAAATGGAACTTCCCACCCGAAAATTAGAACAAAATACTTGTAGTCTGGACGCACTTGGGATATCGTGCATTTCGACCACGGCACTGGGTGACAAATGGCCCACAACTCACAACACTGCCCCTTTTCTGATCTGAAGTGATGCCAGACTTTCCCGCTGGCTCGTCTTGTCCACCAAGGTCCATTTTTTACTTCACGCGCTAAATGGCGCTTTAGACACAAGGTACGACCAGAAACATGACTCGTTTCTTTGAGAGGTGCTAGAGACTTAAGGATTTCTGGACTTACGGTAATGATGTCTTTCAATCACCGGACAGGCCTTATACACGTTGGCTTATACACACGCTACAGCCGATGTGTTACCGTAGTGAGCTCACGATAAATAAGAGAGCCAGGCGTGCATACATAACGGTATTTTCATTCAGGTTGTTGGCACTGGTCAGGAGTGTTGCGGTCGTATATTTTCATAGCAAATCTGCTTTGAAATGGCGTCAAAATTGTGCTCTGAATGTACAGTTAAAGCACTGGAGGGCCAGAACTCTGCTTTTTCAGGTGAAATTAGTCAAATTCCTTAGGATTAGTGCAAATTCCACGAGGGTTTGTGATATTATTTGCTGTAGGATAAAATGAGGCAAATTTGAGTGAGAAAAAATAAAAAAGGTCTTGAGGTGGCTCAAAGTAGTTTTTTTTGGGTCACACTTCCCTTTTTGAATGCGCTTATACATAATCTTACTTTAGCTCAATAAATCTGAATTTCATACCAGATATTAGGCTTGGATGAAAGTTTTGGATGATGCTCTTTTTATGCTAATCAGCATTTTCATAGCAACGATAAACAAATATGGCGAAAAACAGTTTTTCCTAAATACCTTTCAATTTTAGGGCTTTCAATTTTTCTACTTCAATTTACAATACACAGTTCACAGCTTAAGGATAATCAATTTAAGAAATACTAATAAAAACTGTTTATAGTCAATTGTTTTTTAAAAATATATTACTTGGAGGTGGAAACGTGTAGTTGTATAATAAACGAGTCTGCATTTGACGTCATCTAATTAGCATTTAGTAAATTCAAATCACTATAACTCACTAACGCGACATTAAAAACAAGAAATGTGAAATGCATACCCCGCGTAAGCTTTTTACACACTTTCGACCCACTTGTATTAACTCATCTGCTTGCTTTTAGAAAGTTTAAGCGTTAGGTAATTCACTTTAACGTTTTCGTAAACCGTTAGATACTCCAGTCAAATTGTAGCCGTTTACAACAAAGCGTTAATCTGCCCGTTAAAAGCGTTTGGAAAAAGCGTTCAGAAAATTCAAGCTACCCGTTTAAACACTTTCAGAAAGTGTTAGAAATTTTCACTTGCCCGTTCAAAGCGTTTGCCAAGTCGTTCAAACGCTCTGAAAAGTCGTTAGCTATCCGTTCGTTAAGCGTTAATTTTTAGCCGTTTAACGGAAAGCGTTAATGTATGTTTTCCCGTGGAAGGTCACAAATATTTCACTATTCGACTTTTCAACGTATATTGAGTTGATTTAAAGAAAAAAAATTGGGGTTTAGGTGCACTTTAAGTCCAAGGAAACTTTCTGTGGCAATTTAATGATAATTTGTGAGACCTGTGAAATGTTTTGACCACTTATATTTCAAACATGAAAAACACATATTAAAAAATGTTTTTGCGAATTATTCAAAATCTAACAGTTTAATTTGTTTGAAATTTTCCCATTTTGTGTGCAACAATTAATTTCAATTATAGCGCATTTATTCGCTTGTCGCAGGTAGCCCCAAAATCGAAAGATATTTATGAAAAACTGTTTTTCGGCATATTTGTTTACCGTTGCTATGGAAACGCTGATTAGCATAAAAAGAACATCATCCAAAACTTTCATCCAAGCCTAATACCTGGTATGAAATTCAGATTAATTGAGCTAAAGTAAGATTATGTATAAGCGCATTCAAAAAGGGAAGTGTGACCCAAAAAAACCTACTTCGAGCCACCTTAAATTCGACATAGGTTGGTTATGCTCTTGGCCCTTCAATTGTAGCAATCTTAAATGTATAGATCTGTACTCACTCTTTCTGTTGTAACACTGGCCAATTATTGTCCACATTCATCACCGCAGAGGGGAGCAGCTTATTTGTTAGTGCAGCTTATACGCCTGCGTTTACGGTACTTTTTCCAGATGACTGGACCCTGTGCATTGTTTTAAAGTTTTGCAGTATTCCTGATTAATGCCTTTGTTTGTTATAGATACCATTTATGATGAAGATGAAGTGCTGTTAGCCCTTGCAGAGCAGGTATATAATTATACTAAATGGAATTTTTCCCTTTTGCCTCTTGTTCAACCACTAAGCCCAGGCAGCAGTGTTTTATAGACTTAAGGTGGCTCCAAATAGTTTTTTTGGGTCACACTTCCCTTTTAATACATAATCTTATTTTAGCTCAATGAATCTGAATTTGATACCAGTTGTTAGGCTTGGATGAAAGTTTTGGATGATGCTCTTAAACTCATGCGCAAAGTGGCATGAGGGGCTTGATTTTGGGGCTTCAGACAAGCGAATAAGTGCGCTATAATCTTCACAGTATAGCACACTAAATGTCGAAATTTCAAACAAATTAAACTTTTATTTTTTTTTACGCGGTCAAAACATTCCAGGTCTCACAAATTATTAAGGTGATTCCCTAGTATTGCATTGCGCATCACAACTGCACATAATATCTTGCATCATTTGCGTGTGCACAAGCGCGTGCGCACTCCGAAGCAATAGGCTTCCCTTTAAGGATTCAGTTCTCTTAATAAATAAGCAGTTGTTTTCTTCTAAACGAGCTTGGTGACCTATCTTTGTTTTTGCATAATTTCATTCTTTTAGTCCTCCTCTTCGTTGACCAAATTGCTTCGGAGTGCGTGCACGCTCATGCATGCGCACTCCGAAGCAATAGGCTTTCCTTTGAAGATTCAGTTCTCTTAATAAACAAGAGGCTTCGAGCAGCCTTTACTCATGCGCATGCGTAAGAAAATTTTATGATATATTTTAAACATGATAAGAAATCACGTTGTTTACTATTGAATGTTTTGGAAATGAAGACTGTACCACAATGAAGCCAGTGATTCTTCTAAGTCTTATATTTACCAAACGTGAACATAGTAATGTATGTAAGGTTTTAGGAGACGCTGTCGTGATACGTAAATAACGCTCTTTTACCGGAAGTGACAGTAGCCGGAAGTCACTAAACAGGAAGTGTAAATGGCGAAGACATGAACCGGAAGTGCACAATTTAAAATATGCGTGCATAAATTTGCATGCAAAATCGTGACACAAAAAATAAAAATAATAATAATAAAAATAATAACAAGAAAAACGGAGCCGAAACCTTACCTCATGCCGCTTCGCGCATGAGTAATAAGCGGTTGTTTTCTTCTAAACAAACTTGGTGACCTATCTTTCTTTTTGCATAATTTCATTCTTTTAGTCCTCCTCCTTGTGCTGTAGAACTTTAAAAAAAATCTTGTCAGAAAAAAAAGTTATTGCGAAAAAAGCATAAAGCCTTGAGATCACGCACCCAACGAATATTTTTAGTTAATACCTTTTCAGGATGTGTGCCTGTGCCATAAAACAAACATCAGATTGTTTCTTTTGGTCAATACATTACATCCATTTCACAAACTGGAAAATTCGACTTTGCCGATATTTCGTCTTTATTACAAAGACTTCATCAGGGCAACTATATATATACATATATATATATATACGTACATCCTGTGCCCAAGTTCAGGAGTTGCCATAAAGCCACTATGGTAACAACCAGGAGGGCACATTGTATACATAATTGTGTATATATATATATATATATATATATATATATATTTAAATTTCATTGAATGCAGATCAGACTTCAGAAGATATTCATTCGTTTAATTTAATGCTACAGCACTGTTTCGTATGGTCAAAATTAAGATGACCACACTCATCAGGCAATTTTAACGAATAACCCATACATTTCGAAACTGGCGGTTATAAGCATTTAACACCGTTGCTATGCAATATATAAACAAAATTAACTACGAAGTATATAAATAGACGCAATAACATACTTAAGCGGAATAAGGGGTTGCGTTACTGTGTGACAGCTACGTTATGAAGTTCTTGAGTATAAATCTGTTCCTGTGAGGGCATGAACTTGCTAGTTCGTTGCGTTTGTTAAGGCTACATAATTCTTTTTGACAGATAATAAAAAAGTTTTCACTCAGGCAGAGGTTACATTTTTTGCTAATATTATTATATGGTTTACATTTTCTTAGTATCCATTTCACATTGAAGGGTTTCTTTGCCATTTTGAGGGTCCAAATGTGTTTTGATAGTTCAGTCTCGTTTCTTTTCTTGTGGTGTCGGAAGGATGCTGTGTGATTTCTATATCGTTCTTTGAAGTTCGTTGCCAGTCCTACGTAAGTTTCAGTTGTAGTGCCGGTTGTGACAGTCGCTTGGTACACAACGTTGTTTGTGAGGCATTGTCCTTCGAGGGGGTATTGTTCTTTCTCTCTGCAGTTGCATTCTTTCACGGGTTCCGTTACCGGGGTTGACGTGTAATTGGAGAGGACTGTTTTGTTATGTGACGCGATGATGGATTTCATGTTTGGCATGCAGGAGTAGCTGAGTTTAAGCATGTGTCTGTTGAAGATCTTGTGAAGGGGATGGTTTTTTGGAAAACATTTGTCCACGATGTTGAGGAATTTTCTTCCTAAATTTGTTTTGACACTTGAATTCCAAGGAGGGTTGTACCATGTGAGGTGGCGAGCTCTCTTGCGGTTTCGTGTGTTTGTGCGGTTGTTCAGTGGGTCATAGGTGAATTTAAAGTTGTATCCGCTATCGTCTAGTGCTTTTTGTGGTGCTTTCATTACGCAAATCAAAGCGCTTTTACGAGAATCGAAGCGAGATCGTCAAAGCGCTTTTGGTCACGGCCGTGTTGTGTAAACAAAAGTTCTGTCGGCCGCATTATATTTATGAGTTATTTCGACACAAAATAACGGACATTCTTTTTGTAAATCACTTTCGTTACGCGAATCAAAGTGCTTTTGGTAACAGCCGTGTTATTTTTTGGCTGACTGTCGGCAGAAATATCATGGACTATATTTTGTTCACAATGCGAGAATCAAAGCGCTAGTTCGCAGCCCATACTATGTAAACAAATTTATGACTTCTGTTGGCACGAAATTTTAAGAATATTATGTTTCGGGAATAACGCTTTCGTTATACAAATCAGAGCTGTGTGGTTTTTATGAGCTCAGTCTGCATGAAATATCAAGATCATTATTGTTGTATTAAAACACTGTGAATCCCGTTATGTGGATCAAAGTGCCTTTGGTCACGGCCATCTCGGTGTTATGTAAATTTTCCCAGGAAATATTATTTTCATCCCGCACATGTCACATCACTTTGGTCACAGATGGTTATAAATAATTACTGGTATTAGAAGGAATGATAAAAGTTACCATCGAATCTTGGCAACGATTTATTGCAAGTGTTCTTTCTCCAAGAATTTCAACAGTACAATTTGCATGCATTCGAACTCACACGGTGTCAGATTTCAACAAGAAATTTGCATACACTATCGGTTTTCAATCTCACTTATTCCACCGTTACTGAGGTTAATATTTTCCAAAAGAAACCTTCAGTCTACAATGTCATTTGCGATTGAGTTTTGTTTAATAACTATTGAAGCAGAAGATTTAAAGGTGAAGTGTACAATGCGAATTTTGATTCAGTATAAATAAGCAAGAGCTCTACAGTGGCTGGGATAAAAGTTTATAAAACAGCTTGGACAGCATGCGCCATATTTCTGGTGTGCATTTTGACACGGCTAAAGTGCCATTTAGCTCACTAGCGTGTCATTTTGCACAGTCACACGACTGGTCACACTTCTTTGTTCAACCAAACACACTCCATTGTTTTTACCCTGCAATATGAGACAAGAAAATTTTAATGAAGTGTGCATCGTCGCACAGTGCTACTGTGTTAAAGAAATTTTCTTTTGTTTAGCGTGTTATAATAGCTTGCGCAAGTTATCACTTTTTTGCTTGTTTTCCCGTTGAGGGTCACATATGCCCATGACAAACAGAAGACAAACAGTTATACAAAACAATAGCTAGTGTGCCAAACACCCAAACGAAAGCGGTCGAAAACAGGTTGAAGATCAGAGTTTACTGACAACAAGCGTGCATAACCAAAATGGTTTTTGGGTCATTTAAAAAATGTGTTATTGATTTTGTAACATTTGTAGCTCCTAAAAGAACCGTTGAGTCCTCTATGATAATTAGACCTACAGGTATTTTCAGTGTTTCTTGTCATGTTCTCTGTCCTGCCGAGATGCATATCCAGTTGACTTATGCGACTCGTATTTTGTCCTTTTGCTATGATAAACACAGGCAGGAAGTTGCCTTGTCTTATCCCACCCCATTGAAATTGTGTCAGGAACAAAACACGCGCGAAGACATATAGGTCAAACCCATTCTGAAGTGATGCCACTTTTCCCGCCCAAAAACATCAACTTGAATAGACCTTTTAGCAGCTTTCGGCCCGAGCAACGAATAAGAGCAAAAAACATTCACTGCTAAGCTAGGACTAGGACTGAATTTTGCTGTGAATGTTGACTTTTGGGTTTTCCATGATGATTTGAATAAAAAAAATTAAAGGCAAAAACGTGATTTTTGTTGTTTTTCTATGAACGGTCATTTTTGTTATTGTCCAAATTCAAACGCTGATATTCTGCAAAAGTCGCTGACTTTTTTGTGTTTATTGGGTATCTCAATTTGAGGGACTTTCTAGTCAATGCTCATGACTGCTAGTTAAGGCAATGTTCGCACAATTGAGAAAGTTGCAATTTTTTAAAGCCGTGGAGTCTTGTACAGGCGGTTTGGGCAGTTCAGGTGTCATTGGGTTAAACAATGTCCCAAAACTACCAGGCGTTCTGAGATTAATGTTGTGAAAAACAGGGCAGTGGCCACAATGTAAAGAGGTTTGCCATTGGTGCCTTTCTCGAGCGCATTGTTGTTGAAAGAGCAAATGATGATTTCTGTTAAAAAGAACCTCATGGTCAAACAAATAGTAGACCGCCTTCAATATTCCTTTCTTGGCAAGTATGATAGTCCAAATGAGTTGCAAAATCACAGGTGTTAGAAAGGCAACATTTATAAGTAGTCGGTGTTTCTGTTGCTGTTGTTATTGCACATGCTAATGCTCATCATTTTCCCAAAAAAATTGGCAAAATTGTGTTTTTTTTAATTAAAAACATTCATCAAATTAGCGCAAACCCGATCGCTTCCAGCAAAATTTGCGTGAAATCAGCCGTTTTTGCCCGATCATTTTTCAGCGAAATTTGCCCCGAAAATTCCTGCAAAATCAGCCGCTTTTTCCGCGAATTTGTCTCTGAAAATCCCTGGAAATTTGACTTTTTTTCCGTGACCTACCAGCAGCCCTGTATTAACTATAATAATATAAGACTGCCCTAGATAGAGTCCTAATACTATGTTGATTTGTCTCTGATTTGTAGCTCGGCACATTCACTCCATTGGTTGGAGGTCCAGAGCATGTGCACTGCTTGTTGGTAAGTTTTGTTAAGTAATCATTGTTATAAATTACAGCTCTTACAGTGTATCATGTTATTAAATAACTATTAACAGGAGTCGGATTGTTTTTGGACTCGGGTTATTAAGCAGAAAGCCCATCTTTTCTACGTAATAAACAAGTCTGACGTGTCAAGTTTGGTTATTAACCAAAAAAGATGCTATTTTCTTGTTATTAAGCAAGAAAAGTGTCACTTTTTGCTTATTAAGCAAGTAAGTTTTGTGTATTATGCAAGAAAGTTGCCTGTGTTTCTTATTACCCAAAGTGTCACAACACTTTACAAATGTGAACTTCAGCCACCATTATGGAAAAAGATATCTAGGACATAAACAATGCAACAGATGAATAATTCCAGAAAAAAAAAACATTTTAGTAGAAGTCTTGTCTGCTAAATCCTCTCATTCAATCATTAAATGATAACATTCCTTTTTGAGACAGATATTTTTTCAAAAGTCTGACTTTATGACACTATCGATTGTGTGCAAGCTGCTCGTTCTGATATTCATCTTTTCTGAAAACCAAGTTGAACCTTTTTCACTCAAATTACGCCATCAAAAGATAATTTTCAGGTTTCTAAATGCAACAAGAACATGATATTTTTATTTTAATTATTTTAAATTTAACTACATGTATTTGGGACTAGCATAGCTTGCCAAAAATACGGCCTTATATTTTAATCGATTCGCACGCAAAGTTTAATCCCGGTCAGAACGTTTGCATTTTTCTCATTATTTTGGAAATTATTTTCCGTAAATTATTCAAAGTTGCCGCATTCTGGGATTATTTGCCGCTTGGGAATCACTGATCACCATTAACACAATAGGCCATTTGCACGATTGTAGTCAGAAATGAGGCCATCGTGCAAATGGCCTATTGTATTAACGATGATCGGTGATTCCCAAGTGGCAAATAATCCCAGAATGCGGCAACTTTGAATGATTTGCAAAACACGAGGGGTTTTCAAAGCATTTAGAAAATGGAAGATGTGAAGTAAGCAAACTCGACGACCCAAATTCGCCGAGTTTCGTTGAGACTATACACATGAAACTAGGTAAGGCCGTTTGTAAATAATTATACTGAATGTTGTCATACTTAAAAATACCAGAAAACAAATCAGTAGTTTTTTCACAAGTCGAACAAACTTGAATTTCTTGAAATTCATAAATTACACACTATAAACATCTTGTTCTTTCTTTGCTTATAGTTTTTGCAGGGAGCTTCCGATCTTTTCCGGTTATTCAGCAAAGTTTTCGGTTGCATCAAGCTTTCAAGTAATAGGGTGCGATTATAGTCTTATTTTAGCATTCTTGCAACAGCTGAGGCAAAAACGGAAGCATAACATTTGAATTCGACTGTGCAGTAATTTCTGTCCAGCCCATTTTGTGGAAAATTGCTCACAAACAGGAGTCAGATTGTTTTTGGACAGTCAGATTGTTTTTGGAAAGTGTTTATTGAGCAGAAAATCCGTCTTTTCTACATAATAAGCAAGTTTGACATGTCAAGTTTAGTTATTAACCAAAAAAGATGCTATTTTCTTGTTATTAAGCAAGAAATGTGTTTCTTTTTGCTTATTAAGCAAGTAACTTTTGCTTAGAAAGGTGCATGTTTTGCTTATTAACTAAAAGAGGCACAACACTTTACAAACGCGACCTTCAGCCGCCATTACGGAAAAAGATATCGAGGACGAAAATGACGCAACGGGTGAATAATTCTAGAAAAAACTATAGTAGATGTCTTGTCTGCTTAGTCCTCCCATTGGACTAAACTAAGTCATGACTTTCTTTCTCAAGACAGAAATTTTTCAAAAGTTCGACTTCGCGGCGCTATCGACTGTGTGCGAGCTGCTCGTTCGATGTTTATGTGTTAAAACCAAATTGAGCCTTTTTCACTCAAATTACACCATCAAAAGAGAACTTTCAGAGGTTTTTGAATGCAGCAATAGCGAGGGATTTTTATTTTAATTAAACATAGCCCATTCGTAATTATATTCTGTGCGGAGTGCCTCGTTAAAATCCATTTGGGACAAGCTTGATCAACAACAACGAGGTCATATTCAATCGATTCGTACGCAAAGTTTAATCGCGGTCAAAACATTTTCATTTTCGCGTTATTTTGGAAAACAGGTTTTCTAATAGAAAAGTAGAACTGTTTGATTGTTTGGAAAGGCTCCAGCTTTTACAAATAAAGGACTCGTTTGGAATTTGATCCGACAAGCAAAATTATCGATGTATGCAAATTCAGGACAGAATTCCGTGACAGCACTGCACTTGAAGACATAAAATAGCGAAAAGGTTTACCATAATTTATTTGATTGAAACCTAGTGTAAAAACAGTGGCATTACAGAAACTCGTTTTCTTTCTCGAATTCATTTTTTTTTTACAAACTAATATGAAGTCTTGAGAAACACTGTCAAGATAAGAGAACGGAGAATTCGCGGACTTTCTGCTTATTAAACAAGAAAGACAAGAAATGGTGTCACTTTTGTTTAATAAGCAGGTTATTCCTGCGTAATAAACATATAAGGCAGAAAATCGAAACTACGGGAAAAATGTTTTCCACCTTCCGATGGCAAAACTCGACCAAATTTAGCGTAACTTGTGGTACTACTGAATTGCAGCGAGAAAATTTCCTAAAACTTCTCCTTATAAAAGCTTAAGTAATTAAAACACAATTAAAAGTTTATCGATGGTAAAACTTCTCATCTGAAGGGGTTCGGGTTTTGCCCTAAAATTCGCTGCTAAAACCTTCTATTAATATAGCCAAGTGAATCAACAGCTTCACTTTATAATTCTATCCAAGTCTGCGTGCAAGCGAAATGTACAACAGTGCGACAAAGTGATGCCGTCAATTTTCTATCAAAACATTTCCAGACTTTGTAATACTTTTCTTGGTGTGTAAAATACAATTCCCTTTTGAAATCTAGAACAAGGCTCTTTCCCTTGCAATTGTGAGTTTTAAATCAAAGAATTTTGTTTGTAATTTGATCCGACAACGCAAATCTCGGTTGAACTACCGGTATGCAAATTTGGATCAGGAATGAATTCGGTCGATAAAGGAAGAGCCGGTACCGAAACATTTTATTTGACGAACCTAATCTATTAAACCTGTAGAACCGTTTTATGTCTCACATGAACACACAGACGACCGGGCGAACTTTGCAAAACTGCATGAACAATGCGAGTGTAAACACTTTGGCTATATAATAAACAAGAAAGACAATGAAGGTTTTCCTCTTTAATACATTACAGTAAAACAGTTTTCATCGAAGTTTATTAGACAAGAGTTCTCGAGAAGAGTCGTCAAAATATTTACCAGTTTTTCTTTAAACAATCCATTTTTTCCCCCTTCAAATTGGCGCGGCCATAATAATTGCAGCGTTCCCGTCATTATAAATTTGTTGAGCATAGTTACAATTCCCTATAGAAAAGAAAAGCAGCTTGATGTTTTGGAAAGGTTCTTCGGAGAGATTTTCATTGAAAGAGATTTACATCATGTAATTTTAAAAATAAGCTAAGTTTACTGCAGGATTTCCCCGCCAAGACACCGCTTCACAAAACGCGCCGCACAAAAGATTTTATCACCGGCGGGAGAAAATATTTGAAAACTATTCGTATCAAGACAGTCATTTTTACAAAGGGCCGGAGTAGACTAAAATCCCATGGTAAACAAAGCTACTATTCCTGAGACTGCCATACGATGCGATTGGCGGGCAAATTCTAGTCAACCGCCCAAGAATTTTACCTGTAGACATCCGAAACTCCAGCGAGATGAACTACAATGGGTCAAATAAATTAAATTGCTTTATAATAAACCTCTTTTACCGTGGCGAAAAGTGAAATCAGTTCCGACTCGCGTGAAGCTTGCGAACTGGATTAAACAGTCGTAATAAAAGTGCTGAAGATTTTAAAAACAAAGGTGCGAAAAGCGAAAATCACGATCGAGAAAAGGCGCGCACTTGAGTCCTCTTGCAGGTCAAGTTTAATTTAGTGCCAAAGTTGTGTTTTCGCGGGAACAAAACTGGTGACTTTTGAAAGCATAAAATAAATTCAAAACGGCAGTGAAAGTTATAAAACACCACCATCAATGTTAAATGTGTTTCTAAGCTAGGTTTATTAACAGAAATGAAATGAGCTCACCTTAGCAAAGTTGACAAATTTTCCTTGCGTTACGCGTTACAACAATGCCGGTTCGGCTGTCTATTTCAGGTCTTGTGCTATTTATAGCTATCATCAATGATTTGTTTTGCAATTATGTTGTAGCAACCTTGTCGTGATATAGCAAACTGAAAAAATCGTGTACTTGCTGAGCCAAGAGTGCACGTGCAAAGTTCAATAATATTCCATATTTTTATGCGGTAGAATTGTAGGCACAAGTTTGGTTTATGATAGTATCAGAACCCATATTGCACAAACAATGTTTTTTAAACCATCCGGCTATCCAGATCGACCGCCAAAATATTTGTAGTGAGCAGCTCGCACACAGTCGATAGCACCGCGAAGTCAAACTTTTGAAAAATTTCTGTCTCGAGAAAGAAAGTCGTGACTTAGTTTAGCCCAATGGGAGGATTTAGCAGACAAGACATTTACTAAATAGTTTTTATCTAGAATTATTCATCCGTTGCGTCGTTTTCGTCCGCGATATCTTTTTCCGTAATGGTGGCTGAAGGTCGCGTTTGTAAAGTGCTGTGCCTCTTTTAGTTAATAAGCAGAACATGCACCTTTCTGAGTTAAAAAGCAAAAGTTACTTGCTTAATAAGCAAAAAGTAACACATTTCTTGCTCAATAACAAGAAAATGGCATCTTTTTTTGGTTAATAACTAAACTTGACGTGTCAAACTTGCTTATTATGTAGAAAAGACAGATTTTCTGCTTAATAAACACTTTCCAAAAACAATCTGACTGTCCAAAAACAATCTGACTCCTGTTTCACAGTAAAGCTTGAAGTCTTGGAACTTATTGAGCTTAATTAGGAAAAAATCTGTTGTTGTGTTATGAAAATATTCGCGTTTTCTTAAAAAACGGGAATTTTCTAAAAACGCTTGTAACTTTTAATCGCTTATCTTATATGCACTAAAATTTAAAGTCCTGTATAATTTGAAGTCTCCTTTATCGCCCTACTAAAACTTACAAAAATTGGTTAACGCTTTCATGCCGAAAATTTGATTTATAAAAGCGAGCCTCCGTGCCATTAAATAGCTGCGGCCACCTTAAGCTTAAATAAGTCTTGATAAACACCAGTCAACACCATTTCTTGTCTTTCTTGTTTAATAACGAAAAGTCTGTGAATTCTCCATTCTCTCCACGAAATGGTGTCACTTTCGTTGGTTATTCCTGCCGACGCCGTTCTTCGCGATGTTCTACGTTACGTTGCAATTCGCTGTATGTCTTGTGGCAATAATTCACTGACCGGCCACGCCAGGCAAATGCAGATTAACTTTACAGTGCTCGAAATTGCGCCTGTATCGGGCGCATTTGCGACTAAAGATTTCGCAGTTTTGTGACTAAAATTTGTCTAGCTAATAAAGGAATTATATTCAACAGTCTTGTGTCTTACTTGCAACTGGTAGTTGTAATTTTATCCGAAAAATCCTGTGAAATTCACGTTGAATGTTGCGTGACTTAATCGTCGATTTCATGCTCCATTAACGCAGTGTCCAAGAAGTTTATCACAGGAGTACTTTTTCAAGCTTTCTCAGAAATTTCTCATTTCCGGTTCCGGTATTAGTACATGTACTGAGGAGTATGATTTCAGAATCGGAAAAATAACCGAAATGAAATCAAGACAAATATACTATTTATATGTCGGAAAAATCTACCTGAGACCTTTCGGAGTACACAGCACGGCAGGATTTTGCCCGATCCCATGGCAATAGCATGAATTTGTTCGATGTCGGCCCGACGTTTTTGCCTGCGTGGCATATCTTGCGACATAGCCCTTTAAACGGTGGCTGAATTAATTCATGAAACTGAGGTGCTAGGTCAAGACGAGGTGCCACGGGATAAGGAGACGCATTATAATCTATGATTATCACTAGTATTATAAGTGTAACCACAGTGCAGTACAGTCATTCAGCTTGAGGTTGAGTTGCAATTAGGTTGTTGAGCAAAACAATTTGAATAAATTATTTGAGACCATAAATTACCTCTGGGGGTTCTGTACATGTATTTTGATGGTTATGAATGCCAAAGCTGTTAGTGTGAGTTTGTACATTCCAAAGCTACAGTCTACTGTAACAGCATTATATAAGATAAGATGTTTGAAGCAGGGTTCTTACACGTCTTGAAAACCCTTGAAAACCCTTGAATTTCTGGAGTCTGATTCAAGGCCTTGAAAGTTTTTGAAATTGGTTTTCGGTCCTTGAAAGTCCTTGATTTTTTCACTGGAGAACGTCTAAAATATCAAGGCTTTTAAATGTACTAAGTTTTTAAGTAGTAAGTGCAAATGCAGATGGAATGAAAGTCTTGAAATGCTTTCAATATATGTAAAACACTAGTTCAAGAAGTCCTTAAAAATTTCTAAGTAGGGTCCTGGAAAGTCCTTGAAAAGTCCTTGAATTTTTGGTCAGAAAAAGTGTACGAACCCTGTGAAGATAAAATATAAGAAAATAAAAATAAGACATGCACTCCACATGCATGAAAAAAAAATGCCTGCAGATATAGGGTTCAATAACTTGCTAGTGCCCGGGACAAGTTCAGTGGAATCTCCCAGCAAGTAGTTTATTCCTTGGAGTTGTTGTCTGACAACCACATACAATTCTCCAGATATCTATTGTTGAAAAAACAATTGAAAATCTAACCATGTTTAACCTGCAAAACTCAACTTGAGTTGCTGTATGAATTCTCCCGGCAAGTAGTTTATCCCTTGGAGTTGTTGTCGGACAACCACATACAATTCTCCAAATGATCTATTGTTGGAAAAACAATTGAAAGTCTAACCATGTTTAACCTGCAAAGCTCGACTTCAGTTGCTGTATGAATTCTTACACAAATTCACAAACCAAAGAAGTTAAAAATTACACTGTATTAGCTGTGTTATTGCTAAAGTTCATCAATATTATGTCATGAGCTTCTTTGTTTCCAGTTTCCTGTAAGTATGTAAAAGGCCAGGTTACACTTTGTCACCCCACATTCTATGAATGCACTTCTGTGCCATTTAAAGACCAAAAGAATCAGGTTTAAATTAGAGTATGTTGCACATTAATTTGATGGGCTATTATTTTTGCCAGTGTTTGAATCTGTTTGCTTATTTTCATGTGTCTGTTGATTTCAGCCTCCTTTGGAAAGTTTAGCAACAGTTGAAGAAACTGTTGTAAGGGACAAGGTATGGCTTTATATTTCTGAACAATACAAGAACATTGTTTTGTTTAACAATAAAGTTTAACCTATAAGTTAAGCATAACTATAAAAACTGCATGTTGACATCAATAACTTATTTTTGTTTTGTTATCCTTGCAGGCAGTTGAATCCTTACGAACGATCGCAGCAGAACATTCAACTCAAGATTTGGAAAATCACTTTGTTCCTCTTGTAAAGAGGTTATCACAAGGTTTGCAAGAGTCTTGTTAAGCTAACAATCATTTGACAGTTTTTCATTGCAAAAAATGAAAAGATCATCCAGGAGACATCACACATAGAGTGCTTGTTAAACAAATGGAGCTTAGCCTTCATACAGTACCGGACAGAAGTAACCTAACAGGGGACGTGTTCTTGGAACACAAAGTGGAATGCTAAGAGAACGCTTAGGGAACATTTACAAATTTTTATAGGAATTTGTTTTCGAAATGAAAGACAAACCCTCTTAAAAAAAAACGATAATAGAGAACTTTCTAGTTTATACTAATATATAACGACCAAGCAATCGTGATTCTGCCTGCATCATTTAGATCAGCTGTGTGGAAATATTATGGTTTTCCGGCTAAAGACGGTATAACAGATAAGTCTAAAACTATCTACAAGAAACATTTGCACAATTGAATCAAAATATTTGTTACACCCCTACTAATTTACAGTGCTCTTTTGTCAGTTATGGTACTTCAAATCCCAAAACCCTTTTTTTTCGATTCTTAGGGCTACATAAATTTGTTTTAATCACTTTAATTGGGTGTCTCAAAAACTAAGACCTAAGACCCCCACCAAATCTCAAAAACTAAGACCTAAGACCCCCTCCAAATCTCAAAAACTAAGACCTAAGACCCCCACCAAAACTCAAAAACTAAGACCTAAGACCCCCTCCAAATCTCGAAAACTAAGACCTTAGACCCCCTCCAAATCTCAAAAACTAAGACCTAAGACCCCCATCAATCACTTTAATTGGGTGTCTCAAAAACTAAGACCTAAGACCCCCACCAAATCTCAAAAACTAAGACCTAACACCGCCACCAAATCTCAAAAACTAAGACCTAAGACCCCCTCCAAATCTCAAAAACTAAGACCCAAGACCCCTACCAAAACTCAAAAACTAAGACCCAAGACCCCCTCTTAATCTCGAAAACTAAGACCTGAGACTCCTCCAAATCTCAAAAACTGAGACCTAAGACCCCCTCCAAATCTCAAAAACTGAGACCTAAGACCCCCTCCAAATCTCAAAACTAAGACCTTAGACCCCCTCCAAATCTCAAAAACTAAGACATAAGACCCCCTCCAAATCTCAAAAACTAAGACCTAAGACCCCCACCAATCACTTTAATTGGGTGTCTCAAAAACTAAGACCTAAGAACCCCACCAAATCTCAAAAACTAAGACCTAAGACCGCCACCAAATCTCAAAAACTAAGACCTAAGACCCCCTCCAAATCTCAAAAACTAAGACCTAAGACTCCTCCAAATCTCAAAAACTGAGACCTAAGACCCCCTCCAAATCTCAAAAACTAAGACCTAAGACCCCCTCCAAATCTCAAAAACTGAGACCTAAGACCCTCTCCAAATCTCAAAAACTAAGACCCAGACCCCCTCCAAATCTCAAAAACTGAGACATAAAACCCCCTCCAAATCTCAAAAACTAAGACCTAAGACCCCCACCAAATCTCAAAAACTAAGACCTAAGACAAATACGATAACTGTTATTTTAATGTCCATTCCGATATAATATTGTGTGCCACAATTTAATTTGATTAGAAAATAATCAAAACTGTAAAAGCAAAATTAGTGTAAACTGCATGATTTACTTGTAATTGAAGGGCTGAGAATAACAAGGGGCTAACTGACTTTTTGGGTGATTTTTTATCTCGTTAATGCGCTTGCGCATTAAGCGAGATTTCGAAGTCGAGTACTAAAAAAGGGACAAAAGCTGTTAACAAAATTTTGTGGACTTTTGTCCGGGGGGGTTTCTTGTTCCTTCTTTATAGAAGCTATATTAGGGCATTGAGGATATGGTTGGTTAAAGCGGTTAGGATTTCAAGAAGGGCGTCACATACTGCCACTAAAATGTTTGGGGAGCACCCCCGGACCTATTGTTAATTTCCCTAGGGTATTGGGATGTCAGAACTTGTGATGAACTTGTCATATCTCACATTACGTTACCGCAAAGGTATTAGTCCTTCTTAAATTTCGATATCTCACGTTACCTATCAGTTTCAATCATTTGTCGTAAAGCCATTATAGCTACTTTAAAAGGGTAAAAATAGGTTAAATGCGTTTTCTTGGGAAACGTAGTTTGAGAATTTCACGGTGTATTTTACTAATGGAGAGGTTATAAGAAAGTTAAATGGGACAGGAAAGTTTGTGTGTTAATATGAGCGGTATGGCAGAGCAAAATAGCATGAACTTTGCGTTTTTTTCTATTGAGTTGTGGTTACACATACCTTGGGTTTGGGGCCTTCCCAAGGGTTAATGGCTTGGGTTCGGTTTATCTCAGGTTTCATCTTACCCTTGGGGATGCGGTTACACAGTAAAAGACTCCCCAGGGTAAAATATAATAAGATATGAGTTCACTGACACTGCAGTTTACGCGCGAAAACGTACAGATCGACATGGATGACACGAATCGAGATCTTGTAAGTTTAATTTCAGTCATTCTCCTGCTTATCATTTGATAAATATAACAATCCGGCATTTTTTTTTTGCGAGAAGACACCGAAGAAGATGCCTTCAACTACGCTATCTTCAAGGTTTGTCGGCGTTTTATTTACATTTAGGAGCTCGCCACGAACTTGCTCGTCGCCAAGGAGGGCTTGGGTATTTCCACGACCACAGAATTGGTTTCAGCAACTTCTAACTAACAATGCACTCGATCACTGGTGGAAAGAAAATTTTAGAGTTACAAGTAAGCGTGCAATTAACCAAGCGTATCAGAGGTCAACTCAGCAGCAGGCAATTTCCTGTATTAGCTACGTTCTGCATTATGATTGGCCAAGCGGTTTGATTGTGCAATAGTATGGTAAACATGTCATAGTTGTGTTGATTTTCGAAAAAAGGGACAAAAGTTGTTAACAAAATTTTGTGGACTTTTGTCCGGGGGGTTTCTTCTTTCTTCTTTATAGAAGCTATATTAGGGCATTGAGGATATGGTTGGTTAAAGCGGTTAGGATTTCAAGAAGGGCGTCACATACCGTCACTAAAATTTTTGAGGAACACCCCCGGTCCTATTGTTAATTTCCCTAGGGTATTGAAATGTCATGAACTTGTCATGTCTTACGTTACCTCACCACAAAGGTATTACAGTCCTTTATATTAAGTTTCGATATCTCACGTTAGGTATCAATCTTTCAAATTTGTTTTTAAGTTTATGTGTCCTAGACGTTCTACGCTGTTTGCGTTTTATGCTTTTTGCCGGTTTCCTGTGTGGATGTGTCGGAGACGTTCTACGCTCTTTGCGTCTTATGCTTTAGAAATTTCTTTGTCCGCTTTTTGAGGTTTATAGCAGAGTTGTTTTTCAACTGTTTTAGAGCTGACCTCATCGCCTGACAGATTGTACATGTTTCTTATCTAAACCACAGAAACAACAATGTTGAGGTGTCATGATTATGCAATAGTATGCAAGAGAGGTGAGATTTTGCCTATTCAGCTAACTAAAAATGTTTCGGTTTGATTACGCAAGAGTATGCATTACGGTTTGATTATGCAATAGTACGCAAAAGACGTAATAATTTTGCTGATTTTGTTAACAAAGTTTATCAAGCAAGCATTTTAAGAAGAATTTTTCGCCGTGTCTAAATGCCCGGCAGCCGGGCACGGTCTCAAATAGACTAAATGCCCGGCAGTCAGAAATTTTCACAAAATTTTCACTGAATGGCTCTTTCAAACCTTTTGAGAGTATTTGATGTTCGTTGAGAAATGTCAAGCGATTCCAAAAATTATTTTTCTTTTCCATTTGACGAAATATCCAAGCTTGACATTTCTAAACGAACATCGAATGCTCTTAAAAGGTTTGAAAGAGCCTTTCAGTGAAAATTCTATGAAAATTTCTCACTGCCGGGCATTTAGTCTATTTCAGACCGTGCCAGGTAGTCTGCAGAAATGTTCTTAGTGTCGTAAACATAGCGATCTTATAGTATACCGAAGCTTGAATATTTCGTCAACTGGAAAATCGAAATAATTTTGGGAATCGCTTGGTAATTCTAAACGAACTTTACTAAAGAGGTTTGAGTGAGACGTTCAGTCGAAATTCTGTGAAAATTTCTGACTGCGAGTCTCAGCAGAAATTTTCTAAGTGTCGAGAACATAGCGATCTTATGGTATGCCCAAGCTTGGATATTTCGTCAACTGGAAAGCAAAATAATTTTTGGAAGCGCTTGACATTTCTAAACGAACATCGAATACTCTCAAAAGGTTTGAAAGAGCCATTCATTGAAAATTTTGTGAAAATTTCTGTTTGCCGGGCATTTAGTCTATTTAAGACCGTTCCCGGCTGCCGGGTATTTAGACACGGCGCATTTTATAAGCGATTTCAGCGTGTAGATTTTTTTCAAGAGAGATTTTGTCTATAACACAACAGATCGCCCTTGTTAGTGAACACCATCTTAGCTGAACCGCTTCCAAATATCCCTCTAGCAAAGAAAATGCAGACATCTCTTAATTTTCCATCAACCCTACCCGTCTGGCTTTAAAAGCCACTGTTAAAAAATTTACAACATCACACAATATTATACAACAAAAGACAAACTGTAACCTCAACAAAATTAGCGATTTTCTAAAACCATACATTTTCTAGTAAACAATCTATTGAGATTCCTTAAATTCCTTCGAAACAAAACACTCCCATATTATGAAATGTTTTATCACAATCATTGTCACACAACAACTGATATATAATTATACCTTTAAAATTTTTCATAAGAACCTTCCTTCTTTAATTTACGAAATAACTTTGTCACACCGATACCCCTACAACTTTACAAAATTAACACCCCATCAACGTACCGCCTTAGACACAAAATCTGCACATATTAAAAAAAAAGATGCAATTTCATTCGAAACGTACTCTCCACTCCTAAAACCAAAAAATATGAACTCTTTTTACAAGAATTAACTTCAAATAGCAATCAAATACAAACCAATTCATTTCTTAAACTTAAAAGGATCCATTTAATCCCTAATAGTTACATGGCAGTTAGCAAACAGATGACACCGGAAATACAAAACTCTCGACTTGAAAATAAAAAACAGACAAATAGTATATATTCGCAAATAGCCCATTCATAATTACCTTATGCAGCCATTTCTTTTTAAACCCTCCACATACCAAAAATCAATCTCCGCTTAGCTTTGCAAAAAATTCCACATCGATCTCGATACAAACACACAACAGCGTTAAATTAATCCTTCAAAAACCATTGACAAGTAGCTAATTAGTCCATCACAGACATACCGCTAATCGATACCGGAAAACGTAGATATTTCGGCCCTCCCACAACTAAACAAGTTTCAACAAAATATTGCACATCACACAATATTTAATAAAGCAATCTTAAACAATTTGTCAATGTTGCTAACCCTTACATTTAAAAGCGATTTCCGACAACCCATCTTTAATTCATCTTCATTTTCTTTCAACTTACCAATTAAACGTTATATAATAAGACCTAAAAACACAGACCTAGGGATTGTCTTATCAAACATATCAATCAAAATATAAAAGGTATCTCCGCAATGCCGCAATGTTCTTACTTAAAACGATTTACACCTTTTCAGTTCAAAAACAAAAGAGAGTAATCACTAATTTTTCCGTCTAGCTGTAAATCTAATTTTAAGACAAATTCGCCGACAACTGCACAAAAAAGTGCTTTTCAAACACTACGAACAATGTCTGTCTTGAATACCAAAAAATAAAACAATAAGGTAAAACCTAAATCTTTTAACAATATACACATTCTGCAATTTCTTACGACAAAAAATATTGCGAAAACGTTATTATAGTAAGCTCATTGACTAACTATAACATGCCATATGTGCAAGCTGAACCTTCATCTTTCACGCAATCGGCACACCCTTTTATCGCGCAAATAGACACATGACTAAGCAACACCACAGCTATCCTTAAAATAACAAACAAGTGTCTACAAGTATAAACTCGATGAAACTTTAGCACGTTTCGAAATCTTATCATAACTTAAATGACACGCACTATTTAGAGTTTCTTAATATAGTCCTCCTTATTTTAAAGAACATTGTAATTGAATTTCGATGATGCCTCAACTGAAAAAACATTCACTTACACTCATAATAATATCACGTTATTCCGTTCTACATAAAATCTTTGTCCCGTATGTACGCTTTGAAAAAATTGAATATTCAATTTTACCCTCCCCCCCCGTCACCCCCCACACTGAAAAAAGACAAGACGACCCAAAATAACATCGAACTGAAACAATTTTTTTCTAAAATCAAACAGGTGCCAGCAAAACAAAATCACATAAATTGCGCCTTTCGCGCTCCATCATAGTCCGTGATTTAATGTGAACGCCGAGGAGAGAGAGAGAGCGGGGGGGGGGGGGGGGGGGGGGTGCAATTTAAGATAAGCATGTGTGCCGCCAGGGTTCTCAAGCCCTGACCCTATTAAGAGTAGAAAATCAAAAAAAATCAGAACTTGTCATGAACTTGTCATATCTCACATTACGTTACCGCAAAGGCATTAAGTTCTTCTTAAGTTTCGATATCTCACGTTACCTATCAGCTTCAATCATTTATCGTAAAGCCAAAAATAGGTCAAATGCGTTTTTTTGGCAAACGCAGTTTGAGAATTTCACGGTGTATTTTTACGAATGGCGACGTTTTAAGAAAGTTAAATGGGACGGGAAAGTTTGTGTTTTAATATGAGCGATATGGCAGAGCAAAATTTGCGTTTGTTCTAGTACGCCGGTGGCGGCTTAGAATTTTAAACATGAACGCTTATCAGCATAAGTGGAAAAGGTCGAAAAGCGTTATTTCCTGAATTATTCTAGAGCTCTCACGCAATGCAAGTATGAACGTCCCAGTATGGGAATCCCGAAACGTCAAGTTGGATATCGAGTTCGAGTTCGAGTTGGACTTCGAGTTGGATTTCGAAATATGAAAAACTATAATCGATAAAAATCGACAGTCGAACCTCCCTTACGGACACCTCTCTAATACGGATACCTCTCTATTACGGACAGTTTCCTGTGTCCCGACAAAATTCGCACATATTTTCTTTAAAAAAGACCTCTATAATACGGACCCTCTCTAATACGGACAACGGACACTAAATTCGGTCCCAGAGAGCAAATTAATATAAACTTAACCTCTTTATCACGGACACTCCGGTGATCAGGTGATGATAGTTTGAGTAAGTAATACAATTTCCTGTTTGCGGTTACAAACATGTATCGCAAGACGTTTTCAGAATAGACCTTATCACGGTTTTTCCAAAATTTTATATGGGCCTGATAGCAATAATCCATCGACACTGCTGGGAAAAGCATCTCAAAAATAGTAAAATGGCCGAGTTTAAAAGCGATATCTTTTAAAATAATGGAGATATAGCTCCGCCAAGTCGGCAAATTTCACAGACGTTTGTATCGCGCGGCCAAATATCTTGCCTACCGGTAGGCAAGAAATTTGGCCGCGCGGATCTGGATCAGTAAAATCCTGTACAAGATAAACTAGTAGTTTCCACTGGTAAGTGAAGTGCTGCGAGTAAAGCTTCTTGCAGAAGAAAACTTGTTTGGAGATATCTCGTTAATTGCATGTACTTTAAATAGTGAACAGATGAGCGACTTGATCTATTTTGCCATTGGATTAACTTGGCTAATATATATGCCGTTCGAACGGCAAAACCGCACGGCTACTGAACGGATGAACGCGAAGTATGAATAAAGCCGTTTCTGATGGCTCAAAACGGGAAAGTTTGCAGAGATTAGCGACCTTTAATTCTCTCTCAATGTAATGTGCGACTCTGATGAAGATAACGAATGGAAAGCAGAACCATCGACTATGGTCTAAGTAGAATTTCGAGGCGACTGGAGGCGTTGGAGCGATTTTACCGCCGATTTCCTTCGGTGGATCCGATCGGCTCGATGAGCGGAGTGCTGTCTCTTTCAGAGGGAGGACTGAAACAGTTGAACTAAAAATCGCTGGAATCGCGAATCGACCGCAAAACCACTCACTGAGGCACAAGTAAACACACAAAGAAGTTCAGATGAACCAGTTTTATTCAAATATCGTTCCTAATTTTACGCTCAAACTCGAAGTGAATTTTCCCAATACAAATCCTTATAATTTCGCTATTACGCCATTTACCACGACGTTTATCACTTGAGCTTAGGCTACCTGTGCTGCCAGATGGTACGTTGTGACAAAAGGCAGTATCCTCTCGTGACCTTTTTTCTTTTGTGTAAGTGCCGATTATATTTTTTCATATTTGTATTTTGTTTTTTTTAACTCGAAGTCCAACTCGAAGTCCAACTCGAAGTCCAACTCGAAATCCAACTCGAAGTCCAACTCGAACTCGAACTCGAACTCGAACTCGATGTCCAACTCGACGTTCCGGGATTCCCTGCCATGATCTATCAAGAAACGAAACATAATTATTATCAATTCGCTGTTCTGACTCAAATGAGTTCAAATTTTATATTCAAGTTCCGATGAATTTCATTGCATTCTCAAATACTTGTTCATTTGGCTCGGATGGCTTTATGCCGGTGGATTTTCAAGATCAGTTGCTAAAACGCGCCACACTGTGAAAGAAATTTCCGGGAATATTTAAAATTTTACAAGATTTTGGTCTATTCTCTTGCCAAATAATGCCATTTCAATGTAATCGATTTTTGTAACAGTTAGCGTAAACTTCGAGTTCTACGAAGGATTCGAGTTTAATCAATTTTTGCATAACCGGAATTCAATTGGATAAAAATGTACGACGATGAGTCGTGCACTTGTAATAAGCTGAGCGTGCAAGGCCTAGCCGTGTGGTTTTAACGCAATGAGAAGTTCGTAGACAATATAATAATTAAGGCCTTTAAAAATCAGTTGAAATCATTAATTCAAATGGATGGACTCGATACCTATTTAGTTTACTCTTAATTCAAAAGACAAATAGTATTGAAATATTTATGAAGAGGAATTTAACCGTTGCAACCCCTTAAAACTGTACTTATCTATATCCATGGTGCACTGTATTAAATTTTTCTTAATAGGTTTTTAGAAGACTTACCTTCTACATGCAGCTGAAAAAGCTAGGCTTTAACGTAACAGTCGCTAGACTGTCAAAAATGCCAACGAAGGTTTTAGCGAGCTCCACGCAGCTGTAAAGCGTAGCGAATACAAGCTAAAATTACAGCCTTTACTGAGACACTTACGATACGACCATAAACAGATCGCTGCATTCACCCCTCTCATAAAATAGAAGTCTGTATACAGGTGAACATTTCAAGTTCGTTTACCAACAGGTTGCAACTGAACTGACTGAAAATTCTAAAAACTGACAGGAATCTTCTGCGACACCTCCTTTCAACAACCTTGACGGGCTTTTTTAATTTCGTTCCTATAGGTGGTTTGCAATCAATCTCTAGAGACATAGATAACAATAGTGAAACGAACAAATGCTGGTGGACGAACAAAAGGAGCTAATGAGAGAACTATTGTTTATGTCCACCAGCATGGCGGCGATGACGTAACATGAAAACCACCTATAACAAATTAAGTTATCGTCTCTTTCGTAAAAAAATACGTAAACATTGGGAACATCAAACTTTAAGAGGGTATAAAGGAAAAGTAACACACATCTGAACAGCGCCACCATTTTGGACGGCAATCTATCCGTTCCGATGTTAATGCGTAACTGTTTCCTCCTTTCCGGTTCTAGATTTCTGTTCGTGAAATGACCAGATTTTTTCCGGATATATAATTGATACTATCCATTAGATTATTACAATGGAACTCAATTCATTCTATAGGTGTCAGAACATTCACTGAAGCGTGATGCTTGAAGTTGTTTCTCGCGGTGAATTTGCCTGTAAAGAGCTGTAAACCCGGCGCAGCTTTTTTTCGACAGCTACAGTGAGCTTACTTTACCATTTTGTAAACAAGGCCAAACACACGACAAATTAATCTAGCACTGCTAAATAAGGGTGCTAATGGGGGTACCCAATTGTCAGTTAAGAAGAGGCTACACTGGTAGCCTATACTCATGCGCTTGTATAAAAAAAATTTATGTTTTTCTTTTTTAACTGCGTCACGCTGTCGGAAATCGGTTCATTTCAATATTTTCATTCATTGATCTTATCAAGTGATTTAGCTTGACAAGTAGGAAATTACGTATATCAGTAAGGCTTTTAAATTTGCAAAGTTAAGATAAGGTTACTTTAAAGGCCATGAGAATGACCAGAGTGAATGCGTTTTTGGGATTGGACTTAGAACAGCCGCTTTACGAAAATTATTCGACATTAGATTCTCATACAAAAACCATAATTTCTCACCTGTCAAGATAGCTTCCAAAACCGTAATAAGGATCGTCAGTATTAAAGATGTCTGTTTGATACAGGATCGTACACAGAGAGTATGGGAAGGAAAAAAAATCGAAACTCACTGATGCTTGTGTCCAATAAAATACGGTGTGTCCACTTACTTTGGAGTCTGCTTAATACAGGTTTTAGTGTAATCAGAAATCTTACTCATTTAATCTAACACTGAAAAGGGCTCGTGTGGTTAACCCCTGGGTCAACCCGCGTTCGCGTGCTAGGACAAAATGACGAAACAAAATACACACCATACCACCATCACTTGTCACACTTCCCATTAGAAAAGGTAGCTCCATTTCCAACTGAGCCTTTGTAACAGGTTTCCCGTCGATCTTCTCTAATCGGAACAACTTTAAATCAAACTCACCGAGTCCAAACTTTCCGCTTATTGTTTGATTATATGTCCATTGAATTGTGCTTTGTCATGTCAAACGGTATGCGACTTATGTGTCATTCGAATGCCGATCCTTTGTCATCATCTCGATAAAAACTCAGAATAACTTTGACCACGCCACTCGACGCCATCACGGAGATCAAGGTCAACGCTCTACGACCCTGGTACCTTTCGCATATAATATCGGTTAATATGTCACCTGGTCACGCAGCGAGGCAGGTAAAAGTCACAAAATAGCTTTGCTGTTAGGAAAAAACTATGTTGCTTTTATTAACAACAACAATCGTTAATTTAGTATAATTAATAGAATGTCACTTAACTGTTACCGTATTTTCTCGATTAAACGCCGGGCCCCGAATAAACGCCGGGTATAATTGAGGAAGTTGTAAGTAAGCTCCTCAAACGTTTGTTTGTGGTATAATAAACTTAAGATTTAAGGGCAAGGTACAAGGCTGCCAAGAAAAACGAATAATAACCCTTTCTTAAAAAATGGCGGGCGAGAAAAAAACTGCTGATACAAAGAAACGCCGGGTCCACAAGGCCAAGTTTGAAATAAACGCCGGGGGCATTTAATAGAGAAAATACGGTAACTTTTCATTTATCAGTTAACTACTATATTTTTGGGCAATTGTCAGTTAACTGTTAACCCCATCAGCACCCTCCTAAATGCACTGGTATTCTGAATTTCACTTTTGCCGGAACGCAATTGGCATGAAAACAAAACGAAAAAACTCGCGAGATAATAACGCCTTTTGTCACAACATTTCACCCACGACTGAAAAACCTTAAACAAATACTGATGAAAAATGGAGTTTCGTTCAAAACCAACCATTCCTGAAAACTATTTACAAAACGCCGCCTAACACATCATACAAGACGTAAATCACTTAACGACACGACTCATAACAGCCAAACTTTGAAAGCTAATATAAATGCATCGCAACCGCAAAACCACATAGCGGAGTCGGTGCAGGCCTGTCATGAACCTCATTTCGATCTAAGGGAAACTAAAAAAGTGACCGCCAGGAGTGGTGCCCTGTTTATCCGCTCCAGACCCAATATTTTCTATATAAGTGCGTCCATAGCAGACGTGACCGAAAAATGACCACGTGATCACCATTTTCCCGCCATTTTTCACGTCAAAATATATAAAACAGCAGACTTGATACTTTAGCTAACTACAAAACTTTCCGTTTCATTATGCAAGAGTAGGAACAGCAAAATACCATAAATTTTGACTTTCGTTCTATTTTCGAATACTGCTGGAGAGTTGAAAAAGAAATGGCTGATGGCGCGATGTCTGCTAAACATAGCTCAAATTGTCCTGGCATGGGGAAAGGCAGCTCTTGAGAAATGACATGTTGTTACGGCCTCCTTCCATTAGATTCGGCAAATGTGAAGTTCAATGTTTGAATCGGGCCTTACTTTAAAGAATATTAAAGATTCAGTCACCATTTGTTGTGTCAATTGATATTTTGATAATTAATATTAATATCTCATCTGATCAGATATAAAGTCATTGCACGTGACGTATTATCGATGTGGGCTTTTAATTGTTTTAAAATTGCGGCAATCTATTGTATTTGATTTAGAAAGTCTTTTCCATTGTCAAATATCCCAACAGAAAATAGACAATGAATAACTGAAAATGCACTGTGTAAATTGAACCAACAACACATTTTCATCGTCAATTAGCTAGGAAGGCGGGAAAAGTCTTTCACTTTCACTTCCCTAACATCAAAATTATTTACATTCACACTCGTGATTCTTTGTTACTCATAACTTTTTTTGACTTGCACCAACATGAATTTTCAAACCAAGTTCTCTCAATCTTCTCTATCCTGCCAAGAACCATATCCAGTTGACTACTGCGCCTCGCATTTTCTACATAATGTCTGATTCTACAACGCCATCTTTACCATATTTATTTTATATTTATTTTAGATTCTTCTTTTTTTTAACCTCATGTTTCAACGCATTAACGAGATGGCTTTAAGAGCCCTTTGATTCATTTTGCTTGAAAATTGTTAATTTCGCGCGTACAAGCTTGTTTTGGTGTCGTAAACATTGCCGAAGTGTCGAATTGGCACTAACGTTAAGGAATTTGACAAATTTTTCCTGCAAAAAGGAAGAGTTCTGGCCCTCTAGTGCTTTGACCGAACAATCCGATCGTAGTTCCCTCCAAAACTGCAGCTAGAAGTTTCTAAACGATGCCATTACTAAAAGCAGATTGGTCGTGAGAATATGCGACCGCAATACTCCTGACCCACGCCAACGACCTGAACGAACATAACGTTATTTAAGGCGGGCTTATCGATGGTGTTCGCCACTTGCGACAACATGGCTGAACAGCGAACAACTCAGTGCTTGAGCGCTAGCTTAAGCCATGTTTAAGGCCTGCTCGGCGATGGAAGGACATCATGAAGTCAGGAAATCCTTAAGTCTCTAGCACCTCTCAAAGAAACGAGTCGTGTTTCTTGTCGAACCTTGTGTCTAAAGCGCCATTTAGTGCTCGTGGAGAAAAATGGACCTTGGTGGACAAGTACGAGCCGGCAGGAAAGTCTGCAATCATTTCGGATCAAAAAGGGACAGCGTTATGAGTTGTGGCCCATTTGGCATCCCGTGCTGTGGTTGAAATGCCCGATATCCGAAGTGCTTCCAGACTTATAATATTTTGCTATATTTTTTGGGGCGGGAACTCCGTTTCGGATTTGCCATAGAATTTTCCGACATGCTTTGCGACAGTGGCATATAGGTCCGCTATCTGAGCGAGAATAAATAAAAACGCCTGACATTAGACATGAAACGGTTATGCACCCAGCCCTTCAAATGTCTAACTTGATCAGTATTCATAACAGTAATCCCAAGGGGCATATAACACACAAAGACGACACGCTGCAGTGCTCTGTTTTTTTTAGTTTTATTGATGAAAGGAACAACTTGACCAGTTGATTACTGAAACAAACACCTTGTGCCTTTTTTAAGAGAAACTGACAACTGTAGTATTTTTCTATTAAGTGAAACGAACAACTCAAGCGGTTTAACAGCAGTGAAACCAACAAGTTGTGAGTGCTTTAAAAGCAGTGAAGCGAACAACTTGTGCTTTTTCTGTGTTTTACCTAACCCTAACGGTAACCGTAACCCTGACCAACTTGCGCATTTTTCAATTGAAGCAAACAACTTAAGCGGTTTAACAGCAGTTAAACAAACAGCTTGCGGCTTTATCAAGTGAAACGAACAACTCGAACGGTTAAAAAGCAGTGAAAACAGCAATCCCAAGGGGAATGAAGTACACAAAGACAAAGTGCTGCAGTGTTTGTTTGAGGTTTTTTTAGCCGACCGCATTTTTTGGACCGTTATTTTTTTTTAGAAAATGAAGCACAAAACCCGTGAAAAACACACAGGGCAATGTTTACAACATAAAAACAAGTCCGTATGCCCCAAAACGGCTAATTTGGAGAAATTTTCATTTTTTTCCAAAAAGTCACTTGGCTCCTTGTTATTCTGACCCCTTCAATTGATATGCCACCCAGACTGCCGTCAATCATTACTATCATCTGTGTCAAAGAGTAAATAGTAAATAAATAAACCAACTTCGTTTTCGAACACATTGCGCACTTGTTTTTACACCATCTGAAAAAATGTTGGAGCACTTTGTTCCTGTTCCTCATGAGGATTTTGTGCATGAAACTGAATGGATTTGAAACCATATAAACAAAGCAGGGATTCATTAACAACTTGTGATCATTTGCTTGTTATACAAATCAAACTTGACCCCCCATGTTGTTTATTTTACTGCTTGGCCAGTTCAGGCTGTTGAATGAATCTCGCAAGAATCACTTCTTACAGCAGAACATTTAAGGTATTTTGTTTCAAAATAACAATATTATTTCGGTAATTTGTGGCTAGAACTTAATTTACCGGTAAGCCCGTTTGTGATAGAAAAATATAATTAGCGCGTGGTGTAGTGTATTGACCTTGAGTTCTCTTCTCTATAATTTCATCAACACAGAAAGCTCTCATTTCATCAAAAATAGTAAGACATTCTGGTATTTAAAACTGTGCCATTAGGTAATACCATGTATACAAATGGGAATACCAAAATAAAATTATTCTTGTATAGAGGTGGCGGCAACTTGTTTTGGATTTGATGGTTTTCGAATTGCTGTTAAACTAATTCTTCATCGTGATCATGGAATATTCGCCCAACCCGGTGTCCATACAATTCGCCTCTTCACTTTTGCCATTCAAACGATTTCGGTTCTAACTCCAAAGTTAGCGAAACGAAGCAGTTCTCCGAGGTGAGTGTTGAAACAAGACGGGGGATCAAGTTAAAGGGGTGTTACTAAACTGCGGATTGCAGACCGCGGAACCTGCAGAACCTACATTTTTTTTGTTAAACAAGTTATAAAAAAAATAAATAAATAAAATCAGTATTATAAAAGTGACAGGCCAAACACGACTCCTGCTAGTCACAAGATGTATAAAGAAGCCTTTAGAATAGCTTTCCCGAGAAGGTCTACGAGATATTTGTTCCCCTTAGATCACCAAAATAGAGATGTGACAAATGCTCGATATGTATTGTATGACTCTTTGATCTTTGGGATATAAATCTCTTAATGACAGGAAGTCAGTTTACATGCTGTGCATAGCCATTTGTGAAAGCAACTGATGAGGTTCACCTAAGAACATCACATCCATGAGATTTTCAAAACAGATCACCATATCTATACAAACTGTGTCGGGATACAATAAAGCCATGATGAAACAACGGAGGTTCTTCAAGCTCGAAGAAACACTACTCAAAAACAGAATAAAACAAGGAGCTAAAACATAAACTGCAAGAAGTCATTTTTCCAATAGAGATATGGCAGCTTCAGACTTTGATTTTATACGCTTACATATGTGATAAAGATCCACCTTCTCACAAGTCTTGCACACTGCAGACTTAGACACTAAATCACAGGTTGAAAGATTGACTGATCCAAGTATAATATTCATAACAATAACAATCAAACGCTCCTAAGAGCCAACCCGTGAATAAGAAATGCTAACGCGTAACGCAATATTGCGGTAAGCTCATGTTTTCTCACTGACACGGTTCAATATTTTTTTTAAATTAAACGTAAGGATTTTTAACGAATGCAAAAAGAAAAATAAGTACATCACTTTCATAATGTTCAGTCTGAAGAAGAAAGAAAAGAAAAAGAAAAAAAAAAGGACGGCCCGAGCGAGATTCAAACCTGGGCCTTTCGGCTGTTAGTCGGCAATTTCACACCATTTGGCCACCATGATCACTGACTTGAAATGGGATAAATTTTGTTACTTCAAGATAGATAAGTATCAAAACGCATGTCTCAGTTGAAAATTCCTTTTAGATCGATTTAAGGTGGCTCCCAACAGTTTCCATTACTTTCCAAGACTTAGATTTTGATGGGTCATTATAACTACACTTTATCAGTTGATGCTACAATCATGATATCAAACGAATGCCCAATGATTGGTGAACATGTTTTTATCATTTTTGTGACACAATATGTTACTATAGCAACAGTATAACATGCTGAAAACACCCTTAGTTTTAGCTTTAAGTGTTAATAACTCAATATTTATTTAAGTGACTCGGTAAACCCCATTTTTTATTGTTGAATTTTGATCAGCAGGATAAGGTACAACTGTTGGCAAAGTTAAAAAAATTCTGTAAATGGGGTTCAGAGCCACCTTAACTTTTTGAAAATTTAAGGTGGCTCCGAACCTCATAGATATTAGATATTGAGCCGTACAATTCCAAAATCGGGAAAATATCCAAAACTTAATCAAGACAAATAGATTATTTACATGTGTGAACAATTTGAGACATTTCGGAGCACTAAGCTCCCGGCCAGGAGTGAATGGATTGTGCCTGATTTCCACGCCAATGGCATAAACTTGAAAAACAGCCACCTCAAGTTAACTCGATGTGGTGATCTGTTAAAAGTCGTTGAAGAATCGCGGCTTTTTTAGCAAGCCCATTCTGTTTCAGCTCTGAAAACAAAATCCCCAGTCTCCCATTGTTTTTCCCGCTCATCACATCTCAATTTTTTGCGCCGTATCCACTAAATGGCCGGCTGGAACAGGCAACATAACATCTTTCAGATGGGCAGAAGGCAAGTGTCACAAGTAAGCAACGTGCACCTAAACGAAACGTTTTTTTTTTTTAACAGTCATTTCAACAAAAGCACTTTAGTGAATTCCCAAAGGCAGTGTTCTTTGGACCATAATTTAATAACTGTTTCCTGAGCGGTCTGCATCGGTCAAAATGAACCAATGAGGGAAGGCCAAGTAAGACTTGACCGAGTAATTTTAGCAGTTGTCACATGCGCCTGTTGGGCGACTATTTTATCATTTACATTGTGCATGTATTAAAGTTCATGTTTCTAATCTTTGCAGGAGACTGGTTTACTTCAAGAACATCAGCTTGTGGTCTTTTTGCTGTGGCATACGCTCGGGTTAATGCAAATCTCAAGGCAGAGCTAAGGCTGTAAGGACACAAAACTTTGATTGAGTCTACATTCTTTATAATATATATTTTTATGAGCATTTTTGAGAGCAGCAGATTTCCCCTAAAACCCTCTTGTTCCTCTGGGAAGTTGGAAAAAAGGTACTTTTATTTGTTGGAAGGTTGGGTTTCATGAGAGCTTTGTTTTTCTTTATCCTGCAGTAATTTTCGAAAGTTGTGTGAAGATGACACTCCCATGGTAAGAAGAGCAGCTTCTGGAAAACTTGGAGTGAGTATCCAAATAATAATGAGATGCATGTGGTTTTGGTTTTGTGGTAGTTCTGAACTCAGCCTAACTTGCTCTCACCTTTATGTACAGTTGTTTGCAATGTAACACTTGCTGTATGTGATCTAAAGAAAATTTCATTTGTGGAAATTATCTCCATATTGTTTTCATTCACAAGTTGAATACTATCAAAAGATGAATTAGTTAGTGCTGCCAATGAGTCTTCACATCCTTTATGTTTGTTTTTTATTTCAGGAATTTGCAAAATGCGTGGAGCTAGAATTTGTCAAATCAGACCTTGTGCAGCTGTTCAATAATCTAGCTAGCGATGAGCAGGACTCAGTGCGTCTACTTGCTGTTGAAGGCTGTTCAAACATCGCATCAATCCTACCGGATGAAGATAAGCTTACTCTTCTTATGCCCACAGTTAGAGCTGCAGCACAGGTAACCTGCAGGGAGATCTCAGTCACTCAATTGTAATGTGCCCCCCCCCCCCCCCCATAAAGACCATGTTGAAATATAAATTTCTCGCTACCTATTTAACCCATTTACACCCAAAGCGCCCCTACAAGACTCCACTGCTTTAAAAAATTACAACTTTCTCAATCGTGCGAACATTGCCCTAACTAGCAGTTGTGAGCATTGACTAGAAAGTGCCTCAAATTGAGATAGCCATTAAACACAAAAAAGTCAGCGATTTTTGCAGAATATCAGCGTTTGAATTTGGACAATAACAAAAATGACCGTTTTTAACGTCATAGAAAAACAACAAAAATCACGTTTTTGCCTTTAGTTTTTTTTTATTCAGAAATCATCGTGGCAAACCCAAAAGTCAACATACACAGCAAAATTCAGTCCTGTCCTAGCTTAGCAGCGAATTGTTTTGCTCTTATTCGTTGCTCGGGCCTTGCTACAGCCTCTCGTTCTAGTGCATACTGACCTTGCCTCGATTTTCAACATCACCACACTGCATGCTGGGAAATAATGAGATTTTTTGACAGCGTTCCTTCCGTCTTCCACACATTTCATATACGGCTATTTCAATTAACGTTGTCGGATAAAAAAGGCGAAAAGCCAAGACCGCAAGATAGTATGGGATTTTTATTCAATGGCATTTAACCCTAACCCATACTACCTTGCGGTCTTGGCTTTAAGCTTTATCTGACAACATTTATTGAAATAGCTGTATATACAAAGTCCACAGCCACTCTGACCCACCGCCGAAATTTTGCGCTTGTTGTGTTGTCCTGTGGTAGCAACTTCCAAAATATGCCGCGGTAGGTGGAGAAATTCATCCAGAGTCGAGTCCCAAAGCTACTTGGTTTCCTGGCAGCCATTTTTCCAGTTCAACGAGCCACGAGCCAAATTCGTAAATGAAGTACAACACCTAACTTGCTTCGTTGAGAAAGTGGACTCTGAACTACCTTCAAGCTTAATGATGCTCATCAGGCAGCTACTAAAGATGAAAAATGGCTGTGGACTTACCAAAAATCACAGAAACACCATATTGAAGACTTTATTGGAATTCGACAGAGCAAAATCACAACTTCAGAATGACATTTCCAGTAAACTCGAGCCTTCAGTGTTTTAGAACAGCAGCACTTTCAATGGTATGAAGTCACGAAAGCCTATGGGGCGTGTGCTCAAAAACGTAAAAATTCTCAGGAGTGAATGGGTTAATCAAGTAGAAGACAAACTAATATTATCGGCCTGTTGCAGCTTGGTGGTCACATGACCTTGTGTATATTACTAAAACTACCAGAACTGAAAAGAGCACATTACAATTGGCTAAGACTGAAGCCCTTAGTGTGAGTAAGTTTTAATGACAGTTTGATTATATTTGGCTTTTGAGTAACCTTGATATGGTTATGTCTGTTTTAGGACAAGTCATGGAGAGTGCGATACATGGTCGCTGACAAATTCACAGAGGTAACTTTACTTCTGCCCTTTTTTCCTTTTTTGCATGCACTTCATTTGTTGTTTTTGTTATTTACAGCAATGTGTTTTGTATTTCATTAGGCAGTTTTACTTGCCTGAGCCCATAAAATGATCAGCATATAACTTCTCCATAAAATATCAGAAGAAATGCAACACTCAGAAGAGTTCCTGTATGAACTGTTGCAGCGCTGCAGCAGTTCACTTTTATGGTTGCAGAGTGCTGAAGCATCTCTAAAGCAGTGCTTGCGAGTTGCTCAAGCAGCCAACCCAAAATATTGTGCACTGCGAAAGTGCTGCAAAATTTTGCCATGCTAAAGCTTCAGTAAAGTAGCACTGCAAACCGCTGCTTGAAAGCTGTGATGAGGATCAGATGTAAACATTAAACTACAAGCTAGGCACTGTCGCAGATTCCCATGTGCAGACCACGCTCACTTCCGGAACACGTTTGGCTGACATTACGGATCTTGGAATCGGTGGCAGAAAATGCTCATTTTCAACATAATATGAGATGATTTTCAAAAAAAACAGACATGTTTTATGGTGAAGGGAAAATAGTGTCGATTTATTGAATTAATGTCTAAATTTCGCTTTATTGACCATTTGAAATCTACGTTATTTATTTCCCATACAATGTCTTATAAAGCGATCAAATTTTCAATGGCCACTGTGTAATACCGCTTTCAATACCGCTTTCATTGAAGGGTCACGTAGCGACTCACATACCGCTAATAATTTTAAAAAATCCTTTGCTTTCTAGCAATGTGAGCCATATTCCAGCGAGAACAAGTGCGCCGCGGAGACAGAATCGGAGCAAGTTTAGGAGCCTGCGATGATTTTTGCTTCATGCCATGGCTTAGAAATTGTATCTTCAAAATAAACATGTTTATGGGATTTCAACCACCCTTTCATCGCTATTTTTGGTGTACCAAATATCCTTTTCCATCCCAAGTTTCTTTGTTTTCCACCGTGACTGCCGCCACTAGTTGATGTCATTTTGAAATTGACAGTTTCACTTGAAAAATTGTTCATGCAGTGTTCAAGAAACACTTTTGTGCGTTCAGGAACAAAGCAGAAGGGGCACCTGCAATCAGTGATTTAGTGCAGAGAGAGAACAACGGCACTAGGTATTGAATAGTAAATATGTTAGATAGTTACTTCAGCCAACAGCAATATGTGATATATTTCAGTTATCTTCGAGCATCACATATTGCTGCCGGCCTCAGTAACTATCTAATACTTATTGCTCCCTGCAACCATTTTTCTGCAGCTTTCTGGCAGCGCTCCTGCAGCGCTCCTGCAGCTCTCAGTGTCGCTACAGCAGCACTCAAGCAGTCGCAATAATGCACTGCACTGCGCAAGGAAAACAGCGTTCTTGCAACCTTTCTGCAGTGCTCATTGCAGCGCTAATAAGTCGCTAAAGCAGCACTGTTTTAAAGTCTTCTGTATCATATGAGTTAACATAATGATCACAAAGGAACAAAGTTGTTTTCCCAAGAAGTACATGACACATGTATCGTCAGAGGAACAACATGTACACAATAGTAATGGTATGAAGTGCATCAAGTTTAGTTGATTGATGCATGGTTTATAATTGTGTTATGTTTAGTTGCAAAATGCTGTAGGATCAGAGATCACAAAAAATGATTTAGTGCCAGCATTCCAAGGTTTACTTAAAGACTGTGAGGCAGAGGTTAGAGCTGCTGCAGCAGGAAAAGTCAAAGGTAATGTTAGAACAGTAACACTGTCATATCAGTACAACCAGCTTCAGGCCATTGGTATTAAAAGAGTGGAGTACTACTACAACTCCCTTTTGTTTTAACTTGCCACAAAACATTGTGAATAAAACCATACCAATTTAGTCAAAAAGATGCTAATATTTTAATGAATCACTGATAATTATTTTTCAATCAATTGCCTCATTATCATTTTGGATATTTCTACTTGCATTTATTGTTTATTTATTTTTGAGACACCACAAGGTACAGTAGGAGTTAGTGAAATTTCCCTATTAGTCAGATAAATGGGTTTGTTTTGAATGACTGAACTTTCATAGGCGGCAGATCTGGGGGGGGGGGGGGGGGGGGGGGGGGGGGGGGAGAGGCGCTGTAGTCACACAAACGAAAATTTGGGTGCCGAAAATATTGCTAGCGCATTACCTGTGGCATGGGTGACTGCATGGGGGCTCGCAGCAATAACAAGGTACTTGTATTATGATGGGATAACATGAAAGGCAAACAATAATTATTACTTTTAACCCATTGACATCTCAAAATTAATGCCCAAAACTGCCTATGATGGATCCATGGGCCTTGTTCCATTTGTGATGTCATTCCTTTTTATAACAAAAGATGTCTTTCATAACTAACTCATGCAGAGGGAAGAAATAGTTCAAAAAGCGCCTAAATGAGAGATCTCTTGTTAATTTGTTAATTTGTGTGCCAAACAGTGCTTCAATTATGCTTTTGTGTTAACAGACAGGGCTCTAATGCAGCAGTCCCTGGTACTGGGCCTCCTGGATTTGATAGTTAGGAGCTTTAGGTCTCCCTATGATTTTTCTTAGAGCACAGCCATGAATAGGCTTTTCTTTTCCCAGAGTTTGCTGAGAAAGTTCCTGAAGATGTTCGGGAACAGGTGTTGATGACTAATTTACTTCCATGTGTCAAGGTATGGTACTACAGTATTAAGAAAGATAGGATATTAAGGGGAGAAACTTATTATCTACAAGGTGGTTGCTATGGAAGAGTTCCAAACGTCATATAATGAGATTCTTTACTTCCTCGGCAATGATGTTTGGTCACATTCATTCTGTTAATGGTTCCATCAAATGTTTTTAGTCACAACCATATTTGCAGGTAAGCAACATGACCAGAACATAAAAACCCTTAAAACTCAAACATCTTTCTTTTTTTTCCAATAAAACCACTTTCAACGGCTTAAGATCCCAATAAAAAAATCTGTAGCATTGATTTGTTAAAATTCATTTTATTGAAGAAGCCCGACTATGGAACACTATTCCAAATTACGTGAGAAATATTGATACCTACCGCAGTTTCAATTGTAGGCTTAAGGAGCTCGACCTTGCAGATTTATAGTACCTTCTCTTTGTATTTAATTTAGTTTTCTTTGTATATAAGTTTTATAGCTTTATAATTGTAATTTGCATATACTACATCATTTTAAACTTTTTTATTTTGTACTTTTTAGAATATTTTTATATAGTTTTTATTTGTTTTCTTTCCGTGACTGTCCTGTAAACTAGCTTTATAGCTAAGTGTCAGCCACGTTACTAATAAAAGTTATTGCATTGTTGTATTGTATTGTAAGTGGTGTATTTTAATACATATTCTTTAATAGCCTTCCTTTTTTTTTGCCTAATGGTAATTCTATACTACAGGTAATAGAAAAAGTTGAATTGCTTATGATTAGCCAAAAAATCAGATTTTTATCTCTTTTCCTTTAAATTTTTTTCACTTTTTCATTCTTATGAGGCTGGGGACTGGCACTTGTCGCACATGTGCATTGTTGATTTAGTGATGTCTTGTGTTCAGTTTCATAGTTCCCACCATAATATATATACATAGCCCAAGCCTAACAGCGTCGCACTTTTGAACAAGCTTAACAAAGGTGAAACTTAACTAAGGTGAAAGGTTGGAAGCACAAGAATTAAGATTGACGAATGGGCTATTTTCAATTTCAGCAATTCTCAAAAACAGTATTACGCGACCGTCTGCACAGTACATTTTTATAGACCGTACAAAAGTTCACAAAAACAACTTTTCTCTGTCTAGAATAACTAGTACCACTCAGAAGCCGCTTTAGTGGAAAAAGACGAGCTTTCAGGGATAAAATCTTGCTTCGAGGAACTTCATGTATTACGTTTTTTTCAATGCGGGAGATCTTTGTTTTCTATGGATTTCAGAACCAGAAACGGAGATTTGAATTTCCAAGCAAGCGAGGAACTTAAAGGTAAAACAGATTACAGTTTTCGATGAGAATTTATATTGATATCAATCTGTGAGTGACTTTTTTATTAGTATTATTGTTAGTTTTGGAGAATTGATTTTAAAACGTGCTTAAATTCAGTTGTATCGATCTCTTGAATTTCATCGAAGAAGCTTAAACTCGATGAGCTATAATTAAGCTTAAATGGTACGCGTTTTGCTTTTAAACGTAAACTAATGGAGATTTGAATAAATTTTCTCGAAAGATTGTGTTGTCCATTTTTATGTGTTTGTTCATTCATTAGATAGATTGAAAAGCGATTTTATGTAAACAAAACAAGACTTTGATTTTATAGTACAGTTCTATCTTCACTTGCATCGCCTTATGCAAATATGTTTGTGTATTTTTGCAATTTTTGATTTTCAAATCAGTTTCTCGGGCAATTTTTGACAAACAAAAACTGTATTTTATTCGGAAACTAGTGGTACTAGTTATTGTAGACAGAAAAGTTGTTTTTGTGAACTTTTGTACGGTCTATAAAAATGTACTGTGCAGACGGTCGCGTAATACTGTTTTTGAGAATATTATTGCTAAAATTGAAAATAGCCCGTTCGTCAATCTTAATTCTTGTGCTTCCAACCTTTCACCTTAGTTAAGCTTGTTCAAAGTGCGACGCTGTTAGCCTTGGGCTATCTATATATATGATCCTCTGAATACCCAAAGCCTTTAACGAGATATAGTATAGGGGTACAGATATGCAAATTTGTCACTCCTTGTCCCTCAGTCGTAAACTTGTAAACTCCCCAGGGTATTATGTAATGTTTGTTTCAGACAATGCATATTTATTTTTCCAATATTGTCACAGCGAAAATAATTGCAGCCTTAGCATCATTAATTCCTTGAGCATATGATTATGGAAAGGTTTTTTAGGATCAGGCTTAGGACGGACAATAATTAAATAAATGTAATGTTCACAAGACAGTAATGTAAACAGCAATGAGGCTAGACAGATCTAGCAATCACACATAACTAGTCTGAGTTATCTAGACAACCACCAGGAGGCTAATCGGATTATTATCGCATGTTGCATCTATTTTTTGACTACTAAATCATTGCTTTTATTAAATTTGGCTACAAGCTATCATGGTTTACTGAATGATGCTGAAGAAAAATTATGGTTTGATGATGTAAGACTTGCTTGCATTTGAAGTCATTTAATATTGAAACGTGTTTAGTGCACAATGTCATTGGTGCACTAATTTTCACATCATAACATGTTTGAAACATTATCTTTGTCACACATGTCACACTTCCTGCCACTCAAAATGCAGACTTTGTAGTTTAATAAATGGAACAAAATGTACTTTATTGTTCGCAATATAGGAAATAGCTTCTTCTCGCCATAGGATCTTTGTAATGTGAATAAAAAATAATAGGCCATTTGCACGATGACGCCATTTGACTACTACTACCAGAATCCTTCAGTTTTTTGTTTTGTAGTGCAAATTAGGGCTATTGTTATTTAAACCGCACTGGGATTACAAAATTTAAATAAGAAAGGAAAAACGAAATGAATTCTGGTAGTAGTAGTCAAATGACGTCATCTTGCAAATGGCCTATTGTCAACACCTTACTCCAGGACATTGTTGTGTAAGAGAATTCACACAGATCTTTATGAAGTGAGCAAACGGTTCAATTCAGGACAGAAATTGACCCAACATCCACCATGATTCGAGCCATGCTCACTTGTTACAATAATTACTAACCAGGCTCTGGGCATGACAAAATATGAAAGAATATTTGAAGGCTCACAAAGGTAAATAAACTGAGAGGAGAGCAAACTATGTTCTACATCCTCTCACCATTGGAGAAGCACCATGGGCGCAAAATTCAAATTTGGCCAGCTAAAATGATATATTCATGCTAAAAGAAGCATAAATTGATTGAACTGGTGAAGGAGGATTAGACTTATTTTTGGGGGCAGTGGTCTTCCCCCTTGGTCCTCCTTCTTGCTGGTAGTTTAAGCCATCTTTAATGTTTTCTTTTTTTAGATTAATCTTATTCACTAAAATCGCTGCTTTGCACTGCCTTGCTGAGTAAAACAATGGATAAAGTTTCGAAGTTTAATAAAGGATTATCAAAACCTGGAAACTTTGTTACAAAACATCAAGAACAACTAAAATCAACCCTACGCTGTTTCGTATTTACTGATGGCCCTCACAGCCCTTCGATTCTCAAAATCTAGTCATGCAGACACTTCACAATGAAACATTCAAATTTTTTACTACTCACATAATGATTGCAAAGCAAAGGACAGTCATTATTTTAATGGCTGGCTTTTTTAAAATTATGAATGGGCATTTTGGAAATGTTTATGTGCAAATTATTTGCTTTATTGCTGTTTTGCCTATCATGCCCTAAAAAAAATGTCCTTTTAATTTTCTCAAAACTTCATCTGCAGCTTGTGATACATAAGTACTACAAAATTTGAAAGTTTCGTTGTGAAGTATCTCACTAGATTTTGAGAAAAACTACATCATTTAAAACAAAGGGCAATCATCCGGCTTTGCTATAACCGCTGTCACGTTAGAAACCATTGTCACATTTCATAAACTTGATGAAGTATTAAAGCAATCTATGCATGTCTTCCCTCCAAAAAAAAACTGAGTCAAGCCTTCTTAAACCTTTGAACTGTCTTTCTACATGTATCTTAACGATTGCTAGCTGTAGTAATTTGAACTCTGAGTTCCTCGCGCTGTTCAAAATTTTAGGCTTGTGATAGCATCCAGCCATCATGTCGCCATTATTGCATTGTTTCACATAGTAAATGCTAATGTTTTACTTGTAGTAGGCATCCTTTAATATGTGAAACAAAGACACTTTGTTTTTTGCAACTTTGTGGATAACAGCCACAGAATAAAAATCACAGTACTACCAATACCCTTCATTATTAAGTGAGATATTCAGGTGCACTCTCTGGTAGGCTTTGAAAACAGTTGAAACAAAATCCCTCTCCTTGTGTTCTCTAACCCATAATGACACAGGTGCATTTTAGACACTAGCATTTTTTATGCCCATTGCATAAATTATTGCTTGGTCCTTTTTGGTCTCATTTGCCAGAGTGGAAGTCACTCGGCCTTACATTTTCGGAACGAAAGTTCGCCAATAATTCGTTTCCTTTTCAAAGATGAAAGCAAACAGTTTTTACCCTGCAACAAATTAAACCGTTTTTACCTTGTGAGAGGTTCTCCATGTTTTTATTTAATCAAAGATTTCTGTTCATGAATAAACGTTTTTGACGGGGTTTTTGAATAAAATAGATGAAATCTCTGAAGCGAATCTCTGAAGCTAGGTGATCTTGCTTTTTTGGCACGAAAGTTCACCGATATTTCCCTTCGTTTCAGCGAAATCTCTTCGAATTTTTGGGAGTTCAAAAATTTGTTTCTTCAATATTTCGTTTGGCTTTGCGAATTTTCGAGTCACCTTGCAAAATTTCGTCGAACTTTCGTCGAATTATCGCGAGAACGGTGCGAACGTTCGTGCAAAATATTGTCGATATTTCGTCGAAAGTTCATGAGAACAATTTAAAAAATTCATCAAAATTCGCTCTCATTACTTTTGCACAGTACTGTATGTGTTCAACTAGAAGAAGCTTAAAGGAATTCGCTTGGAGATCAAACTTCATTCAACAGAAAGTGACATCCATTGTTGCAACACGACTGTAGTAACATTTGTGATAAAGAAAGCAAATGCTGTTATGATATTTATGATTTGTCCTTTGGTTTTTCTAGGACTTGGTAATGGATCCTAACCAACATGTGAAATCTGCTTTAGCATCAGTAATAATGGGGCTATCACCAATGTTAGGAAACGACAAGTACGTATAGTAATGCGTCATTAACTGAAGGCATCTGAGCAAGCAAGCTATTATTGACTTTTCACATAAGGATGTCTTTCAGTTATGTCAACATAAACCTTACATTATTTTTTGAGCTGAAAGTTCTGTCATACATTCAAAACTGGAATCTACCGACATAGACTATTTTTTAGCAAAAAGGACCAAAAAGGTACAGTGGAATCCTGATATAATGAAGTGCCATGGGACTGGGAAAACAAGTTCGTCATAATGGGGATTTGTTAAATCGGGATCTTTTCCATACATTTTACTATAACTGGGCTGAAGAATATCATTCCTTATGCTGGGGTCTTCAATCTATCAGGGTTGGACCACTGTACTTTAATGGTCTTGTCTGGAGCCCATCAGTTACATGTCTAAAAAATATAATTAATCATTAACAGGGATCACACCGATGCAGAAATAGTGCATTTTTATGCAAAAAAAAATTATAAAGATGCTTTTCAAAATTTTAATACATCCCAGAATGCAAGATGCTGACTTAAAGAAGTCACTCCACTTGCTTTGGCAAGTCATTTCAATTTTTTGGTTTGATATTTGAAATAAATCAAAGTCTCATATGAGCCAACTCATGAAAACAAAACACTATTAACCCAAAAATTCACAGCGGCGGGACATTTTACATAAAGCTTAATGTTGTTTATGCAAAATAATATATAACACACGTAATTTATTAATGTATGGGAATTTCTCCTCAATCAAAGGTAGGTTTATATGACTCGTGTCGCAGCATTGTTATCTGTGTCCTCACTGCATGTAGATGGACAAGTCTTTTGTTGTTTTACTGAGGAGTTTTCTGATACATGCCATGCTAAGCTATCACAAAGCAAAGAATTGCTAAGTATAGAATCTCTGCATGTTGTGTGACCTTCCGCGGAAAATGTACACTAACACCTAGCAGTTTAAATGGGCAAAAATAATAGTTAATGAATGGTAAACGAACACTTCATGAAGGTGTTAAAATGTCTTTCTCACTGTTCAAACGGACAACCAATAATTTCAAACGATTGAGCATGGGCGTTCGAACCATTCAACATAGGCATTTGAACAGTTAGTGTTAACCATTTTAAGGAGTAAAGAAAATTTTTGAATGGTTAATCATAGCCATTTGAACGGATAGCCCTTACCGTTAGAACGGGTTGCTAGTGCTAAGCGTTTGAATAGACAACAAACAAGCAAATCGAAAGAAGAACAATTTTAAAAGCATGGAAATAAGGGTTATAAGCTTAAGTTTATGTGGGATAGCGTAAACATTTCAATTAGCACAGATCTTGAACGAAGTCTTGTTTATTGCAATTGATTTCCTGTCATATGCGATGTTATACGAACCATTTACTTCTCTTCCTTGAAGGAAGCTCTCAGCTTTTCCAAACGAAGAAAAATGGCTATAAAACTACAGTAATAATTATTATAAATCCTAGGTTGCATTTCAAATCCTGTTGATCAGCAATCCAAAACTCTCAAAACAGGGGTCAGATTGTTTTTGGACAGTCAGTTTGTTTTTGGACTTAGGTTATAAAGCAGAAAGCCTGTCTTTTCTACGTCATAAACAAGTCTGACATATGTACACGTCAAGTTTAGTTATTAACAAAAAAAAGTTTTACGGTTTATTTTAAACGGGTCACGCACCCCCCCCCCCCCCCCCCCCCCCTCAACGAATTGTGACCCTCCACGGGATTCCAGGGAATAAGGTGAACGCACGCACACGGCACGCTCGCACGCTAAAACAAAAGAACCCACTTTTAACACGTTAGCTACGTGTTAGCCATTTGCCTCATTAACGTCGTAGCCATTGTTTTGCTTCGCACGATAGCGACAAAGGAACGTGTTATATTTGCGTGTGACAGTTTGCACAATAATAACACTATGACCGTGTCAAAATTATAGCACGATGTCTAGCATGCTCATACAAAAGGAATTGAGATCTGAAGTTCGTTCGCTTTGTGCTACAGGTTGTATAAGTACATCGAAAGTGTTTTAAACTTACTTGTGGAAGTAGTCATCGACACGCGATATCGGTCGATGAACCGAACACATTCACCAGAATGTCAACTTGGTTTCCATTGGCATCCTTCACTGCGTTTGTTCGGGCTTCTTTTCTATGAACTATTGCAAAATTAAAATGCTTCCGCTTGCAAATATACCGAATGAACAAAGTTTATTTTGGAATTAAGGCGAGAAATATCAGAGTGGACTAATTTTAAAAGCTTACAATTTGAGATGTTTTCATTTGTTGCGTACGAAGTGAATAATTGTGTGATTTCTCGAAGTCTGCTTCCATCAATTTACGTCGCGAATGCTACATGAATTCATTTTCAGTTCGGTAATTTACTTCATAATCATTTGCTAATGCAATCCAGCCCCAAACTTTACTTTTATCCACAGTACGTGCTGCTCTCAAGCGATACTCAAGCAAAATCCTTGAGCAATCGACCGCGATTCGTCCCCAGGTCTTCTCGTTGATACAGGGAAATCGCCTAGTCATTTTCTACTTTAACTCACTGATTCTCTTCACGCCTTTGACGCCTTTTTGCGAACAATACTGTGCAACGAGTAAGTTTCATGTGGGTATTAAACATCTGCTTGAGTGTTTCAATATAATTGTGTTGTGTAGTTGCGAGACAAATACGTTTGACAAAACACTGTTTACCGTCGCTCAAATTTCGAGCATGTGGGCAATCAAAATAGTCCCAGACCTGCCAAGTCTCACGCCTTAGGCGTGAGTCGTCTCACGCCTTAGGCATGAGTCTCACGCCTGCGAGTCCAAAACTCCGATCTCACGCCTATGGAGCAATTCTCACGTCTGACTTACAGATTTGAGCTATCAGCCTTAACTGATCGCATGATCCAATTAAAAATATGGTTACGTTCATGAAAATATGGCACTTTTTTGTAGGTTTTTAACGTTTTGAACATTACGATTACAGAGGTCTGAGGTCCATGGAAACTTCTGAATTCTTCGGAACATCTTCGGAAACTTCAGACATCTTCGATTTGGTCGGGTCGGGTCGGTCGGGTCGGGTCGCCTCTGCGCAATTGTCTCATGTGAGGTACATGTACAAGCTGGTGAGCAATGCATAACTCGCGGCTTCATCACTCACATAAAATACCGTATATTTTAGCCTGCTGATCTGAGCCAATCAGAAACAAGAAAGTAACGTAGCCAGCCAATCAGAACTAGAAACTATTCAACAGTTCGCGCAGTTTTCTTGCTGGCTGGCAGTCCTTCAAGCGCCGTTTTACTTGAGGCTGCAAAGCTTTTTTTAACTTTATAAGGACAAAATGGCTGAAAAACCTATTAACGAAGAAGCAAATTCTCAGTCTTGACGGCTAGAAGAATCCATACCCAAACAGACGAGAAAACACAGCGGCGAAATGAATGTAAGTTTGTGTTCGTCTAACGAAACTCGCTAAGTTCACTCAGGCAATTATGCCAAACTGTCAGTTTACAATTTACTAGCCCTTTTTGCGGTTAAAAAGGGCTAATACAGTTAATTACCTTTATCACTTCTAAATGACTATTTGTTTGCTGTTTATGGAGTTCTGTCAATTCTCTTTTCAGACCCAACAATTTGCAGTACGTTGCCAAGAAAGTCAAACTACATAAATTCAAAGCACAATTTGTTTTATTTAAGCTTAAGTATTAAGTTACAGTATTATCCATTGTAATTAACTAATCGTTGTGGTTGTTTTACAGGGAAAAAAGCGGATGAAACCTACATTACACAACAAGAATAACAAAAGCTATTAAAAGTTACCAGTTCAAAATAAATTCGGCTTAAACCTCGTTATATTATGTGTTCAGCAAAATAAACTTTTTTTCTTAAGCCTATGAATAAGAGTTCTCTTTCCACGGCACTTAGTGTTAATGCGGTGGATTATTTGATTCCACTGCTCGCTAAAACATGGCGAGTTGAACTTTCTTTGCAAAACTGACAAAAGAAAGCTAAGTTTTGAGTTGTCCAGCTGCTGAAAACCTCTCGTTCCTGATTGTGTTGCATTGTGCCATCTCATCATCAGTAAACAGAACATCAATGCAGGCTAGGGCGGCGGTGGACATGTCATGGCCATAGTCAACAATTGCTGTTACCTTGCTCCGCTGTTCGTCCGTTGGTCCGTGACTGTTTGACACCCGTGGGATGACATTCTGATCAAGAGTTAGCAGAGGTTGTCTTATTGGAGCCACTTGGAGAGGATACACAGGCGACGTGTCTTGTCCATGGTTCTGACTGAGTGGGGACTTGAATGCACAGTGCGAATCGGTGGGCCCTGAGCTGGCTGCTTCCCGGGTAGGCTGTACAGCGGGGCTGTTACAAAAATCCATGACAGTTGCGACTGCTGCGGGATCCAATGTCGGCAAGTCTGAGTCGTCATCAAATATTGACGAAGCAGGAGGCTCATTCTGGTGGAGACACTTCAGCTCTGTTAGTTGCTTCACTACTTTTGTGAGGTGCTGGATCTGCTGTCTAAGTTCCATCGTCGCATCATAATGGTCAGTCTGTACTGATGCATCAGCGGTATGCCGTGAAACCACACCACTCCCACACTGAACACCTGCCTCGCCAGTCTCAACGTGTTGCTTTTGGGACCTCTTTCTCTTTAATTCGGCTTGTTTCTGGTTTTGCTGCTGGATGAACTCGGCCAACAACTGCACCTACAATAAACACCATTGTTAGGGCCAATTTGGAAGGTACACCTTTCTCACACACAGCATGCCTACGACAAGCCCGCGACATAACTTGGCTCCCGTTTTAGAAATTACAGATGATAATTTGTATCGTTGGTGTGTCGTACGCATGCGAGTGGTGTGTTTGAAAAACCCGGCTTTACACACTGGCTAATTTCCGTGGTATTAATGGCGAACATTAATCCCACGGAAATTACAGGCCCACAGATAGGAAACATAATGTATTATAATTACTCGTTTGTCATAGCACAAATGTTGGATAAATTTGGTATCCGGTCGTTTTGCTACAAGTCACAACGTGAAGTAGAAAAATGTGTAAATTTCTCTGCCTTTCTTTACGTGGGTTCGGGTAAAAATAAAACTTTTAGGAGTAAATTGACCTCAAATATTATCGAATATGTCGATTTTTAAATATAGCAAATTGACTAAATTGCCGTGTAGCGAAACGACCGATAACCGTTGTTTGACTTTGTTCAGCAAAAAAAAGATTAGCTGCCAAATGTTGTACTCTTTTAGAAACTACTCAGCTGCTGCTTTGTGTACAACACTGTGTGTTACACATACTAGTTACTAGGTTCCCTACTTCCACATACAATTTACTATCCAATTGGTCTTAAGTATAAGCCGTTACTTCATTTCCTGTCAAAAAATGTAACACATGCAGTCTGTATCTGTCCAACGTTACTGCGGGCGGTAGGTTTTTTGAATTGCGGTCGTTTCGCCTACGTCCAGTTCGCTTACGTCTTAGGTCAGTCCTCTAACGTATTTGGTCAGTTCGCTAACGTCCTATGTGTCAGTTCCCTTAAGTTTTATTTCAATTCACCTACATCTCCCACAAGTCAATTCAAATTCTTTAAATGTAAAAGTGTGTTTTACAATTGTATACCTTCAAATCTTGATGTTAATGTATGTTTTCTTGTCTTCAAGGAATACAATTGGTTTGCCTGGTCTGTTGCCTGTTGACAACGACTTGTAAGAGCGATGTCGAAAACTAGTTTCCTAACCGAGTAGACTAACTGATGGAATAACCCTTTGATGCCTTCGAATAGTTAAGTCGAATAAAGTCCCTTCGAAACTTATGTGCGCCATTTTATGTCCCAGAAGTCAAATCGGCCACAGTAAACATCTGGGCCCGGTTGTTCGAACACTTTGATTTGATTTTGAAATTTCCCATTGTGCAGCAACCAATCAGAAGCGACTAGAAACCGCAAGAAACCCAAACAAACGCTGTATTTTTTATTGTTAGTTTACCTTTCGTCTTTCTTTGCGATTTTACTGTAACGGCTAAAAACTAGACAGACATTCAGACAAGTTTAAGTCGAAACCGAAGAAAACAGAAAACTTTGGAAAAATTTCAATTGTTAAGTTGTTTAACTGGACGCAAATCCTGGGTTAGCGTTGTTCTTTCTTCTGGATTGATATTTCAACATTTAATTCAATTTGAAATGAGTACACAAGGGTTTCGCAGTTTACGAATAAGAAAAGGTAAGAATCGAGTATTAAATTATCAACATCGATATTTCTTACTTATACATACTATTTACAAGTGTGTTATTCTACAAATTCTATAAAGTGCCTATGAAGCCTATTATTCTACCACTATTAAATGTCTTCTCTCCGTTTTCTCGATCTCGAAAATAATGAAAGAATGAAAGAGTCTTTACTTCTATATACGTCAGATATACGTCAGCGAACTGACCTAAGATGTTAGCGAACTGGACGTAGGCGAAACGACTCGTAGGCTAAACAAAGTCAAATAACTTGTTGGTTGCAACAGTTTGTAATCAAAATTGATCAATGAAAGCTACATGTATATCCACACTAGATAACCCACCTCATCTTTCTCCGGATCATCCGTTTTTTTCTTTTTGGCCAAGCTAGCCATGGGTGAACCTTCTGTTGTCCGTTTTGTTCCACTTCCACGTCAAACAGGTGAGCGTTTTCAGGATCTTCTACAAACAGCTTCTCTTGATCGTTGAGATTTGCCACATCATCTGGAACAAAATCAAATAAAATGTTACTTTCAATCGTTCAACCACTGACAGAGGGTAAATTTAATTTCATAACACATCAACCTCAATAAAGAAACTTACCATGTGATGCGATGACCATTGCTTCCAGTACTTTGCCGCTGTGTCTGAGAGCGACAGTTGTAAACTTTGGCGGCTGCAGATCAGTAAATTGATTTTGCGTTTCCTTATCTCTCAACTTTTTGGTCTCCACAATACTAGTGGTTTTATCTGAACTAAAATATACCAGGCACAATTTAGGAACTTTCGTAAGATTTTGAAGAGCCATGATCCTGTTATCGGGTAATTTGTAGATAATGGCAGGACAGCATTTAGCAACGCTACTTAAATAGCTAAAGATCGTTTAAATAGCCAATAAAAATAACTTAAGACAATGGATTTGTTTGTAGGCAGAGAAAAAAATTTCTCACCTTTGCGATAACAGTGGTTTTTAATTAAGACTAAAACTAGAAAACAACCTTTGTTTGTATCGAACAAAGATTACAATTCATTTTGTCCTGAATGCCGCGCTTTCATTGTCGAAGGAAAAAAAAACTGAAACTGCTCGCACGATCAAGAAAACAACAGATGCAATTCATTTTATCTTAGGATAATTTCTGAATGTCGCGCTTTCGTTATCGAGCAAAAAATAAATGGCTTATCTGACACTGCTCTCGCGATCAAGATTGCGATTCATTTTGTCCCACTGGGTAACATTTTAGAAGTGGTTTTGACTACCAGCGGGAAAAAATTCTCACCTTTGCGGTAACATGTTTTTTTTCAAAAATCAAGTTTTTATTGAGAACAACTTTTGTTCACTGCTCTCAATCAAGATTACAATTCATTTTCATTGTCGAACGAAAAAACCCTTGCTATCTAACAGTGCTCGTGCGATGAACAAAAACATTACTGTTTATTTTAAGGTGACTCCATACAGTTGTATAATAATAATAATGACTGCGTGGGTTCATTACTACAGTCTGTTCACAGACGTTGATTTTTGATACTGGGCGATAGCGGGCACGAAACACGCGCTCGAGTGCGGAGTGTGATAACGAGTGCGGAGCGCCCCCCCCCCCCCCCCCCAAAAAAAAAGGAACCGAAAAGCCGTTTTCCTCCAAAGAAGTTCACGCTCGTTAAAGCGCTCGAGCGTGCTCTTCGCGCCCGTTATCGCCCAGTATCTCGTGAAAAAAATGAAAGGAACGTCTGTGAATACACTATGATTATACAATCTTTAGGAATCTGCTTGTTTGAATCTTGCTTATCTGATACTGCTTGCGCGATCCAGATTGGATTAATTTTGTCCCAGGATAACTTTTTAAAAGTTATTTTGACTACTGACGGGAAAAAAATTCTCACCTTTGCGGTGAAGGTGTTTTTTTTTAAATCAAGACTTTATTGTGAGAACAACTTTTGTTCACTGCTCTCAATCAATCTGGGCGATATCGGGCACGAAGCGCGCGCTCCAGCGTGGCGTGTGATAACGAGTGCGGAGCGCCCCCAAAAAATAGAACCAAAAAAGCCTTTTTCCTCCAAAGAAGTTCACATATGTTTTTTTTTCTCGCGCTCCGCGCTCGTTATAGCGCTCGAGCGCGCGCTTCGTGCCCGCTAAAAGTTATTTTGACTACTGACGGGAAAAAATTCTCACCTTTGCGGTGAAGGTGTTTTTTTTTTTTTAAACCAAGACTTTATTGTGAGAACAACTTTAGTTCACTGCTCTCAATTAATCTGGGCGATATCGGGCACGAAGCGCGCGCTCGAGCACGGCGTGTGATAACGAGTGCGGAGCGCCCCCAAAAAATAGAACCAAAAAGGCCTTTTTCCTCCAAAGAAGATCACATGTTTTTTTTTTCTCGCGCTCCGTGCTCGTTATAGCGCTCGAGCGCGCACTTCGCGCCCACATAAAGTTATTTTGACTACTGACGAGAAAAAATTCTCACCTTTACGGTGAAGGTGCCTTTTTTTTTTAAATCAAGACTTTATTGTGAGAACAACTTTTGTTCACTGCTCTCAATCAATCTGGGCGATATCGGGCACGAAGCGCGCGCTCGAGCGCGGCGTGTGATAACGAGTGCGGAGCGCCCCAAAAAAATAGAACCAAAAAAGCCTTTTTCCTCCAAAGAAGTTCACATTTTTTTTTTCTCGCGCTCCGCGCTCGTTATAGCGTTCGAGCGCACGCTGCGCGCTTGCTATCGCCCAGTATCTCTTGAAAAAATAAATAAACGTCTGTGAATACACTTTGATTATACTATCTTTAGGAATCTGCTTGTTTGAATCTTGCTTATCTGACACTGCTTGCGCGATCCAGATTGGATTAATTTTTTCCCAGGATAACTTTTTAAAAGTTATTTTGACTACTGACGGTGAAAAAATTCTCACCTTTGCGGTGACGGTGTCTTTGTTTTTAAATCAAGACTTTATTGTGAGAACAACTTTTGTTCACTGCTCTCAATCAAGATTACAATTCATTTTCAATGTCGAACGAAAAAAACCCTTGCTATCTGACAGTGCTCGTGCGATGAACAAAAAAATTACAATTTATTTTAAGGTGACTCCATACAGTTGTATTATAATAATAACTGCGCGCGCTGATTACTTCAGTCTGTTCACAGACATTGATTTTTGATACTGGGTGATAGCGGGCACGGAGCGCGCCCTTGAGAGCAGAGTGTGATAACGAGTGCGGACCACCCGAAAAAAATTAACCAAAAAAGCGTATTTCCCCTAAAGAATTCCACATACGTTTTTTATTCTCGCGCTCTGCGCTCGTTATCGTGCTCGACCGCGCGCTTCGCGCCCGCCATCGCCCAGTATCTTGCGAAAAAAATAAACGTCTGTGAACAGACTATGATTATACAATCTTTAGGAATCTGCTTGTCTGAATCTTGCTTGCTTGTTAAAACTTCCAAGAATGACGAGTTTGTAAATTTCATGCAATGAATTGCCTCAAACGCCGAGTAAACAAACCTCCTTGTTTCGAAAGTTCACGGGCTTATATTATCGAACGAAAAAAAAAAATTGCAATCTGACATTGCTAGCGTGCAACTCTTGTTATTTTAATGAAATTTAACACCTCAGGAGCTATTTCTGTTTACAAACATAGTACATGTGACGAAATATTTTTTACATTTAATAGCGAAACGAAAGCTAAGGATCTTTACTTCAAAAAAGTGTATTGATATGTATAAATTAAATCTTAGTTACAATATTGAAAAATCGTCTATTGGACATCAGGGGCAACAAGATCTTCTGTTCCTGGACGGCAGAACTCCCTAATTTCTTTGAAAAGGTAGTCAGCCCTTTCACGACTGATCCCTTTTGGGGTAATTACAGGTGGTAAACATCCAGGTTGTGGTATATTCTTTTCACTTTTAAGAATTTTCAGGGCCTTTTCCTCAGATGACCAGTACTGTTTGCAAAACACCATTCCAGGAAAATCTTTGTCAAAGCGGAAGTGTTGGTAAGTTTTTATCTGGGGAATCTTCTTGAAAAATGTCTCAAGGTACGACATCCAGTCGTAAGTTGGAATAAGCACTCTTCCATTGTGAAGTCCAACCAATTCAGCCGTATTCACTGACGCCGAATCCTCTACAGCCTTTGCTATATCAAATAGCGATGAAATAAATGTTTTCCTGGTCCTTTGCTTGCACCAATCTGGCGCAAATTTTGTATGTCCCGCAAGTAAAAAATTGTATTCAATGGCGTGATGTAGTCCGTTCATCACTCTCCAAAGATAATACCATATGCGTTGTTCTTATTTTGCGCCCCGCAGTTATCGGCGTGTATTTGCGCCAATGTTTCTCCAAGCCCATGGCGCTCAAAATAGTAGTGGACGTATGAGATCGTGCTGTTTGCGCCTTTTCCCGTGAGAACGATTTCGTCAATTAAAAAGTTAACTTGCCTAGGTATGGCCTTGCAGCAGATTCCAAAAAGACCGCACTTACGCGGGGTCTTAAAATAAATCGGGCCAGGCTGGTAAGGGTCGGCAGGGTAGTGAAGCTGCTGGGCATAATCATAGGAGTAGTGGACTGTTCCTTCTAGAGTGCACGGTGCACGTTTCTCGGAAAAGTCAACATCTTTCAAGTGTTCGGTGAGGGCATCCTTTGTTGTCTTACAGCAGTTTTTATAGAAATCTCTTTCCCCCGCAGCTAGCCTCAAGTGAACTTATTGCTGTTTAACAACTTCCGCTTTCTGCGCTTCCGGTAAATTTGCTGATTTCAGAATTTGATTATTGTTCTTCTGGCAAGTCCAACAGAGATCTGATGCTGGTCGCATAATCACAATAAAAGGGCAAAGTTGGCTCCACAAGTCACAGAACTTTGAGTAGCCAACGGCTACTCGGCCATCAGCAGCACACACATCTTGGTAAGTTTTCCAAAGTCGGGACTTTGTCATGGAACTTGGCAGCAATTTCACATTGATTCTCTTGAAGCCAGGAACACGACCGGGAAGTAGAAGGGCTTGCTCTTCGGCGACATTCATTATGAACTTAACGACGCGTTCAATGGTTTCAGCACTGAAGGCGGAGCTAGGTAGACGTTTCTTGTTGCCGTGAGTGCGAAGCGATAATCCATTCTTTCTGTAATGTTTGACAAGACTGTAAAATCTGGTCTTGTGGAGACGATGCATGAACAGAAAAGTTTTAAGACATATTCGGTGGCCGCGAAAATAGAAAGGCATTCTGGTACGCTGCCGCTTTTTCTCTGCTCTTTCTGAGTTGCTGACTTCGTCGCAGTTTATGGCGCTTTGAATCATCCCTAGGATTACCAGATCGAGTTCAGTTGAGGAAAGTTCAGCACAGTTGTTTCTGCAATCGATGATGTCCTCAAGTCGAATAGTAGAGCTGCATGAAGTTCCTTTATCACCGTGAGTACAACCACACGTTTTACCCACAAAAGCCTCCACTTTCGATCGTTCAGATGTGTCAAACTCCGAAACTCGAACTCGAACTCAATATCAACCTCTTGATCTGTTTCATTATCGCTGCTGTAGTCAGAACTGCAGTCGTCGTCATCTTGATCATCCTGTTCATCAACCGGTCTGGCGTTAAAATAATCTTCTGCTACGGATTCTAAATTGTTATCGCCCGTAAGAAAGTATGAAAATTCCTGATTTTGAGATTGCATGGTAAGCTTTTAACTATGACGTTGGCCGATAGATTACGAATATTATTGTGGAGTAATTCTTTGCGTGTGTAAACGTTTGGAGTGTAGAGAGACAATGGACGTAACTATGGAAACCAAAAACAAGTGAATGCGCGCAAAGCACCAATGAGCATCGATCGAAATATCGTGCTCGATCGCTTGTGAAAAATCCAAGAGGCCGTATTATTTTCTCTGTTTATTTATGTTTCAAAGAGGGAAACAGATTTTATTTCCCTCTAGTCTGCTTTCCGTGTAGATTTTACTCAAAACATCCAACAATGTAAGAAGCTTATCAAAGCAAGTAACCAAGTAAGCTTCCTTTGTACAACGTAAGCTTAATCTAGCGTGTTATGTTTTATCGTGCTAAAGGAACAAAGGAACTTAGCGTGTTAAAAAAACAAAGGAGTCTTGCGTGTTAAAGAAACAAAGCTCTACCGTGTTAACCAAATACCAACAAAGGCCAAAAACACGCTATTGTTTTTACTTGCATATCCGCACGTTAAGCGTGTCGTGTCAGAATCGTGCGAGCGTGTTATATCGTGCCGTGTGCGTGCGTTGACCTTATTCCCTGAAATCCCGTGGAGGGTCACAATTTTGCACGATACACATTGCACCATCACTCAAGACATGTTGATTAAAGCTACGAATTTTTCTGTACTCACTTTGAATATTTAATTTATTGATTCCTGATAAAACCCGCACTAGTCTAATACTTCCCAAACCGTGAATTATTTCTATTACATTCGGTTATTCCAGAAAGAATCTACACTCCCCCCCCCCCCCCTCCCCACCGACAGATGGCAAGATTGTTTGACCCCTCCGCCCGGATTTCCTGGCCTGCTAGACCCCCCTCCCGCCTAGATTTCCAAGCCCAGAGACCACTCCTGCCCGGATTTCCAATAAATTTTTTGGAAGCCCTAAAATTACAGGTAATGAAAAAAATACATGTAATCGGATTCAGGAGATTCTAATGTCAAAACTGTGGTGATGAGTCCTATAAATTGGTGAAACATTTTAATAAAAATAAGACCAAATCCAAATGAAATTTTTCTATAAAGCCAGTTCCTTAAATAACTGCTTTGATTTTGCCACCGTATTTTCTCAATTAAACACCCCCAGCATTTATTTCAAACTTGGCCTAGTGGACCCGGCGTTTCTTTGAATCAGCATTTTTTTCTCGTCCGCCATTTTTTGAGAAAGGGTTATTATTCGTTTTTCTTGGCAGCTGTGTACCTTGCCCTTAAATCTTAAGTTTATTATACCACAAATAAACGTTTGAGGGCTTACTTACATCTTCCTCTATTATACCTGCGTTTATTCGGGGCCCGGCATTTAATCGAGAAAATACGGTATTAGTATTTTCCAGGCTTCACAGTTTCTTCAAAGTGTTGTTGCAAATACAATTCTTTCATGCAAATTTTGTGTGAAATGTAATTCAATCACGCACTGTTTATTCATGATCATGAATCCCAAATATTTGTTCGAAAGGTCACAACTTTTTAATGAAACTTGTATTTCCTTGAATGAAAATGTCTTTCCTTTGAATAAAAGAGTTAAACGCTTTTAAGAATTCAGTGATTTTCTGCTTCTGGAAGGCTTGGCGATTTAGTTATCCTAATTGCAGCACGGAGCGCTACCGTCTGCGAATTATGTTATAAACATCACAAAATAATATTTCAATTCAGCAACCTGCTTTATTATATCTACTGTTTTCTAAAATTTCCGACTCTTCCTGTGTATATAAAATGCCATTCTCATCCGTACAGATTATTCGCAATCAAAAAATCTTGAATGCAAACTTTATTTCAGAAGGTGCTATTTAACTTAATTATATTTACTAGCGTGCCTTTACCGTGATTACTGGCTTCATGAAGAAAACAACGAACAAGTTTAATTGCAATTTGCCTTTAAACAGGAAAAAGGACAACAAATTCTCCTAGTTGAAAGTTTTATTCAAATATCTATTAGTTTAGTCTCAAGAGCAAAACGCATTAAATTATCGTATTGAGGAAACTGTCAGAAACGCAAGGAAATTTGTTTAGTACATGTCAAAGAATTTCTTGTGTGGCTGAGTTTTCTACATATTTCTTAAAATCAACTGATAACACAAATACGCAGTCTATGAAATGTTTCTTACAAAGTAAACGGACATTCAAAAATGTTATTTTCTTTACCGTAGTTTTCCAGGAATGCTTGAAAATTCTTAGTAAAGTCTGCCGCTTCGCGCTTCGAGATGTCCCGTTTTGTGATAAATCACAGGATCCTCATAGGAAGATTCCATTGCTTTCAGCTCTCTAACCGCCACTTCAGAGGCATACAATTCATCTTAAGGACTTTTTCTTTCCATTTCGATGTCTTAAAAGGCGTGTTTACATTTTGGTAATGGAAAATGAACGTCTGAAAAATTGAAGTGTAGATTACAGAAGAGGCCATATATTTCTTTGAAATCGAAAGTTTTCTCCGAGTGACAAACCAGTTCTCTCTAGTCCCCCTTAAAATCCAGACGTGCTCAGTAGACAGATTCTGATTGGTTTAACCTTCCTGAAGCCTTTTATAACAATAGGGGACAAAAATAACTTTCTAGGGGAGACAGGGGCGAGTTCGCATACACTAAAATATGCGTGCATAAATTTGCATGCAAAATCATGACACAAAATAACAAGGAAAACCGAGCCCCTTTTTTAACCTCATGCCGCTTCGCGCATGAGTTAATAACATTAATTTATATAGTGCTATTCAGCTAATCTTCCATAGCGCTTTACAATCATGCTGTGGTAAAAACTAAAATCTAAAAATAACAAGATAACTTTACAGTTCTTAAAAATATTAATACACATGATAAAAAAAATTAAAGTTAAAAATCAAAAATTAAAATTGAACTAAAAATTAAAGTTAAAAGTCATAAGTTTCTTTAATATAAATTATATAGATAGCCTGAGCCTAACAGTGTCGCTCTCTAAACAAGCTTAATAACTAAGGTGACACGTAACTAAGGTGAAAGGGCGGAAGCACAAGAATTAAGATTGACAACCGGGCTATTTTTGAATTTTAGCAATTCTCAAAAACAGTATTACCCGACCGTCTGCACAGTACATTTAGACCGTACAAAAGTTCACAAAAACAACTGGAATAACTAGTAAATAAAATACAGTTGTTGCTTGTCAAAAATTGCCCGAGAAACTGATTTGGAAATCAAAATTGCAAAAAATACACAAAATATTTGCATAAGGCCACGCGAGTGAAATTACAACTAAGACTTACATAAAATTCAAGTCTTGTTTTGTTTACATAATGAATGAATAAAGACAAAAATGGACAACACAATCTTCTTTCGAAAAATTTTATTCAAATCTCCATAATGATATTAAGTTTCTGTTTAAATGCAAAACGCAAATGAGCATGGGTTCTATGAGTATGGGGTTGTGCAGCCGGGCCTTTGGCCCGGCGAGTGCTCCGCTAAAAAGATGAGTTTATAAATTCTTAATATATATATGTATGTATGTATGTATGTATGTATGTATGTATGTATGTATGTATGTATGTATGTATGTATGTATGTATGTATGTATGTATGTATGTATATAGGCTAAACGTATCAGCTTAGCTCTCTGAACAGAAAGCCGATGATAAGCTTTAACTAAGCTAAGGTGAAAGGTCTGAAGCAGATTGACGACCGGGCTATTTTTCAATTTTAGCAATTCTCAAAAGCAATATTATGCAACCATGTGCACAGTACATTTAGACCGTACAAAAGCTCGCAAAAACTTGATCTAGTATAACTAGTATGATAATTTCCGAGTAAAATACACCTGTTGCATATCGAAAATTGCCCGCGAAACTGATTTGGAAATCATAATATTACAAAAAATACACAAACATCTTTGCATAAGGCGACGTGAGTGAAGTTAGAACTATAAAACCCAAAATCTTGTCTCGTTTATGTAAAATCACTTTTCAATCTATGTAATAAATGAACAAACACGTAAAACTAAACAACACAATGTTCTCTTGAAAAATTTTATTCAAATATCCATTAGTTTATGTTTCAAAGCAAAACGCATACCATTTATAGCGCATTGAGGCCCAGCTGTATGTCTTCAATAAAATTCAATACATCTGAATTTGAGCATGTTGTATAAACATTTCAAAATTAATGAGAACACAAAGAAAAAGTCAATCACAGATTGATATCAACATAAATTCCCATCGAAAAATGTAATTTGTTTTACCTCGACTGCTTGGAAATTCTTTTATCTCCGCTTCTTCAGTTCTAAAAACCGTAGAAGAAATATTGCCCCGCAGTGATAAAAACATATGAAGTTCCTCGAAGCAAGATTTTATCCTTAGATCTTCTTTTTCCACTAAAGCGGCTTCTGAGTATCCCTTAATTAGTATCCCTGTCTTGAGTAGCAAACCGCGAAAAAATGCAGGGAAAAATGATTTTCGAAACGGTTTTCCCCGCTATTATGATTTTGCAAAAGTGTTTGCTGCAGCTAACGTGACATCGGCTGTGCAGCCATGCAAAAAAACAAAGCCTCTCTTTGGTTTCAAAATAGCTAAGATCCCGGATGATGCGTGACATCATATGCGCATGTTTTGCGACATCGTATGTGCCCGCGAGCTAGCCCTACCCAACAGACACACATGTACGGACGCGTCCGAGAAACATTCCGCAAGCAGTGACCATGAAAAATGACGGACATTGGTTCTCTTCATTCGGCCCACGAGGGGTCTACTAAAAATAGCTACCGATAGGGATGGGGATTTTTGAAGACTAACAGGCAAGTCATTCCATAGTCTTGGCACTTATGCAAGGTCCTTAAGTAAGCAAAAATATTCAAGAAATGTCACGCAAGTCACGCAAGGCAATTTTTCGTAACACAATAATAAGGTTAACAATGAAGTTGAAGATAATTAATTTTTGCATTCATTCTTTCTTGTAGAAAAGTACTAGTTTTCTCTTGGAGAGGGCTCGCCTGAAAAGGGGCAAACCCCCCCCCCCCCCCCAAACCCCCGAACAGACATATGTGCCCCAGGACCCATACTGAAAAATCATAGCCCCATTCCTGATTAATTATTGCTTTCTACTCATTAAGGGGCCAATTACATGGTGAATTTCAGCACAGTAGCTAGTCGTGCTGGAATTTTGTTGCGATTACATGACAAATTTCAGCTCGACCTGACAGCCCATGCCGCCATCTTGTTTCCTTGAAAACCAAATCATTGCGCATGCCCAAGTGCACTCTCTACCCAGGTGACCTCGCTTTTCAGCCCAGGCTGAAATTTTATTCTGATTACATGAAGTTTTTTAGCCCATTTGCCCGGGCTTAAATTTCCAGCCTGGTTTAAAAAACCGGGCTGAAACTTTCTTCGTGTAATCGAAAACGTCGTTTTAAGAAGATTTGTTCAAGAAACTGGGCTGAAATCTCATCGGCCCCTAAGTATATTTATTTTATTTATTGTTTTCTGTGTAGTGATCTGGTTGAGCATTTAACTTTAAATACAAAAATTAAAGCAAATCAAGTCAACATTACATGGTTAACATTTCTCTGATTCTTTTTTTTTTTTTTTGCGTTGTAGCACTATTGAACACCTTCTCCCTCTGTTCCTTACAATGTTAAAAGACGAGGTAAAGTATACAGTATGTTAATCCACTTCCTCAAAGAACTTTTCATGTTTTATTACAAAATACCACAGTGACTGCTTTTTTCACATTTTCATTGGGAAGAAGAAAAATGGCACAGTCAAATGTATGTGTGCCAGGGGATCAAGTTTGACTGCATGTGCCACATAATGAAGGATTTAAAATTAATGCATATGCTATTCTAAAAAATCAAATGTAAGATTTTTACACCAAAGATCATGTTTTTGGCTGACAGCCTCCATATTAACTATTTAGGTACAAAACGTACATAAAAGTTATATATGTAAGTTTTTACCTAATGTAAGAACTTAAAAACTGAACTATTAAGGTACAAAACGTACATACAAGTCATACATGTAAGTTTTTACCTAATGTTAAGGTGGCTCGACTGGATTTTTCGGGGGCAATACCCTCCAAGTTTGAGCATTAACTACGACACCATTAACAATGCTATGGACAAATCGTCACCACAGGTGTAATAGATAAAGATTAAAGTTTGTTAAGACCAGTGTGAAATTAACATCGGAGTTGCCATAGCAACGTAATGACACCATGACTTTTTTTCTATCTGTCGTATTTCTTGACACCAGGAGATTTTTTCGGAAATCACTTAAGGTAGCTTGTACCTCCTATAGCTGCCTCAAATATGGCAAAGATTGAACAAATTCTATGAGAGCATTTTTGAAATTTTGGGGCTGAAGTTTTGGCGTTTACAAATACAGTGAAAAGCACACTGTCGACATAATTGGCTAATATCTAAAGATCAAAGGGCTCTTAAAGCCATCTCGTTAAAGCGTTAGAACGTGTGGTTAATAAAAACAAAATAGAAGAATTGATAGTGAATATGGTAAAGATGCCGTTGTAGCGCACCTTTAGATTAAGTCTACTTAAAATACGTACATGAAAACATCACATGATGCATATTAGCCAATAGAAATTTATGTTCACGAAATGGGCTTTACATTTTCAAAAAAAAAACAACTTTAACATAAAAGGCTGATCAGACAGCAAATTTGTTCGATTTCTTTTAATAAGATATGCCCGATATTTCGGTTAGACAAAACTAACCTTCATCAGGGGCTAGGAAAGCTTAGTGAAGATGGAAACAAACGGTTACAATATTTAAAATGGGCTAAGATAAATTGCTGGCACACGATAGGCTAATAAACAAGTAACGGTCCAGCTATATATTGCTACTGTTTGTTCTAGTGGTCCTTGCATTTTTACAGAAGTTATTTACATTTTCACGCTAGTAACTAAAATGGGGTCCTATTATTTGGTTATACAATAGACGTGTTTAGAAAATGTTATAGGCTGGGCCTTATCATCATCATTATTATTTTTTTTTGCAAAAGGAGGGGAACCCGTGCCCCTCTGCTAACAACTTCTCTGTACAGCATTGGGGGATCTTTTCTCATCAGTGCTCCACTTTTTCAAGACCAAAAGCCAGAATAATCCTCAACTTCGACGACTAAGGAGAGCTTTTTTTCACAAGATTTGGTGCCGTTTTTTCACCACAAGCAAGAAAGCGTCTTGTAACCATCTGTCTTCGCTTTGGTGAGTGCGTGCTTTTCAATTTGGGTTTTGGTCTCGCGAGTTTTCTCGCCCTCGCGTTACGTGGAGATGGCCGCGCGTACCGCACACCAGCCGTTCGCCCACACTAGAACTTACTGTCCGCTTGATAGTGGAGGAAAACCTGGATCTTGACTCGCTCAGTATAGCGCAGTCGTTACCGAACTTTAAGGAAGAAATCGTTGGGACAGAATCGGCCACGCGGTTGGCGGCATCGGGCTTTGACTGCGAAAGCCGCGTTATCCCTTTACGCCTTTTACGGCAAAAAGCACTACACGTGTCATGCTTCATTCCCGTTGAATTCCCCGATGAAAACCTGCTACAACTCGTGGAACAATACGGCGACCTCAAAGCGCGAGCAGTCCGCCGGCTTTGCTTCAAAGCTACGCGCACATCGAGAACGGCATCCGTGTCGTAGAATTCACACGTTAACAAAAGGCAGTGCCACGCAAATAAGTCACTCAAGGGCCCGAGTTATTTTTTTAAGTACACTGGCCAGCCAATACTATGCTACCGGTGCCAGTCTTCCGAGCGCGTTGTTAAAGACTCCCCGAAGGCGAAACGCCGCGAGGCGAACCGCGAGGCTCCAGTGCCCGGAGGGGGGACACCAGAGGCCTCCCGACCCCCACTACAGCAACCAGCAACGACATTCCCCCTGTAACCACAATAGGCCATTTGCACGACAGCGTCATTTGACTACAACTACCAGAACTCATTTCGTTTTTCCTTTCTTATTTAAATTTTTTAATCCCAGTGAGGTTTAAATAACAAAGGTCCTAATTTGCACTACAAAACAAAAAAATGAACCTCCGTGCGACCCTTCTCCAGAAACTGCCGGCCACCCCCTATTACCGATGCCGTGAGCGTAAGCGTGAGAAGTCCTGTCTCGTGGTAATTTAAATACAACAGATGATCACACGCGTTTGGCGGAGATCAAAGATCTCCTAAAAACGCCATCATTCGCAGTAAAAAACAGTGGATAAAGCTGGGGGAAAAACCGACCAAGTATTTCCCGGGAGTATTTCTACCAGCTTGAAAATCAGCGACAAACACGCGACTCAATTTCAGAGTTGCGTGCCAACAATTCAATCGTGACTTCCGATAAAAATATTCTTCGCGAATGTCGCGATTTTTATCGTAACCTCCATTCGGCTGAACAAGTTTATTTATCTAGCCAAGACTGGCTTTTAGACCAACTGGATAAAACTCTGGCATCTGAAGACCAGGAGAAATGCGAAGGTGACCTCACACTCTTCGAATGTCAATGTTTTGTAATAACGAAATATAATATCCAATTTATTCAACACTTTTGAACAGTTTTATGGTAAAATATTTATTGATTTCAAAGTTGCGTTTGTGAGTTTATTTTTAGAGATTTGAATTTACAAAATGGTAATTAGATGACGCCGACCCGGGACTTTGCCATTATTTCTACGCCAATTTACAATGCGCAGTTTACAGCTTGAGGATAATAATTTGATAAATACTAAAAAATAAACTGTGGAAAAACGTAAGAATTCACTAGCATCCGTGAGATTTTCAAAACAGATCACCATATCTGTACAAGCCATGTCGGGATGCAATCCCGAACGCCATTATGAAACAACGGATCAGGAGGTTCTTCAAGCTCCAAGAAACACTACTCAAAAACAGAATAAAACAAGGAGCTAAAACATAAACTGCAAGAAGTCATTATTCCAGTAGAGATACGGCAGCTTCAGACTTTGATCTTGGACACTCACATCCGTGATAAAGATCCACTTTCTCACAAGTCTTGCACACCGCAGACTTAGACACTAAATCACCGGCTGAGAGATTGGAGGCTCAGAGACCGGACGAGAGAAAGCGGCGGAAATCGAGCCTCAGAGATTGACTGATCCAAGCATATTCATAACAATTAACAAAAACTACAGCCGATCGCTACTTATCTTGCAACAAAAGTTAGCCAAAGACGCTCCAACATATGCCAAGAGAACTAGCATAACGAAGGCATAGACTGGAAACAATAATTCTATAAATGGCAGTGAGTGTGCACAGCATGTAAACTGACCTCCTGTCATTAAAGAGATTTATATCCCAAAGATAAGAGTCATACAATACATCGAGCATTTGTCACATCTCTATTTTGGTGATCAAAGGGGAACAAATATCTCGTAGACCTTCTTGGGAAAGCTATTCTAGAGGTTTCTTTATACATTATGCAACTAGCGGGAGTCGTGTTTGGCCTGTCACTTTTATAATACTGATATTCTCAAATTAATATATGTATCATATGTTTAATAGATAAAATACTACATGTAAAGAAAGCCAAATTTAAAAAACGTGAAAAGTATGAAAAGTATGATTTTCTAGTACTTAGGAAACAAAACTCTTTCACCCCTGACCAAGTTAACTTTAAATATATATAACCAGTTATTCAGATTCCCGTTTTGGCGATTATAAATGGCCAAACACAATAACATACGAGAGGAAAATAGTTAACAACTTCAAAGCTATAGCACACGCACTTTTTCTTATCAATTACTACCACAAACAGACTCAGTAGATGGGGTTAAACGGATGTTGAACTATGTTTATTCAAATTGATACTGCACAAGAAACAACACCCTAAACCGGGTGAGGGGTGGGGGGGGGGGTTGCTCTTGCTTTCACAAAGGATAACACAGGAATGAATGATCATGACAGTGGAACGCTCAAAAAGGTCTTATCTGAATACATGCATTCCAAAGATATCCATAACGGAAACTAGTGTAGTAATTAACCCTTTTAACATATCTATGATAAAAACACTCAATTACTACCACAAACAGACTCAGTAGATGGGGTTAAACGTATGTTTATTCAATAAACCGCCAAACCCAAAGGGGAAAAAGAATAAAAAAAGGGTTTGAGAAGAAGAAGTTACGATGTGGGAGAGAGTCTGGTTGTGATAGAATGGAGAATTTTAAAGTTATTTTCGTTGGAAAGAGTGAGATAGATTAAATATGCGTCACTCTTCTAATCGCCATGCGATTTAATAAAAGCTGTAGGCGCTCGATTACAAAAAGCAAATGTAGCGCCTCCGCGACGAAAACTGTGCGAGGAATACTGTGTGAGGAATACTGTGCGGGATTAAACCTAATGGCTGAAAGAGCATTATACTGGTGAGCCAAGATAGGCCTGTACGATCCCCGAGATTGACAAACGAATAATGGTGAAGAGGGCGACAATTGTACACTAGCTAAATACTGCCTAAGCGCGGTGACAGGACAAAGGGGCGAACCGGGAATAAACGGCAAGGGAATTTCTAAAACCCGCTCCCGAAACTGGAGTGTCTTAGTGCGCGTGATGCGCAACAAAACCCCTTGCGGTGTGAAAGTCATGCTAGATAGTGTCAAAAAACACGCCTGGAAATCGCCAATTTCAGACTACTAAATTAGAGATACGTAAAAAAGAAAAGAAGGCTACTAAAAATAAAGCACGCATGCAGACGTGCAAATGATTATCTAAATCGAAAAGACGGGACAATTGTAAAAGGATCTCAACAGTGATCGGTTCTTTTCGTGCGACACAATCACCCAAGATCCGACGCACCGCTCGTTTGGCAAGATAAACGTCATATTAAATCGTCAAGAAAGGCAAAACTGGCACCACACGAGCGGTTAATATGTGAAATAATGCTCAAATAATTAACGATCGAACGGTATGACGTTAAAGAACGTGTCAAAAAAAAAAAACTAAATAAAGCAAATAAACGGATTTGGAAACTGGGAAAGGCAAGAAATCGAAATATTGGCAAAACAATAAATATGTTCGCATATAGCATCTCATAGAGCGCTTTGTGGAGTCGCGAAAAGCATGGACCTGGATAGTTCCTAAATAATGCTGCAAAGCGTCGATGTGATCTGCGAGATAAAATTGAAAAACAGATTGAAAGAAAGAAAAATCAATAAACTTAATAAGGATCTATGAAAATAAATGGAAGTAGCTACTTAATATACATTAAAAACGAACATAGAGTCGCTAGGAAATACTTGGGTAAGGTTCAAGGTAGCTACGGCATGCTGCAAATAGTCTGAGTACGAGGAGTCTAAGTGAGAACGACTCAACGCATCCGCTAAAACGTTAGACTATGACTTCCCGCTAATGTAACGCGCAGATAAACGGATATTGTTAAGAGACAGCAACAACCAAATTTCACGTAGACAACGCTGCATGAAGGCGTTCGTTGAACGTTGATTGTTCAGTGCGTATACGCTGACCTGATTGTAAGCAGTTCGAGCTGGTTAATGTTCAAATATTGACTAGCAATAAAAGGAGGAAACTTGGCATGGAAGAATTCCCCAAAACACACTGCACCACAAGCATCAAGACAAGCATCACATGCCAACAGTTCTGGATCGACACAGTAATGGCGGTCGGAATTGTTGCTCTTGTTTCACAAAGGATAACACAGGAATGAATGATCGTGACAGTGGAACACTCAAAAAGGTCTTATCTGAATACATGCATTCCAAAGATATCCATAACGGAAACTAGTGTAGTAATTAACCCTTTTAACATATCTATGATAAAAACACTCAATTGCATCACCTTCCTGACTCTTCAACGAACCAGATACAAACACGAATAAAAAGTCAGAAAAGATTGTTTGTGAAGCAAAGTAACAGGTGAAGTTAAATCGAATTTAAGAACTCTACTAACTTACCGTTTCCTAAACACAGATTTTAAAAGCCCGTAATCGTCACACTCGTCGGACTCCATCCTCAAACACGTGCAGACTGCACAATCGGTCAAACTCGAAACGCAACATTCATATATTTTCCAACTAGGGTTGAGTGAGGCATGAAGTGGAACTTGAAGACAGTTTGGACAATAAAGTTTATGTTTCGTGTTTTTGTTTCGTGCCATTTTAAAGTTATTTCTGCTTCTTTTCTTTCTTTGTTTTTTGTTTTTTTTGGTAAAAATCGTAAGGAATTCTTTTTCTGTTTTTTTTTTCATCCGCATTTTGTTATCCGCATTTTAATATCCGCCGTCCGCCATCCGCCATCCGCCGCCATCCGGTCCTCATTTTACAGAACGGTGAACTCTCATAACTCATAACTCTCATAACAGTGAACTCCTAGACGACCGGCACAACAGTCATTTGTATTCCCGATTCAACTCCAGACACGTCCTCAAAAGAACCAGAGACTGTTATCATAATACTGATACGTTTTTACAACAAGGTACAATAATTCACTCACTAGTTTTCTCGTTGTTTATGTTCATATTGGCGCCAGAACAGCAACCATAACTATGGGAACTATACAACCTCCGGTCAGGAAGTAAAATTGCAGTTTAATACCGATGCCTTGGATTTTATTTATACTTCACCAGAAATCCGCAAACATTTCCTTCCAGCAGAAATTTTAGCTGTCTCCGCGACCCGCAAAATATCCTTGTGCACGGTAGCTAAATTAACAAAACTATGACGTCTTTCCCATACTATTGCATAATCAAACCGTAATAGCAATGAATCAAAATTGAACAAACGCAATTTTGCTTTGCCATATCGCTCATATTAAAACACAAACTTTGCCGTCCCATTTAACTTTCTTAAAACGTCTCCATTCGTAAAAATACACCGTGAAATTCTCAAACTGCGTTTGCCAAAAAAAAAAACGCAAGGCAGCTTAAATGGCTTTACGACAAATGATTGAAACTGATAGGTAACGTGAGATATCGAAACTTAAGAAGAACTTAATACCTTTGCGGTAACGTAATGTGAGATATGACAAGTTCATCACAAGTTTTGACATCCCGATACCCAAGGGAAATTAACAATAGGTCCGGGGGTGCTCCCCAAAAATTTTAGGAGCAGTATGTGACGCCCTTCTTGAAATCCTAACCGGTTTAACCAACCATATCCTCAATGCCCTAATATAGCTTCTATAAAGAAGAAACAACTAACCCCCCCGGACAAAAGTCCACAAAAATTTGTTAACAACTTTTGTCCCCATATTCTACTGACTCCTATATCTCGTTTCGCGCGCATGCGCTTTAACGAGATAAAAACGATGCGCTTTGGGAATGTAGTTTCATCTCATAGTAGTTTGATTCCATTTAAATTGTGTTTGAAAAAGTGAGGGGGATTGCTTTAATTGGCCAATTGCGAGAAAGAAGGATTTGATTAACATGCGTTCAGCCGCTCTTTTTGCCATTTTTGTATGTAATTTGGTGTACATCTACAAATGTGATGATAATTTGGAAACTGCTTGATAATTTTTTTTAAAAATTTGACAATCTCGAGATTAATCGTCACTTTATATGGCCTGCAAGTTTCAAGGACATTGAAAACATGTAAGGCAATAAAATAGGGTCTCCAATGTACCAATTTTTTCCCCCGCGGATATCGTGTTTACAAGTTTATTCACGGGTATTGTTTTCAAGTTTCATATGCATGTGCACAACTTTAGCAAAAAAACTCATTTGCATGGAGCAAAATGCTCAATTGCTTTGTGAAGAATTTTCCGAAACATGCTAATAACTGGCTTGAGAATTGCAATAACATCACGCACTCGATGTCACGCTATTATGTGGGTCTAGACTTTTATCCTGCTCTGTTGTTCTGTGGAATAATACCTTTTTTGTTTTCTGGACATAGAGACCCTTGACATGGCTGCATTACAGTGTAATAGCATGACGTCCAGTGCGTAATGTTGTAACAATTCTCAAGCCAGTTATTAGCATATTTCGGAAAAGTCTTCGGAAAGCAATTGAGCGTTCTGTTCGATGCAAATGAAGTTTTTGCTAAAGTTGTGGACGTGCATATGGAACTAGAAAACAATACCCGTGAATAATGTAAACACGATATCCGCGGGGAAAAAAATTGGTACATTGGAGACCCTATTTTATTGCCTTACATGTTTTCAATGTCCTTGAAACTCGCAGGCCATATAAATTGATGATTAATCTCGAGATTGACCAATTTAAAAAAAAATTATCAAGTGGTTTCCAAATTGTCATCACATTTGTTGGCGTAGAACAAATTACATACAAAATGAAAAAATGAAAAATGGCAACAAGAGCATCTGAACGCACACCAATCAAATATTTCTTTCTCACAATCGGCCAAAGTAATCCCCCTCACTTTTTGATACAATCTCAGATGGAATCAAAATACTATGAGATGAAACTGCATTCCCAAAGTGCATGGTTTTCTTTAGACATTAACCAATTCTGTTGATAGTATGTTTTTCACTGTATTTATAATCCCCAAAACTTCATCCCCAAAAATTTCAAAAACGCTCTCACAGAATTTGTTCAATCTTTGCCATATTCGAGGCGGCTATGGGAAGTACAAGCTCCCTTAAGTGATTGCCGAAAAAACCTCCTTGTGCCAAGAAATACGACGGCAAGTAAAAAACGTTATGGTGTCATTACGTTGCTATGGCAACTCCGATTTTAATTTCACAATGGTCTTAACAAATTTTCATCTTTAAATATTATAGCTGTGGTGACCGTTTTTCCATAACATTGATAATGGAGTCGTAGTTAATGCTCAAACTTGGGGGGTATCGCCTCCAAAAAAAACCTTAACGTGTTAACAGAACAGAAATTTTGAGTACATGTCAAATGTGCTTTACAATTCAATTGAAAGGAGTCATCAAATGTTGGCATGTAAAGGCACTTATGACAGCTTCCAGCAGTCCATTCATGGTCACATCCCACACAACACCAGGGCTGTCATAAAGATTTGAGGAAGCTGGCTCCACAAGAAAAGTAGCCCGTCATAAACTTAAGAAAGTCTAACATGCTTGCTGTCTTTTAGTCGTTTTCAAACCAGTAGTTGGTAGCCATGTTAGCCAGTTGCCCACTGCTAATGACAGCCCTGCAACCCAAGAATCAATGTGTACAAACCACCACTTCCTTTCTTGTTAATTATTAGGGGTTGTTGATTTTAAGCCACTGGCTATAACTCCTACCTAACGATCATCTGAACCAAGACAAGGTGTTGAGCATAGCCAGCATGATCTGGCCTGAATTTGAACCCACAAGCTTCCACTCTGTAGTCTGGTGCCTTACCAGCTGATGCAACAACCAGGTGGCAATTACATGAAAAATGAAGTTTACTTATAATGTTTAATTAAGCGCACTGTGAGATGAATCCTGATGACTCAACCCATCATGGGAAACACAAAACAGTGGTTGTTTAATAAGTGAAGCAGGGAAAACTATTTTCAGTTTGAGTTAGTGAGACATTTGAGAGTTAACTGGGGTTCAAGGAATAAAGATTCCACTGGTTTTATCTTAGAGCGCTTACCATTTGTCAGAACTGGCCAGCCAGACTGGTCCGTTTGTAGCTAGAATGCCATCTTGTTGAAAACTTGTTCCCACAAGTCCATCAAAAGGGTGCATACTATTTCCAAATTTACCAGTCTGGCCGACCAGTTCTGCCAAATAATGGAATAATATTTAGGAATTGAGTGGTCCGGCTGGCCAGTTCTGACAAATGGTAAGTGCCCTCATCAGGTTATATTCACTATGTCCTGTAGTTGTTTCTTGTTGTGTAATGATACTCTTCCTTTGCAGATTCCAGAAGTGCGACTAAATATTATATCCAACCTGGACTGTGTCAATCAAGGTAAAATGTCAATTGAAACAGTGAAAATGAATCCATTGGGTTAGTTATGTAGGGAAAATACAGTGAATAAAAACAACAGACATAACACTACTGGGAGAGTAGTAGGGTTCATTCTCACACAGTGGTACACTTGGGATTTGTGTTAAATTATTTTGTATGGAGAAACAAATTGTTTTGTATTTGGGAAAGAAATGGGAATGACAACCAGGTTTATAATACTCATAAAAAATCTTCTGTTTGTTGACAGTGTAATAAAAAAATTAGGTTTTCAGTGAGTGATTATTTAATTTTTCATTATGTTGGAAGTTTGGAGCTGTTTTGTTATTTTGGGTTTAACTGGCTCGCGACTAAACAGTTCTTAAAATACCCCTTTTCTTTTTTTCTCTGCCATAACGCCGCCAACCCCAACCCATACTACACTTACCGGTACCTTTACCTTCAAGTCACCTATATTAAAGGCACCGTCAAATCACTGGTTTCTTTACGGTAGCATTCTTTACATAAGCAATTAAAAATTAAAACATGCTGTACACTGATGTGTTTTACGTGCAAGGGATAATTCGTGATAAAATGTGGGTTCTTATGGTCTTGTTGCTTTAGAAAAATTGCTTTTGTTGTGGTGCATTAAAATATATAACAAATGTTTCTTACACATGTGCATGACATACATTTTCCATGATTGGGTCTACATGTAATTGGTGTAAAAAGTCGATCATTTATTTATCTCATTGAGGTGAACATTGTTTTTGTACACAGCATGTGACTTGAGGCAGAATTTGTGTGAGATTCTGTTGAAATAAGAGTTTTTTTCGGTCAAGCTCTTCCGAGGCTAAAGAGCAAAGCATTGATCTTTCCCGTTTGTAAGCACATTGTTAATTCGTTATAAAGGTTACTACCGATTCTTTACAATGCCTTTGTCTTAGCAGTCCTCGCTGCCTGTAGTAATTAATTTCAGGTCATTTTTAACGAAAAAAAAATGTATATATATAAATACATGGAAAAACGGGAATGTTCTTTGCCAGGTACCAAGCCCATAGTAGTAAACAAATTTAGACCTCTGGACTGGACTTCCTTGGATTATGGACTGTGGAATGCGTGGCATTTTAATGTAGATTTTTACTGATTTTATTGCTTTCAAAAGTAGTCTTTTCAAATGGAACGGAAAGAATTCATGGTTTGGAAAGTATTAGACGAGTGTGGATTTGCTCGGGAATCAATAACTTAAATATTCGAAGCGAGCACAGCCAAATATGTAGCTTCAATCAACGTGTCTTGGCGTGTTCTTGGGATGTCGCAATGTGTGTCATGTAAATTTTTTGGGGGGAGGGGTGTGTTACTTGTTCCAGACCTTCCTCTGCTCAATTTGTTTATGTTCACGGTTGTTGTAAAAGAAAGCAATATTGTTTGTGTTTGCTGTCCTAAAATAAAACGATACCATAACAAGACTGAGCTGTTGGATATGCGAGACATCAATGTCTAGTTTGATGCAGCTGCTTTAACATTCATCGATCGCTTCAAGTTGACAAATTTTGGTTAGATATTCTGCAAGGTAAGCGTTTGTCTTGCAGCCGTTTTCTGTGATTATTTCAAAATACAACCATATGTTTTTCCACATTTTTTTGTTTTAGGAGGCGTCTAGGAAGAAGTCATGATCATTTAAGGGAAATGTCTTTGCTTTGTGATTTATATCCTTTGCAGTGCATAAAACGTCCATTCGAACGCTCGTGTGAGACGGGTACTTCTTAATCTCGGACGAGTGGATTTCCAAAAGCACTTGTTCGACGGGACGAGTACAATTTACCAGAAGAAATTCGTCTCGTTTTACAAGGAGTTATAAGTTTCCCAAGCATCTCAGGACTTCGTAAACTATCCTGGTTACCGCAAATTTCTGTTTCTTTTTACTCATAAACTTAACTGTTCCGACCATGCAAATTTCTTAAGGACATGTTTTTATTTAGCCTCGTTACTAAGGATAACCAAGATGACCGCTTGTTTGGCATCGAATTCCTTTATCTCTGGTGTTCCTTCATTGCTAAAAGCTTCAAAATGTCCAACAAAGATAGGGAGCACTGTTTCCACACAGGTATTTTGACAATTTGAGGCTAAATTTAACAATTTATAAACGCAATGCTCACGTTCGTGCGTTACGAGAATACGTGTTTCATGCGGATCCTTATTCTTCGATTTGATTTTTGGTGTCGGAGGCACTCTCACTGGCAGCTCTGTTAGAGAAACAAGACTCACTTTTCTACATCATCTAAAGTTAAAGAATTATGTTTGCTCTACGTTGTACACCTCAAATTAATAGAATGTTCAATTTCAAGGCTCAAAAAGTCTGGTCAACTTATATCATTGGAAAGTGCAATCTATTGCAGATGTTCCCACAGATAAGCCTGAGCAAAAATGTTGGCTGATATGCCAGTTTTTACGGTACATTGTAAATTTGTTTTACCGCTACATTTTTTTAAATTTATTCATTTTTTGAACGAGTGAATTTCACTTTTGGACAACCAAAATTTGGGTTTACCTCTGTGTAAGAACCTGGGACTTTTTCCTTTGTTTTTTACCTTTGTAGTATTGCATTCCCAGTTGACTCTATTGTTTTATGCCTTTTGTTTTCTTTGTTTTACGTCACTCATGAGTTTCACAGGTTCTTACACTGAGGATGAGCCAAAATTTGAGTGGTACTTGTCCAATGGACAAGTGGAAAGAAAAAAACGTTTTTTTCCCAGCTTTGTATATCGCTATTGTGTGTGATTTTGCAATGTTTTCAGAAGTAGTATAGCAAACTGAAACCGACAATTAAGCAATTACAGTTCAACTATATATAATACTTACCATTCTATTAAACTTTGACGGAATTGTTAAAAATTAAATCCCTGTGATTTTCAGATGTGTTCTATTTCCGGTAAAAGGAAAGCGGGTTGGATTTTTCTGAGACAAATCAGTTGTCAAACCGTTGAGTTTAAATAGGAATAAATTGTTGAACAAAACACGTCCCAGCAAGTCAAAGAACTGCTGAGACAAGCATTGCGTCATGGAGTCACGCTAAAATTCCACACATCTCATATTTTATGTCGCGCTATGGCTGGCTGTTAATTCTTTGACCGATCATGTTAATGTAAATTTATTCTAAATTCTATTAACAATTCTCCAAAATGCCTGTATTTAAGCAATTGTAACTCCTAGTAGTAGGTGGTTTCAAGGATTTTAAAGCGAAAAAATAATAAATTCAAAGTTGGAAACTTATGTTTTTTTCCCTAACTGTACCAAGCCCATCAGAGAAAAAATATAGACCTGAAATGTAGCCTACTATGGAGTGCGTGAAGTAGACGGTAGTGGACTGGAGTGTGCATAATAGGTTCTAGGTTGCGTTTTCCTGATGTGGACTGCAAATATAAAACTCTAAAATGAGAACTGTGAACTTTGGACAGTTGACAGTTGGGATGGATTTTGACCAAGGACTGTGACTACAGACTGTTGGCTGAGTGTGAACAGGGAGAAGTGGACTAAGTATCCACATATTAATTCCTAGTATAAAAAAAATAATGATGCTAGGAGCGGCCAGGTGGGAACTTGGACCAAGTGAGCCAGATGCAAATCCCAACGCGCTACTTGTTTCACATTGCTCTGATTAGATAAATATATGAACAAATCATTTATGATAACTAATACACAGGCACATTGTTATTCCTCTTTAGTTATTGGTGTTAACCAGTTATCACAGTCTCTACTACCTGCCATCTTTGAGCTTGCGGGAGACACTAAATGGCGTGTACGGTTGGCAATTATAGAGTACATGCCATTGCTAGCCAGTCAGTTGGTATGTACATCCTGTCATTCTAATAATAATGAGAAGTTACACTGTTGACAAACAAACATTTAAGAGATTTTTAAAGTGTCAGTTTGATCAAATTTTGACATGTTAATTTTTTGGAATATTTCGAAAGGAAATCATGTACTGGGTATTTATCTACCTATCCAAACTGTTTTTTTAATCATAGCATAGGAAGATCACTTTTTGCGGCCTTACTTTTTGCATTTTCACAGCGGTCATTAAATTTGCATGTTCCTGAAGAAAAGCTCATCATCTCTCTGTGACGTCACAGACACCTGCAGGAACTTCAAATGAGTAGTTTGTTGGAGAATTTGCCTGAGCTAAAACCTGTTTGTCTCAACTGTTTTTCTGATTTTTCCAAATCATTAAGGTAAAAAATGCCAGCGTCTAGTTGTGCTGTGTATGGGTGAGAAAGAGGCTGATAGAAATGCAGGAATTTTGCTACACAAGCCAAAACAATAACACACCTAAAGAAAAACAATGCATAATTAATATATGGGGTTATACAGAAATCAACTTGAAAACTTGAAAACAAAATCCGTAAACTCATGTGTGTTTGACGGAAAAATTTCAATGGTTTTCACAGCAGAGTACTACTCGCCTAGTTTATTTCCTTTTGTGTATCTGCCAAAATCGTCCTACATGTCCCATACAAATTATTCACCAAAACACAGTGTGTTCTAACTAGAAACTTTGGCTTCAAACTCCCAAAATTTGATTGACGTACTTTTAGCTTCAAATTGCCATCATATTGCAAGACCTTGATCGGCCAAAATTGTCCATTAAACCCTCCATGTTTCCCATATAAAAACACACGAATTGGAGAATTCAAGCAGTTTAGCTGGTAAGTAGTTCATGTATTGTCCAAGGAATTGGGAGAAACCAAAATCTGTAATGGTGGATGCTCTAAATCATGATTACAGAGCATAATTTTTTTACGTTAACAGAGGCAAGTGTAGATTTTTTTTCCAGCTTATGAGTATTTTTTATTCCAATGAGTTATTCTAAGCCAAAAAATCGCCTAAAGAAAGAGGCAATTTTCATCGAACTGGCACTTTAAACCACACATTGGATGTATCTGTACTTCTGTCACTTGTGTTTTCTTACTTTTTACACAGAAATTGAATTGATGTAATCTGACATACTGTAGGATGTTTGACCATGTGGTTGTAGTTGGTTCATCCTTTACAGTACATGATCAAACATGTTATCATATTGTGGCAGTGGCAGTGGCACTTTATTTAATCAGGGTGGCCCTTTTAGCTCAAGGCTGGTATCCATAGGGGCCCTGCATCTAACAAAAAATACATTACATTAAAAATTTAAATTACAGTAAACAATTTAATTAACTACACACTACAAACTAAAAAACCTAAATTACAATATGTAAGGGTTATTGACCAGGAGCGAGGGGATATGTGATATATTCCCCTCGTGGCGTACCCGAGGGAGTAGCCCGAGGGAACGCCACGAGGGGAATATATCACATATCCCCGAGGGACTGGTCAATAACATGCTTATTTTCCACCTTGTGAGGTTTTCTAAAACAAAGAAACTATTAATTTTTCGGAGAGTAACATTCCGTTCAATTCAAATGCAAAAAAGCATGATTCCGCAAGGCCGCATTGGGATCACGGCACATTACGAAGCGAGACGGTAAACATGTTTTGCTTTTGTCAAATTTGCATTGAGCACGTTGCTTCGTTATGAGCGAGTAGAAGGAGAGAGAGAGAGAGAGAGAGAGAAGAAAATGTATGAACAGTACTCGTGGTCTCGCCATGGCCTAACTGCCCGCCTTCATCTTTCGAAGATCAATGGAGTGGTTGCGGTGTGTTTTCCAAGGGAAAGCGGCAGAAACATATTCAGGTTCAAGCGTAAAACGAGGCGTCATACATTATTGAAAACCCGAAACCTGAATCGAGGTACGATACCATCGAATAATGTTATTAACATTTCGCTTTTTGGACGCGACCGGCAAGTTAATTACGTAGGAATATGATTGATGAAGTTGTCTTTTTTGTAAACAAAAAATATTGACCGATGCTAGAGCGTTTTATGGGGTCTTTCTGCATGTACCGGTATCCATGAACCACTCATTGTCTTCTATTGTTTGTGAGGTATTGTATTTTTGGTCTGGTTTTGCATTTGTATTATTGTCGTTCTTTGTTCCTTTTGTATTACGTAATATGTGACCGGTACATGCAGAATCTATCGTTTTATGAGGGGAATACGTCGAGGGGAATATGTCGAGGGGAATATGTCGAGGGGAATATGTTGGGGGGAATATGTCGGGGGGAATATGTTGAGGGGAATATGTTGAGGGGAATAATTTGAGGGGAATATATAATCCTTTGTTTTGCTATTGTTATCAGCTATTGTTTTCAGCCCCGCCTCTCCCCTGTTACAATCAAAGCCGCACCCAGCTTTTCAGACACTGTAATGAACGGGGTTATGTGATATATTCCCCTGAAAAGAACAAAGAAAACCGAGCTAGGTGGAAAATAAAAAACATTACAAGTGATAAATCCGCGGAAAACTGATTGGAATCTAAAGTTTCTAGTTAAAAACTCTAATAACATTTCTGAAGACGATAAGTGAACGAGCAATTTTAATTTCTGTCGGGAGAGAATTGAAGACAGTAGATACCGAATATGTGAAGATCCTCTTTCCCAAGCTAAGTTTTGGTTTAGGTGGATGCAGATCAGTTTGTCGTCTAGTGTTAAAAGAATGAACAGACTCTCAACAGTGCTGTTTCTTTTAAAATATTCACTAAGAAAAGCCGGAACTAAATTTTTCAGACACTTGAAAACTAAAAGACGTTTATGAATTTTCCTATTTGTGGCTAGGTTTACCCGGTCTTGAGTTCGAAAAGCTTCCCTGGAAGTGGAAGTGTCCCTCTGAAGGATTATGCGAGCTGCCTGGTTTTTTAAGCACTGTAGATTTTTGCTGCAGCTAAAAATAGGTTGTATCAGACAGTTATACACGCATTTTGACGGCTTAAGTGTAAGGCAGGATCGAATGCAGGAGAGCAAACCAAGACGTTTGCTTACTTTCGCACATACAATGTCAATGTGTTAGTTCCATTTTAGTTGTTCATCTAACATAACTCCCAAATAACTGAACTTTGTAACCCTCTCAATATTTTTATCTTGTATCTGGATCATTGAGAACTTAGTTACATTAGCTAATTCGACAACATGACAAACCCCTCTACCCTCTCCAAACAGTGACTTCACATAGTGCGTTTGTGGCTCCATTATTTGCCATTATTATTTTATTTATGTTATTAGGGTGTAGAATTCTTTGACGAGAAGCTTAACAGCCTGTGTATGACTTGGCTTGTAGATCATGGTAAGTTCAGAGCCACGCAGAAAATATGATCCACTTTTTGACTGGTCATATTGTTAGCCACCATCTTGACATAAAGGCCCAGACTACAGTGTATAGGAGTACCGGTAGTTCCTTAATTCCTCTTAGGGATAGTTGTGCAGGTAATGATGTGCATTGAGTCTGCTCATGGGAGGCAATTTTCCCACTCACCTGTGTGATCACTCACTTGACTTGTAGAGAAATGAGGGACAACTTCTAGTCTGATAGAGGCTTAGCAACGTAATAGGTCTACCTTATTACATGAAATTTTCGCGACACGTTGATTTCGCGATTTTGAGGTGCGCATATTTCGCGACACTTAAACAGAGTTGCCACGGTCAGGGAAAAGTCAGGGAATTTTGCAAAAGGTCAGGGAAAATCTTAGTTCTTGTCAAAGTCAGTGAAAAGTCAGGGAATTCTGTTTTCAGTTTTCAGTTTTTAAATGCCATGCGTTCAAAATCCCGTGAAAAACGTAAAGAGATCTAAAATGAAGAGAAGAATATTGATGGTCTGCAAAAGAAGCTGAAGCAAATGTAATAGTGGATGTGGCTTATTTGATAATTCGCCTAATGCAAAGTCAGTGAAAATTGTTTTGAGGTCAGGGAAAAGTCAAGGGGAATTTTTTATGTTTTAATGAGTGGCAACCCTGTTAAATTTCGCAATTTTGCGAAAATTTTATATTTTGAATCACTTTATTTTCGCGTTTTTGAGTTAGACACGTCAAAATTAACAAAAATGCAACGGCGGGACTGTATGTCAACAGTAACAACAAAGCAGTTCTCACAATGTCCACAAGCAGTTTATGCTTGTAAGTGAATTATTGGTCTTGAATCAATTGATTGACCACAATATCCATTTACATTAAAAATTCCTTCCTACGGACTCTTCCTCGGAAAATGATACCGTTTAGTAACATAATGCCGTTTAGAAACATATATACAAGTCTCACGAGTCATTTGTGTAAATGTATTGGTAATATATATGGATCAACAGGCGGTGACACTTCTCTTCCAGTTACAACACCCTTTATTCCCGCTTTCTCCTATCCTTTCAAGACAGGAACCTTTCCCTGTGGGCTGGTGAAAAAGTTATATATTTCCACCAACCAAGTTGCATGAATTGGTTTCAAAACCGATAGCTTAAGGTCGACATTCACATCTTCAAAGTTAACTCCACTATCACTTGCTTTTGGACTTCTGCCGAATACCACGTTGCGAACTTGTTCTTGCAAAAGTGATTATTGACATAATGTGAGTCACTTAATTTTCGCGTCATGTTATGTTCGCGACACTTTTTGTTCGCGTCACTTAAATTTCGCGATTTTTTTTAAATCGCGAAATTAACGTGTCACGAAAATTTCATGTAATAAGGTATTTATTTGTTTATTTATTTATTTATGTATTTATTTATTTTATCTGCCATTTATTGTGACACAGATAACAAAATAAATATAAATTGTTTCCATTCTTCTTGAATGACTGCTTATAATAGAACTTTTATTTGCTCTCTTGTCTTAAATGATACTATTGTAGTAACTAGTAATCAACATGCTCACAAAAATAATATGCATGCTGTTTCTGTAAAGTGTTAATGAGGTTGTCTTTTGTGTTTAGTGTATGCTATCCGAGAAGCAGCAGCAAAAAACCTTAAAAAGTTAGTAGAAAAGTTTGGAACCGAATGGGCTCAGGTAAGAAAATAATAGGGCTCTTATCACTTATGGCTAGATTTTCTGTAAGTTTGTATCCAACAACAAAATTTCCTGTTATTCTTATACCCAGTAGAGAAATTGTTTTGTAGGTGATCATTTTTTGCTTGAATTACTACTGTCTTTCAGTCAAATCAGAATATTAAACTTGCCCCAATCCTACTTTCTTTTCACTACATGCACGTATAACCATTTTTCTTTTTTTGTTTGTAGAGCAAAGTAATTTCCAAGGTGTTGTCCATGGCTACAAACCCAAACTATCTTCACCGGCTGACCACACTGTACTCAATAAATGTAAGTTTAGCAAAGACCTTCCTCCACTCTTAAACTGTTCCTTTCACTTACATGTATCATTTGCTTTTGTAATGAATGAAATTCCGCACTTTGGACAGTCTCTGTTTTGATTTAAATGTTGCTATGCCATGGGTCACTACCAGTCAAACAGGTAGAAACCCGGCTATAGCGAAAACAGTAATACAAACATGCCTCATCGTATCTGCTTGTTTTATTAAAAAAAACAACTTTTAAATACCTGGGTCCAGCTGTATCAAAATACGGCATATGAAGGACCTGTTTATATGGTCTCGGGTACCCAAGACAGCCCTCCCCTCTAGTTACCCTGGCCGAGCTGACTTTTCACTTATTTCTATGAAAAATTCAACTGACCGTTTACATGAGAATCGCGAACTCGTCTCGGGCGGGCAAGACAACTCAGGTGGGTGAGTTGTGTCGCCTCGGCAGGTAGGGTAACCCTGGCAGGCGGGACAACTTTTTCTCATATAAACACTTTGGCTCGCCTCCCCGGGGTAGCTCACGGCGTTCTACGTGTCATGCAAAGCCAAGTTTTTAGGTTTAAGAACACAAATTCGCATTGAAGAAGTAAAATGTAAATCAGCAAAGCCACAGTGATCGAATGAATGAAACGAATGAATGAAATAAATGCGTTATAATCTACACAGTGTAGCACACTAAACGGGAAAATTTCAAACAAATTAAACTGTTCAATTTTGATTAAATCGCTGAAACATTTTTAACGTGTTTTTTCATGTTTCAAAATATAAGCGGTCAAAACATTCCATAAGTCTCACAAATTATCATTAAACAAGAGGCTACCAGTAGCCTATACTCATGCGCTTGCGTACGAAAGTTTTATGGTTTATTTTAAACGGATCACGCACCCCTCCCCCCTCAACGAATATTGCGTGACACACATTGCACCATTACTCAAGAGACATGGTTCGTACAATCTTGAAAAGTCCTTGAATTTGGTTAAGGTCCTTGAAAAGTACTTGATTTCTTTATTAGGTCTTGAAAAGTCCTTGCAATTTAGGACTTTGTGTACGCCCTATCACTTTTCTGATAAATAAAATGATTTTGCTACGAAAAAATTGGCCACCAGCGACTTTCAAAATCCGAAAATAACTAGCGAAAATGTCGGCATAATATGTGAATGCGTACATGAAGCAAAATTGTAATTTTTGCCTCAATTTCATGCACCAGGGGACAAAGAGTTTCGATTTCGTAAATAAAATTTAGTCCTTAAAAAAATTTTTTTTGTCCTTGAAAAGTCCTTGAAAAGTCCTTGAATTTTATTTGTCTGAAGTTGTACGAACCATGAGAGATGTCGATTAAAGCTACCAATTTTTCTGTATTCGCTTTGAATATTTAATTTATTGATTCCTGATCAAACCCACACCAGGCTAATACTTCCCAAACCAAGAATTATTTCTATTACGTTTGGTTATTCCAGAAAAAATCCCCCCACCGATGGATGGCAAGATAATTTGACCGCTCCCCCTCCGCCCGGATTCCTGGCCCGCTAGACTCACCCCCGCCCGGATTTTCAATAAATTTTTGGAAGCCCAAAATTTACAGGTAATGAAAAAATTACATGTAATCGGATTCAGGAGATTTTGATTTTATAATGGCAAAACTGTGGTGATGAGTGCTATAAATGGGTGAAACATTTTTAAAATAAGTATTGCATGACGCATCATTAAAAAGCGCCCCGTAATTTCAAGACCAAATCGAAATGAAATTTTTCTATAAAGCTAGTTCCTTAAATAACTGCTTTGATTTTGCCATGTATTATTTTTTCCAGGCTTCACAGTTTCTTCAAAGTGTTGTCGCAAATACACTTCGTTTCATGCAAATTTCGTGTGAAATGTAATTCGATCGCGCGCTTTTTTTCATGATCATGAATCCAAAATATTTGTTCTAAAGGTCAAAACTTTTTAATGAAACTCATATTTGCTTGAATGAAAATGTCTTTCCCTTGAATAAAAGAGTTAAACGCTTATCAGAATTCAGTGATTTTCTGGAAGGCTTGGCGATTTATTTATCCTAATTTAAATCCAGCAACCTGCTTTATTATATCTACTGTTTTCTAAAATTTCCGTCTTTTCCTTTGTATATAGAATGCCATTCTTATCCGTAAAGATGATTCGCATAATGTTTTCGCGAATCAAAAAATCTTGAAAGCAAACTTTATTTCAGAAAGCGCTACTTAACTTAATTACATTTACTAGCGTGCCTTGACCGTGATTATTGCCTTTGCGAAGAAAACATTCGAACAAGTTTAATCGCAATTTGCCTTTACACAGGTAAAAGGACAACGAATTCTCTCAGTTGAAAGTTTTATTCAAATATCTATTAGTTTAGTCTCAAGAGCAAAACGCGTTAAATTATCGCATCGAGGAAACTGTCGGCAACGCAAGCAAATTTGTTTAGCACACGTCGAAGAATTTCTCGTGTGGCCGAATTTTCTAAATATTTCTCAAAAATCACTGATAACACAAAGAAACAGTCTATGAAATGTTTCTTACAAAGTAAATGGACATTCAAAAATGTTATTTTCTTTACCGTAGTTTTTCAGGAATGCTTGAAAATTCTTAGTAAAGTCTGCCGCTTCGCGCTTCGAGTATGAATTCTGAAGGAGGACGTGTCCCGCTTTGTGATAAATGGATGCTGATCCTCACAGGAAGATTCTATCGCTTTCTATCGCTTTTTCTTTCCATTTTGAAGTCTTAAAAGGCGTGTTTACATTCTGGTAATGGAAAATGAACGTCTGAAAAATTGAAGTGTGGAATACAGAAGCGGTCATATTTGTTTGAAATCTGATGATAGTCTTCTCCGAGTGACAAACCGGTTCTCTCTAGTCCCCCCTACAACCCAAAATGTGCGCAGTACACGGATTCTGATTTGTTTAACCTTCTTGAAGCCTTTTATAACAGTAGGGGACAGAAATAACTTTCTAGGGGATGCAGGGGCGAGTTCGCGTACACTAAAATATGCGTGCAAAATTTACATGCACAAATGTGACACGAAGAAACGGAGGGCATTTTATACCTCATGCGCTTATCGCGCATGAGTAATTACCACAGAAAGTTTCCTCAGACTTAAATTATTACTCCCTGCAAATAACTCTGACTAACTCGGCAATAAAGAGATCAAGTTTTTCATTCAAATGCAGTTTAAAAAGAGTGAAAACGTCAAGCAAAACTGCATTTGAATGAAAAGCCTGAGCTCTATATTGCGGAGGAGTTAGTCAGAGCTATTTGCAGGGAGTAATAATTTAAGTCTGAGGAAACTTTCTGCGGTAATTTAGTGATAATTTGTGAGACCTATGGAATGTTTTGACTGCTTATATTTCAAACATGAAAAACACATGTTAAAAATGTTTTAGCGATTATTCAAAATTGAACAGTTTAATTTGTTTGAAATTTTCCCATTTAGTTTGCTACACTGTGTAGATTATAGCGCATTTATTCGCTTGTCGCGGGTAGCCCCAAAATCGAAAGATATTTATAAAAAACTTTTCCGCCATATTTGTTTACCGTTGCTATGGAAACGCTGAGTAGCATAAAAAGAGCATCGCCCAGAACTTTCATCCAAGCCTAACATCTGATATCAAATTCAGATTCATTGAGCTAAAGTAAGATTAAGTATAAGCGCATTCAAAAAGGGAAATGCGACCCAAAAAAAAACTACTTGGAGCCACCTTAAGGGAAAAATACGAAAGAAAACTTTAGATTTGAATATTTACACAGCGTTGTGAATAATTAAGTAGGGTCAACTTTGACTCGGTCAGCAGGGACAATATTTCTCATATAAACACTCGGCAAAGTTGTCTCGGGGGGTTAGGGTTGTCTCGGGTACCCGAGACCATTTTAATAGGGCCTAAGTTAGCCTCGCCTTTTCCTTGTTCTGCTTGTTGTAAGGAGCAAAAATACAAGTATTACATAGCTATCCAACAAAAACCATGGCTTGCTTGACATTACAGCATTTGATATTTGCAAAATGTTGTTACAGTTTCATTATTTACACACAGTATACTCACATTGTGAAAATATCGGATGACTTACAAATGTCGCAGACATAAATGTACGAGAAAACATTAAGGACAGAAAAATATCCTCACATTTTGCCGTCCATTTAATTGTATTAAACGATACAAAACATAGAGATGACTCCCATTTCCCAAGGAACCATCACTCCAAATAATAAAAGGTCAGTGAAAGGTCATAAACGAATTGGTTGCGTGACCTATTCACGTTCATATGCACTCCCAGTGGACCGAAAATTAAACGAAAAAAGCTAATGATGCGTGCCGCAGGAGGGCTTAATTGCACTTGAATCCCACCAGTTACTTTCTAACTGCATACCGTAAAATACCGGTTATACCTAAGAGGTTTTCAGTTAACTTATAAGCGGGGAGGGGGTCTTATATCCCGGAGGCCTTTTTGCGCCAAAAAAAAAAAACGTTTCGGAATGAGGTAATAAGAAATAAGCTGAGACCAACACTCAGCATTATCAGACTTATCCAGAAATTTAGTAAGGAATCACTTGGTATTTTTCTCTCGAAACTCCAAGAGCATTTTGTGTAGATCAAAGGTACTTAGTCACGTGTTTAGTAGAGTCTTTACTAAAAAGAGCAAAATCCTCGTGACATTGCCCCTTTAATAACGAACTTGTCTGTCAAATGGATATCAATCAGGAAGGGACGACCACTCAAGAAATATCAGAGACAACGAATTTAGAACACTACGCAAGTTCATATCTAATTTACACAAAAAGGTTCGCCCGGGGGGTGGCCGAGTAGCGACTGGGGCAAATCAGGCCAGTTTAAATGCCCACACAACAATGTAATTATGTCCGGGATAGTTCCTGTGCTGTATTACATTACGGTGGTTGACGGTCAATGAATTCATTTTTAATTGACCCACCAATATAATGAAAACCTCCGTTAACAATTAACCCTCAAATATTATTTTTTTGTTTGCATTTGCTGGTTGACAGCAGAAGTCAAGGCCATTAACTTTTTATGTGTTGCAGGTTTTAGCAGAAGTCATGGATCCTAAAAGTGTAGTGGAAGTCATGCTGCCTGTTGTGGTCGGTTTAGCTGGTGATTCTGTGGCAAATGTCCGCTTTAATGTCGCCAAAACTCTTCAAAAAATCGCACCTTTTCTGGACGAGAAGTAAGTACTCTCACTACCTAAGAAGAAAAACTCATTTCAGCAGCTCTTTCAACTCGTTTGAACTTCTAAACTTGTAACTTGCATTTTTGAAGACTTAGTGCTTTATTGAAGCTTGGGATTGAAAGCCACATCGAGTGCAGGTTTCCGGGAGGTAACGACTTCTTGGCCGTCAAAATGTATTAATTTTTGTGAGACTGACTGCCTTGATTTTGTTGTAGTTGATCCAGAGAGCTTTTGCTCTGTTCCGCCATATGCTTGTTCAGTTTGTTTTATAATTCTGAACAGTCGAACCTGTTCTTACGGACGCCGCCATAATACGTACACCCCTCAATTATGGACAGTTTATTCATACAATTCCTACCTCTATAATGCGAACACTTGAGCCGGCCATTTTGTGTCCATATTAAGGGGGTTTGCCTGTACTTTTTGCCTATCAAACGTTAGTGACTGAAGCGTCCCTCTTGTTTTCACAGTACCATCAAATCACAGATCAAACCAGTGCTCGATAAACTGAACGCCGACATTGATGTAGACGTGAAGTATTTTGCACAGGAAGCCTTGACAGGTAACAAACTGATTGTTTTGTGGATGGATGATTTGCAGGTTTGCTGCTGACTTGCTACATTACCTAAATTTCTTCAAAACACAGGACGTCCTTCAGGTAGTTCGCAAGGTAGAAAGACGCCAAAGAGGTGATACCAATTCATAAAGGAAAAAAAATCATAAAGGAACAATGATGGTTAACCCTTTCATTCCGAGATTCAACTTTGGAGACATGTAGTGTAGTTCTAACTTTTGAGTCTGTAGACGAAATCCTATGGTGTGACCATTCAAATGAAACCTCTTCGGCAGTACGTTTTGCAGCATGGTACGATTTGTTTTTCAATACTTTACAAAATTAAATTCAGGATTTTTCTTGAATTTTGATATTTGGCACTCTTAGGAGTGAGATGGATTGGTAGTTTCTTGGTGTTGCGGATGGTGTGATCACCAAATGATGTAAAACAAAAGATTCAAAAGACACTGAACAATACCCACACCACAACACAAAAGCTAACCAACAATGGCTTCCGCAACACCAAGAAACACCCGATGGATTAGAATCAAACCGTGGCGTTGCTTGGCTGTGAGCAGGTGATGTAACAGTTCCTCTCCTGTCCCTATTTGGCAATCCAGCCTCTGTAAAAGTGGCGGTCCCCCTCCGTCAGCACTGAAATATTTTCCTTGGCACCATATTTTAGATCCCCATTTAACTGGATAGAGCAGTTCTTTTATCTAACTGTTTTTCTCTTTCTCTTTTTTTAGTTTTCTAGTACGTGTCTAATACGTGTGGATCAAGATCTCTCGTGGTAAACGCAGTTGACTTCAGTTGTCAGCCTTACTTCTTTTAGTCATAATCTGTACAATGTTTATCCCGTGCATGAACTTTGGGCTCCACCAAACGTTCTCTATCTATATGGGCGAGTCAGTTATTTTAATGATTTCAGGTAGACCTCGTATGCAATCGCGATTGCTTCTTAATTGTCTGGCTGTTGCTTTAAACTTGAATGAAAAAAAAAAAAAATAGCCCTAAGGAGTACACTTTTCAAATTTGTTGTTTCGTGAACAAGTACATGTACGCCCATAAAAAGTCGTGTTTTGACGTTTCGGTAAGTTTCGAGAATGTGCCAAAGTAAAGCCGGTTTAGACAAACCAACATTCTACTCGTGAATAGAGTAGTTAATACTGGACCCATTTTCTTTACAAATCCTTTATCCAGAGTCGCAATGGTTTTTCATTGTCTGTCGAAAGTAGTTACTTTGATTTGGTATTTGTGGCTCAGCATTATAAGCAATCTGCTCTAACTTCAATTTCAACTACCGTGTTTACTTTTAACCAACGAGAAAACAAAAACTATGAGCGTTTATTCCGCTCTTGGGACGGCTTTTCCTTCTTTTCTTTTTGATTTGTACATTATGTAGTGTGATACTATTTTTGGTTTAGTTTTACGACAGTCATCGGAAGCCCGTTTTAACGCCTAAATGATAAGTTCATTACACAGAAAGTAATAAAAAGCTTCATTATTAATTTTTCATGTCATGTTAGCATGTGACTGTTAAAATAAATTGTGCATTTGTGGTTACCTTTTTGGTTACCTTACTGCCATTATAGCCTAAGTGTTGTACGTGTGTGTTGTATTGTTCGGTACCAAATAACGTCGATTATTGTATTAAAATTGATTGCTGTCTTTTGAAGGTGCCCTGAAAAGGGACACTGTCACGATGGCGCATGCGCCAGTTTCTCGAATCGAAACATGAAAACTTTAGCCTAATTTTTCAAGTTGAAGTGTCAATTTAAAAAATGGCGTCGAGTTTCTTCGTTTTCCACCATGACCGCCGCCACTAGTCGACGCCATTTTGAACTTGACACTTCAACTTGAAAAATTTAAGCAAAAGTTTTCAAGTTTCGATTGGAGAAACTGGCTCATGCGCCGCTATATTCGTTAAATTGCACCACAAACAAATTGCCCAAAAAGTTCAGTCAGTGTATTCTTGGATATTGGCCATTATCATTATCATTACCATTTTGTATAAAAACAAAAGATTTACGCCGCCGAGCCTCGCAGTGAAAAAGTTGAAAACGAGGTTGGGAGGGCATAAACAAAGCATTTTATTCTGCGGGGAGTCAACATGACCGCCGTGTGATAAAAGCCTTTTGGATCTCTCTCTGGTCTATTTGTTGGGTTTCAGGGGTTACAGATTTCTTTTTTAAGCCTTTGAAAAACCCTCCTAAATACGAAATTCTTTTTTCTGTTGTGCGAAATTGTTTGAACCACACACGTGAATCTTTCCGAGCCCCCTTTTGACGACAAAACCGCGCCTGGCCGCGGAGAAAAGGGTGTGTGTCGACGAAAAAAATGAGACACTGAGGAGTCTAGAGAGGTCGGTTTGACCATTGCACGACTCAATGGATTCAAGGACTGATTAAAGGGTCGATCGAGAGTGTGAATGAAAAGGGGCGGCATTTATTCGAGTTGACGGAGTTCGTTTTCTGGCTTAGAATATAGACTTCATCTGTATTCGACACTCCAGAAACCACGGGGAGTCTAAGCACCAGCTTCCGGCACTAAGCTTTCTTTTTTTAATCGTTTGGGTGATCAATATGAGCCATGATTGGTTAATGGTTGCCTATTTTCTCTGCGGAACTCGCACACAATGCACCTCTATTCCTAATTAGATCCAGGCATAACTAATCAATGAGTAATCAATGGGTAATCAATTGATTAATCATTTAGTATTGCCAATTGAGTGTTTTCACGTGACGTCAAAGAAATTTAAAAATCTAAAGTATACATCCTACAAAGCTGTTTTTCACAAAAAGTTTCAGGTTTTAACGATGTTTCGTTTTCGATTTATAAAGGTTGTAAATGTGTCACGCAATTCGTCACGCTATTTTAGATAAGCCGTGAAGTTATTAATGAAGCTTATAAGCCGATTTCATGCCTCTTATAGTGAATACAATATTTTGTGATGAAATTGTTGGTGTTAAGACTTTAAAGTCTTTAAATTTTTGGCCGCCATGGGACACCAAGTGGGACACCAAGTGGGACACCAAGATGGCCGCTCCATACATTTCTCACTAAAAATGTCGATACTCATTCGCCTATAACTCTTGAATGAAATGCTATTGCGCTTCAACATTTGGCCCAGATGTGAAGTTTTAAACTCTTTACAATTTCATAAACATTTTAGAATCGAAAACTGCTTCTGAATTTTGATATGACGTCAGTGAAAACACTCTATACTCAATGAGTAATCAACGATTAATCGAACCCAAAAAATTTTGTGGGTCATTGATAACTCATTGATGTCATTGACTACTCATTTTAAACCAACAGAGACCTTCCAGTACAGTGTACGACCATTTCTCTTCCTGCCAACCCACCAGGGATCGAAAAAGGTGAAGCCCTGAGACTTTTAAGAACAAATTCCTGTGCTAGAGGCTACACACAATCTCATTGAGAAAAAAGTTTCCGAGGTAAATTCAGTGAATGGAAGTCATCTTTGCAGCAAAAAGAGAACGTGCGAAAAAGAATTCTGCCTTTCGTAACAAAGTACCACCCGGCGCTACCTAATCTTTAAAAAAAACATCTTAATGAGCAAATGGTGTTTAATTCAGAACCAACCATTGCTAAGAGAAATATACAAAGAGCCTCCCTTATCTCATACAAAAAAAAAAGGAAAGTCCTTGGGGGATATGGGGGAAAAACTCTGTCAACAACTCTTTTCATGCAAATCAATGACTAATACTGAATGACATCAATGACTAATCAATGACCAAAAATTTTGTGGGTCATTGAGTACTCATTGAGTATTGGCAATACTCAATGAGTAATCAATTGATTACCCATTGATTACTCATTGATTATATTGATTTCATTGATGTCATTGATTAGTTAAGCCTGGTTAGATATATGCGCCGTGCAGTATGTGGCCCAGGGGGACGTATTACGTAGTCATATACTTGTTTCCAGTATAAAAGTGCTCGCCTCATGCCAAAACCTCCTTCAGTCTTTTCGAAATGGACGACTGTCACATAGCTTTGCTCACCCCCTCCCGACAGCGATGAGCCACTCCAACCCCCCCCCCCCTCGGGGGGTGCTACCCCCTCCCAATCGTCTCGGGCTGATTCTTCCCATATCTTATCACAGCCCAGGCATTGTTTGCCGGGTATTCCAGTGAAAATATATTACTTTGAAAACGCAGTTAACCTAATGCTCAGCAATGCAACTGTTATCGCAAGTGTAAGCTAGCGGCGATTTCTTGTGCGATTCGGGTGCGACATTTGCTTTGATTTGCTGATTTCCCAAAAATCGCCGCCAAGTTGCATCAGGTTTCGAACCTGCGACATCGCGTGACAGATCGCTCTGAAATCGCCACTATTTACGCAGGCGATTTGAAGATGCCACTTGCGCGCGACAAAACTTGCACCGAAAAGTACGACAAATATTGCCCAAAAAATAGCATGTGTAAACGGTCCTTTAAAAAAAAGGTTTGTAAGAGTGTAACATCCCATGATTTTTTTTTTTTTTTTTTTTTTTTTTGCAACGTGGCTTTGTTTCTTGTTCTGCATTAAAATTATCACTGAACCGAACCGGCGTCCGCAAATTTTTCCGACATACTGAAAAAATAGGCACGCAATGCGTATAGTAGCGATGACGAGTTTCAACTTGGCGTTAAATCAATAGGTCTGGGGTGCTCTGATAAAATCAGTGAATCTCTCGATTTCAATGCGAAGTTCACTAGAAAAGGGTCGGTGTGAAATGCAAATTTCGGCGTCATTCATCAATGTATGCTGTTGATTAGATTCATGTTACAAAAAGGAACGAGAAATGTACCTTTTTGTAACATTCCTGTTACAAAAAGGTACATGTACCCTAATGTAACGTTACAGTAGAGTACATGTCCCTTTTTGTAACATGTGTATGTCCCCTTTTGTAACTTTTTCCCTAATGTAACGTTACAAAAGGGACATATTTTTTTACCTGTTTTTTTGTTGTTGTTTTTTTCTAATGTTCGGAGTTTAAATCAGGAATTTAACATATTACAACTAATATGTCCTTGCGCAACCCTTATTAAAGTATTTTCTCGCTAAAATGGCCGTTTTTACTGAGAAGATTTAACTTTTTACTGTCAGTATTAAAACTCGGGTCCTGTTCTTGGACAATTCGCCTAAAGATTTCTATACTGGGTATATACTTTTTGTCACGAGTACCTGATAGTTACGAGTTGAATCTAGTGATTAATCCGCAAGGAAGTGGAGATTAAACAAGAGCGAAGAAGAATACTCTTCTTAATTTGAGGAAGACGTCAAAAGCCGTCAGGTTGAAGGTGGGAAGAATGGGCAGTCAACGTTGCAACTCACCAAGATAAAAATAAAGATGCTGAATCGCCTCTTTGTGTGTCATCGATTTTAATGCATGCGCAAGCTAAGAAAATGCTTCTTCAGAAGTTACTGAGTAAAAACTGTTGCTAACGCTAACGGACCTAACTTGAAATGAGTAATAAAATTTAAGAAAAAAAACGTTTTTTGTTTAATTAAAGATAAGAACTTTATTAACGTGTCAAAATCGCTAGCATACAATGTACACTAATTGGGGACACCTAACTACACTGTAACTACAATAATAATCTAATAATTAGTAAAATATAAAATGTATGTACATATATATATATATATATATATATATATATATATATATATAAATGTAGAAAAAGTATATAAATATAAAAGATCGATTGTCAGTTATTGCATAAAAAACAGTCTCTACAAGTATTGTCCAACAGGTTTGTGAAGTCAACCAATTTAATGCGTTTTTTAAAAGTGTCTAATGATCCAGATGATCTAACAGATTTGTCAAGTTTGGACCAGATAACAGGGCCAAAATAAGTCAGGCTGTGTTTGCCGTAAGCAACAGTCCGATATCTAGGTATAGAAAAATCAGAATTTCTAAGAAAGTACTGAGAATTGGTAACAACAATTATAAAATTCATTAATAATTCATAAGGAAAATACAAAAGAAATGAATGTTTAATGAAGGTTTGTAAACCCCAATACAGATCAACTGAGTTGATGAATTATTAAACAGTAGCATTAACTTTTGATACAGATGTCTGCTGAGCTAATTAGTATGCATTAACTTTTCATACAGATCTCTGCTCATTGTTTCATTTCATAAGTCAGATAAAATATTCGCGTCCGATCTGTATGGGATTTACAATGGCTCGCCTTCGGCTCGCCATTGTAAATACCCATACAGATCTCCCGCTCATATTTTATCTATCACATAAAGTCGCAATGTAAGGAGGCACTAGACCATTTTTGACTTTATACGTTATGATTGCAATGGCTTGCAGTCGTCGCGTACGAAGTGTTGGTAGTTTCGCTCTCCGCAAGAGTTCCTCATATGTCGATTTATTGTCACAATAAACAGCTCGTAATGTTCGTTCTTGAAATCGTTCTAATTTTCTGGCATCAGAAGAACGACAAAAATGCCAGCAAATCTGACAATATGTAGTTTAGCAGATGTCGGAATAAGCTTACGTAATCTCAAAAGAACACCAGTTTGACCCGAGGCTTTTCTGCAAACATTGCTTACCTGACTCGAAAATGATAGTTGATCGTCTAAGGTAAGTAACCCCAAAGAGCGTTATCTCTGATTTCTGATCAATTACAATGCCATTAATGACGATGTGTAAATCCTTATGACAATTCCTCGGGCCCAGACTCATCACCTGATATTTTGAAAAGTTTCCTTGTAAGAGAAAAGGCCTTGTTACACAAGGAAATAGATGAACAGAAAATAGATGGTACAAGAGTAAAGGCCTTGTTAAAGAGGAAACAGATAAAACAAGAAAATAGATGGTACGCCCTTAAGGCCTTGTTACACCAGGAAATAGATGAAAAGAAAATAGACGGCACGCGCTTAAGGCCTTATTACACAAGAAAATAGATGAAAAGAAAATAGATTGCACAAGAGTAAACGCCTTCTTACACGAGGAAATAGATGAAAAGAAAATAGAAGGCATGCACTTAAGGCCTTGTTACACGAGGAAATAGATGAAAAGTGAATAGATGGCACGCGGTTTAGGCTTTGTGTCACAAGGAAATAGATGAAAATAAAATAAATGGCACAAGAATAAAGGCTTGGTTACACGAGGAAACAGATAAAAAGAAAATAGATGGCACAAGCGTTAGGCCTTGTTACACGAGGAAATAGATAAAAAGAGAATAGATGGCAAAAGAGTAACGGGCTTGTTACACGAGTAAATAGATGAAAAGAAAATAGAAGGCACAAGAGTAAAGGCCTTTTACATGAGGAAGTAGATGGAAAGGAAATAGATGGCACGCTCTTAAGGCCTTGTTACACGTAGCAATACATTAAAAGAAAATGGATAGCACACGCTTAAGGCCTTGTTACACGAGGCAATAGGTGAAAAGGAAATGGATACCTCAAGAGTAAATGCCTTGTTAGACGATGAAATAGATGGAAAGAAAATAAATGGCACGAGCTTATAGCCTTGTTACACGAGGAAATAGATGAAAGGAAAATAGATGGCACAAGAGTAAATGCCTTGTTAAACGAGGCAATAGATGATAAGAAAAAAGATGGCACAAGAGTAAAGACCTTGTTATATATAGCACAAGAGTAAAGGCCTTGTTAGACGATGAAGGAGATAAAAAGAAAATAGATGGCATGCGCTTAAGGCCTTGTTACACGAGGCAATAGATGAAATCAAAATAGATTGCACAATAGTAAAGGCCTTGTTAGACGATGAAATGGATACTGAAAAGAAAATAGACGGCATACGCTTAAGGTTACAGTGTACCTTCGGGGGTGTCTCCAGCATAACAGCTCTAGCGTCTTACGATTACACTTAATATACCTAAACCCAGATATCAAATTAAAGCTTATAGAGCTGGCTATCTAAATATGGAAAACATTTGCTAATAAAATGAATTGTCGAATTTTTTACGACGTCTAAATTCGAACGTCCGAATCAGCTTTAAAACGCTATAACTCAAAGCGATTATTATATTTTGCTATTTTGATTTGTTCTCGGGTTTCCGGAAACGAAGCGCTAAAAAAACGTGTCGGCGATTTCCTATATTCAATTGCAGTGAAAAGTTACAGAATATTTTCGAAAAGGGGAGAAAAAAAATTGGAATGATCGCACGGAAATGGCTCTTGACGAAAAAGTTTTCGGAATTAAGAAATTCGCCGACACGTTTTTGTTGATTATATGTTAGCCTAGCTTCTGTCCAAATTTAAGGAAAATCGAACAAATTCCCTTTGAGTTGTAGCTCTTTAAAGTGTCCCCAACAAGCGAAAAATTAACTTTGAGAAAACGGCGCTTAAAAAAACATATCGCTTAATAAACAAACTCCGCCCACAAAAGTTATACTGTCATTTCTCCGTCAATTGTCACTATTTTTCGATAATTTTTTTTTTGGATGAAGGTTCATTCTGTAAACTTTATTTTAACGCCAAAAAAAAATTTTCAATAAATTTTCGATCTGAAGGTACACTGTAACCTTAAGGCCTTGTTACACGAGGCAATAGATGAAAGGAAAATATATGGCACAATAGAAAAGGCCTTGTTAAACGAGGCAATAGATGATAAGAATATGGATGGCACAAGAGTAAAGGCCTTGTTAGACGATGAAGGAGATAAAAAGAAAATAGATGGCACGCACTTAAGGCCTTGTTACACGAGGCAATAGATGAAAACAAAATAGATTGCACAATAGTAAAGGCCTTGTTAGACGATGAAGGAGATAAAAAGAAAATAGATGGCACGCACTTAAGGCCTTGTTACACGAGGCAATAGATGAAATCAAAATAGATTGCACAAGAGTAAAGGCCTTATTAGACGATGAAGGAGATAAAAAGAAAATACATGGCACGCACTTAAGGCCTTGTTACACGAGGCAATAGATGAAAACAAAATAGATTGGATAATAGATGGCATGCGCTTAAGGCCTTGTTACACGAGGCAATAGATGAAAGGAAAATAGATGGCACAAGAGTAAAGGCCTTGTTAAACGAGGCAATAGATGATAAGAAAATAGATGGCACAAGAGTAAAGACCTTCTTACACGAGGAAATAGATATGGTATAATAAAAGATATTGTATAATATGATAAAAGAAAATATATGGCATGCGCTTAAGGCCTTGTTATACGAAGAAATCGATGAAAAGTGAATAGATGGCACGCGCTTAAGGCTTCGTTACACAAGGAAATAGATGAAAAGAAAATAGATGGTACGCGCTTGAGGCCTTTCGGTCACAAGGAAATAGATGAAAGGAAAATAGATGGCACATGAGTAAAGGCCTTGTTAAACGTGGAAATAGATGATAAGAAAATAGATGGCACAAGAGTAAAGGCCTTGTTATATATAGCACAAGAGTAAAGGCCTTGTTAGACAATGAAATAGATAAAAAGAAAATAGATGGCACGCGCTTAAGGCCTTGTTACACAAGGCAATAGATGAAAGGAAAATAGATGGCACAATAGTAAAGGCCTTGTTAAACGAGGCAATAGATGATAAGAAAATTGATGGCACAAGAGTAAAGGCCTTCTTACACGAGGAAATAGATATTGTATAATAAAAGATATTGTATAACATAATAAAAGAAAATAGATGGCATGCGCTTAAGGCCTTGTTATACGAGGAAGTAGATGAAAAGAAAACATATGGCATGCGCTAAAGGCCTTGTTACACGAGTAAATAGATGAAAAGAAAATAGATGGCGCGCGCTTAAGGCCTTGTTACACGAGGAAATAGATCAAAAGAAAATAGATGGCACAAGAGTAAAGGCCTTGTTACACGAGGCAATAGATGAAAAGAAAATAGATGGCACGCGCTTAAAGCCTTGTTACACGAGGAAATGGATGAAAAGAAAAGAGATGACACGCGGATAAGGCCTTGTTGCACGAGGAAATAGATGAAAAGAACATAGATGGCACAAGAGTAAAGGCCTTGTTACACGAGGCAATAGATAAAAAGAAAATAGATGGCAACAAATATTGTGTTACGAGTTGCAAGAAAAATTGCCTCGTGTAACCAGGCCTTAAGCGCGTGCGGGTCCCTACAAACACCGTCTGTGTTACTAACTACCTCTCCATAATTTACGTTTGTGTTTCCATGTACTGTAACTACAGAGATAATACATTTTACCACCCTTGCCGGTAATCTCGCAATCTGATTGGTCGTTGCGGGTGGTAAATGAGAGTGCAGACAACGGTGCTGACGCTAACATCACGCAATGCTTAAAAAAGCGCGCGCTTGAAAAAAAAACCAATCGGATTGCGAGAAAGTTATAGACAACGCTTGCTCTTTCTTAGCTGTCGCGTTTTGTAAAGAAACTTCGAGTTTTCCTTGTACATTTTTTCTAAATATTGTGGTAAAAAACAGATTTCCACCCGTTTTCCATGGTGTGGACTCTTATAATTTACCACGATTTGCGTCATCACATGGTCAAAATTTGTTGCTGACTCACTCGGCTGTGCCTCGTGTCCACAACATTTTGACCATGTGATAACGCAAATCGTGGTAAATAAGAGTCCACACCACGGAAAACCGGTGGAAATTTGCTAAATAGACGGATCGGGCTCTAGTTTGTCTAAATATGAAAGACGTGCTGCTGGCTCGCCTTCCTGATTTAGCGCGCATACTCGGAGTGTGCAGCTATTCATGTACAAACAACAATAAAAAACAAAAAACCACTGTGTGTTTAAATCAAATGAAGAATGATCCTCGCAGTTGTGAACGCAATTTAAGCAATTGCGAAAAGAAGAATTGCGAATTTTTTTCAGGCTTCTTTTCGCAATTGCTTAAATTGCGTTCACAACTGCGAGGATCATTCTTCATTTGATTTCATTTCATATATATCATTTCACACTCACTCCTTTCACGGGAACATATGAACCTACAATTGACCTGCTCTTAACGTCAGTGGCTTCATAGCTCAGTTGGTAGAGCATCGCACTGGTATCGCGAGGTCACGGGTTCGAACCCCGTTGAAGTCCTGAATTTTTTTCAGGCTTCTTTTCGCAATTGCTTAAATTGCGTTCACAACTGCGAGGATCATTCTTCATTTGATTTCATTTCTGCAGTTCATATATGATTTATTTCATATATATCATTTCACACTGTGTGTTTAATTGCTTAATTGTCATGAAGGCCATATTCTTTTACGAAAACAAAATGAAATTCATCAGTGCCATAAGGATAGAAATGAAATCGAGTGTTTTATTTTCACTACAGTAACAATTTATCTTTTTTAGCAACATCAAAGCTGTACCCCTGTGGGGAAATAAACGTAGTTCCTCTTAAAATGGAATTCGCCGATTCTTACGTTACGATGTTTTATAAGAAGAATAGGCATATGCCCTTAAAAATAGAGATTTATATAAACATATGTAATTGCATGAACCCGAGTAAAATTAAGGATTACTATCACGCATGTTTTCACGAGGAAATAGATGAAAAGTGAATAGATGGCACGCGCTTAAGGCTTTGTTACACGAGGAAATAGATGAAAAGAAAATAGATGGTGCGCGCTTAAGGCCTTTGTGTCACAAGGAAATAGATGGAAGGAAAATAGATGGCACAAGAGTAAAGGCCTTGTTAAACGAGGCAATAGATGATAAGAAAGTAGATGGCACAAGAGTAAAGGCCTTGTTAGACGATGAAATAGATAAAAAGAAAATAGATGGCACGCGCTTAAGGCCTTGTTATACGAGGCAATAGATGAAAAGAAAATAGATTGCACAACAGTAAAGGCCTTGTTAGACGATGAAATGGATACTGAAAAGAAAATAGATTGCATGCGCTTAAGGCCTTGTTACACGAGGCAATAGATGAAAGGAAAATAGATGGCACAAGAGTAAAGGCCTTGTTAAACGAGGCAATAGATGATAAGAAAATAGATGGCACAAGAGTAAAGACCTTGTTAAACGAGGCAATAGATGAAAAGAAAATAGATGGCACAAGAGCAAAGGCCTTGTTACACGAGGAAATAGATGAAAAGAAAATAGATGGCGCGCGCTTAAGGCCCTGTTACACAAGGAAATAGATGAAAAGAAAATAGATGGCACGCGCTTAAAGCCCTGTTACACGAGGAAATGGAAGAAAAGAAAAGAGATGACACGCGGATAAGGCCTTGTTACACGAGGAAATAGATAAAAAGAAAATAGATGGCAACAAATATTGTGTTACGAGTTGCAAGAAAAATTGCCTCGTGTAACCAGGCCTTAAGCGCGTGCGGGTCCCTACAAACACCGTCTGTGTTACTAACTAACTAACGCAAATCGTGGTAAATAAGAGTCCACACGACGGAAAACCGGTGGAAATTTGCTAAATAGACGGATCGGGCTCTAGTTTGTCTAAATATGAAAGACGTACTGCTGGCTCGCTTTCCTGATTTAGCGCGCATACTCGGAGTGTGCAGCTATTCATGTACAAACAACAATAAAAAACAAAAAAACACTGTGTGTTTAATTGTTTAATTGCCATGAAGGCCATATTCTTTTACGAAAGCAAAATGAAATTCATCAGTGCCATAAGGATCGAGTGTTTATTTATACTACAGTAATAATTTATCTTTTTTTAGCAACAGCAAAGCTGTACCCCTGTGGGGAAATAAACGTAGCTCCTCTTAAAATGGAATTCGCCGATTCTTACGTCGCGTTGTTTTATAAGAAGAAAAGGCATATGCCCTTAAAAATAGAGATTTATATAAATATATGTAATCGCGTGGGCCGAGTAAAATTAAGGATTAATATCACGCGTGTTTTCAGAAGCTGTAGAAATTGCCTGAGTCGCGAAGGTCTTCAACGTCGCAAACTGGCCTGCAGGCGGCTAGTTAATCCAAGATTTGACACAAATAATCACTTCCTGTTTGGCGTAAAATGCTGTAATTCACCTGTAGAATTCCTTTCTTAGGTATCTTCCGATTTCATTCCTTTTTTTATATCAAAATCTCCGGCGAAACATGCGAGCGCTCTGTTTGTAAATTTTCTTCAAAATCCCGCCAAGCGAACTGAATGCAACGAGAACGACGCGCTCAACCAATCACGAGTGAGAAATTTTGATTCTCGACCAATCAAGAGCGAATAATTTTGCCCTCAATTAAGAAGAAATGCCCTCTTCGTCAGCTAATCAGCATTCAGTAATTTTGTCCTCTATATTATGACAGCGAAAATGATCTTTTTCATTAGACGATAAATGTTCCTTTTTGTAACATAACCTCGTAGCTTTACCCACCGGAAAAGAAATTACGTCTCTCCTCTTAAAGTGGTTCTCAACGATTCTTTCTTTGACATGTTGTAAAAGAACAAAAAAGTCTATGCTTAGAGCGAATTTAGTCATTATCCGCGCTTACTGGAAGACATTATTCCTCTCCGCGTGAAATTTGATAGAACTTACAAGAACGCATTTTTTGCACTTTCGAGTAGTCATAGCGAAAATCGTAATTACACGAAAAAGACTTTGCCTATAGCCTTGAAAATTTTTGTGCATCAAGGTGATATAGTTGTTCGTCAACTCCGAAAATTTCAGAGCAATCTATTGAAACGAAATTGGATAATGACCATTTTCTGTACAAAGAAGAACTTTTCAGCTTTTCGGACTTTTTCGAAACCTTAGTCGATCATAGAATATATATCAAAACACTCGGAAATTTTTTGCGATTTTCCAACCAAAATTAGAACTTGAGTGGAAGTTGCAGGGATGGTATACATTCTTTAGATGATGTTCTACCCCGCTCATACCACGTAATTTCGAATTTGAGGGGTAAAACCTGAAAGAAACCACGGCTATGTCCCCTTTTGTAACATTTTGGAACCATTTTCATTCCTACGGATCCAATATGAAAGCAAATTCTATGAAACAAGAGTGGATAAAAGAGGGCTCAAAGACTTTCCATATGGTACCATTGAAATTGTTTTAAAGTTTTTCCGAAGCCCTAGGGGTAACTTTGAAAAAATGTTACACTAGGGAACACAGATGAATCTAAGAATGACCAGAGCGTCCTATGAATGAAATTTGCTTAAAAAAGCTCATCAAACCAGAATATCGCCCCAGCAAATAATATAACAAGGCCTTGTGATAGAACTTTCATTGGTAAAATTACTTTTTTTTAAAAAAACATTTTCAACTTTTGAACTATGTTTGTCAGTTGTTGATTTCTTTTTTATATCAGAACTTCCTGTTGAAGACCCAGTAGTGACCATTATACATTACGTGATAAAAACAATGTAAGTTTCGATCCCGTGTTCAAATAAATAACAATAACAGAGGCGCGCAGAGCGTAATGGTCATTACTGGGCCTTTAAGGTCCTGGCCGATACCGATACTCGTGATATGCATGAGAAGATATATTACACAACTGTGGTTGCCGCATTGGTAATTGTACATTTTATTTAGGGTGGCCCGCGGCTATTTAATAGCGCGGAGGCTCCCTTTTATAAATCGAATTTTCGGCATGAAAGCGTTAACCGATTTTTGTAAGTTTTGGTAGGGCGATAAAGGAGTCTTCAAATTATACAGGACTTTAAATTTTAGTACATATAAGATAAGCGATTAAAAGTTACAAGCGTTTTTAGAAAACTAAAACCCCGTTTTTGAAAAAAACGCGAATATTTTCATAAAACGACGACATATTCTTTTCTAATTAAGCTCAATAAGTTCCAAGACTTCAAGCTTTACTGTGAGCAATTTTCCATAAAATCGGCTGGACAGAAATTACTGCACAGTCAAATACTAAATTTAAGCTTTGAAATGTTATGCTTGCGTATTTGCCTCAGCTGTTGCAAGAACGCTAAAATAAGGCTTCAATCGCACCCTATCACTTGAAAGCTTGATACAACCGAAAACTTTGCTGAATAACCGTAAAAGTATTAATTAGGATTAAATTAGGATTAAATTATAATTAGTATAAAACTTGTGTAAAGCGCTTTTGATTATTTTAATGTTAAAAGGCGCTATATTAAGTGAATAAATTATTATATTATTATTGAACAAGATGTTTATAGTGCGTAATTTATGAATTTCAAGAAATTCAAGTTTGTTCGACTCGTGAAAAAAACTACCGATTTGTTTTCTGGTCTTTTTAAGTATGATAACATTCAGTATATGTACAAACGGCCTTTCCTAGTTTCATGTGTATAGTCTCGACGAAACTCGGGTCGTCAATATTGCTACTTCACGTCTTCCATTTTCTAAATGCTTTGAAAACCCCTCGTGTTTTGTAAATTTTTCAATATACCATGCGCGATTTAGGGGAAACACTTATTCTATTGTTAAAGCAATAGAATATTAGAACACAAAAGAACGACAATACAATAGAATACAATACCATAGAATATATTAGAATACATAATTTTGCCTAATACAATGGAAGTGTACAATGTACAATGGAGCTGACACCCTAAATCGGGCATCATATGTTTTTCAAAGTTAGAAAATGGTCACACCCACTCAGCCAATAAGTGCCCAGTATTTGTGTGCTCTATATCCCATAAAGTGTCTTAAATTATGTAAAGAGGCGGGGGCTTTGAAGCCCAGGGAAATTGTGGGGTAAAATAACTACTCATTAGTAAGCTCTATATAGAACATGAATTCTTTTGTTTTCCTTTGTCTTAAAGCCTAATTAGTATGCTTTATATAGAGCATACTAATGAGAAAATAGAGCATACTAATGAATATAATGAGTATATAGAGCATACTAATGAATTACAGGCTCAGTGCTAATTTAAACAAAAACAACAATGACAATTTTATTTGAAGTTTTCGCTTTACATAACTTAAGCAACAGATTAATCACCAAAATAACTAAACGAAATTCGACTTAACAATTTTTAGGAAAAAATTAAACGAAAGACTGGGTCTTTCTGCGTGAACCGATACTCATTGTCTTCTATTGTTTGTGAGGTATTGTATTTTTGGTCTTGTTTTGCATTTGTATTATTGTCGTTCTTTGTTCCTTTTGTTTTACGTCATCTATCCTCCGGTACACACCGATACAACCGAAAGACTGGTCTCACCGTGCTTTGGAATTCTGTCTCTTTCTGTTTCTCAATTTCATTCACTGTCGTCGACTTTTGGAAACGTGCACTTTTGTCGAATTCATATCATCCTCCAAGCACTCGGATATGTCTACGCTCTCAAAAGCAAGTAACTCTTGAGTGGCAAGGACGGCCTCAAGTTCCTCGAGCTCCGTATATATACTGGCTCATAGCCGGAGCAAATGAGCTCCAAAGAAAGAAAAGCATTGTTATTTGTAAAATTCTACCAACATTACGGCGACATCCAAAACAAAATAACAACGTGATTCCCAAGTGTGAATGACACAATTAAAATACGCTCATAAATACAATCTGCATAACATATGTTTTCTTCGCGGATATGACCATTTTCTAAGACGGTTAGACAATGAACGCTCGTGTCCTATGGGATATAGCGCCTCTCGCATTAGATAGTATTCTATTACCCAACGCTCTCTTTCCACGCTCAGCCTGATAAGGTATGGGTAGAAAGTTGATCCAGCGTTAAGGAGGCGATAGCTTGTACTCGTGTACTCGGACACGAATTTTCAGCAAGAGGGTGGGTGAGGAGGGCCGTTCCCCCTTTCCTCCTTCGCGCTGGAAAACTGAGAGACTGAACGAGAAAAACATCGGGTCTTGTATTTATTATTATCCTGGGGTGTGAAATACCCGTGCAATGCCTAATTTGCGCTTATATGGCAGTTTTGTGTGATATCATGCCTCGCGCTTTATTATCAAGCGTTGTGAATAGAAGTGCCACTCGGGCTACGCCCTCGTGGACTTCCATCTATGCTCGAGGCACTATATCCCATAGAACACTCGCGTTCATTGTCTAACCCTTACTTGCCACATTCTGGGATTATTTGCCACTTGGGAATCACCGATCATCGTTTATACAATAGGCCATTTGCACGTTGGCGTCATTTTCGACTACAATCGTGCAAATGGCCTATTGTATTAACGATGATCGGTGATTCCCATGTGGCAAATAATCCCAGAATGCGGCAACTTTGAATAATTTACGAAACACGAGGGGTTTTCAAAGCATTCAGAAAATGGAAGACGTGAAGTAGCAATCTTGACGACCCGAATTCCCCGAGTTTCGTCGAGACTATACACATGAAACTAGGAAAGGCCGTTTGTACATATACTGAATGTTATCATACTTAAAAATACCAGAAAACAAATCGGTAGTTTTTTCACGAGTCGAACAAACTTGAATTTCTTGAAATTCATAAATTACACACTATAAACATCTTGTTCTTTCTTTGCTTATACTTTTTGCTTGGAGCTTCCGATCTTTTCCGGTTATTCAGCAAAGTTTTCGGTTGTATCAAGCTTTCAAGTGATAGGGTGCGATTGTAGCCTTATTTTAGCGTTCTTGCAACAGCTGAGAGGCAAATACACAAGCATAACATTTCGAAGCTTAAATTCAGCATTCGACTGTGCAGTAATTTCTGTGTGCAATTCAATATCTGTACATTTTGCAAGTTACAATTGATAATCAGCAGTCCATTGTTGTCCGGATAGCTGTTTTTCTGATTCCTTACAGCCTTACTATGAAGTGTTAATGCAGGAAGCACAATTCAAACTGTACAATGTACATGGTTAAAACTGTTACAATCGCTAAATGACAACAACTGGAAATTGTTGCCGTGTTTGTACTTCACAAATTCAGTGAAAAGACTTTGGCAGCTCTGAACATGTTTTCAGCGATTATTGGTAGTTTGACATCTTGTGGTTTAATTAATGCACGAACAGCAGGTCACCAGTTTCTTCAGCACTTGCAACCTCGTTCCCAGGGCCTCTCTCTCTTCAGCTACGGAGAGAGGCCCTGGGAACGAGGTTGCAGCACTTGAAACTTTTCGTCATTGTTACCAGCATTAGTTGATGTGCTAAATGTTTGCAGATGCATTGACTGGAGGTGCTCGAGATTCAATTCATATTTTTTAGTGTTTTGTCATACTAAAGTTGAAACCAAAATGGCTTTACGGGGACTTAAAAGAGGAATTAAAGTGCTTCATTTAGAGATACAATGGATGGTGAAGAATTCAATTTGGGAGCTGAGAGATTTTATTTTATGTTTTGAAAAAACTATTACATGTGGCTACTGAGTCACATTTAGGGATAGCCTCCTTCGCGCAATCTTTCCTTAGGAGGCTAATTTAGGGATGGACGGTAGGACCATTCTATTTTTGAGGGGGAGGTTGGGCAATTACCAAAAAAAATTCCTGCACGGCAAAAGTAGCGAAAAAAATTCATGCACAAAGAGCCAAAGGAAAGAAATAACCGGTGAACTTAGAAAGAAAGAAAATTGTTGTTTTCCTAGGTAGAGCCTGCACAGCCACCAGCCCTATTTCTGAGTCCAATATAGCTTTCTGATTTTCATTTCCATCTGACAAAGGGTCACATATTTTATAGGTAATATTATTATCACATGACTTTGTACTATTGGGTGTATGTTCTTTTTCAGTAAATGTCAGATTACAAGATAAGTTCAGGCGGGGTACTCCCGACAATTTAGGAAAGGTGCGTGCCGCCAAGGTTCTCAAACCCTGATCCCATTTAGGGGTAGAAAATCGAGATTTGATACCTTTTTAAGGCCCAATTCAGGCGTGTGGTACAGTTTTAACAGACCATATCTTTTTCGTTTTGCGCGCTGGGGTGGATACTGCAATTTAGTGACCCTATCTAAGGAATATCTAAGGATCACAATACCAAAAATACCAAAAAAGATACCCTATTTCCATCCATAAATATGCCGCAGAATTCCGACGGGTGTGTTGCGTAATAGGACGCTAAGTTCCCACGTGCAATATCTCTTAAAGATCCCGCTGCTTAGATTCGTGGCATTTCGAAAGAGAAACCCAAGCCGGTAAGTTTTAAAGAATTTTCGGTTTTCTTCCGTCGCGTCGCCGAAGCCCAACCGCATGTTTCGTGTTTTTAAGTTTACTTGCTCCAGCCAAAGTAATTTGGATTGACGCTATGGTTGTGCCTCAAGAACCGGCCGCTGTTCAGTTGCAAGCCGTTGACCCAGCTCCGCCAGTCGCAGCGCCACAGCCCGCGGAAGGGGCGGAAGCAAATCAACAAGTACAATTAAACGAGGTATTTGCGAAGTCTTCGGAGTTTTCACTTTCGCTCGGTCCATACTCTGTTTGTACGTCTAGCTTTATTTATTTGTTTGAGTCGGTTATTTGGTTGCACTTTCGCACGTCAGTGTCTAGCATACATTGCATCGCCGGGTGTTGGCTTTTAGTTATTACGGTCGCTTGTGGGTCATGCGTAAATTTACAGACGCCGTCTGTCGGCTTTATCAGTGCGTTCGTGTGTCGGCTTTCGCTAAAACGGTCGCTTGTGTGTCTAGCGTAAATTATTTGGTAGACGCCGTGTGTCGGCTTCAGTTAAACGGTCGCTTGTGTGTCAAGCGTAAATTATTTGGCAGACGCCGTGTGTCGGCTTTAGCTAAAACAGTCGCTTGTGTGTCAAGCGTAAATTATTTGGTAGACGCCGTGTGTCGGCTTCAGCTGAACGGTCGCTTGTGTGTCAAGTGTAAATTATGTGGTAGACGCCGTGTGTCAGCTTCAGCTGAACGGTGGCTTGTGTGTCAAGCGTAAATTATTTGGTAGACGCCGTGTGTCGGCTTCAGCTAAAACGGTCGCTTGTGTGTCAAGCGTAAAAACACTCGCTTGTGCGTCAAGCGTAAGTTATTTGGTAGACGCCGTGTGTCGACTTAATTTCAGCTAAAACGGTCGCTTGTGTGTCAAGCGTAAATTATTTGGTAAATGCCGTGTGTCGGCTTAATAGTGGGGTTTTATCTCTTTTGTTTTATGTTTCCTCTCTACTATAGGACTAATTTCTTTCTGTCGCCTTACAGGTTTTACCTATCTTTTCGTAGGAGTTTTCAAGATTCTGCCATTATCACCTTAAGCTCCGTCCAAAATCTGTCTTATGGCGCGACAGGGAAACCTACCCCACTAGCTGGGCCGACCCTTCCTGTCCTTAGAAATTATTGCTAAGACCGAGCTTTCGCGTCCCCGCCCCAATCCAGAAGGAGCTTACCCAGACCTCCTCTGACAAAATGAAATGGCGACCCTCTCCTTAGCCTTTTTTTAGAAACAAAAATGTAACTAAAGTTTTCTCATCTTAGTAATGAGTGCCATTGTGTTAAGTCAAGAGTTTCAAACGTTGCGGCCTTAGCTCTTCATCAGTGGCAAAGTCACATAAAAATAAGATCTCGGGAAAACAAAATACTTTTCTTCGGGTGTTCAGTTTACGGTTAGGTCTGAGGGGTTTTCTGAGTTTTGGGAGAAGGTGTCCTCCGTGGGTCTTCTTTACTATGGTCGCGGGGACTCTATAGCTAAAGCAAGCAAGATGCGTGAGCAGCTGAAGGCCACAATCTTTTCCCATAACCTATCCACGCCAGACAATGAGCGGCATAAGTAATAAATGAAGATGGTTCACTATTTTCATCCATAAATATGCCGCAGAATTCCGGCGGGTGTGGATTGCGTAACCCTGCTCGTGGGAAGCTAGTTGCGTAATAGGACGCTAAGTTCCCACGTGCAATATCTCTTGATTTAAAGATCCCGCTGCTTAGATTCGTGGCATTTCGAAAGAAAAACCCAAGCCGGTAAGTTTTAAGATATTTTCGGCCCACCCACCTCCCCTTCGGCGACAATATTCACAGCTAGCGCTTTCGCATCCAGCCGCTCATTGCCTCGGCCACAATCTTTTCCCATAACTAATCCACGCCAGACAATGAGCGGCATAAGTAATGAATGAAGATGGTTCAATATTTAAGGACTGAGCACCTCAAAAACCCTACCCTATCGGGCGGCACATACCTATATAGTGTATATAAGGGAGTACCCCCCTCCCCGGGGGATAAGTCGTGCATGGAACTCTGGTCATCTGGAAAATAAGTGACAATGGGACTACCTCTTGTGTCACAATAGAAATTCTGAAGATATTGCACCACTTCCCCTATCCATTTGTAGCAACATTTCCATGACTATCTGGTGAATGGGAATCAAATAATTTGTAATGACCATGGTTGTCAACAGTAACAGCAACTGTGTTTATTTCAATGGTCAACAGAAAAGCATTATACTGTGTCATCAATATATCGAAAGCATGTTGTAATGGTAAATGACAATCTCTTATATGAGACATATGTAAGTCACCAGTACTGCTCTCACTGAACCTAATGATAAATAACCGATAAAGCAGAAGGAATCTCGGACAGCAACAAATAGTCTTTTCCTGCAAACCTACATCAATGGGAGTAAAGTGAATTACCAAGCAACAATATTTCATTGAAATTGTTTCTAATCCAAGTCGATGCATTCGTTCTAAAATTGTAAATAATGCACATGTCATCGGCTTGCCCCTGGGGTAGGACCCCGGGCCAACCAGGGGAATATATCTGGGAATACAAGGGGATACAACTGCTTCTCTGCCTGGGCAGGGGGAAATTCGCGACATTGTTTTGAGTTCGAAGGAAAGGGGTGGGGGAATTCGAAATTTTGTAAATTCACGCGTGGCGAAACAGAGAATTTATTGTTACGCTTGTCAATAGTACTCGTGATTTATTCATGGATATATGTGCAAAATATATGTCTTGAGGGACGTTTTTGCATTCGATTGCTGCGTACAAGACGACTTCGGACTCGGTGAGTTTTGTCTGCTTCAGGCATTTATTCTGGTACTACTTGCGACTAAACTATGTAATAACTGCAAAGCGAGCAGGCAACGCGCTTAGACTAGCTGTGATTGGCTTAACTCTGTGTTCATTCAATTGGCGGCGAGTACATAGCGACCCCGCTTTGGTTTGGGAATTGGCCGCAATTTAATAATTCCAACTGGAAATAACTTTAAATTCACCAAGTTAAAATGTAAGTTAGAAACCAGTCATTGTTTGCTACGAAGATGTTTTCACTCTGGCAAACATATGTTTTGATATTAAACAACTACTGAACAAAAGCTGGGGGGGCGGGGTTAAAGCCACGGTCATATAACAATTTGATTAAACAAATGAAAAAAGTGTTCCATAGTCCAACAGCAATGTGAAATCAAGTAATTTCGTTCTCATGACAAATCGCAGAAACAGCGAGAAAACGTGCACTTGCACTTGTGCGTTGCTTGATTGATAAAGTTTGGTTATCACATGTAAAAGTAATGTGTACTGTTCCTGTGCCTGTTTCTGTTGCCGAAAAAGAAATATGATATCGCTGATAAATTAATAACTACATGGCAACGAATAACTATAATACTATAATAGTTGGCCTTGAGACTACATGTATTTGTAAAGCATCATGAATAATGCTCTCAGAATGGACTTCTGATGCTCTCCGTGATACCATACTTCATCTTCCATTGTGATACCATACTTCATCTTCCATTGTATCGATTTTTTGTAATGAAGATATTTAGATATTGCTTCTCCAAGCCTAAAATGAATCCTTAAAATTTGATCTTCGAACCATCATTGAAAAGTCCCCTCAATTCAATCAAATGATTATCCTTCTCTATCACCTCTATGCCGCTTATGTGAGGTGGATATCAGGGAGATTTTTCGTTGAGAAGCACTTGACCCAGGGGACTTTGTCTTGTTAGATTCCCCCACCCCTGGGGAAAATTCTCAACTTTGCTCGAACCATTTTACAATCCACATAAAATAACACGGCAAACTGATCCTTACGGCGGAGAAAAGATTGAGGCAAGAAAAATTAAGTAAAATAAAAGAGATATATTTTGTGCCCGATGTTTCGGTTTGTAAAACACAAACCTTACAATCCCCCCTGGTTGGCCAGGGGTCCTACCCCAGGGGCAAGCCGATAACGGACGTCAAGCACATAGCGGGTGATAGTTACACACTGTTTACCAGAATTACTTCCACACAGCGAGACCTGATGAAAATCAGCTGTAACTATCTTTGAGGTATCTACAAAATAGCAAGGACCAGGATTCATTTCTATATCGTTAGCAAGTCGAATCAAAAGTGGAATATACAAACAACGACACATGCAGATTTGTGTGAACCAAAGCTTAGTGTAGTAACTCATTTGCCACGCATAAACAACATTTCTCATGGTTGGAAGGTATATAGCTTCTAGATAAAACAGAAATAACAACATAGACCAGAATTTTCCTTTATTGACACGATTTAAACATTCTCTGGCTTTGAGATGAGCATTATACAACCCCACAGCGGCTCTATATTGCATTACTGAGGGCCTGTTTATATGGAGACAAGAAGCTGTACACAGCTTGAACTCATGGCGCCTTTAACTCATTGCAGCATTGATTCCCGAGTGAATTGAGTGCTTTTACGGAGAAACATAAGCTTGAAATGATGTCTGATCAAAGGCTCCAAAGAGCCAATCCGAGAAGAAGAAATGCTAACGCGTAACACGTAACGCAATATTGCTGTAAGCTTACGTTTTCACACTGACACGGTTCGATATATATTTTTTTAAATTAAACGTAAGGATTTTTGACGAACGAAAAAAAAGTACATCACTTTCATAATGTCCAGTTTGAAAAAAGAAAAAGAGGAATAAAAAAAGACTTTATGGAGAATCGAACTCGGGTCGTCCGGGACTAAGGCACAAAATCATTCCACTGCGCTGTCCAAAAACACATACTACCTAGAAACTAAATTTTATTATTTTAAGCTAGATACGCATCAGAACGCGTGTTCAGGTTGCAAAATCCTTTCAGATCGATTTTAATGTTGCGTTAAAAACTCCAAATGCGAAACATCTGTAAGCTTATTGTTGTCTATATTCGTTTACATCAAATTAATTATTGTTATCGTTGGATTCACGTTGAATTCCTGTTACGAAACGTGTTCGTAACAAAGCATTTGCTCACCAAGTTTACAGCTGATGGAAGGGAGCGAGTGAGTGAGTGAGTGAGTGAGTGAGAGAGTGCATTTTATTTAAACACCGTTGCCGATAACCCGTTCATCATGCTTTCACGTTTACACGGGTTTAAAAGTAAGACTACACTGCATTCACTAGATTCAGTAGCTGACACTTAAGCTCGACCCGGAGCTCGATCGCTAAGCAAATGGTAAGTTTAAAATATAAAACACAGAACTTGCCAAAGCAAAAATCCCACATGAATAAGCGGCGAACACAATATCAAATGGTCCTATTCATCCATGAACGCCTTGAATTGTCTTGAAAATGTGCAATTGTACGCTGCAGTTCTTTATCTTGCTTCTCGAGTCAACACACGGAGAGATTTTACGGTATGTATTTCATGACCGAAAGCCATATAGTCGTCGACATAGACTTAAATATGCGTGCATAAATTTGCATGCGCTAATGTGACACGAAAAAAAATAAGAAAAGTCAAAGCCGGATTTACAACTCGTGTGCTTCGCCACGAGTAAAAAGTTGGCCCGGGTAGGAGGGTCTGTTGAAGCCACAAATGTAATAATGCCCTCAAATGTAATAAGGATTGACCACAAATGTAATAAAACCCTAAAATGTAATAAGGACTGACCACAAATGTAATAAAGCCCTCAAATGTAATACGAATTTACCACAAATGTAATAATGGATTTTACCGTGCGTTCTTCAGTTTGCAAAACAGGGTTAGCAGCCGTAAGTTATGAGGACCAGGATTTCGCCAGTCATTCATTATCTTTCTCGGACAACCAAACTTGGACAAACTGAAGTTGTCTATGTAGCGTGTTGGACGTCATCTGTCAATCCTTATTACATTTAAGGGTTTTTTTGCATTTGTGGTCAATTATTACATTTGTGGCTCCAACATTGAAGCCACAAATGTAATAATTGACCACAAATGCAATAAAGCCCTCAAATGTAATAAGTATTGATCACAAATGTATTAAAGCCTCTCTCTGGTTCGCCTTAAGGAAATCATTAATGCTTGTTTGCTGTTGAAATTGTTAGTTCAAGCTTCTGATTGCATGCATTACCGTATGTGGGACTCGTATCATTTGTGTGCGCATGCTTTTACAAAAAGGAGGGCGATTTGAACAATTAAACTTTGAACTTTATATGAATTACTTTTAAGTGGCATACCCTTCGGTCGCACTAAGTTTTCTCTCTGTGAGTTGATTGTCACGAAACCTGTTGTACACCGGTAACCTGTCTATGCGTGTAGTTTATACTGTTTCATATAGAGGTACTGCTACTGGGTGATGTTACGGAGATTTTATTTGCCTCTAAAATGGTAGAGTAGCCAGCTGAAAGTAGTACGCAGTTTATTTGACAAAATTTTACAAAGTCTGGTTGCGAGGCGCTCTTCAGTATTGTAGTTGTTACTTCGGGATTGAACAAGTGACCGATCTTGGCCGATGACGTGGTATACTGCTTAGACCTCAGTGAACTGAAATAAAATGACAAGAGGCTAGCATAAATAATTGAAATGTGAATAAACGTTTCTTTTAACTTGACAGATATTCACTCCGAACATTACTTCGTTTACATTTTATAACTGGGCCTTGGTTCCGTACTAGCAAATGTTTAGTTAAGATAATAGCAACTTCAGGTTTGGTCACGTGAATGACAGATGACGTCCAACACACTACATAGACAACTTCAGTTTGTTCAAGTTTGGTTGTCCGAGAAAGATATGCATGACTGGCAAAATCCTGGTCCTTACAACTTAGGGCTAGTAACCCTGTTGTGCAAACTGAAGAACGCACGGTAAAATCCATTATTACATTTGTGGTCAATTCGTATTACATTTGAGGGCTTTATTACATTTGTGGTCAATCCTTATTACATTTGAGGGCTGTATTACATTTGGGGTCAATTATTACATTTGTGGCTTCAACAGGGTCACCCGCCCACCCGAGCTACCCTGGGCGAGCCAAGTTTTCATACTTTCCCTTACAAAACGCGGCGAACTGTTTCTATGAGAATCTCAAAGTTGGCTCGGCTAGCCGAGCCAACTTTTTCTCATATAAACGCCGCTTTGGCCGGGCTAACCGGGCCAACTCGGTCAACTTTTGATAATCTGGGCATGCGCGGGCTAGTTACAGCCACAAGACTGAAATGAACATTTGAATATTTCTTTCGGTCAGTACAAAATGCAGACTGCAGACTGCAGATTGCAGACTGCAAACTGGGTATAAAATGCAGACTAGGTATAAAACGCAGACTGCAGACTGCAGATTGGGTATAAAATGCAGACTGAGACCAAAATTGAGTATAAAATGCAGACTGTCCGATAACAATGTTTTTAACGTACCCCAGTGTCACGCAATTGCCTTCCCTAGTTTATCAGCGGCTAAAAGTTTCTTTCTTGGCGCTAAACGTCACCATTGAATTGAAACGCTGTATTACTTGATCTCAAACCAAGAATATAAAGTGCTGATTTGCCTCGGCGAACGGAAAAACAAGCTTGCCGCGATTGAACCCGTTGTAAGTGGTAGTTTCTTGGTGTTGCGGATGGTGTGATCACCAAATGACGTAAAACAAAAGATTCAAAAGACTCTGAACAATACCCACACCACAGCAGAAAAGCTAACCAACAATGGCTTCCGCAACACCAAGAAACACCCTTGTAAGTCGATATCAGCTGAGAATCATGTGACTCGGAGCGACCCTCTAACTTTTTTTAAGCGATATTGTTCATGTGAAAGTAATTTTATTTCTTGAAAACTTTGAATAATACCATACGTATCTTTGGTACAGGGAGCTGATATTTAGGTGATGGTGATTGAGCAGAGCCAGTGATAACAGGGAGCGGTAATGATAAATCGGATATCACGATCACAAATCGGAAATGACTTTGTTCGGGTTGCTCGGATTATGGCCATGTCTGAAAAAACGAAGAACGGGGGATCGGAAAACGAGGGCCGGGGAACGGGGAATCTCTAAAATAGGGAATCTCTAAAACAGGGAATCTCTAAAATGGGGAATCTCTAAATCTCTAGTTTCCTTTTTATTGCCAGTAAGTCTCCCTCACGTCTTCATTTGAACAAGCGGTCGATGATAATCTATTCATTATTATAGGGTATATATTGATTAATAAATCAGTTGTTTTTTAAATGATCGATATTCATTGATTGGACATGACAGGCTTTATAGCCAAGTTCAGTTGAACGTAGGAAATAGCAAGGGTTGACATGACATCAACAGGCATCGACAGGCCGCACAATCTCTACCAGTGTGAAACCTTTTGTATTTTCCTCTAACAAGTATATGTCGTGTAAAATGGTTGCTTTAAAATACGTTAAAATGTCGTTTGCCACCAATATATGCATATATGTTCTTAATGAGTATACATTAAAAGCCACGTGCAACGGACCCTCGGCAACGTCCTTTGCCTTGTCAGAGTTTTCTGAGCGAAATTTTTATCACGAGCGGACAGCTTTACTTATGGCCACCTTGAAAAAACTCTTGTGATCTCATTTCTCATAACAGCTGCTTTTAAGATTCCCTATTTTAGAGATTCCCTATTTTAGAGATTCCCTATTTTAGAGATTCCTCGTTTTAGAGATTCCTCGATCCCCGTTTCTCGATTCCTCGTTCCAGATTTTAGACATAGCCCTCAGATTATTCAAGATGGCGGCTCCACGATCGAACGTGATGTTTGTCCTGTTTCAGCGCAAAAAGTAAACGGACTGTCTATGCATATGGAGAGGAAATTGCAAGGAAACGAACTCGGAAAGGTGATTACATGACAGTGGGGTGAGTTAACGATGAAAATATATCGTGTATTACACGAAATGACAATTTTGCAGTCCGTCTGCATTTTATACCCAATTTTGGTCTCAGTCTGCATTTTGTACTGACTGAAATTTCTTTGTAACGTCCGAGATTTGAATGAAACCTTGAAGATCTCTCTGGAAAACACTTTGAAAGTCACGAGTTAACAGAAAAATAACTTCGCTACACTCATAAATCAAAGGCTCCTTGCGAGCCAAGTCGTGAATATGAAACAACCATCGGGGACCTTTTCCTACCCTACACAAGGTGGGTACTCTTAGAGTGCCATACATGTTATGACTACTTCCCTTATGTTGCAGATCCACGTATCAATATATTTTACCAAAGAGGATCTCTAAAACCTTAAAACCTTCGTGCGTAGCTAGTATTAACACGAAGGAATGTGTTTACTAGCGAAAATGAAAATTACGGACAAACTTCGTCGCCCATTTGTTGTCGTTGGAATATCGTCGAAGGTATGCTATGTTTTCATAACCGTTTGGCTTCACTTTGCCCTCCTCAGGACGAGTGGCTCTTTGACGAACCAAAAAAATTAAAAATGAAAGGGACGAAAGGGAGTGAAGGAAAGAAAAATGATAAGCCTACGACACGAGGTATTCCCAAGCGGTCACCCATCCAAGTACTAACCTCGTCCGACAGGGCTTAACTTCGGTGATCGGACGAGAACCGGCGCATGTCAACCAGTGACAGTGTTCCTAGAGTTTACGATGAGCGAGTGACTTTTCTCCAGTAATCGCAATAAGTCGTATTCACGACTTCGCAATAAGTCGTATTCACGACTTAAAAACGTAATATTGTTCGGATGTGTTACATTTCAAATAAAATGATATTTTGTTGCTCTTTGTTTCCAAAAATGCGGTGAAATTCTCACGGGAATTCTGAATCTCGGAATAAATTTACAAAACCGATGCGTAAACTTGAAAACTCCATTCAAATTTTCAAAAATACTGGTCACGCTTGATGGAGCACGGACAGCTTTGGCTGACTTGGCTCGGTCAGGTGGGACAACATTTTTGTCATGGCGGTTGTTGACGATGTTTCATGATGTTCTCTCAAATACGTCCACTTTTTCGGTTTCAAATAATCCTCAAGATATTGTTTCAGGCCTTTACCATTGAAAATAATTTTTGGACACCACAATCTGAATTTAGTGACAATCACTTTTGAATCTGGTGCGGCGCCTTTTCTGAAAATTATGTTGTTATCATTTTCAAGTTTCAACAAAAGACTTGTCTTTATATTTGGATGAAGATTATTTTTGAAAGCAGCCAAATAACTGTATAAATTCAGAGGGATTGATATTTTGTTGATATTCGCGGCATCAGTCAGGATTTTTCGTTTGGCAAAACCTTCATTATACAGCGCTTGATCTGGCCGTGCTTCTGTTGTTCCTGTTGATGTATCAGGATAGAAGAACTGATCTTGCCTAACCGAATCGGCATAGCTTTCGTTTATTTCAAGAGCGCCAACGCATTTGCCGATTCATTTGCTCTTGAATTGTTATAAACTGATTGTCCATTACATTCAACTTTGATTTCTTTTATGAAAGACAAACCATTAGTTGTTGTGCAATCTTGGTTACCATTATTTGGCCCTGCTGTTATTCCAGTTGCACTGTCAGCCGTTGTAACAAGCTTAAAGTCAACCTCCAGATATGCATTATACCAATCAATTGGGTTTGCTTCTGAGGAATTATTCACGTTGAACCGACAATTATCTTTTGTCTGCCTGTTGTCATTTGCAATGTTGTCATTCAGTGGGGTTTCGAGATCATAATATGTATATTCATATCTTTTTACGAATTCAGGGTTTCTAAAGTTCATTGTCATTTTATTTATATATTTTATTTTTCAGATGAGGTCATTGTAAACATCTCTCACATACTTAAATTTGCCAGTGTCTTCTTGGAAGCGAACTTTCTTTTCCATGTTTTGAAATTGTTTTTTCAGAATTTCACCAATTTCTTTTCCTTTTGTATCAGGAGGCGTGTATTTTTTCGCTTTCTTAGAAAACATACCAGAAAGTTTTTCACTGCCCCATTGAACAGCTGTTTCTCCAGCTTTTTCTCCAGCCTTGTCGGCAGCTGTCGCTACTCCTTTTTTAACAAATTTGCCTGCTGTATTTGAAACCGCCTTCGCAGCCGTCTTCGCCGCTGCCTTCGAAGCTGCTTTACTCGGTAATTTAGCTGCTAATTTGGCGAGAGTATCAAAAAAACCAACTCCGCTGACACCCCCACCTCCATATGTTATTTCACCTGTATCAGGATCTCTTTCTCTTCTTTCATCCATTTTTAGTTCACTTCTTTAATTATAAGAGTCAAAGAAATATCAATATCATTCAAACCAACTTCTCGGTCTTCATCATCAGTAATGAAGGAAGTCGCTTCAGAAATGGTTTTGGTATTTATTATATTCTACAAGTAATTTTTTGGTTGAATATCAAATGGCAATGATCTGGTTTTAGTGCTGGTTGCGAACGTGTAAAGGACATTTGATCTTTTCCCGGAGATAATTGAATCACTCAAAAGACTGCTTCTGAGACAGAGATTGTCAACACTATTTGATATATTTGGGAAAGTTGATTCATAGCCACTAGCTGCCAATTTTGCCGCATCAAATCCCAACAAAACATGAAAGTTTCCACTGCTTGCAAAATCAATTTGAAAGTTCGATTGCAGTTGAATGAAAACTTTGAAAGTTGTCAAATCGAACAACACATTTATTCCATAACTATCCCCTGTTTTTCCAATGCTTTTGTGGATAAACTCATTTATGTCGTCATAGTCATAAATTCCTCGTTTCCCATTTCTTTCCTTTGTCTTTTGAAATCACCAACTTGTTGTTGTTATATTTAGGTCTGATATTATGCCAGCTTGCAGTCATGGAAAGATGATCCAAAGCCATAGTATTGTGGATTATCTTCCAGAATCAACTCTGGGACAAACTTCATTGTGAAATTTCCTGGTTTATTTTGTGGGTTTTGTTTTCTTGCATCAATTGATTTAAAGACAAGTACTCTGTTTACACCCATTATTTATTATGAAAATTATTATTTATTATGAAATTTTTCATGCATTTGTTGGTCAATTGCCCCGATTTTCAAGAGTTCATCATTTATTTGTGCAAGATCATTCCTTAAGACTGGAAAATTATTTCCAGCTGCCATTGAGCCAATCAAAATCTTCATTTGATCCGCTAATTCTTCTGGCTTTTGATAATAAACGACACCCGATCCAACCATCCTTGACTTACCTGAGGATTTGTGCGCAGGCATATTAGACAGCATATTCAAATCATTGAAAATTCTCACAGCATTCATAGAATATTTTTTCCGAGGATTGAATCTTTTTGTCAACAGATCGATGAGGCATTTATCCGCATCTGCTTGATAGACAAGTTTCCCACCTCGGAAGGCATTCAGCTTCATTTCATTGAAAAGTCTGGGAACATCGATGAGCAGCCCACCATAATGATTTTCTTGAATTTTGTAGGCATTCCTTCGAGGTTGTTTATAGTTTCTGATTCCCTTTCCTTGTTTTTTTATATTTTGGCAAAGCTTTAATAAGATTTATTGTAGATATGTAGTTATCAAATATTGGTTTTTCATAGTCTCTTTTTTCTACTAATTTTTTTTAATTTGCTTTTGTTTTTCCGTTTCAGCAATCCCTTTTTTGTTTTTAAGCCGGTTATTTGGTTAGAAGGTTTATTTTTTCTTTCGAAGCTTGCGTACCAATGTTATTTAACTCGCCTATTGATAAATCAAGTAAGTTATTAGGTTCTGGTAAACCGATAGAATTGAGGAATGCTAAGTCTTCTTTCGAAAACAAATTGTTTGGACTTACGATTATTTGTTGTTTTGAAGCGCTTGGTAATTCTTCCGCTGCATCGACAAACTCATCTTCTTCATCACCTTCCACAGCAGGTAACCGCGGCAACTCTTTATTCAGCGTAACAATGTCCTGAATGCCTTCAGTCAAAGCCAATTGATTTTGTCTGAGTTGCTCAATCACTGCATCTTGTTTTGCATCTGTCTTCTTCTGTTGTTCAATCAAGGGTTCACGGAGGGTTTTGAAATAATCACTCATAACAACATCTCTTCCCTGTTCTCGGTCTTTCACCTCATTCTTCACCTCTGTGACTGCTTTCGCAATCTAATATCCCTGCCATTCACGTTCGGCGTATTTCTTTATTCTTTCAAGATCCATTTTAAGTGTCAAAAACAAAGTTAACTCAAAAGATAAAATTTGTTTCAACACTTAAAATGAAGATTCCAAGCTATGATCGACATCTAAACAATCGAACAGCAAATAGAAAAATAATATTGTGATTTCCTGGATGAGGATTTCAGAATGCTTATGGCTGGCCAAACTCGCTGTGGAAAGACAAACACGCTTATACATATGTTGAGACAACCTCTAATTTATTATGATAAAATTTATTTCTATACCCCCAATCAACATCAAGATAAAATTCAAGACCTCCAAAAGTTGATGGACGGAATCAGTGAAAAAGTTGGATATCCAGTGCTGGAACTTCTTGGGTCAGATGACATTATGGATACCCCAGAATATCCAGACAACAACAGAAAAGTAGTCGTTTTTGATGATCTCATTAACGCCTCAGCAAAGATCCAACAAAAGATTGCGAATCACTGGACGGATGGAAGACATCATGGAATCAGCCCAATATATCTTTCCCAGTCCTATTATGATGTTCCACAAAAAAATTCGTTTGAATGGCCCTTATCGTAGATGAGTACGCCACGCCAACATATCAGCGGTTTCTCGCTTTCTTGACCCTATAGTCTCGTTTTGATGTTCACGAGAACCTCTGATGACGATGAGCGTAAACATCAAATCGAGACTATAGGGTCAAGAAGGCGAGAAACCGCTGATATGTTGGCGTGGCGTACTCATCTACGATAAGGGCTATTGTTCGCATATGATTCTGTATCCCCCAGCAACAAAAACTCATTTGAATTTGATCGCTTAACAGAATTTGGTTGAACCGCATCTTTTCAATAGACTTGGACCTTATGAATTCCTTTTCCTTGACAAAGGAAAGAAAAGTGTCAAGAAAAATTTTGATGAACCTTTCTAAAAAAGGGAATATTCAACAATGTGGGAAGATTCACTGGTGTTGACTTGAGTGAATACATAAAAAATTTCAACAAACAAGTTCAACAAGGCGGCGGACTGAAATTGGACGCCAACAATAATTATGATATCCAACAAAAACGACTGGCCAATGTTTCAGAAGGAGTTGACAATGATGATGCAATCACAAAACACCAGGTTGACACTTGAAACGAATCTCGAAAACAAATTAACGCAATTGAGGGCAGATTCATTGATGGTTGATGGTTCCTGGCATATGACTGGAGATTTAGACCTCAGGGGAAACAAATTGATTCTTCCTTTAGAGATTGATATGAACAGAAAATTGATCACCAATATGGACACTGATGAAGATAATGATCTCAGTGCTGTGAATATGATTACTCTGAAAAAATTCCACCCTGATGCTCCAGCTCACACTCATGAAGTGACTAAAGATATTGATTTGAAAGAACGTTTCAATGTTGTCCAATCAAAACAACAGACTTATCATGATTTGGGAGCACATTATAACAATCTTGTATCTTATGATGATGTTAAGAATATCTTCTTATCCCGTAAAGAGACGTTTCCGATGGAAACTAGTTTGGATATGAACAATCACACCATTTTCAATGTGAAAGATCCAACTGTTGCCGATCAGGGAGCAAACAAAAGATATGTGGATGATGCTGGATAATGGGAAGATTCTGAAAAGAGATTCTTCTGGTGATCTCGATATGAAATCAAAGTCCGTAAAAAATCTGGGGCCACCTGCCGACAATTCCGACGCGTCTACTAAATCTTATGTTGATAATGAACTAAATGAGAAGATAGGAAATACAGTAACCCACATTATAAACTTAGAAGAGGATCTCAAAAAATATGTCAATAAATCGCATATCACGTCAAACTCTCACTTGAAAGATGAATTCCGGTATCTGATGGAAGATGTGGATGAATCCAGCTCTGAACATAATATCGAGGTGACTAGAATAACTGATTTTTCAAGTTCTCCACATCATTTCAATAAGAAGGCGTATGATTTGAAAATAACAAAAGATCCTTTTAATCAATACTCTGGGAGACTTGGATTCAATATGTATAAATTGCCAGAGGGAGAATACACTATTTGCATTGAATTTTTTCCCGCCTCAATGAACTCTGTGAGTGTTAATGTCGTGAGCACAAGCCTGAATATCAATCAACAATCAACAAAACAATTTTCGAATCCAGGCACACCTGGTTATACAAGATCCATCATCCACATGCATAAATGGGAGATCACTCCACCTTAGTATATTTTCCTGGATCTGAAATGGAACGGAACGCCGTCATCAGCTGCAAAAGGAGATGCAAATCTGATCATATATGGAGTAAAGGGTTCTCAACCTGATGTTGAAAGCAGTGTTTATGATGCACCTTTCATTTTTGAAAATCAAAAGATGCTCATGGAGACTGATTTGGATATGAATGGTCATCAGTTGATTTTGGACCAATCTCCAATTGAATTGGCCATCCGGGGTCGAAGATATAGTGAACGACAATCAACCACACACCCTGGACCACAAAAGTTAATAATTAAACATCAATTAAGTGAAGGAGGATCTCTTCAGATAAGTTTAGCAAAAAAAACGAAAGTTAGGAAACAGCACAAAATATACATTAAGTCTTTTGTTCGAGACGCAAACGTCTGAAATTTGATCTCACTAAATAAAATGTTTGAGATCAAAATAGACACCCAAAAACTGAAAGATTTCATGGAGACAATTCGTGATGGCATCGAAACCCTGAAGAAACTTTTTTGTTGCAATAAAAAATGAAATACTGTTTATTTAATTTCAATCATATTGATCCAACCCTTTCTGAGGAGACAGTTGATGAATTGAAAAAACTTTATGCTTTTTATCATAAAAAATGTTGGTGCTGTCGAAAAGCACAAAGAAAATATAAGAAAATCAATTTGGGATTAACTCTTAGTTCTACTCTTTTAGTTGTTACTGAAATGATTGTAGGAGGAGTTACATTGAATCCAATTATTCTTGGGGTTATAAATGGTGCTGGGTTATTCTTGAAAACATTCCAAGAAATGAAAAACTTTAGAAGAAACATAGAAATATGTCAATTCGCAATGACAAAGTATGAAATGTTTTGACTGAATTGATATCATATCTTAGGGGTGATTTCTTTCATTCACAAGAATTCATCAGGGAAATGAAAGTTATAGATGGAATTGTAGCAGATTTATGTTTGAATTTAGAGAAGGATGAGAAAGATTACACTAAAAGCGTTAATGCTTGAAATAAGTTATAAATCCAAATAAAGTCATAACTTTAACCTAATCAACTTCAGCATCTTCATATTCATCGAAAAATTTCAATTCTGGAGCTGGTTCTAGTGAAGCTGAAGATTTAACTAACACAGACTGGGCAACTATAATAATGGATTTAACCTCCTCAATGAAAACTCTAGCTAGTTGAAGGACGGCTGTGCCTTCAAATGTTTTATCTAAAAACTCTCTTGCTACTGATCTTGTTTTTTTATTATCTTTAGTCAACACATAGAAAGGACAAATAAAACGACTATCTTTCTGATACAGTTTGGCATAAAGTTTATATGTTTTATCAATTGTTGATGGTCTAACAATTCTAAAGTCTTCTGAATCTAAACTTGGGAATGAGCCATCAGATTTATTGGATTGTTTTTTAGAAATTAGTTGTCTCAAAGCATCTTCAAGAGCCATCATACTTAGAACATCCTCTTTTTTGAGTGTGAGATTCAAAGAATATGTGTTTCCGTCAAATTTATTTTTTTAAGAAAAACGACAAAACGTTTTAGTTTGAAAAACATGTTTCGACAGCAACTTCTGTCATCTTCAGTTAATTATTAGTGTACAAAGCGTTGACAGTGAATATATAAGTGGAAACAAATGTTAATTATGCTAGTAACAACAATGTAAATAAAAGCGTGACAATGTGAGAATTATAAGGATAGTTTCAAATTTACATGATGTAATTGTTGATTCAAAGACGGTTTTTCTCTATGAATATGAAAAGCCTCTTTTATCTTAATATCCTAAAAAAGAATATTTTCCCTGCCCATTTAATTGAAAGAGTTGTAAACCGCTACATTACTGGGACCCTAAGTAATCATTGTCCCCGGGATTCTCTTCCCACTTCACCTACATTTTACTTTAAGCTGCCCTATACAGGCCATTTTTCTGTCGTTACTCAGAAAAAGATTCGTCACTTTATCAAGCACTATTGTAATGATTTGGATATAAAATTAGTTTTTTCTTCCTTTAAGATAGGCAACATGTTTAGCGTGAAAGACCCTGTCCCTGACGGGCTTCGTTCGCGTGTGGTTTATAAGTTTGTATGTGCGGGCTGTAATGCCTGTTATGTCGGCGAAACAACCCGGCATTTTTCCACACGCGTGCGTGAGCACTTAGTCAATGACAGGACCTCGCACATTTTCAAACATCTACTGAATTCTGAACATTGCCGTACCTTGTGTTCACAAGATTGCTTTCATATTTTAGATCACGCTTCTACGAGTTTCCAACTTAAGATAAAAGAGGCTTTTCATATTCATAGAGAAAAACCGTCTTTGAATCAACAATTACATCATGTAAATTTGAAACTATCCTTATAATTCTCACATTGTCACGCTTTTATTTACATTGTTGTTACTAGCATAATTAACATTTGTTTCCACTTATATATTCACTGTCAACGCTTTGTACACTAATAATTAACTGAAGATGACAGAAGTTGCTGTCGAAACATGTTTTTCAAACTAAAACGTTTTGTCGTTTTTCTTAAAATTATAACCTGCCTGCTAACATCTAGACCTTTTCAAATTTATTTATTTTCATGAATCCATCGAGTTTTATGAATGGAGCTTTGATTGGAATGACTCGATGTTTGTTTGGTTTGCTTTTGAGAGCTGAGTTGAGTAAAGTGATTTCGTTTGGTTTTAGATTTTTGATCATAATCGAATGGGTATTCATTTTGTTAGAAAATATAAAAAAATAATATTTTTATAATAAAATGGGTACTCAGGAAATAGGTAAGGAAATAATTAATAAAGCTCTCACAAGCCAAGCCACGGAAAGAGTCGGTGAAAAAATAGGTGAACAACTAGGTGTTAAAGTGTTAGAAAAAACTAATTGATAATGTGATAAAAAATGAAAACTCAAAAACTAATTGATAACGTTATACAGTGTATGAAAAAAGGTGACTTTATTAAACCAAATTCCCAAGAAGAGTCAAACTGGAAAAAGGAAATGATAAAAGCTGAAAATAAATTGGCTTCTCGGTACTTCCAAAAGTTGAAGCATAGACATCGTAAAAAATATAAACCCAAATGGAGTTATAATTTGAGAAAAATTAGAAGAATTTCACTTCTTTCATATATTCAGCGTGATAATCCAGAAGTTCTTTTGGTGAAAGTACAAACCCTTCAGGATACATAATGTTTTTTTACCATCAACCCAAAATTGTGTAGATTCTTTTGGAATGGAAATGATTGGGATATTGTAACAAGCTTCAATGGTGTATCTAGAACAAAACCAAAGTTCGCTTTTGGTGATCGGATCTTGCAAACAAATCGTAACCTGTTTTTGTCTTTCTGTGAGGGTTCTGTTTTTGATAAAAAGTTTCAGACCTTCTTGTTTAGTAAGATATGGTTTATTGTTTCGCAAGGCAGTGTAAATTGTTTGCACGGGTACTTCAAAAGCAGCTGCAGCTTCCTTTACGGTGGCAAATTGTTGTGAATTGATTATGATTGGAGGCTTGGGAACAGTCTGGACTTCCACAAGGAATTCTTGTTTATCACTTTGTCTGGTCACAGATGTTTTTTTCATTTTTCACGGCATATCTCAAAGTATAGTAGTTTATTCCACAAACTTCACAGGCCTGTTTTAAGTTGTTGAAGGTTTGAGGTGTTGAGGTTTTGTTTGGACTAAATTTCGTAATCTTGATTTCAGTGGTTGTCATTTTATATAATTTTATTTATTTTTTATTTTTTATTTTGTTTTAAAAATGGAAAACAAAAAAGTTTCAGAACTTAGAAATCTTGCAAAAGAATTAAATATTCCAGGTCGATCCAGTGCAAGAACCAAAAATGAATTATTAAAACTTTTAACTGGTGAAGAACTACAAAAAACACTGACTATACCTGAAATGAGAGCCAAAGCAAAAGAAATGGGCTTGAGAGGGTATGGTCAATATAAAACAAGAGCTGCAGTCCAGGCATTCTTGGAAAGAGCAAAAACACAAACAAACTTATTGGACCAACCAATTCCTGAAATACAAACACAAATTCTTGAACCAACACCATATCAACCACCAGCTGAGGTGGTATCAGATTCTTTTATTAATCAAGTAACCAATACATTTAATGATTGGACAAAATGGTTGAAAGGAAGCAGTGAAAGTGTGGTTTAAAAAGTTTCAAAGAAAGTTTCAAGCATTCAAAAATGGGTTAAAGACCTCTATAATAAAAAGACGGAATTCAAAGTTGAAGAAGGAGAATCAGCTTTGGATAAATTCGCAAGGCAATTCACGATTGAAGGTCGACCTGGGATAGATCCTAGAGCATATTTCAAAGCAATCAAGCCATTGGTGTTGCAGATCTTAAATGCAAACAAACAAACAAACAAACAAAGGTTAAGTTGATTTTGGTTTGCAATATGGAAAGAACTGTGATGGCAACTGGTGATTATTGAAGATGACGCTTCTTTCCATTCAGGCATTGAAATTAATTTGGCGTCAACAAATGAAAGTGAATTGCTTCAACGCATGAATGACACAGCCCTGGAAGCAATCGCAGCTTTTCAAAGACAGGGATCCAACTGGAGATTTGATAGAGTTATTCGGTTGGAAATTCATTTGGTGGAATTTGATCTCCTGAAGGGAAACAGTTGGATTGATTTACCAAAGAGTTTGAAGGATAAATAGGCATTGATAAACATAAAAAATGAGGATAACCAATGCTTCAAATGGGCTGTTACAAGAGCATTGAATCCAGTTAAGAAAAACGCAGAAAGAATAACACGAGAATTGGTTGAACAATCTGAAAATCTGAATTGGTCGGTGATTCAATTCCCAGTTGAATTGAAAGACATTGATAAGTTTGAGCGATTGAATCCAAGCATTTCTGTGAATGTTTTTGGATTTGAGGGTGTTATTTATCCATTGAGAGTCAGTAAAAAAGATAAACAAAATAAAAATGTGGACCTTCTCTTGATTGCTGACGAAAAGAACCAAGACAAACATTATTGTGTCATTAAAAGTTTAAGTAGACTTTTATCCAGTCAAGTTACAAACCATTAAAAAGCAAACTTCTTCTGCCGGAGATGTTTAAACCATTTCCCAAATGAAAAGAAATTTGAGATTCATGACGAGAGTTGCTCAAAAACTGAAGCAGTTAAGATTGAAATGCCTAAAGAAGGTAGTCAAGTTAAATTCAAGAATTTTCAAAGAGAAATTAAAATACCCTTTGTTGTGTATGCGGATTTTGAAGCATTAAATATACCAATCCAAAGCGTTGAGCCAAATGGAATTAAATCTTTCACAAAACCATATCAAAAGCATCAACCATGTGGATTTTGTTTCCAGGTTGTCTGCTTCGATGAGAACGTATATTCCCAAAAATCAGTTCTCTACCGAGCTGAGAACCTTGAAAACCTGGAAAACATTGGCCAGATATTTGCTGAGATGTTGGAAAAGAAACTCAAGAAAATCCACAAAAAATTCGGCCGGAGAAAGATGATCTTCACTGAAGAAGACAGAAAAGCTTTTGAAGAAGCTGATAGCTGTTGGATTTGCCAAGAAAGCTTCAATGAGGAAGACTTAAAAGTGAGAGATCATTGCCATTACACAGGGCGTTTCCGTGGAGCGGCACACAGTGAATGTAACCTTAAATTCCGAAAGCCAAGATCCACGCCTGTCATATTTCATAACTTATCGGGATATGACGCACATCATCAAAGATTTAGGAAAGAAAGGTGGTAATATAAAGTGTATCCCAAACAATGAGGAAAAATATATAAGCTTCAGTAAAACCATTGAACTTTGGAGGTTTCAAGATAAGGAAGGAAATGAGAAAGTGATTTCCCATGAACTGCGATTTATTGATTCATTTAAGTTCATGGCTTCTTCACTTGAAAATCTAGCAAGAAATCTACAGCCAGATAACTTCATTCAAACAAAGAAAGCGTTTAGAGAAAAAGTTGATCTTGTAACAAGGAAAGGCGTCTACCCATATCATTGGATGGATTCTTTTGAAAAATTCAATGCAACATCTCTTCCTGAGAAAGAAGACTTTTATTCAATCCTTAATGATTCAAATATAACAGATAAAGATTATGAACATGCCCAAAATGTATGGAAAGAATTTGGTATAGAAACCATGGGTGATTACCATGATTTATATTTGCGGACTGATGTATATATGCCTGTTAGCAGATTATTTGAAGAATTCAGAAAAGTCTGCCTTGAAAATTATGGATTCGATCCTGCTTGGTATTATACAGCTCCTGGATTGGCTTGGGATGCCGCGTTGAAAGAAAGCAATGTGACTTGTTGAATGATCCAGACATGCTGCTTTTCTTTATACAGGGAACACGTGGTGGAATTTCAACAATAACACATCGTTTAGGAAACGAAAACAATAAATACATGGGTGATCAATATGATCCATCAAAACCATCAACGTTCATCCCATATTTGGACGCCAATAATCTTTATGGATGGGCAATGATACAACCACTTCCTGTAGGAGATTTTGCATGGATGACTGATGATGAATTGAGGAATTGGAAAAATATTCCATGTGTATTGGAAGTGGATTTGGAATACCCCAAAGAATTGCATGATCTGCATAATGATTACCCCCTTGCTCCTGAACGTAAAATAATAAACAAAGTTGAAAAACTTGTGCCAAATCTTAACAATAAAGAACGTTACATTCTCCATAATAAGAATCTGACACTATATGAAAGCCTTGGGCTGATTGTGAAAAAGATTTACAGAGGAATAAAATTCAAGGAAGAACCGTGGTTGACAAGCTATATAATGAAAACACACAGCTCAGAATGAAGGGGGAAATGCATTTGAAAAAGACTTCTTCAAACTTATGAATAATTCGGTGTTTGGGAAAACCATGGAAAATATCAGAAAACGTGTGGATATACGCCTACTGAGTGATAAAGAGAAAGCTAAAAGGCTGGCAGCAAAACCTAACTTTCAACACCTAACCATATTTGATGAAAACTTGATTGCCATACATATGAAACGGATACATCTGAACTTCAATAAACCAGTTCATTGCGGAGTGGCAATTCTTGATCTGTCAAAAACATTGATGGTTGAATTCCACTACAATTATGTGATAAAGAATTGGAAAAAGCACAGTTGTTATTCACAGACACAGACAGTTTGGCTTATGAAATACAAACAGAAGATTTCTTCAAGGACATCAGCAATGATGTTAAAGACATGTTTGATACAAGTGATATCCCCAAAGATCATCCATCAGGTATCCCAGCAGGTTTGAATAAGAAAGTTATTGGGTTAATGAAGGATGAAGCAGGCGGTAAGATAATTGCAGAATTTGTGGGATTAAGATCTAAATTATATAGTTATAAGATGTATGAAGGCGGTGGAACAAAGAAATGCAAAGGAATATCAAAGGCTGTAACAAAGAAGACAATAACGCATAAAGACTATAAAGATTGTTCTGTTGACCAAAGCAAAACAAATGAGAAAAATGAATGTAATCCGAAGCCAGAAACATAAAATATACTCTGAGACAAGATTGCCTTGAGCGCCGACGACGATAAACGCTTCATCCGTGGTGATGGAATATACATTCTTGCTTGGGGGCATTGGCGCTTGAATTGAAATCAACGTAATAGAACCGCTAATAATTAAGGATATAAAAGATGTTGTTTTGGATCGCCTAAATTAACGATACAAATGACGCTGAATAGTAACAGATTTTTTAGGACTTTATTTTTTGGATTTTTGTTTACGCTAGAAGTAGCGATAAGTTAGGGAATAACGCTGGGAGTTGACGGAAGAAAATTCGGAAAAAGTGAATTTTGGGTAACAAAGGGGATGTGAAATTAGGTGAAAAATAGCAATGAGCCAGAATCGGCCTTTTTCCACTACTAATTGGATGTTTCAATGTGATGATGTTCATGTGATCATTATTATTATTATTAATTTTATTATTATTATTATTATTATTATTATTATTATTATATATATATTTTAAAATTATTATTATTATTATTACTAAATATGAATCAATAAATCAGTAAATCATTTGCTGTAAATTTTTGCAGGTGTTTTGTGTGACATAATTGCATGAGATATTGTAACTTACTGTACATAGTTGTGTCTACGTTGTTGGGCTACTTACTTAATAATAGTCGCTAAAATGTACATTCAGTACAACCATGTAGGCCCAGCCATAAATATTACTAAAAATCAGCTATTAAATTCTCAAAAACTGTCCTAAATATCAGTTTCTCACTACTTGGTTGGTCAGTTGGTACAAGATAGTCTGACGGCCATGACTGAGCAAGGAAACACTCCCCGGAGGGGGGTACTCCATTATATACACTATATAGGTATGTGCCGCCCGATAGAGTAGGGTTTTTGAGGTGCTCAGTGCTTAAATAGGGTATCATTTTTGGTATTTTTGGTATTGTGATCCTTAGATATTCCTTAGATAGCATCACTAAATTGCAGTATCCACCCCAACGTGCAAAACGAAAAAGATATGGTCTGTTAAAACTGTACTACACGCCTGAATTGGGCCTTAAAAGGGTATCTAATCTCGATTTTCTACCCTTAAATAGGGTCAGGGTTTGAGAACCTTGGCGGCACACACCTATCCTAAATTGTCGGGAGTACTCCCTCCCGGGAAACACCCCCACGTTTCAATATACATATCCGTTACATCTCCAGATTTTAAGACAACCTCAGTCCTCAGACTAAAATTAGTACAATACAACCACATGAAATTTCTGAGGACTTTACAGTTCTCAGCATCAGCCATCTTGGAAAATGGCTCTTGTTTTGATAGTTAAGCGCGTGCTGTTTTGTCCAACAGAACATAGCATTCGATTTCTGTTTCTGCTTATTTTACTATTTGGTTGTGCGCCATACGGAGGCAGAAACAGAAGTAAGTTTTATCGTCATTTTCGTAGTTTTCTTGACGTTAATTTATTGTTTAATTCTGGATGTTTGCAATGTCAAGTGCCAACTCAGTTTACTTGTATTTTAGATCGAATTGTAATTAAATACGATTACCTGCCTCTACATTGGCGTCACTTATTTGTCCAACGGAACATAGTATTCGATTTCTGTGGTTTATCTGAGTTCCTGGGGAAAAAAAGATGATGAACGAGCAGCTGCTGAAAAAGACGAAAATAAACCGGAGGAACGCCAAGGCAGCACTGACAAGAGCAGGAAAATCACTGCGCCATGTGATAGAAAGTAAGCGCCCGGGAAAGGAGGTAAGTGACTTCCTTTGTAAAGTTCAAAAGGCTTATGAAACGCTGATCGTCAAGCATGAGAAATTCACAAAGCTGATTGAAGACGACAAAGAATTTGAAGAACAAGAAGCTTGGAGAAAGAAGAAAGTCAAGACACGTTTATGAGTTTAGAGATGCTCGCAAAACTGTATTTAGAAAGTACCGATGAGTTACAAAAGGATTTTCAAGTTGAGGAAAGCCAACCTAGTGACAATAAACTGAACAATAGTAGCGAGTTAAGTAGAAATAGTGAGCAGAGTAACGGTAATGTTCCAAGTATTAATTTAGGTATTGAGGGAAGTAGTGCTTTAAACAATGCCGCGATAGTTAAAGAAGTAGATATGCCGAGTAATGAAAGCAGTGAAACTATCAGAAAGGAAACGTGTAGTTTCAAAATGGAAAAGCCTAAAATGCCAAAATTCTCCGGAGATGTTAGAGAGTACGCAATATTCCGAGCAGATTTCAAGCATACAATCGAGGCAAGGTATAGCATGAGAGACGCAATCACATTCCTACGCACTTGTTTGGAAGGAAGGCCACTTGATCTAATAAAGGGAATTGGGTCGGATTACGAGGCTGCATGGGAATATTTAGATTCAATTTACGGTGAACCGAGGTTTGTATCCGATACGATAACACAAGATATCTGAAGTTCCGACCAATTCGAGACGGCGAAGACGGGCGATTCTGTGATCTGATGCTCTCCATTATCGAGCAGAAGATGTGCGTTGACGACAGGAAAGTCTGGTCAAGGATTCTCGAGAAAACAAATCAGCCTGCTACACTGTTGGCCCTAATGACGTGGATGACCGCAGAAATGAAGTCCAGGATGAGAGCTACAGCACCGCTTAGAACAGGTAGTACTCACCATAGCATTCACCACGTAGCAAAAGGAAATGAAATCAAGAGCAACAAATGTTGGATTTGCAAACCTCAGACGCACTGGACAGATTGAATGTCAGAAATTTTTGGCTCTAAGTCATGAAAATCGCCTCAAGATCGCGCAAGAGAACCACGCCTGTTTCAGTTGTATGAAAAAGCTGGAAGAGACCACAAGTTGTCCACATGCAGTCGAAGAAAGCAATGCATAGAAACGGAGAACAGTATACAGTGCAGACAATACCACCATCCTCTTTTACATAAGAAGAATCACAACATTAGAGCAAGCATCGCATCGATGACCCAGAACTCAGAAGCTTTACTACCAGTCATCTTCGCAAGCATCGGCGACGGAAACGGCTTGTACAAAAATGGCGACGTTCTCCTGGATTCGGGAGCAGAAATCAGTTTGATACGTACGGAAACAGCTGAAAGTTTGGGTTTAGAGGGAAGAACGTCTTAATAACGATAACAAAAGTTGGGGGCGAGGAAGAAGAAATAGCGACAAAGACGTTCAAATCACTAGTCACCTCGTTGGATAACAAGAAGACGTTTTCTGTTAAGGCTATCGGAATCCCCCGTATCAGCGAAGATGTAGTCGACATCAAGCGAAAAGATATCAGCGAAGCTTTGGGTCTAAATAAAGAGAACATTTACCGTCGTAAAGGCCCAATTAATCTTCTCATTGGCATTGATCACGCCAGCATGCACGCAGGTGAAACGAGGCAAAACAGACACCTAGTAGCAAGAAAATCCCCGCTAGGATGGGTGATCTTTGGAGCCACGCAAGGAGACGCTTGCGAAGCCTGCCAAATACTCCACGTCAAGTATACAACGCCGAAGATCTGTCTGATTTCTGGACCACTGAAGCAATGGAAGTAGCTGTCACTCCATGCCTATGCACAGCAGATAAGCTTAGTCAAATCGACAGAGAAGAAGCGAAGATAATTGAAAGTTGATGTCAGAAAGTTGGAAACCAATGGATGGTTCCGTATCCGTGGAAAAGGGATCCCACCTTTCTACCTGATAATAAGTCACAAGCAATCAAGAAGCTTGAAGCAACTGAGCGTCGGCTATTGAAAAACCCTGAAAATTCCCAGGCATACGACAAGCGGATGGTGGAGATGAACGAAATGGAATTGAATGAACGAAATGAAGATCGATCGCGAACCGGACGTCTATGTCAAAACAGTACTGACCTTTGGAGACAAACCAGCTCCTGCAATGGCCCACATAGCACTAAGAAAGACAGCAGATGAAATGAAAGAAGCCTTCCCGGAAGCAGCAAAAATTCTTATGGAAAACACCTTTATGGATGATATCTGCGATTCTGTCCATTCCGAAGAAGAGGCAAGTGAGCTAACGAAATGCATCGACCGCGTACTCGAAAGAGGTGGTTGTAAAGTTAAAGGGTGGCTGTCGAACAAAGCTGAAAAGAGCAAGAACGAAGAGGAAGATACAAAACAAGTAACGATCCTTCAAGGCGCTGGGGAAGATAAAGTATTGGGAGTTGAATGGAATAGCCTCACAGACGCCTTCACGTTCAAAGTAAAACCAGGGTTATTTCACGGCCAAATACCGATACAGCTATCCAAGAGAACAATCCTGAGCCAAGCAGCCCGAATCTATGACCCATAGCCTTTGCAGAAAAGCCTAAGCGACCGCCTCAGAAAAGGAGAATTGAAGAAGTTAAGCCCGTACACTGATTCTGATGGCATCGTCCGAGTAGGAGGCCGAGCAGATAAAGCCTTACTCTCTTATGAAACTAGACATCCCGCGTTACTTCCAAGAGAACATTGGATATCTCTCCTCATAACACGACATGTACACCAGTACGGACACACCGCAGTAGCAGCAACAGTAGCGAAGACGAGGAAAAGATTCTGGATCCTTAAAGCCCACGATCTTGCCAAATCACAGAAGTCAGTGAAGTTTCGATGCGTGTTTTGCCGTGAAATTCAAGCTAAAGTGGAATTTCAAGTCATGGCTGAATTATCTGAATGCCGTTTAGCACCTCTAACGCCCCCGTTTTATTACATGTCTTGTGATTACTTTGGTCCGTATCATGTCAAAGTTGGCCGTAACAAGACCTCTAAGTGCTATGGTGTCATATTTACATGTTTGAATACAAGAGCAGTTCACCTAGAGCTAGCGGTAGACTACTCAACGATGGAGTTTATACAAGTACTCAGAAGATTCTTTGCCGTGAGAGGACTGCCCAGTCTCATGATCAGCGACAATGGATCCTAATTGGTTGGAGCAGAGCGAGAACTGAGAGAAATGGTTAAAGGATGGGACACCAAAAAACTACGCGAGTTCTCAGCAGAGAAGGGAGTGCAATGGAAATTTAAGACACCGGCATCTCCACATCAGAACGGATGCGCGGAAGCGTTGGTGAAGAGCTGCAAAATAGCCCTAAAGAAATCTATTGGCGAGCAAGTGTTGACGCCTTTTGAGATGTAAACATGCCTGTTAGAAGTGACAAACCTCGTTAACCAACGTCCAATTGGCCGTATTCCCAATGACCCTGATGATGGTTCGTACCTTTGCCCTAACGACACTTTGCTTGGAAGAGCTTCGTCTCACGTACCACAAGGCCCTTTCAGAGAAACAAAGAACCCCCGCCTCAGAATGGAATTTGTTCAGCGGATTGTTGACTCGTTTTGGAAGATATGGACAAGAGATGTGTTTCCGTCATTGCTTCCACGAAAAAAATGGAATGCAGAAAACCGAAACGTGAAACCAGACGACTTCGTGATTGTTGAAAGTCTTAAACGAGTTCGAGGAAACTGGAACGTTGGAAGGATTGTAGAAGTGTATCTCGGACGAGACGGCAAAGTGCGAAACGTAAGGGTGAAGACCCGCACTGGAGAGTACCAAAGACCAATAAATAAAATTATAATTCAACAAATTGATACACTGCCCAAATATGGTCAAAAAGTTATCGATATACGTTATGTCTACATCACGTATAACCAGCGATGGCGGTAAATTTCGCATTTTGAAGGAAAGTGAAAATGACTGCTGCCTGCAATTTCGTGTTTTGGGCGAAAACGTGCGTGAACTATTAGTTAAAAGAGGGAAAAGAAAGAAAAAAAAGAGAAGAAAAGAAAAGAGAAAAAATATTGTTCACATGATTGGACAAAAAGGCGCGAAATTCTCGCGTTGCCGCGGTCGCAGTGTTTCTTCGCGTAGCTGAATGAAAACTAGTTCAAAATTTAACCGCTCGACAAGGATTGAAAAAAGGAGCACAATGTTCGTAAAATTCCTTTCGTAATCACCTCTGGAATATATTATAGACTTGATGCTTCCTCAGAAAAGTTTCTGATCTCGTCATTATGGCTGTAGGAGCTAAAAAACGAGCAAGTTTGTAAACAAAATTGATCGACTCAGCTCGTACTTCGATGTTTGAAAATTTGGTGCTGATGGAAGGGAATAAAAAGCCAAATCAACTACAGGTACGATGTTTTATCCGTTTCATGTATCCTTTAGCTGTGAATTTTTGTAAGACATACTGTCCGCGCTGCAGTTCTTTCCGACTTTTCGCCGCTATGTTTAGGTTCGTAGCCGTGTGTTAGTTCAATTTGTTTTGATTCTGAATTGAACTTTTTAAGATTCGAAACACTTGTAACTAAGACATTCTATGTCATTTTACTGTGTTTTTATTCTTGTAGTCACTACTCTGTCCCGTTCTTTGAGTAGGCGAAAGCTCTTCGTAGAAACTCTCAACTGATTGTGTACGCTAAATTAATTTTAGCTTGGCAAAAGTTTCGGCATTCGCTGCTTGTTGTTTAAGAAATGGTGCGAGATAAAATATTGTTGTTAGCCTTTTTACTAAATGAAAGGTTGTATATCTCAATGAATTTTTGTTCATGAAACTGTGATTTGTTATCAATGTGTTGAATTATAAAACAGTTATAGTGTTCAAGCTTGCGCAATATTGACAAAGGCGCCACTTAATAAAACGCTTGTCGGCGATATTCTTTCTTCAAACTGTGCTTTGTTATCAATGTGTTGAATTATAAAACTGAATTGGATTGGTCATTAGTGTTGGCATTGAACTGAGTAACAGTTTCAGAACATGGGAGGGAAAAAAACAAGGCTCAGCAAATAGAGCTCCAAATATCCCCAAATTTTCTAAATATCTTCTCATTTTCTAAATACATGTATCCTGGAAACTTCTAAATATCTCAAGAAATAGCCAGATATTTGTGGCTTGGCCTAGCATGCATGACATTTTTACAAACTTTAATCTCTCTATTTAACAAATGTACACCGGTTTACGTGGTGTGGACTCTTATTTACCACGATTTACGTCATCGCATGGTCAAAATGTTGTGGACTCACGAGGCGCAGCCGAGTGAGTCAGCAACAAAAATATATATTACATGTAAATATAATCACCATTATAGCTTGCTGTAAAACTATGTTCAGTTTCAGTTTGATAAGGTTAACCCCAGAATCCTTTTTTTTTCATATAGATTAAGCATCATTTTGAATGAGAGCAACAGTTCTGACACAGCAGAATTTAGTGATTGGAGCTCTGGAGAAGATGAAATCATTTCAGATACTGAAAGTTATGCAACTGTACAGGCCAATGAGTAATTACATGATGTGTATCATTTTTATTCTTTTTATTTGCCTGGTTTCTTTAATAACTATATTTGCTGTCATACAGTGCAGTGCCTAATAGATGTTCAATTTGACCTTATGTATGGTTATGAAGTAAAGTTAACATTATTTTAAAACTAATCAACCCTCTACCCTATCAACAGCAGCATTACACGTAATTCTGTTTATCATGGTAGACTGTATCAAGGGGTTGTTTTTTTTTGTGCAAGACCCTATACCACTATCTACCAAGGTCTATAACTATAGGTGGGTACTGGGAAATTGTTCAGACAGCATGACCAAAAATGCTAGGGATAAACCTGCATATCCAGGGGAGTAGTAATACTCCGTCACTTCATGTTTATTATGCCATAATGAGTGCAGACTTAATAAGCTACCTGGCTTGTAGACAGATTCTCAAGCTGCACATGTTCATTTTTGTTGTTGTTGTTGTTTATTTGCTTCGTTTGGTCTTTTGTTTTTGATGGTGGTATATTATGCAGGTTATTCTCAGGATTGAAATGAATGAAACTACCCTTACAGCCATCTTTGAAGACTCTGTGATTTGTGGTGATCAGGACACCATCAGGAGTAAATCCAATCCAGAATCAGCTGAAACTGAATCACAAGCTTTAATTGTTGACGAGCACGGCCCAGCTCACTACATGCAGTGTCGGTGATGCTGAACAGATAGAGCCTTGCTTTCAAAGTGGTGCTGTTTCCCATAACAGTGAACTGAATGATAAACTGCAGAAAGCCTTTTATGGGTTGTTAGGTGAAACTTCTGAGGAATCATTTGAAGATATGGTAAAGAAAGACAGGGTCATTGTCACTTTAGATAAACTGCTAAATTTGTTTGGTGGTAATTGTGATTCAGATGCTTGTCAAAGACAGAAGCAGGTATGTCACAAGGTTCAACGGGGAGTTGTCCTCAAATTATCGCCAAATCTGGGAAACAGTGCCATTTCTATGAAAAGTGCACAAAACGCACGTTTGGGGCGGTGCGGTGCATTTTTGGCAAAATCTCACTTTTGAGCACACCAAATCTCAAAATCGTCGTACTGGCCTCAAATCATCGCCAAAAAGCGAAAACAGTGCATTTCTATGAAAAATGCACAAAACATACGTTTGGGGCCGTGAGGAGCACGTTTTGGCAAAATCTCACTTTTGAGCACACCAGATCTCAAAATCGTTGTACTGGCCTCAATTCATCGCCAAAAAACGAAAACAGTGCATTTCTATGAAAAGTGTACAAAACGCACGTTTGGGGCCGTGCAGAGCAAGTTTTGGCAAAATCTCACTTTTGAGCACACGATATCTCAAAATCGTCGTACTGGCCTCAAATCATCGCCAAAAAACGAAAACAGTGCATTTCTATGAAAATTGCACAAAACGCACGTTTGGGGCCGTGCAGAGCAAGTTTTAGCAAAATCTCACTTTTGAGCACACTAGATCTTAAAATCGTCGTGCTGGCCTCAAATGATCGCCAAAAAGCGAAAACAGTGCATTTCTATGAAAAGTGCCCAAAACGCACGTTTTGCGCCGTGCGGAGCAAATTTTGGCAAAATCTCACTTTTGAGCACACCAGATCTAAAAATCGTCGTGCTGGCCTCAAATCATCGCCAAAAAGCGAAAACAGTGCATTTCTATGAAGTTAGAATGCACAAAACGTACGTTTGGGGCTGTGCGGAGCACGTTTTGGCAAAATCTCACTTTCGAGCACACCAGATCTCGAAATCGCCATACTGGCCTCAAATCATCGCCAAAAAGCGAAAACAGTGCATTTCTATGAAGCTACAATGCACAAAACGTACGTTTGGGGCTGTGCGGAGCAAGTTTTGGCAAAATCTCACTTTTGAGCACACCAGATCTCAAAATCGTCGTACTGGCCTCAAATCATGGCCAAAAGCGAAAACAGTGCATTTCTATGAAAAGTGCACAAAACGCACGTTTTCCGCCGTGCGGAGCAAATTTTGGCAAAATCTCACTTTTGAGCACACCAGATCTTAAAATCGTCGTGCTGGCCTCAAATGATCGCCAAATCTGGAAAATAGTGCCATTTCGATGAAAAGTGCACAAAACGCACGTTTGGGGCCCTGTGGAGCACGCTTTGGCAAAATCTCACATTTCCGCACACCAGATCTCAAAATCGTCTTGCTGGCCTCAAATCATTGCCAAATCAGGAAAACAGTGCATTTCTATGAAAATTATAGTGCTAACGTCAAACCCATATATTTCCCAGTACTAAGCGTAAGCCCTAGTAAGAAAAAAAGGGACCACACGAGGGAAAGAAAAAAATCTTTGACCTTGGTGGGATTCGAACCCACGACCTCCGGATTAGATCTTCCGTCGCTCTACCGCTTGAGCCACGAGGCCGTACGGGAGCAGATCGTGGGTAATATGGTGGTAATTCGTGGCAATGAGAATGTGAAGGGTACAAATAAATGTTGAGCCACGTAGCACTGGTGATACAAATAAGGAATCAGAGAATATTAACTCTGTGTAAATTATAGTGCTAAAGTGAAACCCATATATTTCCCTGTACTGAGCGTTAGCCCTAGTAAGGAAATGAGGGACCACACGAGGGAAAGAAAAAATCTTTGACCTCGGTGGGATTCAAGCCCACGACCTCCGGATTAGATCTTCCGTCGCTCTACCGTTTGAGCCACGAGGCCGTACGGGAGCAGATCGTGGGTAATATGGTGGTAATTCGTGGCAATGAGAATGTGAAGGGTACAAATAAATGTTGAGACCACACGAGGGAAAGAAAAAAATCTTTGACCTTGGTGGGATTCGAACCCACGACCACCGGATTATGGGTTTGACTTAAGCACTATAATTTACACAGAGTTAATTCTCTGATTCCTCATTTGTATCACCAGTGCTACGTGGCTCAACATTTATTTGTACCCTTCACATTCTCATTGCCACGAATTACCACCATATTACCCACGATCTACTCCCGTACGGCCTCGTGGCTCAAGCGGTAGAGCGACGGAAGATCTAATCCGGAGGTCGTGGGTTCGAATCCCACCGAGGTCAAAGATTTTTTTCTTTCCCTCGTGTGGTCCCTCATTTCCTTATTAGGGCTAACGCTCAGTACAGGGAAATATATGGGTTTGACTTAAGCACTATAATTTACACAGAGATAATTCTCTGATTCCTCATTTCTATGAAAACTGCACAAAACGCACGTTTGGGGCCGTGCGGTGCAACTTTTGGCAAAATCTCACTTTGCCGCACAGCAGATCCCAAAATCGTCGTGCTGGCCTCAAATCTTCGCCAAATCTGGAAAACAGTGCCATTTCGATGAAAAGTGCACAAAACGCACGTCTGGGGCCGTGCGGAGCAAGTTTTGGCAAAATCTCACTTTTGAGCACACCAGATCTCAAAATTGTCGTGCTGGCCTCCAGTCATCGCCAAATCTGGAAAACAGTGCGATTTCTATGAAAAGTGCATGAAACGCACGTTTGGAGCCGTGCGGAGCAAGTTTTGGCGAAATCTCACTTTTTAGCACACCACATCTCAAAATCGTCGTACTGGCCTCAATTCATCGCCAAATCGGGGAAGCAGTGCGATTTCTGTGAAAAGTGCACATAACGCACGTTTGGGCCGCGCGTAGCACGTTTTGGCAAAATCTCACTTTTGAGCTCATCAGATCTCAAAATCGTCGTACTGGCCTGGCTCTGCACGGCCCCAAAACGTGCGTTTTCTACACTTTATATAAGAAATCGCGCTGTTTTCCCGATTGGGCGATGATTCCAAATCAACGTCGTCGTTCATCTCGTCATTTTCATCGTAAGCTTCATCGTCGTCCTCTAACGGCTCAAGGATATCAGCGTCATCGAATTCCTCCTGGGATTCTCTGCACAACTGTTTTTTTTTCCGAGACATCATGTTCACTGACACTTTCAGCTGCTTGTAAACGAGGGTTCACTGACGCTTTCAGCTGCTTGGACTCGCTGACTATTCACAGCACTCTTTGATGAAGGCGGTATAACATTTTCATCTTCTGCAAGACTCTGCGTAGGAACGAAGTCATCAGCACTCGAATCGCTACTACGGTAATACTTTTCTAGTTTACTTGGTCGTGGTGATGTTTTTGAGGAATGCGCTTTTTGTCAGATTCTGATTTTTCATCAGACTGTTCTTGGTATTCAGAACCTGTGTCGGCAGAACTTTCATTATCTTTTGTAATGGTCTTATACGTTTCCCAAAATTGTCTCATGCCAAGTTTTTCTACTTGAGAGGGCGATAAAATTTACCAGAGTTTGGGAAGTGCATTAATTTTACCTAAATGTTTTTTATACGCTTTCCTGGCTTTTGTTGTCAAAACTTTACCCCATTTTTAACCTTTTTTCCGTTTTGTTGGCTGTTCCGATATTTCTTAAGGAACGTTCCCCTATGATCAATTGTTCCTTATTATTTTGGTCCTTTTTACCTTAAGAGGACCAACTTTTTTATAAAGTAGGAACAAAACGTTCATTCTTAGCTAAAACAAGACCGTTTTGTTCCGAGTTCCCATGGAACACATTGTTCCCAAATTGGTAATTCAAGAACAATTTAGGACTGTTTTGTTCGGAGTTCCCATGTGTGAGTGGAACATATTGTTCCCATATTGGTAATTTAGGAACAATTTAGGACTGTTTTGTTCCGAAGTCCCATCTGTGAATGGAACATATTGTTCCCAAATTGGTAATTCAGGACCAATTTAGGACCGTTTTGTTCCGAGTTCCCATGTGGGAATGGAACATATTGTTCCCCAATTGGTAATTTAGGAACAATTTAGGACCGTTTTGTTCCGAGTTCCCATGTGTAAATGGAACATATTGTTCCCAAATTGGTAATTCAGGAACAATTTAAGACCGTTTTGTTCCGAAGTTCCATCTGTGAATGGAACATATTGTTCCGAAATTGGCCATTTAGGAACAATTTAGATACCGTTTTGTTCCGAATTCCCATCTGTGAATGGAACACATTGTTCCGAATTTGCTAATTTAGGAACAATTAAGGTACCGTTTTGTTTCGAATTCCTACTTATGAATGGAACACATCGCTCCCAAATTGGTGATTTAGGAACATGTGTTCCTAACAGTAACTGTACCTATTTGGACAGCTTATTCCTTTTCATACTTAAGAGGAACAATTGTTCTTTCTTACTGTAAGACAGCGCTTTAATATAAACATTATTTCAAGGCACCCACAGGCCTACTTGGGCAGGTTCAACACCATTTTGGTTGCATCACACTGTCATGAATTTTGCACAATAGTAATAAGGGCGTGCAAGCAAGGGCATGTTGTCGCAAGTTTAAACATGCAATAGGTTCCTTTGTTTGTCATGGGTTCCACATCCACAGTTTGGTTGGCTTTTGCTAAGGTGAAATATTATTTAACGGGGAAAATGAGCAAGAAGTGCAAAGTGGAATGGTCGAACATCGATGGAGCATCACCCAAACCAAAACGACTTCACTTGGAAAAGGACGAAACAGATCGTATGTATCACTGTCCAATACAACTTTGTGAACACGAAGGATTTCAAAGTCAACGTGGCTGCAGGAAACACGTGAATAACAAACATAGTTGGTTCTTCTATTTTGACGAAAAACCCGATCTGAAAGAAGCGAAAAGCTCGTTGCAAGTGCCAAAGAACTTACCGGTAACAGACGAAGATGACGACGCATCGCGCATAACTGCAAAACAAGCCGTCAGAGCATTAATTCCTTCATTTTCAGTCTCTGGCCAAATTAGCGAAACATTCATAAATTGGTTGACTGTAAGTGGCGGTGGTTACAAGAAAGATCGTCCAGCTCAACAGATTGTGAATAGAAGCTTTAAATTTCTCAAGTTTTGCTGCGAAGACGAGGATGAGTTGACCTTCGAGGTGATGGATTTAGCCTGTGTTCACCAAATCTGTTGTTCAAGTTTATTGACTATCTGCAAGAAGAATGCAAGCTCGGCTACCGTGGACAATTGGGCTACACAGACGCTCTTTCGGAATTAATCGATTTCAGAAAAATTAATGGCGCATCAGATTCAGTTCTTCGAAAGTTATCCGTGACAGAGTTGTACCTGAAAAGAGCGCGCAAGACAGTGGCAAAGATGATGAGATTGCAGTGGACACAGGATCTAGACATCGAAACGCTAGAAGCAAGAGGGCACTGGGCAACGATGGAGGAATTATTACAAGTTGTAACTTTTCATTTGCCCCGCTATGAAAACACCGCTAAGATGTGCTAAACCAGTCCGGGCCAAGTCAACCCTTCGGACTTGACATTTGCCACGAAATTTGTAGCCATGTATCTTTTCATCAAGGTGAAAGGATCGCGCCCTATGACTTATCAGTATCTGACAGTCGACATGGTAAGTGCAGCGAAGGAAAATGGGGGATTCATCGATCAGAAAAAGTTCAAGACTGCCAGCAAGTACGGATTTGACTCGTTGATTCTGACCGATACAAGCATGCAAGTACTCGATGGATACATCACTTTCGTAAGGCCCATGCTAAAACCCCAGTGCGACTTTGTTTTGGTCACGAGAAATAGAGGCCAACACAGCAAATTGGGCGACGTCATGAGCAAATTGGTCTTTGACGCAATTGGAAAGTACATTCATCCCACACGTTATCGTCAAATTGTCGAAACGCAAAGCCTAAACCTGCTCACTAGCAAAGAGCAAAGAATTTTGTCAGAAGATCAAAAACACAGCTCTGCTGTTGCCAAAGTTCACTATCAAAAGCAGAGATCGCGCGAAGTTGCTGTGAAGGCCCACGAGTGTTTACAAAAGCTACAAGGTACCAAAGGATCAGAGGTGGATGAGGACGTTAACGCGAGGTTTTGCGCTTCAAGTTCAAGTTCATCTTCAACTGAACGTTCAGTTGAAACCGAACACGAGAAAAGCACGCCCCCGGAAAAGAAAGTCCCATCCACGAAGCACTTGTGCGTCCGTAGAAACGTTCGTCGGGTATTGAAATTCACAGCAGAAGAGGACGATTTTCTAAAGCAGAGGATAAATAAGCACGGTTTTGGACAGTGGACGGCTATTCTAAGAGATCCCGATTTCAAATGTAATCAAAGGGCTCTTAAAGCCATCTCGTTAATGCGAGAGAATGTAAGGTTAATAAAAAACAACAACAACAACAACAAGAATTGGAAAAGTTGGGTGCCTTTGCTAGGTAAATGTAGTAAAGACGTGATAGGTAATATGTGTAAAGCTGCTAAATGGTTTATTGAAGTTGAAAGATTGAAAATACCTGTAGGTCTAATCGAAGAGTTAGACATTGCAGTCACAGAGGACTTAAGGGCTCTATTTCAATAAAAGTCATGAGCAACAAAATAATCACGAGTATGAATGTAAATAATTTTCATGTTAATTTAGCGTATTTATTTTGTTCAAAATAGTCTTCATTTTACAGCTGAGGGGAAACTTCAACTTGATTATATTAAGCGAACAAGAAGCTGTATACGTACACAGCTTGAACTCGTGGCGCCTTTAACTTATTGCAGCATTGATTCCAAGTGATTTGAGTGCTTTTACAGAGAAACATAAGCTTGAAATTATGTCTAATCAAAGGCTCCTAAGAGCCAACCCGAGAAGAAAAAATGCTAACGCGTAACGCAATATTGCCGTACGCTTACGTTTTCACACTGACACAGTTCGATATATATATTTTTTAATAAAACGTAAGGATTTTTGACGAACGAAAAATAAAGTACATCACTTTCATAATGTCCAGTTCGAAAAAAGCAAAAAAAAGAAAAAAAAAAGGACTCTCTGGAGAATCGAACTCGAGCCGTCCGGGACTGAGCCACAAACTCAATCACTGCGCTGGCCAAGAGCACATACTGCCTACGGACTAAATTTTATTATTTTAATCTAGATACGCATCAGAACGCGTGTTTAGGTTGCAAAATCCTTTTAGATCGATTTTAATGTTGCACTAAAAACTCCAAATGCGAAACATCTGTAACCTTATTGTTGTCTATATTCGTTTACATCAAATTAATTATTGTTATCGTTGGATTCACGTTGAATTCCTGTTACGAAACGTGTTCGTAACAAAGCATTTGCTCACTAAGTTTACAGCTGATGGAAGGAGCGAGTGAGTGAGTGAGAGAGTGAATTTTATTTAAACACCCTTGCCGATAGCCTGTTCATCATGCTTTCACGTATACACGGGTTTAAAAGTAAGACAACACTGCATTCACTAGATTCAGTAGCTGACACTTAAACTCGACCCGGAGCTTGATCGCTAAGCGTCCTAAGCAAATGGCAAGTTTAATATACAAAACACAGAACTTGCCAGAGCAAAAATCCCACAGGAATAAGCAGCGAACACAATATTAAACGGCCTATCCATCCATGAACGCCTTGAATTGTCTTGAAAGTGTGCAGTTGTACGCAGTAGTTCTTTATCTTGCTTCTCGAGTACACACACGGAGAGATTTTACGGTATGTATTTCATGGCCGAAAGCCATATAGTCGTCGATATAGACTTAAATATGCGTGCATAAATTTGCATGCGCTAATGTGACACGAAAAAAAGAAAAACAAGAAAAGTCAACGCCGGATTTACAACTCGTGTGCTTCGCCACGAGTAATGAGCCGAGGCCAATTTGGTTGCTACGGGGGGAAATTATGAGGAGGGATGGGGGTGGCAAAACTACTTAGATTCAATCTATCTTTAGAGAGCCCTTTTACTTAGTTAATTTTCTATGTTTTGTATCAGTTACAGTATTTTAGTAGCAATGACTTGTATGGCACTACAATGGCGATTTTCCTATCAATCGAAATTTGGGAAAGATGTTCGAAGGTTAAAAAATATTTACTATCTTTATTTATTGATATTTAAACAAAACTAAAACATATTGCAACGATTTTCATTTGGGATTAAAATTGATTTACTAGCAATGTTTTTAATCAGCCAATTAATATGTGCAGTGTATATGTGGATGTATGAGACAAAACAAGAACTTTGTGCATGTGAATAAGTTCAGTAAAAAGACTTCAGTAAAAAAGGAATGTTTTATCTAAATACTTCACTAAGGTAGACTATTGTAAAAAAGGCAAATAAAAATATTTTACTTGTCGCTTTTTCCGTCAACTAAAAAATTGTGTACCTTCGGGCAGAATGGTGTCTCTTGTGGGAATAGAGCTGGTGATTAGATTTCGTTTCCTTTTATAGCCGAAGCTGTTTTCAAAACATCTCGGCTTAAAGAAGCCTTGGTAAAAACGACAAGCGACGTGGCCCCGAAAATTGCCGACATGAGACGTTCTGAACAGCGAGAAGCGGCTCGATTCCGCTTCAAAAATACGACAAATTACGACAGCGACTTTAGAAGGTTGTGCAATTTACCAATAAAATTAAACATTATTGACCATATCGTTCATATCAACACCCGACGGCCAACGGTCTTTTACATGTAATGATCAATTTGTTATTGAAACGTCTACCAACCTCGTTCCCAAGGCCCCTATCTTCCTCTCTCTTGGATCGGACGTGCAGTTAGAGTACACCCTAGACTCCCGGTATACACATACATATCCGTGACCTTTGATTTTTGATTTTTTTGGCGCAAATTGGTTTTAACAAGCTTAATAATTTTCCTTCGAGCATTTTTATTTTAAAAAGAGACTTTTCTTTTTATCTTGATGAAAAATTGCACTTTATCAAATAAAGACAAATAAGTGACAGGTCACGCGTGTGGTTTCCGTTCGAATTACACGCACCGGCTCCCCCGACGGTGTCAATTTGCGCGAGGGCAAAAGTAACGACCCTCCCCTCGGGTGAATGTCATTTTGTCTCTGTCACGCGGTCGCTAAGCTTTAGTAGTCGAATTTCGTGGTACAAAAAGATGGCCAGAATCGCTCCAAAACGGAGCCCTTTTAGAGACCGTGAAAGGGAATTTGGAAGCTAGCACGAATCGCACGGGTAGACATTTAACCTGCGGCCTCACTGGTGGCAATTCGGGGAGCTTGAGTTGAATTGTTTAGAATTTATTGGCTTTCGCGTGGCGAGGGTTCGCTCAGAGGTCTCCAGCCTTCCCTTCTTTGATAGTGGATAGTGGGGCGAGTGACAAAAGTTGTAAAAATGCATTTAAACCGGTCAGGATACATCAAGAGACAATAAAGTAAAGGTGAGAAGACTTTGTGTAATGTGTAGTGTGTAATATTTTCGATTTTTCTATCGCTTATCAATTCCGTGACAAAAAGTATTATTACCTAGTATATTTCATTACTGTGCACTGTCTTCGAATCTGTAACTTGATGTCACTCACATCACGATCATCTGCCTGTGGGATCATCCAATTTAAATCTTTGATGTGTGCCACAACGCATCGGATAAATGTTTACGCTTATCCGCGTTTGAAGATCTTTATATATATAAAAAAGATATAAACATCTAAGAATTTTACGGAGATTTTAAAGAAGAAAAGAACTGATCCATGACCTATGGTCGCTACAATGTCTGTCATTGATCGATCAGAGTCCGTTCACGCATATTCATTGCTATTTTAAGACTTAAATTCAGTCAGGAAGTCAAGACAAAAAAGTGCATATCCTTAGAATTCCTCTATTCCTCAAAGAAAGAATTGAGCAAATATATATTTTTCCAACGTTAATTTCATTTTTACAGTTTTGAGATTCGCTCATTCCTGTTCTTTTATTATCTTCCGGAAACCGGACATTCCACAAAGATAACAAGGTATCGCAATTCAAAGGGGACAGACCGCAAATAAATGTGGCTACTAAATATATCTGAATTTCGTAACTGTTCATCAGTAGGATGCCCAAAATGCGTGCAATTCCACAATTGGTTTCGGCTCCATTAAATCCTATACCAATTGCAGAACATTTGAACATTTTAGGAGGAGCCACCCACAGTGTGAGCACAGTTACTGACAAGACATATCAGTTAGGAAAACAACGCAAAATAAATGTAGTACGTTAAATAACGAACTAAGCACACACGTCAACTAAACAAGCTAAGCACGCGCACGACTCAAGGAAAACCGCGCGCGCGCACTAGCATTGACCTGAATAGAAGCAATATAGAAATTAAATAGGGGCGCTAGAATAATATAAAGGATCTGAAATAACAAAGCATTCAAAATAACAAAGCATTCAAAATAACAAAACATTCATAATCCATCGGACAAAATTATCAACAAAAGCGGGGGCAAAGAAACTTTTGATAACTCAGACGTCAAATGTGGGTGGGCTGAAATATCTGTTTTCCGCTTAGTTGTCAATGCTTGTTAAAGGAAATATTTCACGCAGTTGTTGTATGTTGTTATCGCTATCGATATGAAATGTTTTGGAAAGTGAAGCGGACATTGATTTTTCTTTTGTGGAGAGTTGAAAAAGAAATGGCTGCATAAGTTAATGTTATACATGAATGGGTTATTTGCGAATATATAGTAGTTCTGTCTTTTTTTATTCGAAAGTCGAGAGTTTTCTATTTCCGGTATCATGTGTTTAGTAACTATTAGAGATTAAATGGGTCTGCTTTAAACCTCAAAATATAGTGTTGACAGTGTCTTCTTGACGACCCCCGGGGTCACGACCGCAGTAAAATTTCGTAAAATATTCTATTAAGATCCAAGTCTTATGCGATAGTCATATATTGGAATAGTGGGATCTTGCAATTGTTTTTTAATAGCTCCTCAGAGTTTATTTTGCGTGTAAGTGTAATGTGTTTCTCGGAGTTAGGCAGTATCTCCATTGTCAGAAGTATAGCATCATTACATACGGTTTTAAATATTTGAATCTCCAGCATGATAGCTGTACACTTTAATCAAGTTTCCCGGAAAGTGACATCATGAAACTTAGCGCCCCAATTTCTCAAATTATAACATTTGTACTAAAGTAATCAAACATGCGGGATTCCTGACCGCAGTATTTTTCAAAACCTTTTTCTGATCTGCCGGAGATACAGGCAAGGTTGTCCGTTGTTGCATTATTATGCAGTATTACTTTATTTTGTATTAAATTTTCCACCGCAGAAATATACTCGCGCAGAAAAAATTACTTGTTTTTATGATGTATATCGGCTTAACAAGAACTTTTCAACAGTGAATATATTGCTATCATAACTCCGAGGCGACCGGCACAACAGTCATCTGTATTCCCGATTCAACTCCACACACGTCCTCAAAAGAACCAGAGACTGTTATCATAATACTGATACATTTTTACAACAACGTACAATAATTCACTCACTAGTTTTCTGGTTGTTTATGTTCATATTGGCGCCAGAACAGCAACCATATAACTAGGAGAACTATAAAAACCTCCGGTCAGGAAGTGAAATTATTTAATACCGATGCCTTGGATTTTATTTATACTTGACCAGAAATCCGCAAACATTTCCTCCCAGCAGAAATTTAAGCTGTCCCGACCGCGCACAAAAATTTCCTCCCGCAAAACAAATTCAGTCAAAATTTCCTTGTGCACGGTAGCTAAACCAATAAAACTATGACGTCTTTCCCATACTATTGCATACAAACGCAAAGTTCATGCTATTTTGCTCTGCCATATCGCTCATATTAAAACACAAACTTTCCCATCCAATAACGTCTCCATTCGTAAAAATAGACCGTGAAATTCTCAAACTCAATTCCCAAGAAAACGTATTTGACCTATTTTTACCATTCTCGAAAGCAGCTTGAATGGCTTTACGACAAATGATTGAAAATTTGATATATTGATACGTAACGTGAGATATCAAAACTAAGAACTTTAATATCTTTGCGGTGACGTAATGTGAAATATGACAAGTTCATCACAAGTTCTGACATCCCAATACCCTAGGGAAATTAACAATAGGACCGGGGGTGTTCCTCAAATATTTTAGTGACGGTATGTGACGCCCTTCTTGAAATCCTAACCGCTTTAACCAACCATATCCTCAATGCCCTAATATAGCTTCTATGAAGAAGAAAGAAGAAACTCCCCCCCCGGAAAAAAGTCCACAAAAATTTGTTAACAGCTTTTGCCCCTTTTTTTTATCTCGTAATTTCGAAATCTCGCTTAATGCGCATGCGCATTAACGAGATAAAAACGGAAGAACGGCAGGCTCACTAAGGAAAAGGGCTGCAATGAAAATACCCCTTGTTTAATGAGACTGCACACTAAAAATAAACACGACAACAACGATCAAACTGTGTAAGAAACATGTCCATTTAATTGTGACCGTTGCATCTAATACACACCACTACGATTCTTCCTGCCGCCATAACTTCGACGAGCATGCTTAATCATTTATCGATCGCTTTGGTATCGTCAAACTGGATTTATTTATTGATAAGTGACTTGAAACGTTTGTTTCCAACAGCAGAATAGTGAAAAACTCGTCTTGCGAAGAGCACTTGATGTTTTTTTAAAGTACTAACAAAGTTCTAATACAGTAATCAAACTCGAAATCACTTTTAATTTTGACTTGAAAAATACTTGTTGATGGTGTTTCTTTGCTTTCGGGGTCCGCTTTGGCTGCTGGAAGGCTTCTTGCGTTTGCGGGTCGAATTGGCGCGAAGCAGTTCCTCCGATTTGGCGCAGTTAGCGCTCTCTTCGGGCACATTTCCACCACTTGTACTGGAAGTGATCGCGATGCTCTCGTCGTCCTTTTGTGCCTTTTCAGTGACTTGAACTGACACCGGTAGTCCCTCGGAATGCTTTACGGGCAGCTTCTCGACACGCTTCTTTCTCAGCAACCACCTGGGCGTTCTGATATCGCTGAAGATCGCTGGCTATAGGGGATGGCGTTGGCTGATCGGGATCTATGGGTAGCATTTCCGCGTTCTGGCTCGAAACGCCTCTGTGTTTTAACCAGGCTTTTTTCTCTTTGTGCCGTTGGCGTTTCAACTGGTCTGCTTTGTGTTTCTTGGTCTTTTCTACTTGCAGAAGGTGTATAACCTGCCTGTGTCGAAGGCTCTCCGGCTGAAGTTGCTTGAGATGGTCTTCAATGACGACGATGACATCACCTGATCGGCCGTCGTCCGATTCACTGTCACTGACTTGCGTGGCGTGTTGTTGAATTTCGTTTTCTCCTGCAGTGGAAACCTCGTTCTCGTTGGCCATTTCGTCTAAGTGCAGTGTGCGCAACTGTTCTTTTTCGTCATCTTGCAAAATACCGTCTTCGGCGGCTATTTGTTCATCGTCTGTGTCCGTTTGGTCGTCCTCGTTATGTTCTCCGCCCTCAAACTCTTTTGCTTTTTCGGTTGCCTAGATCAAGCATTTCATTGGGTGCTTCTTTAACCATGTGGAAGCATTCTTTTTGGGATTGGGAAGACTTTTGAACTGGTATGTGTTGCGTCTCCTCTCCATCGCAGGCTGGTCGGATGAACCAAAGGCAAACCTTCGTTGACTCATGATAAGCATGGGGCACCGATTGATAAAATAATTTTGCTGTCTGATACTTGACGTCGTGGGCCGAGTACCCACCTTGGGTCAAGGTTTTCCAGTCGTCAATATCAAGGGTCGATTCTGTGGCCTCGTCGATGAATATGATCTCCGTGAATCGCGTGATCATAGACTTGTTGAAGGCGCGCTGTTTGGTAACTTTGGCCACATTTCCGTGATGAACAAGGCCGAGAATTGGAAAGAATAAGCTCGTCTTTCCGCTGCTGGCATCGCCCACTAAACACGGAACCTTGTCTTTGTGTTTTTTGTTGTTGTAATGTAGCAACTTGACGAAATCGTTACAGAATGCAGCCGTGTCGTCTGGGCTTAGGCTATTTTCCAGAATCTCTCGAAAGTATTTCGCGTCAGGCACTTGTGTTGACTCGTACGGGCAGAATGCTCTGGGAGATACTTTTCCAACTTGGTTTGGCTCAATGGAATCTTTCAAGAACTTCGTTTGCTTGATGGACCAGCAGAGACCATTGTTTACTTCTATGAGGTCATAGTCGATCACTAGTGGACGAAACAGTTCACAGTAGGGATCCGCCATCAGCTCGATGACTTTCTTCATTTCGCGAACAAGCCGAGACTTGAAGAACTCGTTGGCGGCTAGAGTGTTTACAAAATACAAATGCTCTGGCCTCGCACTTGTATGAAAAGGTGAACTGTGCTCTTTTTTCTTTCTTGTAAACGCGCCCCCTGTAACTCGTATAATCTAGTTTCTCCATTGCGATGGCGATGTCGTTAACGAGGATCGTTAGTTTGTCAGCGAATCATTTTTCTTCACCAGAGGGCAGACGGTTGCTGGATGGTAAATGCTGCGTTGTGACGTCTGGCATGAAACCGAACTTCTCTATTTGTAGCCTAGCCTCGGTGAGATGTTCAATCGCACTCGCCAAAGATGAATGGAACTTTTGGTTGACCATGGTCACTCTCACCACATTTTCACTGCCGCAGTCGTCCAGCTCCTGGGTAGAAAGATCATCATCACCGACGACCCTCCTTACTTCGTTTGCTTAGCAATGTTGATATGACGACGTCAGCAGGTTCTGCATGTGCTCATTTTTATGATCTTTCAGAACTTTGTAGAGTTCTCTCGTGGCTGGGGATTTTTTTTCCGTCTTGCAATTGAACCTGAAATATACAAAAGAGAAACACTTTACAAACTTTTCTATCGAAATTTGTTTGTCTCTCCTTCGTTCCACGTTGGCAAGAAATTCATTTTCCATTATTTCACGGTTATGACTACCACCGACAGTACTTTGCATAACGACAGCAGCCACAACTAAAACTCTGTTTTAATGTACTTATAGCGGATGGGATTAACATTTATTATTTCAAAATCTTTCAGTTCTTTTTAACTACTGTGAAAAGTGACAAAATCTGGAATATTGTTTTTAGTCTTGAATCGCTTTACGGTGGCGAATTTAACTTGATGTTACCAACTCACTCGATAAAACCGAATTTTTGTCTTTGGAGAAGTGCATGCATGTATAATAAATGATGAGAAAATGCTTTACCTGATTAGCAGTGACCTCCACTCCACAATTCAGCAGTGCTTTGTGGACCGAAATCGGGCTGGCAGGGGCACCATTGGGCGTCGTTAACGCGACCCAGTACGAGATTGCAGGACAGAGGGATTTGTTTATGCTTGTCAAATTTCCATCCAACCATTGTTGCGTTGTGAAATGGGTATCTGATTGGAATGTTCATCATCGCTTGAATTGCTTTCATTGTCAGAATCATCGTTAATGCTCTCTTTTTTCTTCTCTTGGGTCGATATGGCACTTAAGAAAAATGCAACGTTCTGGATGCCTGCAATGTCGTAAAATTAAACGCATCAAGAGTTGAACATGTGCTAATTTTGCTCTGTAATCACAATCGTTGAACAGATACTGACCTGAAATCGCACTATCGCAAGCGTCGCGTTTTTTGCTTTAGCCAAAGCTCGATCTTTTACTTTGCAGACGCACTTTGCGCTTACGATACTGCATCGCCCACTCACTACTGGCGTCAAATAACAAAGTACAGCGCCTTTCATGGCTGCGCTGTTCAGCTGCCGACAAGGTTGTTTGCCTCGCTGCATTATCCTCTGTTGCTGGTCTACTGTTTATATATCACCCAAACTTGTGAAATTTTAAGGAATAAATCTGACAGAGTGAGCCCATCCTTTAATACCTTATATGTACCGTGTGAGAATTTAAGGTGTTTGCTACACTTTCGACCTTGACTCTAGCGCAATGAGTGAAATGTCAGAAATTCGGCAATCAAGGGGGGTTGTTTACCCCGCAATGGATGTGTTCTTTTTACAATGCTTACGTTTCTCGTTTGAATTGTTCTCAAAGCAAACATGTTAATGAATAACCGAGAAGGATGATGTAATTATTAACTGGCCCTGTTTCCAAATCGAACTTGTTAACAATATATCGGGAAAATGATGCAGTCGCCACATTTGTTCATTTTTCTGTGCCTTGCTGTGGCACCATACAACTCAACTGCTATTCAACGAATCCCTCCAGAGACAAATACGTTTCTCAGAAGTTGTCACAATTTATGAACTTTACATTTGGTAATTTACCGTCAAACACGACATCAACGCAGCCCAATGCCCAGTAATTAAGAGATCTTGTTTGTGCTGCGAGATTAGGTGTTTATTTTCTGGGACCTAAAATCGCCATAATTTGAGGCAACTTTAGGCGATTTGGGTCGCTTTTAAGGTGATTTAAAGCCAACCCGCGATACAAAAAGGCGGCTGGACTGTCCAACTCATGCAAATAAGCAAAATCTATAATTGGTCTTGCTCATTTGCGTTAGATTCGGCGTGGGCCTTTCAGCCCTTTTACACCGCAGGTTCGCCTTTAAGCAAATTTCGTCAGAAAATTATGGCAATTTTAGTTGTGAGATTTTGTGCGATTTTAATATAAAATCGAGGTAGTAGTTGTCCATATCTCCCTTTCCACACTAATTTGTAATTTAATTTCCTTAGGGGAGTGGACTGTGAATCGCTGAACGACTGGCTAAAGCGACGCGATCCTAATTTCAGAATTTGTGTTAATGTCTCCCAAGAGCTTCCACTATGAAGCCATAAATGTGTTGTTTGTGTTTGTGGAAGTGTGGTTGTCTCATTGGCCTAGTGGTTAAGGCATCTGTCCGGTCATCAGGAGACCCGGGTTAAACTCCTGGCTGAGGCACTTTTTCACTCATAATCTTTGTTGTGAAAATTTCTGTTCTCAATTTAACTGTCTATGTATATATTTCAGAAATCGCTGTGAATCGTCTTCCTAACGAGAATAGGTTGGTGATCCAAAGATTATGAGGCAATTAGTTGTCCATATCTCCCTTCCCACACTATTTTGTAATATATATATATATATATATATATATATATATATATATATATATATATATTATACTTTTGGTCTTGCACTGAGGAGTGCAGGTTCGCCCTGTACGAAACAGACCTGTATGCATTAAACCGAAGTCAAAAGTTTAACCGTGTCCACTTATTCTCTTTATATATATATAGATTATAATCTTTGTATATATATATACATAAAGATTATAATCTTTGTTGTTATAATCTTTGTTGTGAAAATTTCTGTTCTTTATATATATACATATATATATATATAAAGATTATAATCTTTGTTGTGAAAATTTCTGTTCTCACTTTAACTGTCTATTATATATATATATTCTTCAAAATATGGAAATAAAGGCAATAAATTCCTTGCCGATATTTCGTCTTTATTTCCATATTTTGAAGAATATTAATTAACATTTTGGAAGAAAGATCCAGACAAAGGATGTTTTTGAAGCATTATATATATATATTGTATACATAATTGTATATTATGCTCACTGTTCATACAGTTTGAGCACTCTATGGATTGGGTGGAGAGCCTCGTAAAAGGTGTTCACTATTGGCATATTGCTTCGCTCACTGCTTGCAGTTTGAGCACTCTTGTGACTCCACAATGCAATCCAACAATGTGTAACCGTACATCCTGTGCCCAAGTTCAGGAGTTGCCATAAAGCCATTATGGTAACAACCGGGAGGGCACATTGTATACATAATTGTATATTATGCTCACTGTTCGTACAGTTTGAGCACTCTATGGATTGGGTGGAGAGCCTCGTAAAAGGTGTTCACTATTGGCATATTGCTTCGCTCACTGCTTGCAGTTTGAGCACTCTTGTGACTCCACAATGCAATCCAACAATGTGTAACCGTACATCCTGTGCCCAAGTTCAGGAGTTGCCATAAAGCCATTATGGTAACAACCGGGAGGGCACATTGTATGCACAATTGTATATTATGCTCACTATTCATACAGTTTGAGCACTCCATGGATTGGGTGGAGAGCCTCGTAAAAGGTGTTCACTATTGGCATATTGCTTCGCTCACTGCTTGCAGTTTGAGCACTCTTGTGACTCCACAATGCAATCCAACAATGTGTAACCGTACATCCTGTGCCCAAGTTCAGGAGTTGCCATAAACCCATTATGGTAACAACCGGGAGGGCACATTGTATACATAATTGTATATATATATACCGGTTATTACCATAATGGCTTTATGGCAACTCCTGAACTTGGGCACAGGATGTATATATATATACATATATATATATATATATATATATATATATATATATATATATATATATATACATATATAGAACTTGGGCACAGGATGTTGTATGTAATGTGTAACCGTACATCCTGTGCCCAAGTTCAGGAGTTGCCATAAACCCATTATGGTAACAACCGGGAGGGCACATTGTATACATAATTGTATATATATATACCGGTTATTACCATAATGGCTTTATGGCAACTCCTGAACTTGGGCACAGGATGTATATATATATACATATATATATATATATATATATATATATATATATATATATATATATACATATATAGAACTTGGGCACAGGATGTTGTATATGTATATATATATATATACAATTATGTATACAATGTGCCCTCCCGGTTGTTACCATAATGGCTTTATGGCAACTCCTGAACTTGGGCACAGGATGTACGGTTACACATTGTTGGATTGCATTGTGGAGTCACGAGAGTGCTCAAACTGCAAGCAGTGAGCGAAGCAATATGCCAATAGTGAACACCTTTTACGAGGCTCTCCACCCAATCCATAGAGTGCTCAAACTGTATGAACAGTGAGCATAATATACAATTATGTATACACGTGCCCTCCCGGTTGTTACCATAATGGCTTTATGGCAACTCCTGAACTTGGGCACAGGATGTACGGTTACACATTGTTGGATTGCATTGTGGAGTCACGAGAGTGCTCAAACTGCAAGCAGTGAGCGAAGCAATATGCCAATAGTGAACACCTTTTACGAGGCCTCCACCCAATCCATAGAGTGCTCAAACTGTATGAACAGTGAGCATAATATACAATAATGTATACAATGTGCCCTCCCGGTTGTTACCATAATGGCTTTATGGCAACTCCTGAACTTGGGCACAGGATTTACGGTTACACATTGTTGGATTGTATTGTGGAGTCACGAGAGTGCTCAAACTGCAGGCAGTGAGCGAAGCAATATGGCAATAGTGAACACCTTTTACGAGGCTCTCCACCAAATCAATAGGGTGCTCAAACTGTATGAACAAGGAGCATAATATACAATTATGTATACAATGTGCCCTCCCGGTTGTTACCATAATGGCTTTATGGCAACTCCTGAACTTGGGCACAGGATGTACGGTTACACATTGTTGGATTGCATTGTGGAGTCACGAGAGTGCTCAAACTGCAAGCAGTGAGCGAAGCAATATGCCAATAGTGAACACCTGTTACGAGGCTCTCCACCCAATCCATAGAGTGCTCAAACTGTATGAACAGATACAATTATGTATACAATGTGCCTTCCTGGTTGTTACCATAATGGCTTTATGGCAACTCCTGAACTTGGGCACAGGATGTACGGTTACACATTGTTGGATTGCATTGTGGAGTCACGAGAGTGCTCAAACTTCAAGCAGTGAGCGAAGCAATATGCCAATAGTGAACACCTTTTACGAGGCTCTCCACCCAATCCATAGAGTGCTCAAACTGTATGAACGGTGAGCATAATATACAATTATGTATACAATGTGCCCTCCCGGTAGTAGATAGAAAAGGAGGGTTCTGGCACACTCCTCGGCCGCTCCTTTTTAGCAGAAATAATAATTCATTTTAAGATTCAGCTACTTTTAGCATAAACCCTAAATGCACGCGCGCACACAAAAAAATTGCACCAAATCCACGTGTCTGATCCCTCCAGAATCACAAAAAACAACAAAAAAGTCTGCTTGATTTCCAGCTTAACTATTTCATTTCTGCTAAAAAGAATCACAAAATTTCTAGCGTTTCACTTCCAAATTTCAGAATTTGAATTTAGGTTATTTGATAAAGTTTGGTTAATATCAATTGAATTTTATTTTGTTCTGCAAAGGAACGGCCTCGTCCCATGCCAGAACCCTCCTTTTCTATCTACTGGGGGAGGAAGGAAAACTTTTCCAGCTGACAACTTTTGGGAGAAAAACTTTTTCACCCAGAAAAACTTTTCCAGCTGAAAACTTTTGGAGGTAAAACTTTTTCACCCAGAAAAACTTTTCCAGCTGAAACTTTTGGAGGAAAACTTTTTCACCCAGAAAAAGTTTTCCAGCTGAAAACTTTTGGAGGAAAAACTTTTTCACCTAGAAAAATGTTTCCAGCTGAAAACTTTTGGAGGAAGAACTTTTTCACCCAGAAAAACTTTTCCAGCTGAAACTTTTGGAGGAAAACTTTTTCACCCAGAAAAAGTTTTCCAGCTGAAAACTTTTGGAGGAAAAACTTTTTCACCCAGAAAAATGTTTCCAGCTGAAAACTTTTGGAGGAAGAACTTTTTCACCCAGAAAAAGTTTTCCAGCTGAATACTTTTGGGAGAAAAAGTTTTTCACCCAGAAAAACTTTTGGAGGAAAAACTTTTTCTCCGGCTGAAAACTTTTGGAGGAAAAACTTTTTCTCCAGGTGAAAACTTTTGGAGGAAAAACTTTTTCACCCAGAAAAAGTTTTGGAGGAAAGTTGACAAAGAGTGGTCTGTCAACAAAATAAAAAAGGAGGAAACCGCTAAAAACAGGCTTAATTGAACTCCTTGGAAAAGAAAAATTCTCCTGTATTAATATCTTTTTTCTTTTTTTAAATTTGTGAATTTCAAAAAAAGTGATTTTTGTCAACAGAACCGGGTGGGTTGGGTGGTTTTGTCAATAAAGTTTTGGAGGAAAAACTTTTTCTCCCAGAAAAACTTTTGGAGGAAAAACTTTTTCCCCCAGAAAAACTTTTGGAGGAAAAACTTTTTCTCCCAGAAAAACTTTTGGAGGAAAACAATTCGTCTTTTTTCATCCCAACAAACTTTTTCAGCTGGAGATTGAGATGAAAAGAGTCTTTTTTTCTCCATTTTTTCCTAAAACAAAAATTGAAAAAATCTCAAAAAGGCCACGTAGCCTACGTAGCCTTTTTGAGATTTTTTCCAAAAAAATCCACGTGGGTACCCACATGGATTTTTGAAAAAAGGTGAAAAAAAGTGCTTTTTTTCTGGAGGATGAAGCTTGTCAACCACTTTTTACCCTTCTGGAATTGGAGGTGGAAAAATCATTTCAATCTCCAATGACCAATAGCCAAAGTGTTCACCCCATCATCCATCACAACTCTCTTGTCATCATCTGGAGACAAAGCCACTTTCAAAATCTGCTCAGTGAAAATCTCATGCAGATGTGATCGGAGAGAAACATTTTTCATTGGAGGAAATTTTTCACCATGAAGAACGCGCACAAAATCTTCATGTGAAATCCTATTTTTTACCACATTCTTTTTTGTTCCCTTTGCTTTCTTGATTCCTTTTCCCTCATCCATCTTGATGGAATAACATTTTGGTCTCAATCCAACAAATTCACGAATGATTTTTCCTCCTGCTTCATCTTTAAACATTCCTAAAATTTTCTTGTTTTTCCCAACGGGAAAGCCATTTTTCACAGCGAAATGATCTTTCCGATATCCAGATGTGTCAAACCATTTCTCAACATCTCCAGCAGTGTCAGCGAAGAAATCATCCATCTCAATCTCCAAAATCAGGGAATCTGTATCAGAATAGAGAACTTTGACTTTCTCCCACTTTTTCTTCACATAACCATAATGAAATTTGAACATGTGAATTTTGGAGAGATCAAGAATTGCTGCTCCAACAAAGATTGGTTTGTTCAAAGTAACTTTTGTTTTCCTCATGTGAATAGCAGCCACTTTATCTCTAAACTTGGTTGCGTATTTGAAGTTGATCTTTTTCACCAAGTTTGCTTTTTTCTTCCTATCATTCACCAGTTATATGTCAATTCTGTTCCTAACATTTTCCATGGTTTTCCCGTAAACAGCATTGCTTGCCAGTTTGAAAAGATCTTTCTCAAAATCATTTTTGGCGGCTGTTCTTAATTTCGTATTCCATTCAATGAAAGGTTTCGTGAAAGCTTCTTTTCTGAATCCAATTCCTCTCCAAATCTTTTTCAGTTTCATTCCCAGGGAAAGAAAGAGTTGGCAACTACTTCCATCCAAAACCATTTTCTCTTTATCCATCAAGTTGGGAATCAACTTGTGGAATCCATTCACCTCCAGGAGTTCAGGAGCTAAAGGAAAATCTCTGTGGAAATCAAGTAATTCATCTGGATATTCCAAGTCAACTTCCAGGACACATCCGAGGTCTGGTGAATCAACAATCTTCTCCCATTTCTCCAAATCTCCCTCACTCAACCATTCAAATCCTCCCACAGGGAGTGGTTGCACCATCGCAGTTGGATAAAGGGAATTTGCATCGAGATAAACGATGAACTTTGATGGTTTGGAGGGATCAAACTCCTCCATGAATTTGTTGTTTGCCTGAGAAAATCTGTGAAAGACTGTGGAAACTCCTCCACGAATTTGCCTTTCAAAAAACCGAAACATTTCTATATCTCCTTCACAAATCAATTCCAACTCAACTCCTGTCATCTTCAACATAGCATCCCAAAAGAAAGAGGGAGCAGTAAAAAACCATGCGGGGTCCAACAGATAGTTTTCCAACAAAACTTTCCTAAAATTTTCCACCACATCTACCAGGAGAAAAACATCCGTCTTCAAATGGAGATCATGATATTCTCCCATGTTAGACATCCCAAATTTTCTCCAGACATTTCCAGCATGAGCAAAATCTTCAACTGAAATTCCTTGCCAAAGAAGAATTCATAAATTTCAGGGAGTCAACAAAGCGAATCTCATGTTTCAAATCATGTTTTTTTCCCTCTTCATCTTCAAATGTTCCCCAAACAATTAGCAGGGAGAAAGAAACATATTTTTCGTCATTGTTTGGGATTGCATCAATCTCCCCAAATTCATTTCCCATGTTTATGATGAAAAGATGGGAATCATATCCATCCAAATTGTGAATGAAGACTGGAGTGAAATCTGGCACTTTCGCTTGCAAATTACAATATTCATGAGCAGCTCCGCGAAATTCCCCAGTCAGATGACAATGATCAGCAACTTTTTTTTCCTCAATCTTTTTCCTGCAAAGCCAACAAATATCAGTTTTCTCAAATACTTCCTTTTCTCCTTTCTTCCAAAGAATTCTCTTCCAATTTTTTCTCAGCATTGGTCTTCGCACATCATTCAGAATCCATTTCACCTGATCAACTCATTTCACCAGAAACTCTCTCCCAACATCATCTCCTTCTTTTCCACGAAAGAAAACTGGGGAGAAATCAACCCCAACTTGGCTCACAGTAAGAAAACAAAAGCTGCAGGGAACATGATGCTGAATTTGCTCTGTTTTTTCCCCAATTTTCTTTTCTGTTTTCTCCAAAATCGACTCAAAATCAGCGTAGATGACAAAGGGAACGGTTGTTGCGCATTGAACTTTCTTGAATTTCATGATTGATTCTGCTGGAGGAAGAACAGCTTTCACTCCATCATCCGTGCAAAATTCTTGATGAACATCGAGTGTTTCTTTGGAGTTGAATGAATTGAGACAACCATCACAAACATGCCTTTGGTTTTTGTTTTTTGAATCTTCTCCAAACCACAATCGATTCAAATTCTTCACCAAAGCGAAGTGTTCATTTTCTCTGCTTTTCAGTTTGAAAAGAATCACATGATTCTCTTTCTTTTCCCTTGCTTTTTTCAAAGTTATGATTTGTTTCCCCTCAACAATCCCCAAGACATTCACAGAAATGTTATTTTGTCTTTCAAATCTATCAATGTCTCTCCATGAAATGAGGAATGAAATTCCTTCCCAATTGAATTCCTCGCATTGTTTTTTCAACAAAGGAGTAATTCTTTGTGGATTTTTCTCCACTGGAGTTTTCCATCTTCCAATGCACCACTTGAAGCACTCATCATCATTTTCATTTTGTATGTTTGTTATTGCTTTTTTTGCAGCAAGCCAATCAGGAAGTGGAATGAATTTTCCAACAGTCATTTCATCCAGATGAATTTCCAATCTTTCAACTCGCAAGAATCTCCAGTTGCTTCTTCCCCTTTGGAAATTCCGCATGTTTTCCAACATCCTCTCATTCATTTCTGTCAGCAATTTTTCCAAGTCAGTTCCCTCAAAAACTTCTTCAACCAGGGAAGATAAGAAGGCATCATTTTCAAGTCTCTTCAGCATTTCTCCAATCTTCGCGTTCAACTTCAACAATTTTTCCCGGGCTCTTTCCTTCAGATTCCAATCAACTCTTTTCCTCATCTTTCCAAACCAGGAATTCATTGAATCAATGGATGACTCAACAACTGTCGATACTCTTTCTGGAAGAACTTTTTGAACAACTGATTTCACCGCGGGAAAAGATGTTTTCTTGATGATTTTTCTCTGTGGGTTTTGCAGCTCTTTTTCCAGATCAGCTTTTTTCATCCGGGAGAATCCCACCATTCCTTCCGAACGTGCACGATCTCTCAATTCTTTTAAAGTTGGCATTTTGAATGAAAAGGGAAAAAAAATCTTTTCATTTAAAATGAAGTTTTCGATTCAGGAAGAAGGAAAAGAAAAGCAGATTTTTTCACATTCAAAGAAGCATCAGAAAAAACTGGCATTCCGAATTCCACCCTTTGGAGGTTCATCAAAAACAATTCAGAAAAGAAAAAGTTCACCAGAAAATCAAACAAAAAGTTTTCTTCATTCAGGAAGAAATGACAGATGAACCCTTTTTCCAAGTTGATGGAGAAGATATTTTTGATTATGATGAAATAGAAAAGTTTGGAATTTCAAACACAGTTTTCATCAACCAAATTCTCAGGAAGAAAAACCATTTCCTTGATTCGGAGGAAATCACTCATTACATCACATGGAAATCCCCCCAATTTGAATTTTTCATTGATAAATTGAGGGAAAATCAAAGGGATGAAAACATCATTCAAAAGACAAAAAAGAAATCAAGACCAAAACCAAGCAGAAATCACACTTCAGTTTTTGCAAATCACAAAGACCTTGTGGACCTCATTGAAAAAGTTTGATTTTTTTCCTCAAATGAAATCCTCCCGCTTCACTTATAGAGAATAATTCTTCTCCAGTGTTCAAAAATAGAATCGATATGTTTGTAAGCTGAAATTAAAACCACATCAAAACACCATTCTCCTTCAGGTGAAAACAAATCCCAGGTGTGCTTGAGGGGTAAATCATCCTCCCAACATTGAAAGCCTCTCTCCAAGTATCGTTTTTCCAAGATATCAATCATTTCCTCATAGCTTTCAATGGGGAAGAATTCCTTTTCATTCTCCGCATTGAGCAACATCATTTTCTTTTCTGTGATGTCTTTGGGGATATCAGTTGCATATTCACCCCAAGTGAGCCCAACGGTGAAGTACTGTAAAGGGGAAAGAACTTTTTCCACTGTGAAAGTTTCTCCATCTTTCCCCCGGGTGAAACGATTTCTTCCACTTTTCAAAGCATTTGTGATTGTTTTTGAATCCAATCCCAATTCCTTTGTCGCGGATGAAATAGATGGAAAAACTTTCTCAAATGAATTTGATTTCACGTAAACTGAAGCTGTGCCTGGAGGATATCTTCTTTCATCCCCAGTGGGTGGAACATCAACGACTTCCTCCATCACTCTGACTTGTTTTCCTTCCAACTTGAAAATGCATTTTCCTCCTTTAACTGCTTTATGAAGATATTGCCTGGAAAATCCAAGAGTTTTTGCTAAAGAAGTAAGCGAACCAGTCTGGAGACATTTCGCTGTTGAAACCTCAATCAAATCCCACATCTTAAGGGGAAACAAGAAATAGAAAAAAAGTTGACAAAGAGTGGTCTGTCAACAAAATAAAAAAGGAGGAAACCGCTAAAAACAGGCATAACTGAACTCCTTGAAAAAGAAAATCTTTCTGTTATTAAGAGAGCTTTTTTTCCCGGACCGCGTGAGAGGTGGCACATGATGGAAAATTTCCCTACCCTCATGTTTAGCTCAAAGATAGCCCATGGCGAGTCAATAAACGTGGTGGTATTTTTTTGCTCAAATCTATTTTTCATTTCTAGAAAATCTCAAAAACTCTAACGGCCCCCTATCGCCATGAAATAGCCGAAATAAGAGCGCCGAATATGAACACAATACAGGTTCTCGTTAAAAGCGCACAGGGAAGCAAGGCTTTTCCCAATTTGAACAATTGTGTAGGAGGCATTAACAAATGATTTGAGCTAACAACAGGTTTTGTAGTTACATTTCTGAATTAACGGTGAGTGTTTGAAAATCGCTCATATTTCATTATTTAAAAATTGCATTTTGGAGCAGTTTTTCAAGAAATATTTTCCCTATGCGGTATAACTAAGAATCGCTTTAAATTGCGGTTTTGGAAACGTGGATATAGTGCTCTTTTCAAGGAAACTAAAAACGTTTGGGCCTCTTAACTACTTCAAAGAAAAAGCCCGTGTCATTTCGAAGAAATCACAACATCGACTTGTCAACAACCGCAAATAATCGAATTACGCTTGCTGTTATTGAAGCCAAAATTCCGACTAAAACTTATCGCTTTACACCATACTAGATCAGAGACATAGTATAACGAGCTTACCTTGCATAGCCAGTGGTTGAAGGTTGGTTTTATCCCTATTTTCGTTTCAAATGGCCATCTTCGCTCGAGCAGGTTTATCAAATTACGCAATCAGTAAATATTGCCGAAGGCACTTTCTCGGAAACATCGCTTTTCTCGACAGTTCCAACCATATTTCAGCTTCCATTCAGCTATTATATACATTGGACTTGATTGCAAAATAAAGCGTGACGATTTGAACGTTTGAAGTGTCTATAGTGGCAAGTGAGTTTAACAAAGTTGGCAGTTCAAAACGAACAAGGAACTGATCATGAGCCGTTCATGTCACGCAACGATATGGTCACAGGACTCCCAGCAAAACTGCTGGCATTGTTCGTATTTTTCTTTTCTTCCACCATTGCATCTTCAGTTTTATGCTGCAGCTGTTTTAAAGAATACGAATTTAATACCCCTTATGAACGAACTGTGAAACAAATCGTCTATTGGCAACACTAAACTGACCAACAACGCTTTGAAAACTGTCTTGGTATAAGGGACGGACCATTATTTTTTTGACGAAGGGGGGGAAGGGGTTGGAAAATTTTGAAATCAATTGTTTGCAGAGGCTATAAACACTGAAATAAATTGTACGCAAGCAAAAAATAAATTAAAAAATTGTTTGCTGGAAGTATGGCAGTTGGATGGAGACACAAAATAAATTGTTTGCAGCAGGTGCCGCATATAAAAAAAATGTTTGCATGCGAAAATTTTCCAACCCGCCTCGTCAAAAAAATAATGGTCCGTCCCTAAAAACATACAAGTGAATACAAACCCTCGCTATGCAGATTTATTTTTGGTATTTACCAGATATAAATGAAATAAATGAAGTTAAGTCCACTCTAAGTAAACGATAACAACATTTTTATCAGCTGTTTAGCAAACCAATGGTTTATTAAATTTTAGAAATATATTCACTTGCGCAGATACCAAAACTACTAATAGCTCCGTCAATTCCAAGCCCGCTCAACTCCCCCCCCCCGGGAATTTGTCGGGCATTTGTCTTTTTATTTTTAAAAAGTTGCAAATGCCCCACAGTGGGGTCAGCTTATATGTACAAATCCCCACGGTGGGGCATCTGAAAGAGTGTAAATGCTTGACCATGGGACAAGATCAAAATTTTTATTTCAATGATTATTGATGGAAGCAATAATTGCTCACAAATAAATGGATCTTTATTCATGCTAGGAATTCTTTCGTTCTACCACAGTATTACTTATATCCGTTCCCTCATTCGTTCTAAATATTTGTGTTATGTTTCCACAAAACTTTTGACTCCAATAATTTCCTGTCGATTCTCGTTGTTAATGTTATTAATTTTGATTAAAATTATGCTTACGTTCAATCCATTTACACGGTAAGGTCGCCGTTGATTGAAACGCTTTTTCAAGTGAAGTTGCTATTGAATTTTTAAATAGACAGATCTGTTGCGACAAATCATGAAGACACCAAGGCCATGAATGTTGGCAAATAAGACGTCAACAAAAATTGAAAATTTGCCGCGATATAGATATTATCTTCTGTGGCACTTGAAAGGTAAGGCAATAGGCGGCCTGTTTTGAAAATTGTGTGAAACTTTAATATTTTCACTTGGAAAGTGCAGGTCTGAAGCGACATTTATCGACTCAGTTTTTATATTTTTATACTGGGGGAAATCAGAAAAATTAAAATAAACAACGAAGCATGTACGAATTTAATATCCATAAGATAAGGTTGTTTTGAGAATGCCCCACCCCCGGGCTGACCTATTTTAGCAAATGCCCCACCCTTGGGAAGGAAAAGTTACAAAATGCCCGACAAATTCCCGGAAGGGGCGGATGAGCGGGCTTGGAATTGTTGGAGCCATAACGCTATAACGGACTACAACAAGTTTGGAAATTCAAGCAGGGCTTTAACCTCTTTTAACTGGTTACGGAATATGTAACAAAATTGCACTCTGCTTGTTGTTTCTATACTGGCAGGATATGGACAACGCCCTAGTCGTCTTGGAGCCTTCCGGATTCAGCGGGGGAAGCTTTCAATATTCAGTTAATTATTCTTTATGGTGTGTTAGTAGCCTGTACCAGAGGAAATTGATCAGGGAACGGGCACTGAAAACTAGATCTTTGTCATTCTGGAATGAATGCGCTCGAATGCGATGCAAAGTTCAAGGATTTGAATGGCAACCTTCCTCGGACGCCGCGTTCACACCAGCGACACTGCCCAGGTACAGTGTCCACTCACACACACCAGAGGTATACCTTGTTCCAGGTGCTCCGGATGGGTGCCCAGAATTGGGGAACAGCGCTAAAGTATAGGAGGCGAAATAACGGTGAGGGGACAGCGCCCCCTATCATCTGCATCGCGTCTGCTTTGCTCGCTATTTTTACACGCCATTCCCCTATAATGTGGGTCTTCCCATTTTCTGAATTCCTGGAACAGGCTATATTGTAAGTCTGAACGCGAACTATTCGGAGACACGAAATGGCAGTCGTAACAGTACGTCTGAACCTGTAAGTGAGGACGCTCCTATTGCGACAATCAATGCAATACACGCTCTTCGAAATCGCAGGCACTTGACGAGCACCGCGTCCCGCGCACTTCACGTACACTTCACGTGCATTCCACTCGCACTTCACGCATTTCAACACCCGATTTTTACGCGCAGCCATTTTTTGAATAGCGGATCATTGAATCTGTATTCTGACACTCCTACCTTCTAGCAGTACGTGAAAGTCACTCGAGCAATTGTCTCTGACGTTAAACTAAGACGAATGACAATTTAGTTGAAGTACGCTCATGTTTGTTAACTGTCTAGTGTCGGCATTATACAGTACTGTCTGATGGTACTGAAGTTCCACTGTTAACGCGCTTGAACACGCACTCGCGTCACTCCGCGTGTTCCAGTGAGCAGGTTTCAACATTCAAGTCCAATGCGCGCTTACACTGGGTTATGAGTAACGACATACTTGCCGTTCACGTACTGCTAGAAGGTAGGAGTGTCAGAATACAGATTCAATGATCCGCTCTTCAAAAAATGGCTGTGCATAAAAATCGGGTGTTGAAACGTGTGAAGTGCAAGTGGAATGCACGTGAAGTGTACATGATGTGCGCGGGACGCGGTGCATGTCAAGTGCCTGCGATTTCGAAGAGCGTGTATTGTATTGATTGTCGCAATAGGAGCGTCCTCACTTACAGGTTCAGACGTACTGTTACTACTGCCATTTCGTGTCTCCGAATAGATCGCGTTCAGTCTTACAATATAGCCTGTTCCAGGAATTCAGAAAATGGGAAAGACCCACATAATAGCGGAATGGCGTATAAAAATAGCGAGCAAAGCAGACGCGATGAGAGGGGACGCGGTCCCCTCGCCGTCATTTCGCCTCCAATACTTTCGGGCTGTTCCCCAATTCTGGGCACCCATCCGGAGCACCTGGAACAAGATGGACCTACCTCTTGTGTGTGAGTGGACACTGTACCTGGGCAGTGTCGCTGGTATGAACGCGGCGTCCGAGGAAGGTTGCCATTCAAATTCTTGAACTTTGCACCGCATTCGAGCGCATTCATTCCAGAATGACAAAAATCTAGTTTTCAGTGCCCATTCCCTGATCAATTTCCTCTGGTACAGGCTACTAACACACCATAAAGAATAATTAACTGAATATTGAAAGCTTCCCCGCTGAATCCGGAAGGCTACAAGACGACTAGGGCGTTGTCCATATCCTGCCAGTATAGAAGCAACACGCAGATTTCAATTTTGTTACATATTCCGTAACCAGTTAAAAGAGGTTAGAGCCCTGCTTGAATTTCCGAACTTGTTGTAGTCCGTTATAGCGTTAGAGTTGTGGCATCATCGTATCTTATATAAACCACTGCGCAAGTGAATATATTTCTGAAATTTAATAAACCATTGGTTTGTCAAACAGCCGATAAAAATGTTGTCATCGTTTACTTAGAGTTGACTAAACTTCATTTATTATATGACCCGTCGGCCGGCCCTGCGAGCTTTTTCTTTGCAAAACCATTGATGAAAGTCCCGTATGAGGGCCGTACGCATTTGCGCGAGCGGGGCCGGAAAAAGCCGTAGGGCACTATTACAAAAGCGAACGGCCTCGCGCGTTAAAATTTTAAGTAATTTTGTCTCCAAATTGGTCATATGATAAAATACTTATTGACTAAGTTAGGTCGGGCCGGATGGGAAAATATTTGGCTCTCGGTCATGGCGCACGGACCTCGCTGCGCTCGGTCCGTACGCCATGACCTCGAGCCAAATATTTTCCCACCCGGCACTCCCACTTAGCCAATATGTTCATATTATTTCATTTATATCTGGGAATACCAAAAATAAATCTGCACAGCGGGGGTTTATATTCACTTGTATGTTTTTATACCAAGACAGTTTTCAAAGCGTTGTGGGTCAGTTTAGTGTTGCCAATAGACGATTTGTTTCACAGTTCGTCCATAAGGGGTATTAAATTCGTATTCTTTAATAAACAGCTGCAGCATAAAACTGAAGATGCAATGGTGGAAGAAAAGAAAAATACGAACAATGCCAGCAGTTTTGCTGGGAGTCCTGTGACCATATCGTTGCGTGACATGAACGGCTCATGATCAGTTCCTTGTTCGTTTTGAACTGCCAACTTTGTTAAACTCACTTGCCACTATAGACACTTCAAACGTTCAAATCGTCACGCTTTATTTTGCAATCAAGTCCAATGTATATAATAGCTGAATGGAAGCTGAAATATGGTTGGAACTGTCGAGAAAAGCGATGTTTCCGAGAAAGTGCCTTCGGCAATATTTACTGATTGCGTAATTTGATAAACCTGCTCGAGCGAAGATGGCCATTTGAAACGAAAATAGGGATAAAACCAACCTTCAACCACTGGCTATGCAAGGTAAGCTCGTTATACTATGTCTCTGATCTAGTATGGTGTAAAGCGATAAGTTTTAGTCGGAATTTTGGCTTCAATAACAGCAAGCGTAATTCGATTATTTGCGGTTGTTGACAAGTCGATGATGTGATTTCCTCGAAATGACACGGGCTTTTTCTTTGAAGTAGTTAAGAGGCCCAAACGGTTTTTAGTTTCCTTGAAAAGAACACTATATCCACGTTTCCAAAACCGCAATTTAAAGCGATTCTGAGTTATACCGCATAGGGAAGATATTTCTTGAAAAACTGCTCCAAAATGCAATTTTTAAATAATGAAATATGAGCAATTTTCAAACATTCACCGTTAATTCAAAAATTTAAGTACAAAGCCTGTTATTAGCTCAAATCATTTGTTTATGCCTCCTACACAATTGCTCAAATTTGGGAAAGCTTTGCTTCCCTGGGCGCTTTTAACGAGATCAGTTCTTGTACTCATATTCATCGCTCTCATTTCAACCATTTCATGGCGATGGGGTCCGTTACAGGTTTTGAGAGTTTTCTTGAAATCAAAAATAGATTTGCACAAAAAAATCCCACCACATTTACTGACTTTCCATAGGGTATCTCTGAACTGAATATGACGGTAGGGAATTTTCGAAGTATGTGCCACATTTTTCTGATCTCACGCGGTCTCCAGAGAAATTCTCTCTTAATATCTTTTTTCTTTTTTTAAATTTGTGAATTTCAAAAAAAGTGATTTTTGTCAACAGAACTGGGTGGGTTGGGTGGTTTTGTCAATAAAGTTTTCCTCCAAAAGTTTTTCAGCTGGGAGAAAAGTTTTTCAGCTGAAAACGTTTTCCTCCAAAAGTTTTTCAGCTGGGAGAAAAATAAAAAAATGGAAGAAGGACATTGGGAGGAATATTTTGAAATTGATGATGAGATGATGAGGATAATAAGGGAAGAAGAAGATTGGAGTGAATATGCTGTAGAAATGATAAATCTCGATTTTGATGAAGATCTTTCGATGGAAATTCAGCTTGAACTCGAAAAATCAAGCCATCATCCAGAAGATTTTCTTGGAGAACTTAGGGACCTTGAATTTGATGGTATCGATTTTGGAAATGATTTCTCAGCATCAGAAATTATTGAACTGATTATGGAACCAGATTTTGGTTCGCTTAGGAATGTTGAATGAAATCACTTCGTGTGATTCCACTCCATTTGGAGTTGAATCATTCAAACAACAAATCATATTTCTTCTCAAACTTTTCCAAATCCAAACCCAAATCAATCACAATCCCATCAACTGCCTCCATTGCAGGAAGAAATTCACTTCGATCAAATTTTCCTCCTCTCAAAGCAAAACGTAACTCAGTCAATGTTTTTTCATATGTCGTGAAAGCAAACTTTGCCATGTCAATTTTGTTTCCATATTTCTTCATTTCATTCCCTGTTTTGACGACCAATCCTGCACCTGAAATCACTCCCAAAACGATGAGATTCATTGTTGCTGCCCCCGCGATCGTACCAATCGCAACAAGAGCGGAAGATGCCAAATTCACAAACAAATTTATTCTCTTGAAATGTTTGTGAGCTCTTTTTAAACACCAAAATCTTTTGTGATAGAATCGGAAGAGTTGCTTGATCTCTGTCAGTTCTTCTTCCCCAAAATTGGGGTCAATGTGATTGAAATTGAAAATGGATTGTTTTCGACTTCTCATTTTTTAGATAATTTCAAAAAGAAATGTGATTTGGGTAGTCCTAATATTTAATCATTTTTTCCTGGCATGACAACAAAAACCAGCGAAATATAAACTGCCTCATTCAGCCCGATCACCAGGTCATCTTGAGGGGAAAAAGAAAAATTAGTCATGCTTGGGATTTCAATTCCACTCCCAATATTGTATTTTAGGCTTCTGCTTCTACTCCCAATCCAGGTTCTTTCAAATTTACGGTTATTCACTGACATGGAGAAAGTCAGATCAATCTGGGATATGCTTTATTGAGGCATGAAATAACCCCACTTCCACCTGTTTTGTTTTCATTGGGAAGAAAAGAAACCTCGAGGTGGATCCGATGAATAAAAATTTAGTGGTATCATCATGTTTTCGAAAGACGCCGGTTTCCACAATTCTACTCCCAGACAAGTTGTGTCCATTCAAATCAAGTGCAGTCTCCATGACCATCTTCCCGCTCCCTGCTTCGAAAACAAAAGGCGCATCAATTACAGAGCTCGGAACATCCGCTTGAAATCCAGCAACACCATATATGATCAGATTTGCATTTCCTTCTGGAGTTAATTCGGCAGTTCCCCGCCATTTCAGATCCAGATAAATGAATTCAGGTGGAGTGATCTTCCATTTATGCATGTGGATGATGGATCGGGTATACCCAGCAAACTTCTTTGTTGATTGTTGATTAATATTCAGGCTGGTGCTCACGACATTAACACTAACACCATCCATTGAAGCGGGGAAGAATTCAATGCACACGGTGTATTCTCCTTCTGGGAGTTTGTACATATTGAATCCAAGTCTCCCAGAGTATTCATTAAAAAGATCTTTGGTTATTTTCAAATCATAAGCCTTCTTATTGAAAAGATGCGGCGAACTTGAAAAATCCGTTATTCCAGTTACTGTCATATTATGTTCAGAGCTGGATTCATCCACATCTTCCATCAGATAGCGGAATGCGTCCTTCGGGTGGGAAGTTGACGTGATATGCGATTCATTTACATATTTTTTAAGCTTATTTTCTAATTCTATCGTGTGGACTACCACATTTCCTATCTTGAGATTAAGTTGTCCATCAACATAAGATTTTGGCGTGGGTTGATGTTCAAGAGTTGGCGCTGCAATATTGTTGATTTGTTGCGAGTTCATATCCAGGTTTCCAGTCATTGTTCCTCCAGACAGGGGAAGTTTTAATTGAAGTAGGGTTTCGAAAGTTTTGGTCACATCATCAGTCTGTGAATCCACATAAGTCTTCGTTGCAGCTTCTCCTCCATACTGCGGGTCTTTCAAGTTTGTGATGGAGTGGTGGTTCATATTGAGTTGAACCTCCATCGGGAATTCGTCTTTTCGGGAAAGAAATCCCTCCCGGATGTTTGCAAACGGCATCAGATGGTCATAACTGGAAATATAGAATTGATAGCTGTGCTGCTGTGAGTTGATTACGTTGAAAAGATGCTTCAAATCAATATCCTTTGTGACTTCATGCGTTGGTTCAGGAGCATTGGGGTGAAATTTCTTCAGAGTGATCATATTCACCGCTGACAAATCATTGTTTTCATCAGTGTCCAGATTTGTGATCAATTTGCGATTCATTTTTATTTCCCCGGGGTTGATAAGTTTTTGTCCCCTGAGATCAAGATCCCCAGTCATATGCGAGGAACCATCAACCTGAAGTGAATCTGCCCTCAATTGCGTTGCAAGCGTGTCAACTCGATGTTTTGTGACTGCGTCGTCATTCGCTGTTCCTTCGGCGACATTGGTCATGCGTTTCCTTTGCAGGTCATAATCCCCTGAAGGCGTCAGCTTGAAACCAACTCCTGGCAATCCATCTTTTCCTCCCTGAAAGGTGCTTGTTTCAGAAAGCAGTCCATTTGAATAGCTATTTTAAATGCTTTCATCAAAATTTTTGGCAATGAATTTCCTTGGCTTATCCACATACAGGAAAGAGAACGGATCATGCGTTGCTTTCAGATAATCTTCTTTGTTGACATTGTTTTTCCTGCAGATCGCCGTAATTTCTTTGTTGCTGGGGAATTCGAAGATGCAAAAATGTGAGCAATTCAGGCGGATATCTTTTGGTGTTTGGAAATAACTTTGCGAAAGATAAATCACAGAGCAATTGCGATGTCTACCCTGAATGAAATAATCAATCAATGGCTTTTGATTCTTCTCGCAAACAAAATCATCGAAAGCAACCAGTTTTTGGTTCTCCCCTGACAATGACGAAACTGGGATGATTTCATCCGGGGATGCCTCGATGATGTCATACCCAGCTTCTTTGCTGATTGGACGGAATGTTTTCAGCAGATGCTGATATTTGGATTGGTCAAGATTTTTCGCATAGAGATAAATTTTATCGTAATATAACAGGCGGAGGATCATATCCAGGAGAACATTTGTTTTCCCCAATCCTGAAGGGCCACAGATCAGCATTCTGAAAGCTCGATCCGGCATGAAAGGGTGAAGTTGTCGGAAATTTGTGATTGGGTCCTGGCAATCATAATCTGGGATCTTCATTTTATTGATGAACATCATGTTCTACATCTTGTTGAACATGATGTTCTACATCTTGCTCTTCATAATAAAATGAGTTTATTGAAATGGCAACAACTTGCCAAAAGCAAATCTGCTTTGGGTAAAAAAATCAATCTCGTTCATGATGCTATCACCCGGAAAAAGTTTGGTGAAGAGACAAGTCAAATCGGATTTAAAAAAACATTCAAACCCATCACATCGAAACTGGATGAGGTGATTGCGTCGAATTTGAGGCCGCTGAGGTCGCTGCCAAAACCCCGGAAAAAGAAAGTTGGAGAGATAGATTATGCGATAGAAGAAGACCCATTTGAAGAGATGGATGTTGAAGGTTTATTTGATGATAGGATTGTTGCACCGCAAGCAGCTAAACAAATCCCAGCAAGACCACCAACATATGAAGAAATAATGAAAGAGTTAGGAGAAGGTGAATCCAGCTCTGCTGACGCCCCACCTGAATATGAAGAAGATCCATCTTCTGATTATGCTCTGGCATCGAGTGATGAAGAGGATGAAGAAAGCGGAGAGGATGAAAAGGAAGTTAATAAATTACTATCTAGCCTGAATCTCCACAATTATAATACGGCAGATTTACTCCTTGGTTCTTCAACGTTATCATCAACTTGGAAAAAAATATCGTAAAAAGGGTTGTTGTTGTTCATCGTGGTGAACACACTAGTAAAGAAGTATTCTTCGTTTGTCTCACGATGTAGTCACTTCTGATGTGGATCGCGACGTTTCGACTGCATACTGCTAGTCTTCTTCAGGCGATGGGGTCGACTGGTTACGCGTCACCTTATGAAGCACGATGTTCTGCTGTGATTGGTTGGTTTTCAACAGCTGTGACTGGCGCATTTTGATCCTCGTTGTTTCGGCGAACTGTTCCCTCGGCGGTCCGTAGTCGTACGGCTCTCCTGTTGTTGTGTTTCTTGATTGCGGGCATCCATGCTTCTGGAATTTCTATTCCACTGTCCCTGTTGATGTTGTTAGGGTTAAGTCTTATGTGGATCGCCTCTTTGACCCTGCGTGTGTACCAATGAGGATCACGATCAATAAACTTTACTTCATTCCAAAGCGGGCGGTGTCCGGTGTTGTTGGCGTGCTCTGAAACGGCGGAGGTCTGGGTACAGGCGAATCGGATGTCTCGGTCATGCTCTTTTATTCTGTCTTGCATAGGTCTTCCAGTCTCGCCGATATAAACTTTACCGCATCCACAGGGGATTCTGTAAACCACGCCATCTTGTTTAGTCGGGTCAACAGCGTCTTTAGGCCGTACTAGGTGTGATCTAAGTGTAGTCTCCGACTTGAAAACAGCGCGTACGCCTTGTTGTTGTAGGCAGCGGCGAAGTTGTTCGGACAGACCTTTGACATAAGGTAAAACCGCAGTGGATTTGAACTCGGTCGTGGGCTCAGCACTGGTGTTGGGTTTTCTGGTCTTGGTAAGTTTCTGCAAGAAAGAAAAAGGATAACCATTAGAAACAAGAACAGATGACAGATGTTTTTTCTCCTTTCTCCTTGCCTCACCACCAACGTATACAGGAAGCCTACACACACTGATCAATACTTAGCGTATGATTCACACCACCCGCAATCAGTAAAACGCGGTATTGTCAAGTGTCTTTACGAGCGCGCCAAACGTCTCGTAACGAAACCTACACACGCAGGGTCAAAGAGGCGATCCACATAAGACTTAACCCTAACAACATCAACAGGGACAGTGGAATAGAAATTCCAGAAGCATGGATGCCCACGATCAAGAAACACAACAACAGGAGAGCCGTACGACTACGGACCGCCGAGGGAACAGTTCGCCGAAACAACGAGGATCAAAATGCGCCAGTCATAGCTGTTGAAAACCAACCAATCACAGCAGAACATCGTGCTTCATAAGGTGACGCGTAACCAGTCGACCCCATCGCCTGAAGAAGACTAGCAGTATGCAGTCGAAACGTCGCGATCCACATCAGAAGTGACTACATCGTGAGACAAACGAAGAATACTTCTTTACTAAAAAAAAATATATCGAGGAAAAGGTTCTAGCCGATGCAACCTATAGAAGAAATCAATTAAAAGGTTACAAAGCTGCTTGGACCAAAAAGTTTAACAGAGGTGAAATAACTGCCGAGCAAAAGCAGATACAGTATCTTGGAATAGATCGTGCAAGTAAAGCATTAAATGATTACATAAAGCATTATAAAAAGAAAGCGGCAACATTTACCGGCTCGGGAATAAGAAAAAGGGGTGGGGGAGCGAAGCGACCGACCGCCGTCCGTTTTTTCTCCAACCCCACAGATCTTCTCCAGAAACTTGAAGTCATCGTTGGCTCCATCCTTGCTGGGAATACAAACGTTGACCTAAAAAATACCAGCGTTAGCATTCTCGATCTTCTCCTGAAAGAGGGGATCATTAACAGATCCCAACATGAGAAGCTCTATAAAAACTATTTCAGACTTTAAAATGGAAATCGAAAGAGAAATTGTTTTATCCTCCTTTTCACAACCAGAAAATTTCACAACAAATTTCAATAAACCAATTGTTTTGGACCCAAATTCCCAATATGTTGTTGGGCTTAACAGAGTCATGAATATGAGTTTTACGTGGTATAACATCAATGCTGGCCGCAAGAATCAACTGATCAGGTTCAGCTCTGACGGTGGGAAAACATTTTCCAATATCGCCTTCCCAGCTGGAGTTTGGGAATATGAATAACTTTATGAATAACTTTATTCAAGGATGAATAACTTTATTCAAGAAGCAACAGTGGTGAAAGAAGCTGGAAAAGATGACATTTTCCCAATCAATCTTGCTTTTAATGCAACAACCCTTCAGAGTAACAATCACACTGGCAGAAAATTATCAGCTGGATTTCACCCAATCCAATTTCGGCGATCTCGTTGGTTTTGAGAAAAAGATTCTGAAAGACAAAGTTAATGTTGGCCCCAGAGTTCCAAACCTCAGTCAAGATACTGATATGTTGAACGTTCACTGCGATCTCACAAGTGATTCGCTTGTTGATGGAGAAGAGAGTGATATCATTTATTCCTTTTCAACATCTGTGCTGAGGCCATCATATAGTTTCACCCTTGAATCCATGAGAGTAACATTCAACCCTGTGAATAAAAACACAATAAGCTCCATTCGAATCAATATCACTGATGGTAAAAGAAGGGTTGTTGATTTGAATGGAGCTGATACAGCGTTCTCGCTTTTATTGAAAAAGGTAATAAAATGAAATCATATGAATTTTCTCGTTTTTTCCACCCCAGTTTGTTTATCGGCATAAAGGAACAGGTGTCATTGTGGATAATATTTTTAAACCACTGCGGGCTGTCGCATCAACCCTCTTCAAGAAATTCGCGAAACCCATTGCGAAAAAAGCATTGGAATCAGGAATTTCTCACGCTGGCGATAAAATAGGCAAAAAATGGTAGAAAAATCTGGTGATTTGATCATGAAAAAACTGGGGAATATGAGAAAGGGGAAACCATCAGGCAAAACCCGACCACAATCAACCCTTGAAAGTTCTGATGCGACATTGAACAGGTTGATCTCTGGGCAGGGAGCGAAGCGAAAAAGAAATAAAAGAATATAAAATGGCTTTTAGATCGAATGAATATCTTCAAAGAAATGAATTAGTGCGCTTCCAACTGGATGACACAATCAGAGCTCCAGCTAATGGACAACCTCAAATGAAAGGTGGTTATAAATTCACAATTAATGACAGATCAGCTTTCTATGATTGGTATAGTGCTTATTTCGAGGTGCAGTTTCAACTCCAAAAACTGGCGGATGGTGCTGGCTATGCAGCAGCTGACAGGATCACAGTGATCAATGGCGCTCATTCCCTGATTAAGCACATAAAGATTGTTGGAAAGATTGTTTATGATACTGATAATCTGCATAAAGTCTGTTTCGTAAAGAATTTGCTGGAATACTCCGATGACTTCAGCAGATCAGTCGCCAAGAACAGTTTCTGGTATTTGGATACTGATGCAACAACAGCTAATACGAATGCAGGATTTGAAGCAAGACGAATACAATCTCAAGCAGTGCAAAACAATGGAAACGGTGGTGCAAAGAACATCAACGTGATTATTCCCCTGAATCGTTTTTCCTTTTTCGAAGAGTTGGAAGATAAGATGTTGGTTCCCATGCAGCTGCAATTCGAGATAGCCCTCAATGATGATGGGGAGCTGATTCATATGGCAAACGGCGTTGATGCTGGAAGAGTTGTTGTGAACAGGTTTTTGCTTTGGGTGCCAAGACTGGCTCCCAAAGATTCAGGTTATGACAAATTTGTCTGCTCATTCCTGAAAGAAACGCAATGGAAATATCTGAGGGAAATGTATCAGCAATCAGCTCCCTCGCAATCATCAGGATTCTTCCAGATCTTAGCGAGCATTGACAATGTGCGGCATATTTTTGTTTATCTGTAAAGAACCAATGATGCCGCTGCAGAAGATAGCCCTTATCTTATGGATACTTTCAAGCTGAATGAGGCAGATGCAAACTCATCCTTGTTGAACTGTCGATTGGAATATGGAAATGGCGTTTTCTACCCGGAAACAGAGTATGACAGTGAAAGCAAAGTGAGGATTTTCCAGGATGTCATGGCTTATGCAATGAGGAAAAATGATTTCAACACTGGAACGCAGCTGAATCTAGCCAATTTCAATTCTCTTTATGGATTGATTTATTTCGATCTGACTTATCAAACTGAAAAACCAACAAGAGATCCCAAGCAGGTGATATTCGGGTATCGATTGAACGCAGATGCAGCTGAAAACTTCAATTGCCATGCGATAGTTCTCTATGAAGAACTGGTGAAAATTGATAAAATTGGAAATGAACTGGTTATTGTGTAATCTGAAAACATATTTCATCGTTTAAAATGACAACATATCACCCATTCAAAGTAAATCTGACAGAAGGGCAAAAAACAAAGCTTGCAAAAGCCATGAAAACAAACAGCCCTATCACCCTGAGATTGAAAAATGGCCAGTTAAGTGGTGGGGATCAATTAAAGCTTACCTCCAATCAAATCAGGAGAATCAAGAAAGCTGCCGCCAATGGAAAAGGAACTGAGATTGCTATATCTAAAACGCAAGTGAGGCAGGCTGGAGGAAGCATCTTTTTCTGCTATTGTCCCTTTAGCTCGGTCTTTAGCCCCCACCTTAGCAAAAACACTTGGTCTATCAGCTCTTGCTGGATTAGCCAGTGAAGGAGCAAGCCAAGTGGTTAAATCCATAAGCGGAAAAGGAGTGGGGGGATTCCTTATTCTGCACCACAAATTGGACGACCTAGAGAAGGGTATGGTGCACCCAGATTAGGCGCTTATCCTCCTCCTCCTCCTCCTCCGTTTATTGGAAGTTGGCGTGGAAAAGGAAAAAAAAAAGCAAAAAGGAAAAGGCCTGCTGTTAGGAGAAAACAGTCCTTTCAACAGCATACCACTTCTGGGGCAGATTCTATGAAACCCAAATTCAAGAATATTCCCCTGAGTAATTTTGACCTAATAGAATGGATTAGATATTTGAAAATTCCTGACTTCAGGGGAATATTTGCGAGAGATCAATTCAGGCCTGAAAATCATTCCCCATGCATTATCAATCTTGATTCGCTGGCGAATGCAGGAACTCATTGAGTTTGTTGTGCTCCTTCTCACGATGAGGTGTAGTATTTCGATAGTTTTGGTATGGGATTTCCCCAGGAATTCAAGCATAAAAAAACCGATTCTTTGGAACAGCAGTCAATACCAAGCTATTGATAGCGTTCGTTGCGGGTATTATTGTTTGTTTTTTCTCCATCAATGGTCACTGGGGAAAGATTTCTATGATATTTTGAAGCCTTTCAGTTTAAGCGATCTGGGGTCAAATGAAAAATTTATAAAAGAATATTTCGAAAGAAAATGAAATCATATTGCGTGAAGGAGAAGAAACAAACTGAGTGCGTGGAGCCGTCCGGATATATGACTGCAAAAAATGGGAGACCAATGTTTTTCTGCCATTGCGCTTCATGCGGAATAAAAAAGACAAGATTTGTGAAGGGAAACTGAGTCAGCCCTCACAAGGTGGGGGCTTTGGTGAATTAGCATTAACAGGTGTCGCTCATGCGTTGCCTTGGTTAGGAAAAAAGACTGTTGAAATGAGCCGTTATATAGCCAGTGAATTGTTGAGAAATAAAAAGGCTCAAAAGAAAGCATTGCGTTTGATAAAGCAAAACCATTTCTCGCGAAAACCGCTTCTGATATGATGAATCAACTGAGTACGGCGATTAAACCAAACAGAAAATATAAAACAGATCGAGCAGATTTAGATGGAGGGGGAGCGAAGCGACCCCAACCGAAGGGCGCTGGGGTTGACATTCATAAATTAATCGGAAAACTGCCAAGGCCAAAGAAAGGTTTCACCCTCCCAGGTCATAACTTCACAGGCCCTTATAACCCTCTCGATAAACAAGTCCGATTCGACGAAAATGGAAAAATCCTTGAAATTCTCCAGCAACCCACAGGAAAAACAGATGCAGTTGCTATGCAGCACGATATGGATTATTCAGTCTGCGCAAAGAAAGCAAACCCACGTCAATGTAAAAAACAAAGCAGACAGGAAAATGGTTGCCGCTTTGGATTCCATTCCCTGGAAAGAAAGACAATGGGGTCATGCTTTGGCAAGAAACGTGATTGATGCGAAACAAAAACTTGGACTTGGCGCTTCAAAAAACGGAAGAAGATTTTGAGTGATGACTGGGCTCAAAATCTGGCAAATGAGTTACATAAACCAGTCAGGCGACGCTTCCCAAAACGGCGAGTCATTTCATATGGGATTGACAACATCTGGGCAGCTGATCTGGTCGAGATGGGGAAATATTCAAAGTGGAATAAAGGAAACAAATATCTCCTGATGGTAATTGATGTTTTCTCAAAGTTCGGTTGGATTCGACCCCTGAAAGACAAGCGAGGACAAACAGTTGCCAATGCTTTCCGATCTATATTCAGGGAGCGAAAACCGAAAATGCTTTGGACTGATAAGGGAAGTGAATTTTTCAATGGAACTATGAAGGATCTCCTGAATAAGAATGGGATAAAATTGTATACAACGGAAAATGAAGAGAAATCATCTCTTGCCGAACGTTGGAATAAGACGATGAAGGAAAAACTCTTTAAGATGTTTAGCACTAACAATAATACGATTTATTTTGACAAACTGAGCAAATTAGTGGATGAATATAACCACCGTTTTCATTCCCGTATTCGAATGACTCCCGCAGAGGCGAGTCAAAAGAAAAATGAGAAAAAGGTTTTCGCTAATTTATACAGCGATTTACTTTATGTTAAACATGCCCCAGCAAAATTCAAAGTCGGTGATAGAGTCCGAATTTCAAAATATAAACGAAAGATATTCGACAAAGGTTTCACGCCGAACTGGACAGAGGAGATATTTGTTATCGATGAAATACTGAACACAAATCCTGTAACGTATAAATTAGTTGATCTGTTGGGAGAAAAAATAACCGGATCATTTTACGAGGCGGAACTTCAAAAGACAACGCAAAATATTTTCCGCATTGAAAAGGTTATTCGCCGGGACCAGAAGAAAAAGAAAGCATTCATTAAGGGGAAAGGCTATTCCGACAAATTCAATTCATGGATTCTGTTAAGTGATGCGGAAAAGCTAAATTAATCTAGTCAGAATATGAATGTTTTACATTCATATTCAGGGTTTCAAAACACCGCTTCGCTTCGCTCAGCTTTCTTTCAATTCCCGGCGGATTTCCCAGAGGAGGCAACTTTGCTTTTTGAATTCATTTCTGACAATCTTGTGTTCCTCTTGGAGATTATTGAATGACTCAAAGAGGAGTTCTATTGCGTCTTCGCTTCGCTTAGCTTCGCTTTTTTCCTCCATCTCCGAATCAGAGACAATGAATTCCTCGTCAGATGTTGTTGGGGTTTCATCTTCGCTTCTTGTTTCTTCCTCTGAACAGGTGGAGCAATTTTCATGATCACTGGCTCCGTTGGAAGATGTTTTTTCAAGGTCCATTTTCTTTCCAATTTAATTTTTTGAAGATGGTTTGGATTATTTTTTCTTGTTCTGCCCTTTTTGATGGGAGAACAAGAAGCTTGAAATCATCTTCATTGGGATTGAAACCATTCTTTTTCAGAAGGGAGAAAAGAACTTGATTGAAATTGAGAAACGTTTTTCTGTTTAGATGAAGATCATCATACTCAAGTGAAAAATATCTAAAATCGTCAATGAGGAACATTTCAAGATGCTCATAGTCATTCCCATCGTGACCTGTTATGTGATTGAAAATTTCATGATCGTTGCCATTGACTTTTTTCCATTTGGAAGCTTTGACAAACTCCCTGACTTTTTTTCTTGTGACTTCGTGTAAGGGAATTTGGGAAAGAATTTCTTTTTGATAAAATTCTAGATCTTTGAGTGGAATGTAATTCTTTCCCTGATTTTTTCGGATGACTTGTTTGAAATGTTCCAGTCTAGGATTTTTGTGAGACTGCCATGTTGTATATGTTTCTGGAATAATTTCAGGAGTGCCATCATAAATTTCTTCATCTTCTGAATCAGACATTTTCTTTCCGGGAGAAACTTTTTCCCGCCGCCGAAATAAAGCTTTTCCACCTCCAATTCCAGGGGGGTAAAAAGTGGTTGACAAGCTTCATCCTCCAGAAAAAAAGCACTTTTTTCACCTTTTTTCAAAAATCCATGTGGGTACCCACGTGGATATTTTTGGAAAAAATCTCAAAAAGGCTACGTATAGTAATACGTGGCCTTTTTGAGATTTTTTCAATTTTCGTTTTAGGAAAAAATGGAGAAAAAAAGACTCTTTTCATCTCAATCTCCAGCTGAAAAAGTTTGTTGGGATGAAAAAAGACGAATTGTTTTTCTGGGAGAAAAAGTTTTTCCTCCAAAAGTTTTTCTGGGGGAAAAAGTTTTTCCTCCAAAAGTTTTTCTGGGAGAAAAAGTTTTTCCTCCAAAACTTTATTGACAAAACCACCCAACCCACCCGGTTCTGTTGACAAAAATCACTTTTTTTGAAATTCACAAATTTAAAAAAAGAAAAAAGATATTAATACAGGAGAATTTTTCTTTTCCAAGGAGTTCAATAAAGCCTGTTTTTAGCGGTTTCCTCCTTTTTTATTTTGTTGACAGACCACTCTTTGTCAACTTTCCTCCAAAACTTTTTCTGGGGGAAAAAGTTTTTCCTCCAAAAGTTTTCAGCTGGAGAAAAAGTTTTTCCTCCAAAAGTTTTCAGCTGGAGAAAAAGTTTTTCCTCCAAAAGTTTTCAGCTGGAAAAGTTTTTCTTCCTCCCCCAGTAGATAGAAAAGAAGGGTTCTGGCATGGGACGAGGCCGCTCCTTTGCAGAACAAAATAAAATTCAATTGATATTAACCAAACTTTATCAAATAACCTAAATTCAAATTCTGAAATTTGGAAGTGAAACGCTAGAAATTTTGTGATTCTTTTTAGCAGAAATGAAATAGTTAAGCTGGAAATCAAGCAGACTTTTTTGTTGGTTTTTTGTGATTCTGGAGGGATCAGACACGTGGATTTGGTGCAATTTTTGGTGCGCGCGCGTGCATTTAGGGTTTATGCTAAAAGTAGCTGAATCTTAAAATGAATTATTATTTCTGCTAAAAAGGAGCGGCCGAGGAGTGTGCCAGAACCCTCCTTTTCTATCTACTACCGGTTGTTACCATAATGGCTTTATGGCAACTCCTGAACTTGGGCACAGGATGTACGGTTACACATTGTTGGATTGCATTGTGGAGTCACGAGAGTGCTCAAACTGTAAGCAGTCAGCGAAGCAATATGCCAATAGTGAACACCTGTTACGAGGCTCTCCACCCAATCCATAGAGTGCTCAAACTGTATGAACAGTGAGCATAATATACAATTATGTATACAATGTGCCCTCCCGGTTGTTACCATAATGGCTTTATGGCAACTCCTGAACTTGGGCACAGGGTGTACGGTTACACATTATTGGATTCCATTGTGGAGTCACGAGAGTGCTCAAACTGCAAGCAGTGAGCGAAGCAATATGCCAATAGTGAACACCTTTTACGAGGCTCTCCACCCAATCCATAGAGTGCTCAAACTGTATGAACAGTGAGCATAATATACAATTATGTATACAATGTGCCCTCCCGTCTATTTGTAAAAGCTAACAAATCTACGAACTTTTATAAATTAGACACTAACCAATACAATCAGCTTTTGAATGCTAACGTAACCAAAACATACAAAAAAGCAGACAAAAATAAAATAAGCATGATTGATAATGAAGCAAAACGTATTACGATGAAATTAGACATAGACGATCGGGTGGAATCAATGGCTACGAAGGAAGCGTTTATAACACTTAAAGATCACAAAGAAAATTTTGCAAACAAGCCTACTTGCCGTCTGATAAATCCTTGTAAATCGGAAATAGGTAAAATAAGCAAGCAAATCCTCGAGAAAATTAACCGAAAGCTTGTAAATGCTACTAACGTCAACCAGTAGAAAAATACATCATCTGTTTTACAGTAGTACAAGCAGTTAACCAACAAGCCTGCTTCAGCATTTATATGCTTTGATGTTGTTGAATTTTACCCTTCCATTTCTGAAGCGCTCCTTCACCGCGCCTTGAACTTTGCATCTAGAGATGTAACCTTTACAGCCGATGAACGCGAAATAATCATAAACGCTAAGCACTCTCTTACTTTCAGCAAAGGAGACCCATGGGAAAAGAGATCTTTGACCACGCTCTTCGATGTCACCATGGGTAGCTACGACGGGGCGGAAACATGCGAACTTGTCGGCTGTTTTCTACTGGCACAGTTAAAGAAGATTCAAGGAATTGATATCGGCCTATATAGGGATGACGGTCTTGCTGTAATGCCACAAACGCCCAGCAAGATAGAGAAGATAAAGAAGGAAATTTGCAAAATTCTCGCAGACAATGGATTACGTGTCACTATTGAAGCAAACAAGAAAGGCATTAATTTTCTCGACGTGCCGCTCGACCTGAACACTGGAAAGTTCATACCATACTCCAAACCAGCAAATCACCCGCAAATCACCCGCTTTATGTACACAGCAAATCAAATCACCCGCCTAACATCATTAGGAACATCCCAGAATCAATTAACAGGAGACTGTCTGAAATATCGTGCGACGAAGAAACATTCAATGAGGCGGCACCAGAATATCAGGAAGCATTGCGGAAGAGCGGTTATGATTATGAACTCCGGTTCAACCCACCAGCACCAAGAGCAGCAACACAACAGCGTACACGCAAAAGGAATGTGATATGGTTTAACCCGCCATATAGTAAGAACGTTCAAACTAATGTAGGTAAAGAGTTCTTTAAGTTAATAGATAAATGCTTTCCAAGCGGCCATGAATTAAGGAAAATATTTAACAGGAACACACTTAAACTAAGCCATAGTTGTATGCCTAATGTTAAACAAATCATAGATGGGCACAACAAGATCACTCTGAAAAAGGCAGAACAGCAAGGTAGTATAGATAATGTTGAAAGGAAGTGTAGTTGTAGAAAGAAAGAAGAATGCCCATTGAATGGAGAATGTCTAACTAAAGAAATAGTTTATCAAGCTACTGTCAAGACGCACGAAAGTACAGAGACATATATAGGTTTAACAGCTAACGAATTTAAAACTGGATGGCGTAACCATAAGGCGTCATTTAACAATGAAAATAGAAAGAATGATACAGAATTAAGTAAATATTTATGGCAGTTAAAGGACCGAAAACAGGAATATGACATCACCTGGAAAATTCTAGCAAAAGCCAAGGAATATTCGAATCAATCGAAACGATGCAGTCTGTGCATTGCAGAAAAACATTTGATAATAACTAAACCGCAAATGGCTTCGCTAAATAGGAGAAACGAGCTTATTTCAACGTGTAGACACAGACGTAAATATATTTTAAAACACACCCTAGAATAAGTAGTGCGCGCACATGTATTCTTTAGGCGCGCGCATATTTTTAACGGTTTTTTTTAGTGTGCGTCTTGCGAAATCATACATAAATAACGTAGTCAAACAAGGGATCAATCATTGTAAGTTTAACTGAGGAGTGGGTGGCAACACCTACGAAACAAGTTTGTATTAAACTTATGGTCATCAAAGTTGAGTGATTTGGACCACGCTTTGGACCACGCGGCCACGTGTTTTTAAAGTGGCTCCAACAGTTTTCACTATTTTCCAAGATATTAGATTTTCATGGGTCATTATATGGTATAAAATGAATGTCAGGGATCGTACGGTCATGGAAAAACCTGGAAAGTCATGGAATTGTATAATTTAATTTCCAGGCCTGGAATGTCATGGAATTTAAGTGTGGGTCATGGAAAGTCATGGAAAATTATGTTCATGGTACAAAATCACTAAGGCAGCATACGTTGTGGGAATAATAAGGCAAGATGAAAAATTAAAAAAATGATCGTTTTGATAAAATTTTGAAAACAACTGTTGAACTCTTGGTCATGAAAAATTTGAAAAGGTCATGGAAAAGGTCATGGAATTTCAAAGTCTGAAAGGAGTACGAACCCTGAATGTACAATGACTGGTTAACACGTTATCGTTTTTGTGACACAATATGGTACCATAGGATCAGTGTAACATGCAAATAACTTAAAATAACCACGGTGAAACCGTTTTTCATTCTCGAATTTCAGTTTCCAGGGTAAGATGCAACTTTTTGCAAAGTTTTCAAAAATTTGGTACATGGGGTTCAGAGCAGCCATGATTTCTTGAAAATTTAAAGGTGGCTTTGTTATTAATTACATGTACATCTTTTAAATTTTTTTTCAGTTTCAACTGCAAACTGAATCAGATGACAGTGACTTAGAGGTGAGGGTGCACATAGCTGTTGTTCCACCATAAAAGGTCCAATTTTGTGAAGCACGACTCTCATTCTTTCATTGTAAGGTTCTCTAAGACCTGAACTTGCCCCTGTTGCTCCCTGTTGTTTTGACTATTTAGCAATCATCACTGACTCCTCTACCCTGTCAATGGATAAAAGGACAGTGTTTTTAATGTGTGAAGGTTTGATTTAACAATACTTTGTTATTATTTGTTACTGTTCGTCAAAATAATAGTAACAGATCTTCTTTTATTAAATTGTAACAGAGTGTGGTGGAGGAATTCAAACACTTATCTCCAGAAAAAAAAACGTACTAAGCGTGATACTTCTTTGTTAGAAAAGGTAAGCAGATACAATATCAATATTAAATTAAACTTTGTTTTATGAGTTCTTTAGGATGATCTGGGTCAGGCTCACTGACTCTAGATCACTGGGAACACTGTGCATCAAAGGAACCGGTGATTCCTCGTCTGGAGTGGGTTCACCGGTTCTTTTGATGCACAGTGATCTGAGTGATCTGATCCGGATCATCTTAAAGGAATGGACCCTAAGTTATGAAGTGAATTTTCATTGTCAGGCTCATGGCACTAAAAAGGAATGTAATGCTCTATAATGTTTAAAGGGATGTAACGCTTGCAGCTCTATTGTTTGCCCTGTGTATAACTGTTTTCAGTCTTTCATGACTTGGCCTACGTGAGGGTGTGCTGCTTTAGTCATAAGTGTGAAAGGTTTGCTTCCTTTGGCCTTTAATTGCTAAATCAAATAAGATATTGTCATGGAAAATTAAAAAAGAACGTAAATTTCTTTTTTTCAGTCAGGAGTTGTTGCGAGACTGGACTTTGGAGAAGAGGAGGAGGCAGCAAGGTAACTTAAAAAATAGACAAAAAAAGAAATGACTTTGTATTGTGAACCTCGCATTACAGGACTAAAATCTTATCTTTCAAAATTATATTAGTGTCTATGGGTAGGTCGCAAACCCTTTAAACTAAGCCGATCATATCCGCTGCTTATAATTATTTGGCTGTATTTGTGTCTCATTGACCTGGACATTAACTGATAATGGCTTGGTGTCTGGATGATAGCTGGGTAAGGGTGGAGTGCCCATACTAACTTTGAACATCCATAACTTAAAAACTGTTGAACCAACGACCAGGAAACTTGATCACTTTTCCTAATACCGGAGCTCCAGCGGCGCGAAGTGCCGCCATGCAGCCCCATAGTTATAGAACCTGTGAATTCCATTTTTCATGGTCACTAGGGTTAGCAGCAGGGATTTAAGACTTTATATAGAAACTTGAAAAAACCTGGTCTGAAAAGGGATAATTTAGTACTTTATTATGTACATGTAGTATGTATCTTCTGGGATTTTTTTTCTTTGTAGTGGAGACGTCATTCAGCACTTTAATGGAAATAAAAATTGTCCGCTGTTCAGCAGCTGCGCACCAACTTACAGCACTAAAGAAATCATTTCCATATTACTATGTTCAGAAGAAGACAAAGTCTGCACTGAAAGACCGATTGCATGTAGAAGGAACGCCTCTTTTGTTTTGAATACTTCATGTCTGGGTAATCGAGATGACTACAAAGCTGATGACAATGGTTCATTTCGTCATCATGGGAAGAAAGTAGAGCATGTGGAACTAGACGATGAAGGTGATGTTGTAAAACTCGACAGCAAACCTGACATTCTTAAAGAAGGACATTACAAATTGTTGCGCACCTATTGGGTGCATAATTCAAACCGTCAGTTTAAGAGACGAGCTATTGAACTTGAGGACAGCAGTGGAAACCTTTCTCCACTACTGATGCTTCAGTACATTTTTGACGGAGATCCTGAGAGTATCAAAATAAAACCGCATGGATGAGCAAAGAAGAATCAGCGCCCTTTCTTTACAACAGCTTCTGGTACTCGCACCAAAATCGCAGAAAAGGTCACTTCCTCATTAGGTCCATCTTCTATACATGATCACCTGTATCAGGAAGCAGGAGATGTTATGTCTCGTAAGTCATCTTCTGATGTTCCCAGAAGTGTAGATCAAGTCAAATATGAACGGAAGAAACTGCGAAGCAAACATGAGAAAGATCAGATAGCTGAATTAATAAGCCTCTCAAACAATGGGTTCGTGCGGAATGTACAAGTTGGCCCGGGTGTAAGAGCAGTACTTGCCACCGAGGAACAGTTGGCAGATGTTGTCAAGTTTTGCACAGATCCTGCAGAGTTCGGCATTTTGGGCATTGATGTTACATACAACATCGGTGACTTTTACATTACCACAACATCATATCAACATCTTTCCATGACAGATAAGTCAACAGGAAAACACCCAACTTTCCCTGGTCCAATGATGATTCATACAGATGAAAAGCAAGCCACTTTCCACTATTTTGCAAGTACCTTGAGGGAGAATAACTCAGACATAGAAAACATTCTTTTTGTTGGGTCTGATCGACAACTCTCCATGGAAAATGGACTTGCCCCCCAAATGCTGATTGCACAGTTCATTGTATGTAAAAAGCATGTGGAGGACAATGTTAAAATGAAGATGGCAGCTTTAGGCATTCTGAACAAGTCCGACTTCTTAGTGGACATATTTGGGGACAACACCTCAAGAGGGCTTGTTGACTCTGAATCTAATGAGGACTTTGATGCAAGATTGCTGCATCTTAAAGAGGCTTGGGGAGGTAAGCCACAAGGAAACCAATTTTACTCCTATTTTCTTCTCCACATTGCAGAAGACATGAAAAACAAAATGATCCTCCCAATTCGCAGAGCAGCTGGTCTGGGGGACAATTTCTACTACAACAATGGGACGGAAAGTATCAATTCATCTTTGAAGAGTAAAATTGAGAAGTCAAAGAACGCGTCTTCACCTGGAAAACCATCCAAGTGTTCTTATGGGGAATTTGTAAACATTGCCAGCGGTTTCGTGAGCCGATATCGTCGTAATGTTCATCGGGCAGTTGTTGGGGATGGTCCCTACAAACTGGCTCCCAACTATCAGCATTTGGCAGTTACAGAAGATTCTTGGAGGAGTCTGTCGACGAAAGAAAGAGTGGCAAAAATAAGTGCCGTGGACCCAGTGGGATCTAAAAAGCTTCACCAGGTTGAAATGGAGGGGACGAGTACTGTATCATCTGTGCCAGGGCGCTCCCAGATGGAGGCTTCAGTCTCTACCGGTGGTCACTCTGGTCTGACTAACGTTCCAGACTTCGATTGCAGCGGCCTTCCAGAATACCTTCGAGGTTCCTGGTATAAAGCGCAGGATATCATCAGCAGAAATGGAGTCACAAAAATTAACGAAAGCACAATGGTGGTTGTTTCATTGACCAATCCACGGAAACCACACACTGTCAACCATGCTGGCTCAAGACTGACATGTGACTGTGAGAGATTTAAAAGTGAAACCCTCTGTGGCCATGTCCTTGCTGTCTCCCACAAGGAAAATGTTCTTCTTGATGTAGTCGCATCATGGGAGCCAAAGCTGTCAAACCTTGTGAGTTCCTCAATCCCGAAGAAAACAGGAAGGAAACCAGGCCCTCAGCGATACCGTCCTAGCCGCCAAGCTCATGAGCGAAGTGTTCAGGATTTAGAGGCCCCTCCTGCAGAGTACCAGTTTCCTGAGCAAGAGAAGTTTACAATCAAGTGGCTCCTAGGATTAAAAATTACAACTTGTTATGGTTGTAAATATAAGTTTCGAAATACCCCAAGTGATCCCATCCCACCAGAACCTTACAACATAGTGTTATGTCGTAAGCAAATATGGGCGTATACTCCAAAGGGCACCACAGGTTTGAAGTTTACTCTAAAGCCAGAGAACACCTACTTTCATTTAAAGAAGTCCTGTGTTCAAAATGACACCTCAGAAAAAATTGGGGCTAATAGTATTGTCATTACAGAAGATGACAAACTTCATCTTAAACAAATCCATCGCAATAGACTCAAACAGGAATTTGGTGTTATCATTCACTAAAAGGACGGTGGCGTCTTTACTTGTGATGAAACTCATTGTTCAGTGTAGCATGTAGGTCATGGATGTCCTTGCGGGTTTAAACTAACCAGGATAAATCACGGCCAGGATCAATCACGGTGTATAATATACTTTTTCCTGGTTAAGGTCGTTAAGCAGGATAAGCACAGGAAGTACGTGGAAATGTATGTTTCCTATAAATTGTGTTTAGTTTCATTTCAAATTCAATCTTAAGAGTTTTATAGGTTTATTGGCACTCATATTAATGAAATCCATTCGTTCAGTTTACAGTGCGAGTACTGTTACCAGGGTCACCCTGACAAAGTAAACCAAGAACCAAGATTTGTATTGTTCAGTTTCACATCAAGCGAAAAAGTTGAAATGTCATTGTTTTGTTCTCTACATTTCATTAGCTGAAGAAAAATGTTGGATTCTATTGTTTCCGTTCTGCTTTGTGATTAGTTGACTTTGTCTGGGTGACCCCGATAACAGTAGTCACCCTGTAAAAGTTTTGTTCTTGTTCACAGCTAGGTTATAAATGTTGTTTCTGGTTTAAACTATCCAGGATCAGTCAAGGTGCAGTATAGTTTATTCCTCGATAAGCAGGCTACAACACATAAGTCAATGAAAATGTTTGTTTCCTATAATGATTGTATGATGTTCAGTCTTATCAGTTTCATAGGTTTTTTTATTGGAATCCATCATGAACAGATCTGATTACAGTACTTGTTATTATAGTTGGAATCCAGTTATTTTCAAATTCTTAAGGAGTGTATCAGGTTCTTGTTGGTTGTTATGTGCCGAATATATTAAGGAGGCTGGCATTAGTCCCCTGAACTTTCCATCTTTTATACTTTGATAGGACAGTAATAACCCGTTAAAGTAATAACCCGTTAAAGTATAAGAGCTGGGAAGTGCTGGAAACTGTTGCTAGCGTCCTTAAGTATTTGTCAATTGCTTGCTTTGGAATGGTTCATGAAAATCAGTCACTGATGTTTTGCTTGATTAAATGAAGTTGAATTTTGCACAAGTCGAGTTTTGGCATCTCCTCTATCAAAATGGTCATAGTAACGATTATACATTGAAGTCGAGTACAAAGATTGAATGTCTTTCACAAACTATGCTCGATACCTACAAGTTTACCTTGCCTTGTTGTTGTGCTGTCGTGTTTTGCTTGCCTTGTGTTCCGATCAATTCCAAGGCCATATGAAGAATATGAACGCTGAAAGAGTTACTCGGTCCCAGACCTAATCGCGTAAGCACAATTCAAAATGGCCGATACGTAAACAAAGGTAAGACGCATAGAATTACGATTAGTTTGGGCGCTTGTGGGAAACTTGGTTCAACAAAATGGGGAGTTCAAGAACTCGAGGTTGATAATATGTTTGACTAAGGCGAATAAACGCCTTTTGGTTTGAGTTTTCGGGATTTTGAAAAAAAAAATTACGGGTACGCGTAGGAACACTCCCAAGTCTTGTTTTTATTAATATTTTATTTTACCCTCAGTCTGCATTTGACCCCTGGTCTGCAGTCTGCAGTCTGCAGTCTGCAGTCTGCGTTTTACACTGACCGCTTTGAAAAGGGTCAGAAAACATGTTATGGTTCCTTTGTCAGCAAGCGGAAGGGAAGGTGGACCGAAGTGAAACCAAAAATTCCGTAAGTGTTTTAATGTTATGCAGTTAGACTCTGTACTTGACTTTGTTATATCTCTATTAGTAAATAACTATGGTGTTTTGGTTTTACATCAAGCCGAACCGCTATGTTTCGTGTTAGTTTTGGCGCGTTGTTACACGATTTATGTAAAGCTTAAACCGCTTCTCTCGCCTGAAGTATTTGTCAAATTTTAATTTCAGCCTACTAGCTTTGGTATAAAGACGCCGTCTTGGCTGAATTTTCTGGTAAAAGATACGCATTTTCACTGTGTGTTTTAATCTGTGTGTTTTAGCAAAAGAATGTGGTTTATCGGTACACACACTTTTTGCTCGGCGATTTCACTAATTAAATCTCAAACATCATGCGTCCTGTTGACAGCGGATGTTTTTCACGCTTTAGAATTGTTAGCTATTTAGCAGTTGAACCGCGAGTTCAGCAAAACACTTTCTATAAGATTATAGCCCTTCCATCCAAATTTCGTGAATATAGCTTACGCTCCGCGAATGTTAAACTTCCGATAGCCAAAGTGAATAGGTAGCGGCCGTGAGTCAGAACAGTGATCTTGTTCATTTCAACTTTCTTCTGAGAATAATATAAATTTAGAATAGGTTCTATGAGCTCTTTTTTCTTATGGCGAGATCAGATCAGTTGAGTATTCTAGTGAGATCAGTTTCAAGTTAGCATCGCATTGTATGTGTGTGTTTCTGTTTTCATCTCGTTTGTTTGTTTCGAATGCTGTAAAACGACTGCTAGTAATTAGTAAACTTCACTGCTATTGCTTCTGTAGCGATACTGGGCAAACACTGCACTAATGCTGCGTCACTAGAACACCTATTCTAATCCTGATCCCAACTCTCACCCTCTAAACTCAAAATGTAGCCTTAACCTAAAACCACCAAAAAGTTGCTGTACCTTTAGGCTAACCTAACCCCTTATACTAAAGAAAGTTAACCCTTTGCCTAGACCAGAACCTGAACTTTAACCCTATCGCTAAGCCAACTCTATAAGTCATGTAACTCAGGACGTTATATTTACTTTTAAGTGCAACCTTTATGCGGTGAGCGCTATTGTAGTTGACAACATTATTCGTTCAATGAATAAGCGCTTAAATCTTGTCATTAAGAAGGGAAAGCGTACAAAATATTAGTTATAAAATACGTGACTTGTTGTGCTTTCATAAAGAGTTAATTCTTCAAGGCAAAAAATGTAACGCATATTCCTGTAACTTTATAATGACATTACATGTCTTTTACATGTCACGCTTTCGTGACAGTATAAGTGAATAACAAGATTCATCACCCCTTCCGCCGTCCCCTTTCCAAATGCCATTTTGAATCTGGTTCAACATTGATAAGGGGTGTAGGGACTTGTTGAATACCATGTTATCCTTGAAATATGCACAACGGTACACAATGTCTCAACTCTTTATTGCAATTGCTTGTATCTTCAGTTTTTAGTCATAGTTTGCAACCCGAGTACAATTTGAGAACAATTTGCCCTCCTAATACAGTAATTTAGCAAATGACAACAAAAATGGCAGGTACCTTTTCCAAAATTCAGACAGATATATATATGAGTGCCGTACAAGTTGTGCGGTACGAAACTAGTTAGTAATAAAATACCAAGTCGAATCAGTTGATCAGACTGTCTTCTAATATATATACCGTATTTTCTCGATTAAACGCCGGGCCCCGAATAAACGCCGGGTTCAAATAAACGCCGGGTCCACGAGGCCGAGTTTTAAATAAACGCCGGGGGCGTTTATTCGAGGTCCCGGCGTTTATTCGGGGCCGGCGTTTATTTGAGCTCGGTATTGGTCACTGCTTTTTATTGTACAATTAATTAGATGCATAAACCGCCAGTTAATACTCTCGAGTCGTTTCAAATGTCCTTTGCTAACATATGGCAGCTATAAATCAAGAAACAGAAACATAACGATACGATTGCAACTACGAATTGTCACTGTCACAAATGTTCTTGTTAAGTTTTGCCTTTGTAACTCGTGGAACTTAATATATTTTCCATTAAAAGACATTACTCGAAAAAGGTGAAAATATACCCCTGTTTAATAAACGCCGGGCCCCGAATAAACGCCGGCTTCGAATAAACGCCGGGTCTACAAGGCTGAGTTTTAAATAAACGCCGGCGGCGTTTATTCGAGAAAATACGGTATCTACATATATATATCCGTGAAATCCGTAAAATCCGTGTTTCCGCCATCAAAGCTAATTTTCTTCTGGCTTAATATATTCACCCAGCAGTCATTTTGTACTGCACGTTCTCTACTATCAAAAAAAACCTTTTCATCAGAGGCGGAAAACACGGTTTTTACGGATTTTACGGATATGTGAATGTTTAATATTGTTATCATGATATTACTTCTCCTTATTTCTGTAAGTGTATTCATATATAGTTATATGAGATAAAATATTAGGACAGGATAAAATATGTAGTTTCGATGGCGGATAGTACGGATTTTCCGGAAAAGTTGTTCTTATATTGCTTCTCCTTGTTATTGCAGGCATGCTTTCAGTTTTGCCTTGTTCTTTTTTTTAAGCCATGCACTTATTATAGATAGATAGGACTGTTTTGGTCCCATTCTAGTGTTCCTCAATTTTCGGGAACATCGTACTGAACAGCGTTATTAAATGTGACCTTGAAAGTCAAACGAAACTAAACACAGCCCAAAATTGATGGCTGCCGTAACCGGGATCGACTATTTACCGAGTTAAGAGTTGAGTTGAGTTTGAGTTGAGTTTGAGTTAAGTTTGAGTTAAGTTTGAGTTAGGTTTGAGTTAAGTTTGAGTTAAGTTTGAGTTACCGTTTTTACTTAAAACGTCGTTAATGGTAGAACAAGATCTTTTTTTAATATAAAGAAAACAGATAAAAGATAGTATGACCGACAATAAAACCGTCTTTTCGCATTTCAGGGATGATAAAGTAAAAATTTTACATTCTAATGCACTGTATTGTCTCTATCCGACTTCCTACCGAATTTTTCGCGTAGCTTTTTAGTTGTCGTTTTCCAGACATTATGTCGTTTTACTTAGCAATATGTCGGGGACCGAAGAAGAAACACCGAAGAAAAATTAAAGATAATGAATAAATAAAATCTTAATTTTCTTTCCTTCCATCGCGCTTTCTAAAATAGAACTGATTTATTCAGGCTTTTATTTATTTATTTACGATTCCTTAGCTCTAAAATTCGAAAATTGTTTTGCCGTAGGGTTCTGGGCTTCAAACATAGACCATGAAAGACCCGGCGAAAACTTTAAGGATCGGATGAAATTTTTTGTGTAAAATAAAAACAGGTAATATCGAAAAACAAAAATCAAAGTTTGCTTTAAGAAGCTGTGACCGAATGCCGATGGATCAAGGAATAATAGGATATGTTGATTCAGGCTTATAAGAAAATGGTCTCACGTGCTTGTTGCATTTCAGTGCATTTCAGGCAAACATACGTCTTTGTCGCGTCTTTGTCGCGTGCATTTTTTTGTGTCAGTAACAGACACTACTGTGATTGGATAGACCATTTTACACCCGTTTGCACTCCCTTATTTGGCCTAGACGGGCATGTGCCGCCCAACAGGGTATGGTTTTCAGTAATTTCACTATTTAGCGTCTTTAACAGGGTGTCTTTCTGAACTGTACCGGGAGCCCTGAACAGGGTGTGAACGTTGGCTGTGCGAAGTCTACAATGTGGTACCAACAACTTTTTAATCTCATTCTATGATGCTTATATAAAAAAATTCTGAATGGGAAATGAAAAACAATGCAGATAACCCACAAACAAACGCAGTTTTGCTTCTCCACGTGTGAATTCAGTTCTCTTAAAGCTCTTTAGAGTGCCGTCGCTTTAAAAAGGAGATCCTGATGTTCTTAATCTTGAACAGGGTGTTATATTTGGGCCGCACTCTTAATCAGGGTCACGAAAAAAGGTCTCTTGGGGTAGAGAAGTGAACAGATTTTTCTTTAATCCCCGCGGCCTTAATAAATCAGCACGAGTAGCGGGAAATGTCATCATTTCACATTACTTCACACTGCAGTTGTGATTAATTAAAACGATCATTACATCACTTGATGATCGACCACTCTAGTGTGCAGTGCGCGGGTACTTTTACGTTTCGGGGGAATGTCAAAAAGAAAATATATTTAGATGTTGTGTCGAGTAGCCTGGAAGAGGCCTCCTCAGGTGGCCCAAGTAGTTCTTCTGAACAAAGCTGGCTGAGGAAGTATTAGCAGGAACTGAACGAAGAAGACGCACTGCAGAAGGCCATCAAAATGAGCAAGGTACAGTCAATTAGGGAACAGTCGTTATACCGGGGTTGTGTAACATCATCTTCGTTCTATAGGAAGCCAAAATGCCGTTTAGATTGCCCTTTTCACAATAACAACTATGACTGAAGAAGAAGGTAAATAGTTGCTGATTTCACTAAAATTAGTCGAAAGAGGCACCTCAGCCACAACTCGCGCACAATCCAGTTTACAGCCGTTGGCCGGTTCGCACAATTTTTGTGTCGGGAACAAATTTAAGCCATATTTCTACAAAAAAAATTATTTTGGCAATCGAAGAAAACAAAACGTACAAGCTAAAGAGTTCTATTGTTGTTGTTGTTGTTGTTGTTGTTGTTGTTGTTCATTGACGATTTTATCAGATTCACTGGAATACACAGAGCCGTGACAGCAGGGCAGTGCTTGTTCTGCCAATCTGCATATACAACGTTTTCTGATAGCCCATAAAAATGTGGTCGTATTAACGGGGTGGTCGGGTTAAACAAGGTTTCTCAGACAGGGAAATCAGGGCTGAATGAGCGCTTGTTCCTGACTCCGAAACTGGGTGGTCCTAAGGGGGTGTCCCGAAAACTCAGACTTCAGACCTCAGACCCGGAAAACTCAGACCTGGAAAACTGAGATCAGATCTCAGACTGGAAAACCCAGACTGGAGATCTCAGACCTGCTGTTAGTTTTTCCCTGTTTGATCGACAGCGATGAACCGGGGAGGATAAATCGCGGGGGAGGGAGTACTTTGCAAATTTTTGGGTGGGGGTGTGCCGCTAGGACTCTGCATTTTGAAACCCTATACTAAACTAAACACCGAAAAACCCTACCATATCCTAGACCTATTCCAGCATCGCTATTTTGCAGAAACTCGTTCACAAACAGTTATAGTTAACAGGCCCGTAGAGGTACCCCCTATAATGGACTATACGGGGATGCTCGCCCGAAAGGGGTACCTTTTTGAGGCTGGAAGTATATGAAAGGGTAGGGATTTCACGAAGTACAGTATAGGAAACGGTAGGGAAAACACGAGTTGAAGTATAAAAAGTGTAGGGAAAACTGCCATTTAAGTATTATAAAAAGGGCCTTTCAAAATATATCAAACAGATGCACGTAAAGTCCGTAAAGGCTATATGAAAGGGGTACCATTTTCAATTAAAGGTATATGAAAGGGGTACCATTTTCAATGAAAAGTATATGAAAGGGGTACCTTTTCTGTCAAAACCGGTATATGAAAGGGTAAGGGTTCGGACCTCGGGGCGTAGCATCCCCGTACAAAACTTTGTTGAGTACTCTCCCCCCCCGGGTTAACAGCGGTCAGTAAAAATGCCGTACTGCCCGCCATACCGATTTTTAAATGCCATTTGCCAGTAAATCTTGTCTAGACTGAATTCTTCACGCAACTGATCAGTTTCGAGGAAAAAGATACCCAATTCTAGACCAAAAATCCCTGATTAGCTCATTTATGGGAGTACCTCCCCCCCCCCCGGGCCTACGGCCAACTTCGCCGGATTTGCTATTCGTACGGGAGTCTAAAACTTTCGAACATTTTCGATGTTATTCTTCACTTTTGCCAATCCATAATATTGTACGTTTGTTTAGATTCACGAAGCGCTTCTTGTGGCGATGTTTGTTCAGCTATACAGACTCGGCAAATTAGTCTAAGCCAAATCAACGTCGCTTACCAGAAGCGCTTCGTAAAACTAAACGAACATTTAATATTGTGGACCAACAAAAGTGAAGAATAACATCGCAAGTTGTCGAAAGTTTTGGACTCCCGTACGAATAGCAAATCCGGCGAAGTTGGCCGTACGGCCGGGGAGTATTCTTTGACGCAAAAAATTTCTAAGTGTCACGAAATGAGTCGCTCGCGTAGTATACGAGTCTGAGCCAAATCAACATCGCTTACCAGAAACGCTTCGTAAAACTAAACGAACATTTAATATTGTGGACCAACAAAAGCGAAGAATAACATCAAAAAATTGTCGAAAGTTTTGGACTCCCGTATGAATAGCAAATCGAAGTCCGTCTACGGGTGCCGTACGAATAGCCCTGCGTAAATTTATCCGTTCTAAACCAGTGATCACGGTGTCCGAATGGTGTAGAGCACAGAATGGGTATATATATATAAAAAAAAATTTCGCAGTTAAAAACCTCCATAGAGAAAATGAAAAATTTCGCAATTAACTTTCTCAGTGAAAAATGAAAAAGCGTTTACATTTAATTTTTCTCTTTATATTACAGGTGATCTGCTGTATTTTTCTTTTTCTCTTTTTGCGTTTGTCAAAAAACCTTACGTTTAATTTTAAAAAAGTATTAAACCGTGTCAGTGTGAAAACATAACATAAGCTTACCGCAATATTGCGTTACGCGTTAGCATTTCTTATTCACGGGTTGGCTCTTAGGAGCCTTTGATTACTTTTATTACAGAAAACAAATTATAAGTTAGCCAGCTGGGAACTTCAAATTGATCGTTATTCGCGCGTCCAGTGAAAAACGAGTTACGGGGAGTAAACAATTGTTGTGGCTGTGAAATGAGAACAATGCAACGCTTCACGCTTGGGAATGTAAAATTAACACTTTTTCACCCGTGAAAAGAGAAAAGACGGTCTCTTTTCTATAGAAAAGATCTGGATCCTCCATTAACCACTTTTAAGTTAAAAAAAATGAAAGCAACGGTAACTAAAACTTAACTCAAACTTAACTCAAACTTAACTCAAACTCAACCCAAACTCAACTCAACTCGTAACTCGGTCATTAGTATCTCTCCTTCGTGAATACTCTTGGTAAAGGCATACTAATGACACTGTTCCGCCGAAATAACAAAATGTCGCTTAACTTATTTCCACGTTATATCGCCAAACGGCACAAAATATACAACTTGGTTGGATAAAAAGATCCTATAGTACTAAACAAAAGTAGTAGTTTGGAGATAAAGCGTAGGATTGCAAGGATTGAAGCGAATAACAGTTTAGCTTAAAATCAATGTTGCCTTTGTTTGCAGGAGAGACAGTGGCAATCGTGACATTTATCTGAAACCAAAATGCGTGCGTTACAACGGCTCAGTCTATTTTGAGCTAATTTACTTCGTTGCATTTTCTTAGTTAATGTTTGTAAGATGGAAAAATCAATTTTTTTTTTGCCATAACTTATGAGACATTTGTGGGCTCCTAAGAGAAAAATTACGGAGCCTCTTCGTCAATATTTCGGGCATTTTCGGTTTTAACCGTGGCACTTCATTAATACTCTTCGTAAATGCATACTAATGACACTGTTCCGCCGAAATAACAAAATGTCACTTAGCTTATTTCCATGTTTTATCGCCAAACGGCACAAAATATACAGCTTAGTTGGATAAAAAGATCCTATAGTACTAAACAAAAGTAGTAGTTTGGAGATAAAGCGTAGGATTGCAAGGATTGAAGCGGATTACAGTTTAGCTTGAAATCAAAGTTGCCTTTGTTTGCAGGAGAGGCAGTGTCAATCGTGACATTTATTTGAAATCAAAATGCGTGCGTTATAACGGCTCAGTCTATTTTGAGCTTATTTACTTCGTTGCGTTTTCTGAGTTAATGTTTGTAAGATTGAAAAATCAATTGTTTGTTTGTCATAACTTCTGAGACATCTGTTGGCTCCTAGGAGAAAAATTACGGAGCCTCTTCGTCAATTTTTCAGGAATTTTCGGTTTTAACCGTGGAACTTCGTGAATACTCTTCGTAAAGGCATACTAATGACACTGTCCCACCGAAATGGCAAAATGTCGCTAAGCTTATTTCTGCCTTATATCGCCAAGTGGCACAAAATATACAACTTAGTTGGATAAAAGGATCCTATAGTACCAAACAAAAGTATTAGATTGGAGATAAAGCGTAGGATTGTAAGCATTGAAGCGGATTACAGTTTAGCTTGAAATCAATGTTGCCTTTGTTTGCAAGAGAGACGGTGGCAATCGTGACATTTATCTGAAACCAAAATGCGTGCGTTACAACGGCTCAGTCTATTTTGAGCTAATTTACTTCGTTGCATTTTCTTAGTTAATGTTTGTAAGATGGAAAAATCAATTTTTTGTTTGCCATAACTTATGAGACATTTGTTGGCTCCTAGGAGAAACATTGCGGAGCCTCTTCGTCAATATATCGGGCATTTTCGGTTTTAGCCGTCGCACTTCGTGAATACTCCTCGTAAATGCATACTGATGAGACTGTCCCACCAAAAAGGCAAAATGTCGCTAAGCTTATTTCTGCCTTATATCGCCAAATGGCACAAAATATACAACTTAGATGGATAAAAGGATCCTATAGTACAAAACAAAAGTATTAGTTTGGAGATAAAGCGTAGGATTGCAAGGATTGAAGTGGATTACAGTTTAGCTTGAAACCAAAGTTGCCTTTGTCTGCAGGAGAGGCAGTGTCAATCGTGACATTTATTTGAAATCAAAATGCGTGCGTTACAACGGCTCAGTCTATTTTGAGCTTATTTACTTCGTTGCATTTTCTTAGTTAATGTTTGTAAGATTGAAAAATCAGTTGCTTGTTTGTCATAACCTTTGAGACATCTGTTGGCTCCTTGGAGAAAAATTACGGAGCCTCTTCGTCAATATATCGGGCATTTTCGGTTTTAGCCGTCGCACTTCGTGAATACTCTTCGTAAATGCATACTGATGAGACTGTCCCACCGAAATGGCAAAATGTCGCTAAGCTTATTTCCGCCTTATATCGCCAAGTGGCACAAAATATACAACTTAGTTGGATAAAAGCATCCTATAGTACAAGACAAAAGTATTAGTTTGGAGATAAAGCGTAGGATTGCAAGGATTGAAGCGGATAACAGTTTAGCTTGAAATCAATGTTGTCTTTGTTTGCAGGAGAGACAGTGGCAATCGTGACATTTATCTGAAACCAAAATGCGTGCGTTATAACGGCTCAGTCTATTTTGAGTTCATTTACTTCGTTGCATTTTCTTAGTTACGTTTGTAAGATGGAAAAATCAATTGTTTGTTTGTTATAACTTATGAGACATTTGTTGCCTCCTAAGATCAGAATTACGGAGGCTCTTTGTCAATTTTTCAGGAATTTTCGGTTTTAACTGTGGAACTTCGTGAATACTCTTCGTAAAGGCATACTAATGACACTGTCCCACCGAAATGGCAAAATGTCGCTAAGCTTATTTCTGCCTTATATCGCCAAGTGGCACAAAATATACAACTTTGTTGGATAAAAGCATCCTATAGTACAAGACAAAAGTATTAGTTTGGAGATAAAGCGTAGGATTGCAAGGATTGAAGCGGATAACAGTTTAGCTTGAAATCAATGTTGCCTTTGTTTGCAAAAGAGACAGTGGCAATCGTGACATTTATCTGAAACCAAAATGCGTGCGTTACAACGGCTCAGTCTATTTTGAGCTAATTTACTTCGTTGCATTTTCTTAGTTAATGTTTGTAAGATGGAAAAATCAATTTTTTGTTTGCCATAACTTATGAGACATTTGTTGGCTCCTAAGAGAAAAATTACGGAGCCTCTTCGTCAATATTTCGGGCATTTTCGGTTTTAACCGTGGCACTTCATTAATACTCTTCGTAAATGCATACTAATGACACTGTTCCGCCGAAATAACAAAATGTCACTTACCTTATTTCCATGTTTTATCGCTAAACGGCACAAAATATACAGCTTAGTTGGATAAAAAGATCCTATAGTACTAAACAAAAGTAGTAGTTTGGAGATAAAGCGTAGGATTGCAAGGATTGAAGCGGATTACAGTTTAGCTTGAAATCAAAGTTGCCTTTGTTTGCAGGAGAGGCAGTGTCAATCGTGACATTTATTTGAAATCAAAATGCGTGCGTTATAACGGCTCAGTCTATTTTGAGCTTATTTACTTCGTTGCGTTTTCTGAGTTAATGTTTGTAAGATTGAAAAATCAATTGTTTGTTTGTCATAACTTCTGAGACATCTGTTGGCTCCTAGGAGAAAAATTACGGAGCCTCTTCGTCAATTTTTCAGGAATTTTCGGTTTTAACCGTGGAACTTCGTGAATACTCTTCGTAAAGGCATACTAATGACACTGTCCCACCGAAATGGCAAAATGTCGCTAAGATTATTTCTGCCTTATATCGCCAAGTGGCACAAAATATACAACTTAGTTGGATAAAAGGATCCTATAGTACCAAACAAAAGTATTAGATTGGGGATAAAGCGTAGGATTGCAAGCATTGAAGCGGATTACAGTTTAGCTTGAAATCAATGTTGCCTTTGTTTGCAAGAGAGACGGTGGCAATCGTGACATTTATCTGAAACCAAAATGCGTGCGTTACAACGGCTCAGTCTATTTTGAGCTAATTTACTTCGTTGCATTTTCTTAGTTAATGTTTGTAAGATGGAAAAATCAATTTTTTGTTTGCCATAACTTATGAGACATTTGTTGGCTCCTAGGAGAAAAATTACGGAGCCTCTTCGTCAATATATCGGGCATTTTCGGTTTTAGCCGTCGCACTTCATGAATACTCTTCGTAAATGCATACTGATGAGACTATCCCACCAAAAAGGCAAAATGTCGCTAAGCTTATTTCTGCCTTATATCGCCAAATGGCACAAAATATACAACTTAGATGGATAAAAGGATCCTATAGTACAAAACAAAAGTATTAGTTTGGAGATAAAGCGTAGGATTGCAAGGATTGAAGTGGATTACAGTTTAGCTTGAAACCAAAGTTGCCTTTGTCTGCAGGAGAGGCAGTGTCAATCGTGACATTTATTTGAAATCAAAATGCGTGCGTTACAACGGCTCAGTCTATTTTGAGCTTATTTACTTCGTTGCATTTTCTTAGTTAATGTTTGTAAGATTGAAAAATCAGTTGCTTGTTTGTCATAACTTTTGAGACATCTGTTGGCTCCTTGGAGAAACATTACGGAGCCTCTTCGTCAATATATCGAGCATTTTCGGTTTTAGCCGTCGCACTTCGTGAATACTCTTCGTAAATGCATACTGATGAGACTGTCCCACCGAAATGGCAAAATGTCGCTAAGCTTATTTCCGCCTTATATCGCCAAGTGGCACAAAATATACAACTTAGTTGGATAAAGGCATCCTATAGTACAAGACAAAAGTATTAGTTTGGAGATAAAGCGTAGGATTGCAAGGATTGAAGCGGATAACAGTTTAGCTTGAAATCAATGTTGCCTTTGTTTGCAGGAGAGACAGTGGCAATCGTGACAATTATCTGAAACCAAAATGCGTGCGTTATAACGGCTCAGTCTATTTTGAGTTTATTTACTTCGTTGCATTTTCTTAGTTAACGTTTGTAAGATGGAAAAATCAATTGTTTGTTTGTTATAACTTATGAGACATTTGTTGCCTCCTAAGATCAGAATTACGGAGGCTCTTTGTCAATTTTTCAGGAATTTTCGGTTTTAACCGTGGAACTTCGTGAATACTCTTCGTAAAGGCATACTAATGACACTGTCCCACCGAAATGGCAAAATGTCGCTAAGCTTATTTCTGCCTTATATCGCCAAGTGGCACAAAATATACAACTTAGTTGGATAAAAGGATCCTATAGTACCAAACAAAAGTATTAGATTGGAGATAAAGCGTAGGATTGCAAGCATTGAAGCGGATTACAGTTAAGCTTGAAATCAATGTTGCCTTTGTTTGCAAGAGAGACGGTGGCAATCGTGACATTTATCTGAAACCAAAATGCGTGCGTTACAACGGCTCAGACTATTTTGAGCTAATTTACTTCGTTCCATTTTCTTAGTTAATGTTTGTAAGATGGAAAAATCAATTTTTTGTTTGCCATAACTTATGAGACATTTGTTGGCTCCTAGGAGAAAAATTACGGAGCCTCTTCGTCAATATTTCGGGCATTTTCGGTTTTAACCGTGGCACTTCATGAATACTCTTCGTAAATGCATACTAATGACACTGTTTCGCGGAAATAACAAAATGTCCCTTAGCTTATTTTCATGTTATATCGCCAAACGGCACAAAATATACAACTTGGTTGGATAAAAAGATCCAATAGCACTAAACAAAAGTAGTAGTTTGGAGATAAAGCGTACGATTGCAAGGATTGAAGCCGATTACAGTTTAGCTTGAAATCAAAGTTGCCTTTGTTTGCAGGAGAGGCAGTGTCAATCGTGACATTTATTTGAAATCAAAATGCGTGCGTTATAACGGCTCAGTCTATTTTGAGCTTATTTACTTCGTTGCATCTTCTTAGTTAATGTTTGTAAGATTGAAAAATCAATCGTTTGTTTGTCATAACTTCTGAGACATCTGTTGGCTCCTAGGAGAAAAATTACGGAGCCTCTTCGTCAATATATCGAGCATTTTCGGTTTTAGCCGTCGCACTTCGTGAATACTCTTCGTAAATGCATACTGATGAGACTGTCCCACCGAAATGGCAAAATGTCGCTAAGCTTATTTCTGCCTTATATCGCCAAGTGGCACAAAATATACAACTTTGTTGGATAAAAGCATCCTATAGTACAAGACAAAAGTATTAGTTTGGAGATAAAGCGTAGGATTGCAAGGATAGAAGCGGATAACAGTTTAGCTTGAAATCAATGTTGCCTTTGTTTGCAAGAGAGACGGTGGCAATCGTGACATTTATCTGAAACCAAAATGCGTGCGTTACAACGGCTCAGTCTATTTTGAGCTAATTTACTTCGTTGCATTTTCTTAGTTAATGTTTGTAAGATGGAAAAATCAATTTTTTGTTTGCCATAACTTATGACACATTTGTGGGCTCCTAAGAGAAAAATTACGGAGCCTCTTCGTCAATATTTCGGGCATTTTCGGTTTTAACCGTGGCACTTCATTAATACTCTTCGTAAATGCATACTAATGACACTGTTCCGCCGAAATAACAAAATGTCACTTAGCTTATTTCCATGTTTTATCGCCAAACGGCACAAAATATACAGCTTAGTTGGATAAAAAGATCCTATAGTACTAAACAAAAGTAGTAGTTTGGAGATAAAGCGTAGGATTGCAAGGTTTGAAGCGGATTACAGTTTAGCTTGAAATCAAAGTTGCCTTTGTTTGCAGGAGAGGCAGTGTCAATCGTGACATTTATTTGAAATCAAAATGCGTGCGTTATAACGGCTCAGTCTATTTTGAGCTTATTTACTTCGTTGCGTTTTCTGAGTTAATGTTTGTAAGATTGAAAAATCAATTGTTTGTTTGTCATAACTTCTGAGACATCTGTTGGCTCCTAGGAGAAAAATTACGGAGCCTCTTCGTCAATTTTTCAGGAATTTTCGGTTTTAACCGTGGAACTTCGTGAATACTCTTCGTAAAGGCATACTAATGACATTGTCCCACCGAAATGGCAAAATGTCGCTAAGCTTATTTCTGCCTTATATCGCCAAGTGGCACAAAATATACAACTTAGTTGGATAAAAGGATCCTATAGTACCAAACAAAAGTATTATATTGGAGATAAAGCGTAGGATTGCAAGCATTGAAGCGGATTACAGTTTAGCTTGAAATCAATGTTGCCTTTGTTTGCAAGAGAGACGGTGGCAATCGTGACATTTATCTGAAACCAAAATGCGTGCGTTACAACGGCTCAGTCTATTTTGAGCTAATTTACTTCGTTGCATTTTCTTAGTTAATGTTTGTAAGATGGAAAAATCAATTTTTTGTTTGCCATAACTTATGAGACATTTGTTGGCTCCTAGGAGAAAAATTACGGAGCCTCTTCGTCAATATTTCGGGCATTTTCGGTTTTAACCGTGGCACTTCATGAATACTCTTCGTAAATGCATACTAATGACACTGTTCCGCGGAAATAACAAAATGTCCCTTAGCTTATTTTCATGTTATAACGCCAAACGGCACAAAATATACAACTTGGTTGGATAAAAAGATCCAATAGCACTAAACAAAAGTAGTAGTTTGGAGATAAAGCGTAGGATTGCAAGGATTGAAGCGGATTACAGTTTAGCTTGAAATCAAAGTTGCCTTTGTTTGCAGGAGAGGCAGTGTCAATCGTGACATTAATTTAAAATCAAAATGCGTGCGTTATAACGGCTCAGTCTATTTTGAGCTTATTTACTTCGTTGCGTTTTCTGAGTTAATGTTTGTAAGATTGAAAAATCAATTGTTTGTTTGTCATAACTTCTGAGACATCTGTTGGCTCCTAGGAGAAAAATTACGGAGCCTCTTCGTCAATTTTTCAGGAATTTTCGGTTTTAACCGTGGAACTTCGTGAATACTCTTCGTAAAGGCATACTAATGACACTGTCCCACCGAAATGGCAAAATGTCGCTAAGCTTATTTCTGCCTTATATCGCCAAGTGGCACAAAATATACAACTTAGTTGGATAAAAGGATCCTACAGTACCAAACAAAAGTATTAGATTGGAGATAAAGCGTAGGATTGCAAGCATTGAAGCGGATTACAGTTTAGCTTGAAATCAATGTTGCCTTTGTTTGCAAGAGAGACGGTGGCAATCGTGACATTTATCTGAAACCAAAATGCGTGCGTTACAACGGCTCAGTCTATTTTGAGCTAATTTACTTCGTTGCATTTTCTTAGTTAATGTTTGTAAGATGGAAAAATCAATTTTTTGTTTGCCATAACTTATGAGACATTTGTTGGCTCCTAGGAGAAAAATTACGGAGCCTCTTCGTCAATATTTCGGGCATTTTCGGTTTTAACCGTGGCACTTCATGAATACTCTTCGTAAATGCATACTAATGACACTGTTCCGCGGAAATAACAAAATGTCCCTTAGCTTATTTTCATGTTATATCGCCAAACGGCACAAAATATACAACTTGGTTGGATAAAAAGATCCAATAGCACTAAACAAAAGTAGTAGTTTGGAGATAAAGCGTAGGATTGCAAGGATTGAAGCGGATTACAGTTTAGCTTGAAATCAAAGTTGCCTTTGTTTGCAGGAGAGGCAGTGTCAATCGTGACATTTATTTGAAATCAAAATGCGTGCGTTATAACGGCTTAGTCTATTTTGAGCTTATTTATTTCGTTGCGTTTTCTGAGTTAATGTTTGTAAGATTGAAAAATCAATTGTTTGTTTGTCATAACTTCTGAGACATCTGTTGGCTCCTAGGAGAAAAATTACGGAGCCTCTTCGTCAATTTTTCAGGAATTTTCGGTTTTAACCGTGGAACTTCGTGAATACTCTTCGTAAAGGCATACTAATGACACTGTCCCACCGAAATGGCAAAATGTCGCTAAGATTATTTCTGCCTTATATCGCCAAGTGGCACAAAATATACAACTTAGTTGGATAAAAGGATCCTATAGTACCAAACAAAAGTATTAGATTGGGGATAAAGCGTAGGATTGCAAGCATTGAAGCGGATTACAGTTTAGCTTGAAATCAATGTTGCCTTTGTTTGCAAGAGAGACGGTGGCAATCGTGACATTTATCTGAAACCAAAATGCGTGCGTTACAACGGCTCAGTCTATTTTGAGCTAATTTACTTCGTTGCATTTTCTTAGTTAATGTTTGTAAGATGGAAAAATCAATTTTTTGTTTGCCATAACTTATGAGACATTTGTTGGCTCCTAGGAGAAAAATTACGGAGCCTCTTCGTCAATATATCGGGCATTTTCGGTTTTAGCCGTCGCACTTCGTGAATACTCTTCGTAAATGCATACTGATGAGACTGTCCCACCAAAAAGGCAAAATGTCGCTAAGCTTATTTCTGCCTTATATCGCCAAATGGCACAAAATATACAACTTAGATGGATAAAAGGATCCTATAGTACAAAACAAAAGTATTAGTTTGGAGATAAAGCGTAGGATTGCAAGGATTGAAGTGGATTACAGTTTAGCTTGAAACCAAAGTTGCCTTTGTCTGCAGGAGAGGCAGTGTCAATCGTGACATTTATTTGAAATCAAAATGCGTGCGTTACAACGGCTCAGTCTATTTTGAGCTTATTTACTTCGTTGCATTTTCTTAGTTAATGTTTGTAAGATTGAAAAATCAGTTGCTTGTTTGTCATAACTTTTGAGACATCTGTTGGCTCCTTGGAGAAACATTACGGAGCCTCTTCGTCAATATATCGAGCATTTTCGGTTTTAGCCGTCGCACTTCGTGAATACTCTTCGTAAATGCATACTGATGAGACTGTCCCACCGAAATGGCAAAATGTCGCTAAGCTTATTTCCGCCTTATATCGCCAAGTGGCACAAAATATACAACTTAGTTGGATAAAAGCATCCTATAGTACAAGACAAAAGTATTAGTTTGGAGATAAAGCGTAGGATTGCAAGGATTGAAGCGGATAACAGTTTAGCTTGAAATCAATGTTGCCTTTGTTTGCAGGAGAGACAGTGGCAATCGTGACATTTATCTGAAACCAAAATGCGTGCGTTATAACGGCTCAGTCTATTTTGAGTTTATTTACTTCGTTGCATTTTCTTAGTTAACGTTTGTAAGATGGAAAAATCAATTGTTTGTTTGTTATAACTTATGAGACATTTGTTGCCTCCTAAGATCAGAATTACGGAGGCTCTTTGTCAATTTTTCAGGAATTTTCGGTTTTAACCGTGGAACTTCGTGAATACTCTTCGTAAAGGCATACTAATGACACTGTCCCACCGAAATGGCAAAATGTCGCTAAGCTTTTTTCTGCCTTATATCGCCAAGTGGCACAAAATATACAACTTTGTTGGATAAAAGCATCCTATAGTACAAGACAAAAGTATTAGTTTGGAGATAAAGCGTAGGATTGCAAGGATTGAAGCGGATAACAGTTTAGCTTGAAATCAATGTTGCCTTTGTTTGCAGGAGAGACAGTGGCAATCGTGACATTTATCTGAAACCAAAATGCGTGCGTTACAACGGCTCAGTCTATTTTGAGCTAATTTACTTCGTTGCATTTTCTTAGTTAATGTTTGTAAGATGGAAAAATCAATTTTTTGTTTGCCATAACTTATGAGACATTTGTGGGCTCCTAAGAGAAAAATTACGGAGCCTCTTCGTCAATATTTCGGGCATTTTCGGTTTTAACCGTGGCACTTCATTAATACTCTTCGTAAATGCATACTAATGACACTGTTCCGCCGAAATAACAAAATGTCACTTAGCTTATTTCCATGTTTTATCGCCAAACGGCACAAAATATACAGCTTAGTTGGATAAAAAGATCCTATAGTACTAAACAAAAGTAGTAGTTTGGAGATAAAGCGTAGGATTGCAAGGATTGAAGCGGATTACAGTTTAGCTTGAAATCAAAGTTGCCTTTGTTTGCAGGAGAGGCAGTGTCAATCGTGACATTTATTTGAAATCAAAATGCGTGCGTTATAACGGCTCAGTCTATTTTGAGCTTATTTACTTCGTTGCGTTTTCTGAGTTAATGTTTGTAAGATTGAAAAATCAATTGTTTGTTTGTCATAACTTCTGAGACATCTGTTGGCTCCTAGGAGAAAAATTACGGAGCCTCTTCGTCAATTTTTCAGGAATTTTCGGTTTTAACCGTGGAACTTCGTGAATACTCTTCGTAAAGGCATACTAATGACACTGTCCCACCGAAATGGCAAAATGTCGCTAAGATTATTTCTGCCTTATATCGCCAAGTGGCACAAAATATACAACTTAGTTGGATAAAAGGATCCTATAGTACCAAACAAAAGTATTAGATTGGAGATAAAGCGTAGGATTGCAAGCATTGAAGCGGATTACAGTTTAGCTTGAAATCAATGTTGCCTTTGTTTGCAAGAGAGACGGTGGCAATCGTGACATTTATCTGAAACCAAAATGCGTGCGTTACAACGGCTCAGTCTATTTTGAGCTAATTTACTTCGTTGCATTTTCTTAGTTAATGTTTGTAAGATGGAAAAATCAATTTTTTGTTTGCCATAACTTATGAGACATTTGTTGGCTCCTAGGAGAAAAATTACGGAGCCTCTTCGTCAATATATCGGGCATTTTCGGTTTTAGCCGTCGCACTTCATGAATACTCTTCGTAAATGCATACTGATGAGACTATCCCACCGAAAAAGCAAAATGTCGCTAAGCTTATTTCTGCCTTATATCGCCAAATGGCACAAAATATACAACTTAGATGGATAAAAGGATCCTATAGTACAAAACAAAAGTATTAGTTTGGAGATAAAGCGTAGGATTGCAAGGATTGAAGTGGATTACAGTTTAGCTTGAAACCAAAGTTGCCTTTGTCTGCAGGAGAGGCAGTGTCAATCGTGACATTTATTTGAAATCAAAATGCGTGCGTTACAACGGCTCAGTCTATTTTGAGCTTATTTACTTCGTTGCATTTTCTTAGTTAATGTTTGTAAGATTGAAAAATCAGTTGCTTGTTTGTCATAACTTTTGAGACATCTGTTGGCTCCTTGGAGAAACATTACGGAGCCTCTTCGTCAATATATCGAGCATTTTCGGTTTTAGCCGTCGCACTTCGTGAATACTCTTCGTAAATGCATACTGATGAGACTGTCCCACCGAAATGGCAAAATGTCGCTAAGCTTATTTCCGCCTTATATCGCCAAGTGGCACAAAATATACAACTTAGTTGGATAAAAGCATCCTATAGTACAAGACAAAAGTATTAGTTTGGAGATAAAGCGTAGGATTGCAAGGATTGAAGCGGATAACAGTTTAGCTTGAAATCAATGTTGCCTTTGTTTGCAGGAGAGACAGTGGCAATCATGACAATTATCTGAAACCAAAATGCGTGCGTTATAACGGCTCAGTCTATTTTGAGTTTATTTACTTCGTTGCATTTTCTTAGTTAACGTTTGTAAGATGGAAAAATCAATTGTTTGTTTGTTATAACTTATGAGACATTTGTTGCCTCCTTAGATCAGAATTACGGAGGCTCTTTGTCAATTTTTCAGGAATTTTCGGTTTTAACCGTGGAACTTCGTGAATACTCTTCGTAAAGGCATACTAATGACACTGTCCCACCGAAATGGCAAAATGTCGCTAAGCTTATTTCTGCCTTATATCGCCAAGTGGCACAAAATATACAACTTAGTTGGATAAAAGGATCCTATAGTACCAAACAAAAGTATTAGATTGGAGATAAAGCGTAGGATTGCAAGCATTGAAGCGGATTACAGTTAAGCTTGAAATCAATGTTGCCTTTGTTTGCAAGAGAGACGGTGGCAATCGTGACATTTATCTGAAACCAAAATGCGTGCGTTACAACGGCTCAGACTATTTTGAGCTAATTTACTTCGTTCCATTTTCTTAGTTAATGTTTGTAAGATGGAAAAATCAATTTTTTGTTTGCCATAACTTATGAGACATTTGTTGGCTCCTAGGAGAAAAATTACGGAGCCTCTTCGTCAATATTTCGGGCATTTTCGGTTTTAACCGTGGCACTTCATGAATACTCTTCGTAAATGCATACTAATGACACTGTTTCGCGGAAATAACAAAATGTCCCTTAGCTTATTTTCATGTTATAACGCCAAACGGCACAAAATATACAACTTGGTTGGATAAAAAGATCCAATAGCACTAAACAAAAGTAGTAGTTTGGAGATAAAGCGTACGATTGCAAGGATTGAAGCCGATTACAGTTTAGCTTGAAATCAAAGTTGCCTTTGTTTGCAGGAGAGGCAGTGTCAATCGTGACATTTATTTGAAATCAAAATGCGTGCGTTATAACGGCTCAGTCTATTTTGAGCTTATTTACTTCGTTGCATCTTCTTAGTTAATGTTTGTAAGATTGAAAAATCAATCGTTTGTTTGTCATAACTTCTGAGACATCTGTTGGCTCCTAGGAGAAAAATTACGGAGCCTCTTCGTCAATATATCGAGCATTTTCGGTTTTAGCCGTCGCACTTCGTGAATACTCTTCGTAAATGCATACTGATGAGACTGTCCCACCGAAATGGCAAAATGTCGCTAAGCTTATTTCTGCCTTATATCGCCAAGTGGCACAAAATATACAACTTTGTTGGATAAAAGCATCCTATAGTACAAGACAAAAGTATTAGTTTGGAGATAAAGCGTAGGATTGCAAGGATTGAAGCGGATAACAGTTTAGCTTGAAATCAATGTTGCCTTTGTTTGCAGGAGAGACAGTGGCAATCGTGACATTTATCTGAAACCAAAATGCGTGCGTTACAACGGCTCAGTCTATTTTGAGCTAATTTACTTCGTTGCATTTTCTTAGTTAATGTTTGTAAGATGGAAAAATCAATTTTTTGTTTGCCATAACTTATGAGACATTTGTGGGCTCCTAAGAGAAAAATTACGGAGCCTCTTCGTCAATATTTCGGGCATTTTCGGTTTTAACCGTGGCACTTCATTAATACTCTTCGTAAATGCATACTAATGACACTGTTCCGCCGAAATAACAAAATGTCACTTAGCTTATTTCCATGTTTTATCGCCAAACGGCACAAAATATACAGCTTAGTTGGATAAAAAGATCCTATAGTACTAAACAAAAGTAGTAGTTTGGAGATAAAGCGTAGGATTGCAAGGATTGAAGCGGATTACAGTTTAGCTTGAAATCAAAGTTGCCTTTGTTTGCAGGAGAGGCAGTGTCAATCGTGACATTTATTTGAAATCAAAATGCGTGCGTTATAACGGCTCAGTCTATTTTGAGCTTATTTACTTCGTTGCGTTTTCTGAGTTAATGTTTGTAAGATTGAAAAATCAATTGTTTGTTTGTCATAACTTCTGAGACATCTGTTGGCTCCTAGGAGAAAAATTACGGAGCCTCTTCGTCAATTTTTCAGGAATTTTCGGTTTTAACCGTGGAACTTCGTGAATACTCTTCGTAAAGGCATACTAATGACACTGTCCCACCGAAATGGCAAAATGTCGCTAAGATTATTTCTGCCTTATATCGCCAAGTGGCACAAAATATACAACTTAGTTGGATAAAAGGATCCTATAGTACCAAACAAAAGTATTAGATTGGGGATAAAGCGTAGGATTGCAAGCATTGAAGCGGATTACAGTTTAGCTTGAAATCAATGTTGCCTTTGTTTGCAAGAGAGACGGTGGCAATCGTGACATTTATCTGAAACCAAAATGCGTGCGTTACAACGGCTCAGTCTATTTTGAGCTAATTTACTTCGTTGCATTTTCTTAGTTAATGTTTGTAAGATGGAAAAATCAATTTTTTGTTTGCCATAACTTATGAGACATTTGTTGGCTCCTAGGAGAAAAATTACGGAGCCTCTTCGTCAATATTTCGGGCATTTTCGGTTTTAACCGTGGCACTTCATGAATACTCTTCGTAAATGCATACTAATGACACTGTTTCGCGGAAATAACAAAATGTCCCTTAGCTTATTTTCATGTTATATCGCCAAACGGCACAAAATATACAACTTGGTTGGATAAAAAGATCCAATAGCACTAAACAAAAGTAGTAGTTTGGAGATAAAGCGTACGATTGCAAGGATTGAAGCCGATTACAGTTTAGCTTGAAATCAAAGTTGCCTTTGTTTGCAGGAGAGGCAGTGTCAATCGTGACATTTATTTGAAATCAAAATGCGTGCGTTATAACGGCTCAGTCTATTTTGAGCTTATTTACTTCGTTGCATCTTCTTAGTTAATGTTTGTAAGATTGAAAAATCAATCGTTTGTTTGTCATAACTTCTGAGACATCTGTTGGCTCCTAGGAGAAAAATTACGGAGCCTCTTCGTCAATATATCGAGCATTTTCGGTTTTAGCCGTCGCACTTCGTGAATACTCTTCGTAAATGCATACTGATGAGACTGTCCCACCGAAATGGCAAAATGTCGCTAAGCTTATTTCTGCCTTATATCGCCAAGTGGCACAAAATATACAACTTTGTTGGATAAAAGCATCCTATAGTACCAAGACAAAAGTATTAGTTTGGAGATAAAGCGTAGGATTGCAAGGATTGAAGCGGATAACAGTTTAGCTTGAAATCAATGTTGCCTTTGTTTGCAGGAGAGACAGTGGCAATCGTGACATTTATCTGAAACCAAAATGCGTGCGTTACAACGGCTCAGTCTATTTTGAGCTAATTTACTTCGTTGCATTTTCTTAGTTAATGTTTGTAAGATGGAAAAATCAATTTTTTGTTTGCCATAACTTATGAGACATTTGTGGGCTCCTAAGAGAAAAATTACGGAGCCTCTTCGTCAATATTTCGGGCATTTTCGGTTTTAACCGTGGCACTTCATTAATACTCTTCGTAAATGCATACTAATGACACTGTTCCGCCGAAATAACAAAATGTCACTTAGCTTATTTCCATGTTTTATCGCCAAACGGCACAAAATATACAGCTTAGTTGGATAAAAAGATCCTATAGTACTAAACAAAAGTAGTAGTTTGGAGATAAAGCGTAGGATTGCAAGGATTGAAGCGGATTACAGTTTAGCTTGAAATCAAAGTTGCCTTTGTTTGCAGGAGAGGCAGTGTCAATCGTGACATTTATTTGAAATCAAAATGCGTGCGTTATAACGGCTCAGTCTATTTTGAGCTTATTTACTTCGTTGCGTTTTCTGAGTTAATGTTTGTAAGATTGAAAAATCAATTGTTTGTTTGTCATAACTTCTGAGACATCTGTTGGCTCCTAGGAGAAAAATTACGGAGCCTCTTCGTCAATTTTTCAGGAATTTTCGGTTTTAACCGTGGAACTTCGTGAATACTCTTCGTAAAGGCATACTAATGACACTGTCCCACCGAAATGGCAAAATGTCGCTAAGATTATTTCTGCCTTATATCGCCAAGTGGCACAAAATATACAACTTAGTTGGATAAAAGGATCCTATAGTACCAAACAAAAGTATTAGATTGGGGATAAAGCGTAGGATTGCAAGCATTGAAGCGGATTACAGTTTAGCTTGAAATCAATGTTGCCTTTGTTTGCAAGAGAGACGGTGGCAATCGTGACATTTATCTGAAACCAAAATGCGTGCGTTACAACGGCTCAGTCTATTTTGAGCTAATTTACTTCGTTGCATTTTCTTAGTTAATGTTTGTAAGATGGAAAAATCAATTTTTTGTTTGCCATAACTTATGAGACATTTGTTGGCTCCTAGGAGAAAAATTACGGAGCCTCTTCGTCAATATATCGGGCATTTTCGGTTTTAGCCGTCGCACTTCGTGAATACTCTTCGTAAATGCATACTGATGAGACTGTCCCACCAAAAAGGCAAAATGTCGCTAAGCTTATTTCTGCCTTAAATCGCCAAATGGCACAAAATATACAACTTAGATGGATAAAAGGATCCTATAGTACAAAACAAAAGTATTAGTTTGGAGATAAAGCGTAGGATTGCAAGGATTGAAGTGGATTACAGTTTAGCTTGAAACCAAAGTTGCCTTTGTCTGCAGGAGAGGCAGTGTCAATCGTGACATTTATTTGAAATCAAAATGCGTGCGTTACAACGGCTCAGTCTATTTTGAGCTTATTTACTTCGTTGCATTTTCTTAGTTAATGTTTGTAAGATTGAAAAATCAGTTGCTTGTTTGTCATAACTTTTGAGACATCTGTTGGCTCCTTGGAGAAACATTACGGAGCCTCTTCGTCAATATATCGAGCATTTTCGGTTTTAGCCGTCGCACTTCGTGAATACTCTTCGTAAATGCATACTGATGAGACTGTCCCACCGAAATGGCAAAATGTCGCTAAGCTTATTTCCGCCTTATATCGCCAAGTGGCACAAAATATACAACTTAGTTGGATAAAAGCATCCTATAGTACAAGACAAAAGTATTAGTTTGGAGATAAAGCGTAGGATTGCAAGGATTGAAGCGGATAACAGTTTAGCTTGAAATCAATGTTGCCTTTGTTTGCAGGAGAGACAGTGTCAATCGTGACATTTATCTGAAACCAAAATGCGTGCGTTATAACGGCTCAGTCTATTTTGAGTTTATTTACTTCGTTGCATTTTCTTAGTTAACGTTTGTAAGATGGAAAAATCAATTGTTTGTTTGTTATAACTTATGAGACATTTGTTGCCTCCTAAGATCAGAATTACGGAGGCTCTTTGTCAATTTTTCAGGAATTTTCGGTTTTAACCGTGGAACTTCGTGAATACTCTTCGTAAAGGCATACTAATGACACTGTCCCACCGAAATGGCAAAATGTCGCTAAGCTTATTTCTGCCTTATATCGCCAAGTGGCACAAAATATACAACTTAGTTGGATAAAAGGATCCTATAGTACCAAACAAAAGTATTAGATTGGAGATAAAGCGTAGGATTGCAAGCATTGAAGCGGATTACAGTTAAGCTTGAAATCAATGTTGCCTTTGTTTGCAAGAGAGACGGTGGCAATCGTGACATTTATCTGAAACCAAAATGCGTGCGTTACAACGGCTCAGACTATTTTGAGCTAATTTACTTCGTTCCATTTTCTTAGTTAATGTTTGTAAGATGGAAAAATCAATTTTTTGTTTGCCATAACTTATGAGACATTTGTTGGCTCCTAGGAGAAAAATTACGGAGCCTCTTCGTCAATATTTCGGGCATTTTCGGTTTTAACCGTGGCACTTCATGAATACTCTTCGTAAATGCATACTAATGACACTGTTTCGCGGAAATAACAAAATGTCCCTTAGCTTATTTTCATGTTATATCGCCAAACGGCACAAAATATACAACTTGGTTGGATAAAAAGATCCAATAGCACTAAACAAAAGTAGTAGTTTGGAGATAAAGCGTAGGATTGCAAGGATTGAAGCGGATTACAGTTTAGCGTGAAATCAAAGTTGCCTTTGTTTGCAGGAGAGGCAGTGTCAATCGTGACATTTATTTGAAATCAAAATGCGTGCGTTATAACGGCTCAGTCTATTTTGAGCTTATTTACTTCGTTGCATCTTCTTAGTTAATGTTTGTAAGATTGAAAAATCAATCGTTTGTTTGTCATAACTTCTGAGACATCTGTTGGCTCCTAGGAGAAAAATTACGGAGCCTCTTCGTCAATATATCGAGCATTTTCGGTTTTAGCCGTCGCACTTCGTGAATACTCTTCGTAAATGCATACTGATGAGACTGTCCCACCGAAATGGCAAAATGTCGCTAAGCTTATTTCTGCCTTATATCGCCAAGTGGCACAAAATATACAACTTTGTTGGATAAAAGCATCCTATAGTACAAGACAAAAGTATTAGTTTGGAGATAAAGCGTAGGATTGCAAGGATTGAAGCGGATAACAGTTTAGCTTGAAATCAATGTTGCCTTTGTTTGCAAGAGAGACGGTGGCAATCGTGACATTTATCTGAAACCAAAATGCGTGCGTTACAACGGCTCAGTCTATTTTGAGCTAATTTACTTCGTTGCATTTTCTTAGTTAATGTTTGTAAGATGGAAAAATCAATTTTTTGTTTGCCATAACTTATGACACATTTGTGGGCTCCTAAGAGAAAAATTACGGAGCCTCTTCGTCAATATTTCGGGCATTTTCGGTTTTAACCGTGGCACTTCATTAATACTCTTCGTAAATGCATACTAATGACACTGTTCCGCCGAAATAACAAAATGTCACTTAGCTTATTTCCATGTTTTATCGCCAAACGGCACAAAATATACAGCTTAGTTGGATAAAAAGATCCTATAGTACTAAACAAAAGTAGTAGTTTGGAGATAAAGCGTAGGATTGCAAGGTTTGAAGCGGATTACAGTTTAGCTTGAAATCAAAGTTGCCTTTGTTTGCAGGAGAGGCAGTGTCAATCGTGACATTTATTTGAAATCAAAATGCGTGCGTTATAACGGCTCAGTCTATTTTGAGCTTATTTACTTCGTTGCGTTTTCTGAGTTAATGTTTGTAAGATTGAAAAATCAATTGTTTGTTTGTCATAACTTCTGAGACATCTGTTGGCTCCTAGGAGAAAAATTACGGAGCCTCTTCGTCAATTTTTCAGGAATTTTCGGTTTTAACCGTGGAACTTCGTGAATACTCTTCGTAAAGGCATACTAATGACATTGTCCCACCGAAATGGCAAAATGTCGCTAAGCTTATTTCTGCCTTATATCGCCAAGTGGCACAAAATATACAACTTAGTTGGATAAAAGGATCCTATAGTACCAAACAAAAGTATTATATTGGAGATAAAGCGTAGGATTGCAAGCATTGAAGCGGATTACAGTTTAGCTTGAAATCAATGTTGCCTTTGTTTGCAAGAGAGACGGTGGCAATCGTGACATTTATCTGAAACCAAAATGCGTGCGTTACAACGGCTCAGTCTATTTTGAGCTAATTTACTTCGTTGCATTTTCTTAGTTAATGTTTGTAAGATGGAAAAATCAATTTTTTGTTTGCCATAACTTATGAGACATTTGTTGGCTCCTAGGAGAAAAATTACGGAGCCTCTTCGTCAATATTTCGGGCATTTTCGGTTTTAACCGTGGCACTTCATGAATACTCTTCGTAAATGCATACTAATGACACTGTTCCGCGGAAATAACAAAATGTCCCTTAGCTTATTTTCATGTTATAACGCCAAACGGCACAAAATATACAACTTGGTTGGATAAAAAGATCCAATAGCACTAAACAAAAGTAGTAGTTTGGAGATAAAGCGTAGGATTGCAAGGATTGAAGCGGATTACAGTTTAGCTTGAAATCAAAGTTGCCTTTGTTTGCAGGAGAGGCAGTGTCAATCGTGACATTAATTTAAAATCAAAATGCGTGCGTTATAACGGCTCAGTCTATTTTGAGCTTATTTACTTCGTTGCGTTTTCTGAGTTAATGTTTGTAAGATTGAAAAATCAATTGTTTGTTTGTCATAACTTCTGAGACATCTGTTGGCTCCTAGGAGAAAAATTACGGAGCCTCTTCGTCAATTTTTCAGGAATTTTCGGTTTTAACCGTGGAACTTCGTGAATACTCCTCGTAAAGGCATACTAATGACACTGTCCCACCGAAATGGCAAAATGTCGCTAAGCTTATTTCTGCCTTATATCGCCAAGTGGCACAAAATATACAACTTAGTTGGATAAAAGGATCCTACAGTACCAAACAAAAGTATTAGATTGGAGATAAAGCGTAGGATTGCAAGCATTGAAGCGGATTACAGTTTAGCTTGAAATCAATGTTGCCTTTGTTTGCAAGAGAGACGGTGGCAATCGTGACATTTATCTGAAACCAAAATGCGTGCGTTACAACGGCTCAGTCTATTTTGAGCTAATTTACTTCGTTGCATTTTCTTAGTTAATGTTTGTAAGATGGAAAAATCAATTTTTTGTTTGCCATAACTTATGAGACATTTGTTGGCTCCTAGGAGAAAAATTACGGAGCCTCTTCGTCAATATTTCGGGCATTTTCGGTTTTAACCGTGGCACTTCATTAATACTCTTCGTAAATGCATACTAATGACACTGTTCCGCCGAAATAACAAAATGTCACTTAGCTTATTTCCATGTTTTATCGCCAAACGGCACAAAATATACAGCTTAGTTGGATAAAAAGATCCTATAGTACTAAACAAAAGTAGTAGTTTGGAGATAAAGCGTAGGATTGCAAGGATTGAAGCGGATTACAGTTTAGCTTGAAATCAAAGTTGCCTTTGTTTGCAGGAGAGGCAGTGTCAATCGTGACATTTATTTGAAATCAAAATGCGTGCGTTATAACGGCTCAGTCTATTTTGAGCTTATTTACTTCGTTACGTTTTCTGAGTTAATGTTTGTAAGATTGAAAAATCAATTGTTTGTTTGTCATAACTTCTGAGACATCTGTTGGCTCCTAGGAGAAAAATTACGGAGCCTCTTCGTCAATTTTTCAGGAATTTTCGGTTTTAACCGTGGAACTTCGTGAATACTCTTCGTAAAGGCATACTAATGACACTGTCCCACCGAAATGGCAAAATGTCGCTAAGCTTATTTCTGCCTTATATCGCCAAGTGGCACAAAATATACAACTTAGTTGGATAAAAGGATCCTATAGTACCAAACAAAAGTATTAGATTGGAGATAAAGCGTAGGATTGCAAGCATTGAAGCGGATTACAGTTTAGCTTGAAATCAATGTTGCCTTTGTTTGCAAGAGAGACGGTGGCAATCGTGACATTTATCTGAAACCAAAATGCGTGCGTTACAACGGCTCAGTCTATTTTGAGCTAATTTACTTCGTTGCATTTTCTTAGTTAATGTTTGTAAGATGGAAAAATCAATTTTTTGTTTGCCATAACTTATGAGACATTTGTTGGCTCCAAGGAGAAAAATTACGGAGCCTCTTCGTCAATATTTCGGGCATTTTCGGTTTTAACCGTGGCACTTCATGAATACTCTTCGTAAATGCATACTAATGACACTGTTCCGCGGAAATAACAAAATGTCCCTTAGCTTATTTTCATGTTATATCGCAAAACGGCACAAAATATACAACTTGGTTGGATAAAAAGATCCAATAGCACTAAACAAAAGTAGTAGTTTGGAGATAAAGCGTAGGATTGCAAGGATTGAAGCCGATTACAGTTTAGCTTGAAATCAAAGTTGCCTTTGTTTGCAGGAGAGGCAGTGTCAATCGTGACATTTATTTGAAATCAAAATGCGTGCGTTATAACGGCTCAGTCTATTTTGAGCTTATTTACTTCGTTGCATCTTCTTAGTTAATGTTTGTAAGATTGAAAAATCAATTGTTTGTTTGTCATAACTTCTGAGACATCTGTTGGCTCCTAGGAGAAAAATTACGGAGCCTCTTCGTCAATATATCGAGCATTTTCGGTTTTAGCCGTCGCAGTTCATGAATACTCTTCGTAAAGGCATACTAATGACACTGTTCCGCCAAAATAACAAAATGTCGCTTAACTTATTTCCACGTTATATCGCCAAATGGCACAAAATATACAACTTGGTTGGATAAAAATATCCTATAGTACTGTTGAAGGAACTTTCAACACCAAGAGTCGTTAGGCCTCAATACTTCAAAGGAGAGCAACTCGCTTCCTCAGGAACACTCGTTTATTCCTCTTAACGTTTGCACTTCAAGAGTTTTACAGCAATCTACGAATTCGAAGTTGTCCAAGTCATTTTATAGCGATGGGTACATGTCACGAAATGCCAACGGTGTAACCGTGATTGAGTGACAGGTGTCTCAAATTTACGCTAACGTAATGGTTGCGCAATGGGTTCCACGCAGAGATACGCCTTCATTTTAGAATGATTACCATAAATCTGCTCGAGGAAGGTTACATTGTCAAAATCATTTTCGTGTCTAAATTTCACGACTATCGCCGAAGTATCCCATCAAAATAAAACAACCTGAACAATATAAAAATTACAGACAACGTTTTTACCGTTTAAAATTTTACATTTGTAAGTGAAACATGAGTAAAGATAAAGATTATAGATTATAGTAATTCATAAAAATTACAAGGTGTTAACCTTCTTCATGGTTTGTGATAGGCTAGATTTAGCCCAACCTTCTCTAACTTAGTCCAACCCCTTTCCATATCATTAAAGTTACCACATGTTCACGAGTTGGAACGTGTTTCAATTAGCAAACAGAGCATTTTATGAATTGACACTAGGACTTGCGCCTTTGTGTGAAGTGTGAGCAGAATTCATAAATAATTAAACAGCTCTAACGTTAAATCCGAAATAAGTCACTTAAATCGATACAGTTTTACTGAAAAACAAGACAATAAAATAAGGATAAGTTACTCTAACTAAAAATACTATTTCCAGGAAGAGCGCTTAGAAAAACTTGACCTGAGTTTTATTTCATTATCTAAAGTTGACACCTATCGGAGCATAAGGCCAATAGATCAATCAGGGCATGTAAATACTTCAATATCATAAATATTTTTACTAGCGAGCTGTTGCTCAGTGAAACATAGATAAATGAAAATAACGAGTAAACCTTCGAATGACTTTTATTCCATGAACATACGATATTTTATCCCTTTAAAATTATTACTTACTATTTCAATATATAACTTTGCAAACCAAAACCAAGTTTCCCTTTTTATCATTTCATAAAATAAACAATTGTGCAAGTCTGTTCATTGTCTGCATTTTTATTGTTTAACAGAACTAAACAAAAGTAGTAGTTTGGAGATAAAGCGTAGGATTGCAAGGATTGAAGCGGATTACAGTTTAGCTTGAAATCAAAGTTGCCTTTGTTTGCAGGAGAGGCAGTGTCAATCGTGACATTTATTTGAAATCAAAATGCGTGCGTTATAACGGCTCAGTCTATTTTGAGCTAATTTACTTCGTTGCATTTTCTGAGTTAATGTTTGTAAGATTGAAAAATCAATTGTTTGTTTGTCATAACTTCTGAGACATCTGTTGGCTCCTAGGAGAAAAATTACGGAGCTTCCTTGTCAATATTTCGGGCATTTTCGGTTTTAGCCGTCGCACTTCGTGAATACTCTTCGTAAATGCATACTGATGAGACTGTCCCACCGAAATGGCAAAATGTCGCTAAGCTTATTTCCGCGTTATATCGCCAAGTGGCACAAAATATACAACTTAGTTGGATAAAAGGATCCTATAGTACCAAACAAAAGTATTAGATTGGAGATAAAGCGTAGGATTGCAAGGATTGAAGCGGATTACAGTTAAGCTTGAAATCAATGTTGCCTTTGTTTGCAAGAGAGACGGTGGCAATCGTGACATTTATCTGAAACCAAAATGCGTGCGTTACAACGGCTCAGACTATTTTGAGCTAATTTACTTCGTTCCATTTTCTTAGTTAATGTTTGTAAGATGGAAAAAATCAATTTTTTGTTTGCCATAACTTATGAGACATTTGTTGGCTCCTAGGAGAAAAATTACGGAGCCTCTTCGTCAATATTTCGGGCATTTTCGGTTTTAACCGTGGCACTTCATGAATACTCTTCGTAAATGCATACTAATGACACTGTTTCGCGGAAATAACAAAATGTCCCTTAGCTTATTTTCATGTTATATCGCCAAACGGCACAAAATATACAACTTGGTTGGATAAAAAGATCCAATAGCACTAAACAAAAGTAGTAGTTTGGAGATAAAGCGTAGGATTGCAAGGATTGAAGCGGATTACAGTTTAGCTTGAAATCAAAGTTGCCTTTGTTTGCAGGAGAGGCAGTGTCAATCGTGACATTTATTTGAAATCAAAATGCGTGCGTTATAACGGCTCAGTCTATTTTGAGCTTATTTACTTCGTTGCATCTTCTTAGTTAATGTTTGTAAGATTGAAAAATCAATCATTTGTTTGTCATAACTTCTGAGACATCTGTTGGCTCCTAGGAGAAAAATTACGGAGCCTCTTCGTCAATATATCGAGCATTTTCGGTTTTAGCCGTCGCACTTCGTGAATACTCTTCGTAAATGCATACTGATGAGACTGTCCCACCGAAATGGCAAAATGTCGCTAAGCTTATTTCTGCCTTATATCGCCAAGTGGCACAAAATATACAACTTTGTTGGATAAAAGCATCCTATAGTACAAGACAAAAGTATTAGTTTGGAGATAAAGCGTAGGATTGCAAGGATTGAAGCGGATAACAGTTTAGCTTGAAATCAATGTTGCCTTTGTTTGCAAGAGAGACGGTGGCAATCGTGACATTTATCTGAAACCAAAATGCGTGCGTTACAACGGCTCAGTCTATTTTGAGCTAATTTACTTCGTTGCATTTTCTTAGTTAATGTTTGTAAGATGGAAAAATCAATTTTTTGTTTGCCATAACTTATGACACATTTGTGGGCTCCTAAGAGAAAAATTACGGAGCCTCTTCGTCAATATTTCGGGCATTTTCGGTTTTAACCGTGGCACTTCATTAATACTCTTCGTAAATGCATACTAATGACACTGTTCCGCCGAAATAACAAAATGTCACTTAGCTTATTTCCATGTTTTATCGCCAAACGGCACAAAATATACAGCTTAGTTGGATAAAAAGATCCTATAGTACTAAACAAAAGTAGTAGTTTGGAGATAAAGCGTAGGATTGCAAGGATTGAAGCGGATTACAGTTTAGCTTGAAATCAAAGTTGCCTTTGTTTGCAGGAGAGGCAGTGTCAATCGTGACATTTATTTGAAATCAAAATGCGTGCGTTATAACGGCTCAGTCTATTTTGAGCTTATTTACTTCGTTGCGTTTTCTGAGTTAATGTTTGTAAGATTGAAAAATCAATTGTTTGTTTGTCATAACTTCTGAGACATCTGTTGGCTCCTAGGAGAAAAATTACGGAGCCTCTTCGTCAATTTTTCAGGAATTTTCGGTTTTAACCGTGGAACTTCGTGAATACTCTTCGTAAAGGCATACTAATGACATTGTCCCACCGAAATGGCAAAATGTCGCTAAGCTTATTTCTGCCTTATATCACCAAGTGGCACAAAATATACAACTTAGTTGGATAAAAGGATCCTATAGTACCAAACAAAAGTATTATATTGGAGATAAAGCGTAGGATTGCAAGCATTGAAGCGGATTACAGTTTAGCTTGAAATCAATGTTGCCTTTGTTTGCAAGAGAGACGGTGGCAATCGTGACATTTATCTGAAACCAAAATGCGTGCGTTACAACGGCTCAGTCTATTTTGAGCTAATTTACTTCGTTGCATTTTCTTAGTTAATGTTTGTAAGATGGAAAAATCAATTTTTTGTTTGCCATAACTTATGAGACATTTGTTGGCTCCTAGGAGAAAAATTACGGAGCCTCTTCGTCAATATTTCGGGCATTTTCGGTTTTAACCGTGGCACTTCATGAATACTCTTCGTAAATGCATACTAATGACACTGTTCCGCGGAAATAACAAAATGTCCCTTAGCTTATTTTCATGTTATATCGCCAAACGGCACAAAATATACAACTTGGTTGGATAAAAAGATCCAATAGCACTAAACAAAAGTAGTAGTTTGGAGATAAAGCGTAGGATTGCAAGGATTGAAGCGGATTACAGTTTAGCTTGAAATCAAAGTTGCCTTTGTTTGCAGGAGAGGCAGTGTCAATCGTGACATTAATTTAAAATCAAAATGCGTGCGTTATAACGGCTCAGTCTATTTTGAGCTTATTTACTTCGTTGCGTTTTCTGAGTTAATGTTTGTAAGATTGAAAAATCAATTGTTTGTTTGTCATAACTTCTGAGACATCTGTTGGCTCCTAGGAGAAAAATTACGGAGCCTCTTCGTCAATTTTTCAGGAATTTTCGGTTTTAACCGTGGAACTTCGTGAATACTCTTCGTAAAGGCATACTAATGACACTGTCCCACCGAAATGGCAAAATGTCGCTAAGCTTATTTCTGCCTTATATCGCCAAGTGGCACAAAATATACAACTTAGTTGGATAAAAGGATCCTACAGTACCAAACAAAAGTATTAGATTGGAGATAAAGCGTAGGATTGCAAGCATTGAAGCGGATTACAGTTTAGCTTGAAATCAATGTTGCCTTTGTTTGCAAGAGAGACGGTGGCAATCGTGACATTTATCTGAAACCAAAATGCGTGCGTTACAACGGCTCAGTCTATTTTGAGCTAATTTACTTCGTTGCATTTTCTTAGTTAATGTTTGTAAGATGGAAAAATCAATTTTTTGTTTGCCATAACTTATGAGACATTTGTTGGCTCCTAGGAGAAAAATTACGGAGCCTCTTCGTCAATATTTCGGGCATTTTCGGTTTTAACCGTGGCACTTCATGAATACTCTTCGTAAATGCATACTAATGACACTGTTCCGCGGAAATAACAAAATGTCCCTTAGCTTATTTTCATGTTATAACGCCAAACGGCACAAAATATACAACTTGGTTGGATAAAAAGATCCAATAGCACTAAACAAAAGTAGTAGTTTGGAGATAAAGCGTAGGATTGCAAGGATTGAAGCGGATTACAGTTTAGCTTGAAATCAAAGTTGCCTTTGTTTGCAGGAGAGGCAGTGTCAATCGTGACATTAATTTAAAATCAAAATGCGTGCGTTATAACGGCTCAGTCTATTTTGAGCTTATTTACTTCGTTGCGTTTTCTGAGTTAATGTTTGTAAGATTGAAAAATCAATTGTTTGTTTGTCATAACTTCTGAGACATCTGTTGGCTCCTAGGAGAAAAATTACGGAGCCTCTTCGTCAATTTTTCAGGAATTTTCGGTTTTAACCGTGGAACTTCGTGAATACTCTTCGTAAAGGCATACTAATGACACTGTCCCACCGAAATGGCAAAATGTCGCTAAGCTTATTTCTGCCTTATATCGCCAAGTGGCACAAAATATACAACTTAGTTGGATAAAAGGATCCTACAGTACCAAACAAAAGTATTAGATTGGAGATAAAGCGTAGGATTGCAAGCATTGAAGCGGATTACAGTTTAGCTTGAAATCAATGTTGCCTTTGTTTGCAAGAGAGACGGTGGCAATCGTGACATTTATCTGAAACCAAAATGCGTGCGTTACAACGGCTCAGTCTATTTTGAGCTAATTTACTTCGTTGCATTTTCTTAGTTAATGTTTGTAAGATGGAAAAATCAATTTTTTGTTTGCCATAACTTATGAGACATTTGTTGGCTCCTAGGAGAAAAATTACGGAGCCTCTTCGTCAATATTTCGGGCATTTTCGGTTTTAACCGTGGCACTTCATGAATACTCTTCGTAAATGCATACTAATGACACTGTTCCGCGGAAATAACAAAATGTCCCTTAGCTTATTTTCATGTTATATCGCCAAACGGCACAAAATATACAACTTGGTTGGATAAAAAGATCCAATAGCACTAAACAAAAGTAGTAGTTTGGAGATAAAGCGTAGGATTGCAAGGATTGAAGCGGATTACAGTTTAGCTTGAAATCAAAGTTGCCTTTGTTTGCAGGAGAGGCAGTGTCAATCGTGACATTTATTTGAAATCAAAATGCGTGCGTTATAACGGCTTAGTCTATTTTGAGCTTATTTATTTCGTTGCGTTTTCTGAGTTAATGTTTGTAAGATTGAAAAATCAATTGTTTGTTTGTCATAACTTCTGAGACATCTGTTGGCTCCTAGGAGAAAAATTACGGAGCCTCTTCGTCAATTTTTCAGGAATTTTCGGTTTTAACCGTGGAACTTCGTGAATACTCTTCGTAAAGGCATACTAATGACACTGTCCCACCGAAATGGCAAAATGTCGCTAAGATTATTTCTGCCTTATATCGCCAAGTGGCACAAAATATACAACTTAGTTGGATAAAAGGATCCTATAGTACCAAACAAAAGTATTAGATTGGGGATAAAGCGTAGGATTGCAAGCATTGAAGCGGATTACAGTTTAGCTTGAAATCAATGTTGCCTTTGTTTGCAAGAGAGACGGTGGCAATCGTGACATTTATCTGAAACCAAAATGCGTGCGTTACAACGGCTCAGTCTATTTTGAGCTAATTTACTTCGTTGCATTTTCTTAGTTAATGTTTGTAAGATGGAAAAATCAATTTTTTGTTTGCCATAACTTATGAGACATTTGTTGGCTCCTAGGAGAAAAATTACGGAGCCTCTTCGTCAATATATCGGGCATTTTCGGTTTTAGCCGTCGCACTTCGTGAATACTCTTCGTAAATGCATACTGATGAGACTGTCCCACCAAAAAGGCAAAATGTCGCTAAGCTTATTTCTGCCTTATATCGCCAAATGGCACAAAATATACAACTTAGATGGATAAAAGGATCCTATAGTACAAAACAAAAGTATTAGTTTGGAGATAAAGCGTAGGATTGCAAGGATTGAAGTGGATTACAGTTTAGCTTGAAACCAAAGTTGCCTTTGTCTGCAGGAGAGGCAGTGTCAATCGTGACATTTATTTGAAATCAAAATGCGTGCGTTACAACGGCTCAGTCTATTTTGAGCTTATTTACTTCGTTGCATTTTCTTAGTTAATGTTTGTAAGATTGAAAAATCAGTTGCTTGTTTGTCATAACTTTTGAGACATCTGTTGGCTCCTTGGAGAAACATTACGGAGCCTCTTCGTCAATATATCGAGCATTTTCGGTTTTAGCCGTCGCACTTCGTGAATACTCTTCGTAAATGCATACTGATGAGACTGTCCCACCGAAATGGCAAAATGTCGCTAAGCTTATTTCCGCCTTATATCGCCAAGTGGCACAAAATATACAACTTAGTTGGATAAAAGCATCCTATAGTACAAGACAAAAGTATTAGTTTGGAGATAAAGCGTAGGATTGCAAGGATTGAAGCGGATAACAGTTTAGCTTGAAATCAATGTTGCCTTTGTTTGCAGGAGAGACAGTGGCAATCGTGACATTTATCTGAAACCAAAATGCGTGCGTTATAACGGCTCAGTCTATTTTGAGTTTATTTACTTCGTTGCATTTTCTTAGTTAACGTTTGTAAGATGGAAAAATCAATTGTTTGTTTGTTATAACTTATGAGACATTTGTTGCCTCCTAAGATCAGAATTACGGAGGCTCTTTGTCAATTTTTCAGGAATTTTCGGTTTTAACCGTGGAACTTCGTGAATACTCTTCGTAAAGGCATACTAATGACACTGTCCCACCGAAATGGCAAAATGTCGCTAAGCTTTTTTCTGCCTTATATCGCCAAGTGGCACAAAATATACAACTTTGTTGGATAAAAGCATCCTATAGTACAAGACAAAAGTATTAGTTTGGAGATAAAGCGTAGGATTGCAAGGATTGAAGCGGATAACAGTTTAGCTTGAAATCAATGTTGCCTTTGTTTGCAGGAGAGACAGTGGCAATCGTGACATTTATCTGAAACCAAAATGCGTGCGTTACAACGGCTCAGTCTATTTTGAGCTAATTTACTTCGTTGCATTTTCTTAGTTAATGTTTGTAAGATGGAAAAATCAATTTTTTGTTTGCCATAACTTATGAGACATTTGTGGGCTCCTAAGAGAAAAATTACGGAGCCTCTTCGTCAATATTTCGGGCATTTTCGGTTTTAACCGTGGCACTTCATTAATACTCTTCGTAAATGCATACTAATGACACTGTTCCGCCGAAATAACAAAATGTCACTTAGCTTATTTCCATGTTTTATCGCCAAACGGCACAAAATATACAGCTTAGTTGGATAAAAAGATCCTATAGTACTAAACAAAAGTAGTAGTTTGGAGATAAAGCGTAGGATTGCAAGGATTGAAGCGGATTACAGTTTAGCTTGAAATCAAAGTTGCCTTTGTTTGCAGGAGAGGCAGTGTCAATCGTGACATTTATTTGAAATCAAAATGCGTGCGTTATAACGGCTCAGTCTATTTTGAGCTTATTTACTTCGTTACGTTTTCTGAGTTAATGTTTGTAAGATTGAAAAATCAATTGTTTGTTTGTCATAACTTCTGAGACATCTGTTGGCTCCTAGGAGAAAAATTACGGAGCCTCTTCGTCAATTTTTCAGGAATTTTCGGTTTTAACCGTGGAACTTCGTGAATACTCTTCGTAAAGGCATACTAATGACACTGTCCCACCGAAATGGCAAAATGTCGCTAAGCTTATTTCTGCCTTATATCGCCAAGTGGCACAAAATATACAACTTAGTTGGATAAAAGGATCCTATAGTACCAAACAAAAGTATTAGATTGGAGATAAAGCGTAGGATTGCAAGCATTGAAGCGGATTACAGTTTAGCTTGAAATCAATGTTGCCTTTGTTTGCAAGAGAGACGGTGGCAATCGTGACATTTATCTGAAACCAAAATGCGTGCGTTACAACGGCTCAGTCTATTTTGAGCTAATTTACTTCGTTGCATTTTCTTAGTTAATGTTTGTAAGATTGAAAAATCAATTGTTTGTTTGTCATAACTTCTGAGACATCTGTTGGCTCCTAGGAGAAAAATTACGGAGCCTCTTCGTCAATATATCGAGCATTTTCGGTTTTAGCCGTCGCAGTTCATGAATACTCTTCGTAAAGGCATACTAATGACACTGTTCCGCCAAAATAACAAAATGTCGCTTAACTTATTTCCACGTTATATCGCCAAATGGCACAAAATATACAACTTGGTTGGATAAAAATATCCTATAGTACTGTTGAAGGAACTTTCAACACCAAGAGTCGTTAGGCCTCAATACTTCAAAGGAGAGCAACTCGCTTCCTCAGGAACACTCGTTTATTCCTCTTAACGTTTGCACTTCAAGAGTTTTACAGCAATCTACGAATTCGAAGTTGTCCAAGTCATTTTATAGCGATGGGTACATGTCACGAAATGCCAACGGTGTAACCGTGATTGAGTGACAGGTGTCTCAAATTTACGCTAACGTAATGGTTGCGCAATGGGTTCCACGCAGAGATACGCCTTCATTTTAGAATGATTACCATAAATCTGCTCGAGGAAGGTTACATTGTCAAAATCATTTTCGTGTCTAAATTTCACGACTATCGCCGAAGTATCCCATCAAAATAAAACAACCTGAACAATATAAAAATTACAGACAACGTTTTTACCGTTTAAAATTTTACATTTGTAAGTGAAACATGAGTAAAGATAAAGATTATAGATTATAGTAATTCATAAAAATTACAAGGTGTTAACCTTCTTCATGGTTTGTGATAGGCTAGATTTAGCCCAACCTTCTCTAACTTAGTCCAACCCCTTTCCATATCATTAAAGTTACCACATGTTCACGAGTTGGAACGTGTTTCAATTAGCAAACAGAGCATTTTATGAATTGACACTAGGACTTGCGCCTTTGTGTGAAGTGTGAGCAGAATTCATAAATAATTAAACAGCTCTAACGTTAAATCCGAAATAAGTCACTTAAATCGATACAGTTTTACTGAAAAACAAGACAATAAAATAAGGATAAGTTACTCTAACTAAAAATACTATTTCCAGGAAGAGCGCTTAGAAAAACTTGACCTGAGTTTTATTTCATTATCTAAAGTTGACACCTATCGGAGCATAAGGCCAATAGATCAATCAGGGCATGTAAATACTTCAATATCATAAATATTTTTACTAGCGAGCTGTTGCTCAGTGAAACATAGATAAATGAAAATAACGAGTAAACCTTCGAATGACTTTTATTCCATGAACATACGATATTTTATCCCTTTAAAATTATTACTTACTATTTCAATATATAACTTTGCAAACCAAAACCAAGTTTCCCTTTTTATCATTTCATAAAATAAACAATTGTGCAAGTCTGTTCATTGTCTGCATTTTTATTGTTTAACAGAACTAAACAAAAGTAGTAGTTTGGAGATAAAGCGTAGGATTGCAAGGATTGAAGCGGATTACAGTTTAGCTTGAAATCAAAGTTGCCTTTGTTTGCAGGAGAGGCAGTGTCAATCGTGACATTTATTTGAAATCAAAATGCGTGCGTTATAACGGCTCAGTCTATTTTGAGCTAATTTACTTCGTTGCATTTTCTGAGTTAATGTTTGTAAGATTGAAAAATCAATTGTTTGTTTGTCATAACTTCTGAGACATCTGTTGGCTCCTAGGAGAAAAATTACGGAGCTTCCTTGTCAATATTTCGGGCATTTTCGGTTTTAGCCGTCGCACTTCGTGAATACTCTTCGTAAATGCATACTGATGAGACTGTCCCACCGAAATGGCAAAATGTCGCTAAGCTTATTTCCGCGTTATATCGCCAAGTGGCACAAAATATACAACTTAGTTGGATAAAAGGATCCTATAGTACCAAACAAAAGTATTAGATTGGAGATAAAGCGTAGGATTGCAAGGATTGAAGCGGATTACAGTTAAGCTTGAAATCAATGTTGCCTTTGTTTGCAAGAGAGACGGTGGCAATCGTGACATTTATCTGAAACCAAAATGCGTGCGTTACAACGGCTCAGACTATTTTGAGCTAATTTACTTCGTTCCATTTTCTTAGTTAATGTTTGTAAGATGGAAAAATCAATTTTTTGTTTGCCATAACTTATGAGACATTTGTTGGCTCCTAGGAGAAAAATTACGGAGCCTCTTCGTCAATATTTCGGGCATTTTCGGTTTTAACCGTGGCACTTCATGAATACTCTTCGTAAATGCATACTAATGACACTGTTTCGCGGAAATAACAAAATGTCCCTTAGCTTATTTTCATGTTATATCGCCAAACGGCACAAAATATACAACTTGGTTGGATAAAAAGATCCAATAGCACTAAACAAAAGTAGTAGTTTGGAGATAAAGCGTAGGATTGCAAGGATTGAAGCGGATTACAGTTTAGCTTGAAATCAAAGTTGCCTTTGTTTGCAGGAGAGGCAGTGTCAATCGTGACATTTATTTGAAATCAAAATGCGTGCGTTATAACGGCTCAGTCTATTTTGAGCTTATTTACTTCGTTGCATCTTCTTAGTTAATGTTTGTAAGATTGAAAAATCAATCATTTGTTTGTCATAACTTCTGAGACATCTGTTGGCTCCTAGGAGAAAAATTACGGAGCCTCTTCGTCAATATATCGAGCATTTTCGGTTTTAGCCGTCGCACTTCGTGAATACTCTTCGTAAATGCATACTGATGAGACTGTCCCACCGAAATGGCAAAATGTCGCTAAGCTTATTTCTGCCTTATATCGCCAAGTGGCACAAAATATACAACTTTGTTGGATAAAAGCATCCTATAGTACAAGACAAAAGTATTAGTTTGGAGATAAAGCGTAGGATTGCAAGGATTGAAGCGGATAACAGTTTAGCTTGAAATCAATGTTGCCTTTGTTTGCAAGAGAGACGGTGGCAATCGTGACATTTATCTGAAACCAAAATGCGTGCGTTACAACGGCTCAGTCTATTTTGAGCTAATTTACTTCGTTGCATTTTCTTAGTTAATGTTTGTAAGATGGAAAAATCAATTTTTTGTTTGCCATAACTTATGACACATTTGTGGGCTCCTAAGAGAAAAATTACGGAGCCTCTTCGTCAATATTTCGGGCATTTTCGGTTTTAACCGTGGCACTTCATTAATACTCTTCGTAAATGCATACTAATGACACTGTTCCGCCGAAATAACAAAATGTCACTTAGCTTATTTCCATGTTTTATCGCCAAACGGCACAAAATATACAGCTTAGTTGGATAAAAAGATCCTATAGTACTAAACAAAAGTAGTAGTTTGGAGATAAAGCGTAGGATTGCAAGGATTGAAGCGGATTACAGTTTAGCTTGAAATCAAAGTTGCCTTTGTTTGCAGGAGAGGCAGTGTCAATCGTGACATTTATTTGAAATCAAAATGCGTGCGTTATAACGGCTCAGTCTATTTTGAGCTTATTTACTTCGTTGCGTTTTCTGAGTTAATGTTTGTAAGATTGAAAAATCAATTGTTTGTTTGTCATAACTTCTGAGACATCTGTTGGCTCCTAGGAGAAAAATTACGGAGCCTCTTCGTCAATTTTTCAGGAATTTTCGGTTTTAACCGTGGAACTTCGTGAATACTCTTCGTAAAGGCATACTAATGACATTGTCCCACCGAAATGGCAAAATGTCGCTAAGCTTATTTCTGCCTTATATCACCAAGTGGCACAAAATATACAACTTAGTTGGATAAAAGGATCCTATAGTACCAAACAAAAGTATTATATTGGAGATAAAGCGTAGGATTGCAAGCATTGAAGCGGATTACAGTTTAGCTTGAAATCAATGTTGCCTTTGTTTGCAAGAGAGACGGTGGCAATCGTGACATTTATCTGAAACCAAAATGCGTGCGTTACAACGGCTCAGTCTATTTTGAGCTAATTTACTTCGTTGCATTTTCTTAGTTAATGTTTGTAAGATGGAAAAATCAATTTTTTGTTTGCCATAACTTATGAGACATTTGTTGGCTCCTAGGAGAAAAATTACGGAGCCTCTTCGTCAATATTTCGGGCATTTTCGGTTTTAACCGTGGCACTTCATGAATACTCTTCGTAAATGCATACTAATGACACTGTTCCGCGGAAATAACAAAATGTCCCTTAGCTTATTTTCATGTTATATCGCCAAACGGCACAAAATATACAACTTGGTTGGATAAAAAGATCCAATAGCACTAAACAAAAGTAGTAGTTTGGAGATAAAGCGTAGGATTGCAAGGATTGAAGCGGATTACAGTTTAGCTTGAAATCAAAGTTGCCTTTGTTTGCAGGAGAGGCAGTGTCAATCGTGACATTAATTTAAAATCAAAATGCGTGCGTTATAACGGCTCAGTCTATTTTGAGCTTATTTACTTCGTTGCGTTTTCTGAGTTAATGTTTGTAAGATTGAAAAATCAATTGTTTGTTTGTCATAACTTCTGAGACATCTGTTGGCTCCTAGGAGAAAAATTACGGAGCCTCTTCGTCAATTTTTCAGGAATTTTCGGTTTTAACCGTGGAACTTCGTGAATACTCTTCGTAAAGGCATACTAATGACACTGTCCCACCGAAATGGCAAAATGTCGCTAAGCTTATTTCTGCCTTATATCGCCAAGTGGCACAAAATATACAACTTAGTTGGATAAAAGGATCCTACAGTACCAAACAAAAGTATTAGATTGGAGATAAAGCGTAGGATTGCAAGCATTGAAGCGGATTACAGTTTAGCTTGAAATCAATGTTGCCTTTGTTTGCAAGAGAGACGGTGGCAATCGTGACATTTATCTGAAACCAAAATGCGTGCGTTACAACGGCTCAGTCTATTTTGAGCTAATTTACTTCGTTGCATTTTCTTAGTTAATGTTTGTAAGATGGAAAAATCAATTTTTTGTTTGCCATAACTTATGAGACATTTGTTGGCTCCTAGGAGAAAAATTACGGAGCCTCTTCGTCAATATTTCGGGCATTTTCGGTTTTAAACCGTGGCACTTCATGAATACTCTTCGTAAATGCATACTAATGACACTGTTCCGCGGAAATAACAAAATGTCCCTTAGCTTATTTTCATGTTATATCGCCAAACGGCACAAAATATACAACTTGGTTGGATAAAAAGATCCAATAGCACTAAACAAAAGTAGTAGTTTGGAGATAAAGCGTAGGATTGCAAGGATTGAAGCGGATTACAGTTTAGCTTGAAATCAAAGTTGCCTTTGTTTGCAGGAGAGGCAGTGTCAATCGTGACATTTATTTGAAATCAAAATGCGTGCGTTATAACGGCTTAGTCTATTTTGAGCTTATTTATTTCGTTGCGTTTTCTGAGTTAATGTTTGTAAGATTGAAAAATCAATTGTTTGTTTGTCATAACTTCTGAGACATCTGTTGGCTCCTAGGAGAAAAATTACGGAGCCTCTTCGTCAATTTTTCAGGAATTTTCGGTTTTAACCGTGGAACTTCGTGAATACTCTTCGTAAAGGCATACTAATGACACTGTCCCACCGAAATGGCAAAATGTCGCTAAGCTTATTTCTGCCTTATATCGCCAAGTGGCACAAAATATACAACTTAGTTGGATAAAAGGATCCTACAGTACCAAACAAAAGTATTAGATTGGAGATAAAGCGTAGGATTGCAAGCATTGAAGCGGATTACAGTTTAGCTTGAAATCAATGTTGCCTTTGTTTGCAAGAGAGACGGTGGCAATCGTGACATTTATCTGAAACCAAAATGCGTGCGTTACAACGGCTCAGTCTATTTTGAGCTAATTTACTTCGTTGCATTTTCTTAGTTAATGTTTGTAAGATGGAAAAATCAATTTTTTGTTTGCCATAACTTATGAGACATTTGTTGGCTCCTAGGAGAAAAATTACGGAGCCTCTTCGTCAATATTTCGGGCATTTTCGGTTTTAACCGTGGCACTTCATGAATACTCTTCGTAAATGCATACTAATGACACTGTTCCGCGGAAATAACAAAATGTCCCTTAGCTTATTTTCATGTTATATCGCCAAACGGCACAAAATATACAACTTGGTTGGATAAAAAGATCCAATAGCACTAAACAAAAGTAGTAGTTTGGAGATAAAGCGTAGGATTGCAAGGATTGAAGCGGATTACAGTTTAGCTTGAAATCAAAGTTGCCTTTGTTTGCAGGAGAGGCAGTGTCAATCGTGACATTTATTTGAAATCAAAATGCGTGCGTTATAACGGCTTAGTCTATTTTGAGCTTATTTATTTCGTTGCGTTTTCTGAGTTAATGTTTGTAAGATTGAAAAATCAATTGTTTGTTTGTCATAACTTCTGAGACATCTGTTGGCTCCTAGGAGAAAAATTACGGAGCCTCTTCGTCAATTTTTCAGGAATTTTCGGTTTTAACCGTGGAACTTCGTGAATACTCTTCGTAAAGGCATACTAATGACACTGTCCCACCGAAATGGCAAAATGTCGCTAAGATTATTTCTGCCTTATATCGCCAAGTGGCACAAAATATACAACTTAGTTGGATAAAAGGATCCTATAGTACCAAACAAAAGTATTAGATTGGGGATAAAGCGTAGGATTGCAAGCATTGAAGCGGATTACAGTTTAGCTTGAAATCAATGTTGCCTTTGTTTGCAAGAGAGACGGTGGCAATCGTGACATTTATCTGAAACCAAAATGCGTGCGTTACAACGGCTCAGTCTATTTTGAGCTAATTTACTTCGTTGCATTTTCTTAGTTAATGTTTGTAAGATGGAAAAATCAATTTTTTGTTTGCCATAACTTATGAGACATTTGTTGGCTCCTAGGAGAAAAATTACGGAGCCTCTTCGTCAATATATCGGGCATTTTCGGTTTTAGCCGTCGCACTTCGTGAATACTCTTCGTAAATGCATACTGATGAGACTGTCCCACCAAAAAGGCAAAATGTCGCTAAGCTTATTTCTGCCTTATATCGCCAAATGGCACAAAATATACAACTTAGATGGATAAAAGGATCCTATAGTACAAAACAAAAGTATTAGTTTGGAGATAAAGCGTAGGATTGCAAGGATTGAAGTGGATTACAGTTTAGCTTGAAACCAAAGTTGCCTTTGTCTGCAGGAGAGGCAGTGTCAATCGTGACATTTATTTGAAATCAAAATGCGTGCGTTACAACGGCTCAGTCTATTTTGAGCTTATTTACTTCGTTGCATTTTCTTAGTTAATGTTTGTAAGATTGAAAAATCAGTTGCTTGTTTGTCATAACTTTTGAGACATCTGTTGGCTCCTTGGAGAAACATTACGGAGCCTCTTCGTCAATATATCGAGCATTTTCGGTTTTAGCCGTCGCACTTCGTGAATACTCTTCGTAAATGCATACTGATGAGGCTGTCCCACCGAAATGGCAAAATGTCGCTAAGCTTATTTCCGCCTTATATCGCCAAGTGGCACAAAATATACAACTTAGTTGGATAAAAGCATCCTATAGTACAAGACAAAAGTATTAGTTTGGAGATAAAGCGTAGGATTGCAAGGATTGAAGCGGATAACAGTTTAGCTTGAAATCAATGTTGCCTTTGTTTGCAGGAGAGACAGTGGCAATCGTGACATTTATCTGAAACCAAAATGCGTGCGTTATAACGGCTCAGTCTATTTTGAGTTTATTTACTTCGTTGCATTTTCTTAGTTAACGTTTGTAAGATGGAAAAATCAATTGTTTGTTTGTTATAACTTATGAGACATTTGTTGCCTCCTAAGATCAGAATTACGGAGGCTCTTTGTCAATTTTTCAGGAATTTTCGGTTTTAACCGTGGAACTTCGTGAATACTCTTCGTAAAGGCATACTAATGACACTGTCCCACCGAAATGGCAAAATGTCGCTAAGCTTTTTTCTGCCTTATATCGCCAAGTGGCACAAAATATACAACTTTGTTGGATAAAAGCATCCTATAGTACAAGACAAAAGTATTAGTTTGGAGATAAAGCGTAGGATTGCAAGGATTGAAGCGGATAACAGTTTAGCTTGAAATCAATGTTGCCTTTGTTTGCAGGAGAGACAGTGGCAATCGTGACATTTATCTGAAACCAAAATGCGTGCGTTACAACGGCTCAGTCTATTTTGAGCTAATTTACTTCGTTGCATTTTCTTAGTTAATGTTTGTAAGATGGAAAAATCAATTTTTTGTTTGCCATAACTTATGAGACATTTGTGGGCTCCTAAGAGAAAAATTACGGAGCCTCTTCGTCAATATTTCGGGCATTTTCGGTTTTAACCGTGGCACTTCATTAATACTCTTCGTAAATGCATACTAATGACACTGTTCCGCCGAAATAACAAAATGTCACTTAGCTTATTTCCATGTTTTATCGCCAAACGGCACAAAATATACAGCTTAGTTGGATAAAAAGATCCTATAGTACTAAACAAAAGTAGTAGTTTGGAGATAAAGCGTAGGATTGCAAGGATTGAAGCGGATTACAGTTTAGCTTGAAATCAAAGTTGCCTTTGTTTGCAGGAGAGGCAGTGTCAATCGTGACATTTATTTGAAATCAAAATGCGTGCGTTATAACGGCTCAGTCTATTTTGAGCTTATTTACTTCGTTACGTTTTCTGAGTTAATGTTTGTAAGATTGAAAAATCAATTGTTTGTTTGTCATAACTTCTGAGACATCTGTTGGCTCCTAGGAGAAAAATTACGGAGCCTCTTCGTCAATTTTTCAGGAATTTTCGGTTTTAACCGTGGAACTTCGTGAATACTCTTCGTAAAGGCATACTAATGACACTGTCCCACCGAAATGGCAAAATGTCGCTAAGCTTATTTCTGCCTTATATCGCCAAGTGGCACAAAATATACAACTTAGTTGGATAAAAGGATCCTATAGTACCAAACAAAAGTATTAGATTGGAGATAAAGCGTAGGATTGCAAGCATTGAAGCGGATTACAGTTTAGCTTGAAATCAATGTTGCCTTTGTTTGCAAGAGAGACGGTGGCAATCGTGACATTTATCTGAAACCAAAATGCGTGCGTTACAACGGCTCAGTCTATTTTGAGCTAATTTACTTCGTTGCATTTTCTTAGTTAATGTTTGTAAGATTGAAAAATCAATTGTTTGTTTGTCATAACTTCTGAGACATCTGTTGGCTCCTAGGAGAAAAATTACGGAGCCTCTTCGTCAATATATCGAGCATTTTCGGTTTTAGCCGTCGCAGTTCATGAATACTCTTCGTAAAGGCATACTAATGACACTGTTCCGCCAAAATAACAAAATGTCGCTTAACTTATTTCCACGTTATATCGCCAAATGGCACAAAATATACAACTTGGTTGGATAAAAATATCCTATAGTACTGTTGAAGGAACTTTCAACACCAAGAGTCGTTAGGCCTCAATACTTCAAAGGAGAGCAACTCGCTTCCTCAGGAACACTCGTTTATTCCTCTTAACGTTTGCACTTCAAGAGTTTTACAGCAATCTACGAATTCGAAGTTGTCCAAGTCATTTTATAGCGATGGGTACATGTCACGAAATGCCAACGGTGTAACCGTGATTGAGTGACAGGTGTCTCAAATTTACGCTAACGTAATGGTTGCGCAATGGGTTCCACGCAGAGATACGCCTTCATTTTAGAATGATTACCATAAATCTGCTCGAGGAAGGTTACATTGTCAAAATCATTTTCGTGTCTAAATTTCACGACTATCGCCGAAGTATCCCATCAAAATAAAACAACCTGAACAATATAAAAATTACAGACAACGTTTTTACCGTTTAAAATTTTACATTTGTAAGTGAAACATGAGTAAAGATAAAGATTATAGATTATAGTAATTCATAAAAATTACAAGGTGTTAACCTTCTTCATGGTTTGTGATAGGCTAGATTTAGCCCAACCTTCTCTAACTTAGTCCAACCCCTTTCCATATCATTAAAGTTACCACATGTTCACGAGTTGGAACGTGTTTCAATTAGCAAACAGAGCATTTTATGAATTGACACTAGGACTTGCGCCTTTGTGTGAAGTGTGAGCAGAATTCATAAATAATTAAACAGCTCTAACGTTAAATCCGAAATAAGTCACTTAAATCGATACAGTTTTACTGAAAAACAAGACAATAAAATAAGGATAAGTTACTCTAACTAAAAATACTATTTCCAGGAAGAGCGCTTAGAAAAACTTGACCTGAGTTTTATTTCATTATCTAAAGTTGACACCTATCGGAGCATAAGGCCAATAGATCAATCAGGGCATGTAAATACTTCAATATCATAAATATTTTTACTAGCGAGCTGTTGCTCAGTGAAACATAGATAAATGAAAATAACGAGTAAACCTTCGAATGACTTTTATTCCATGAACATACGATATTTTATCCCTTTAAAATTATTACTTACTATTTCAATATATAACTTTGCAAACCAAAACCAAGTTTCCCTTTTTATCATTTCATAAAATAAACAATTGTGCAAGTCTGTTCATTGTCTGCATTTTTATTGTTTAACAGAACTAAACAAAAGTAGTAGTTTGGAGATAAAGCGTAGGATTGCAAGGATTGAAGCGGATTACAGTTTAGCTTGAAATCAAAGTTGCCTTTGTTTGCAGGAGAGGCAGTGTCAATCGTGACATTTATTTGAAATCAAAATGCGTGCGTTATAACGGCTCAGTCTATTTTGAGCTAATTTACTTCGTTGCATTTTCTGAGTTAATGTTTGTAAGATTGAAAAATCAATTGTTTGTTTGTCATAACTTCTGAGACATCTGTTGGCTCCTAGGAGAAAAATTACGGAGCTTCCTTGTCAATATTTCGGGCATTTTCGGTTTTAGCCGTCGCACTTCGTGAATACTCTTCGTAAATGCATACTGATGAGACTGTCCCACCGAAATGGCAAAATGTCGCTAAGCTTATTTCCGCGTTATATCGCCAAGTGGCACAAAATATACAACTTAGTTGGATAAAAGGATCCTATAGTACAAAACAAAAGTATTAGTTTGAAAATAAAGCGTAGGATTGCAAGGATTGAAGCGGATTACAGTTTAGCTTGAAATCAATGTTGCCTTTGTTTGCAGGAGAGACAGTGGCAATCGTGACATTTATCTGAAACCAAAATGCGTGCGTTACAACGGCTCAGTCTATTTTGAGCTAATTTACTTCGTTGCATTTTCTGAGTTAATGTTTATAAGATGGAAAAATCAATTTTTTGTTTGCCATAACTTATGAGACATTTGTTGGCTCCTAGGAGAAAAATTGCGGAGCTTCTTCGTCAATATTTCGGGCATTTTCGGTTTTAACCGTGGCACTTCATTAATACTCTTCGTAAATGCATACTAATAACACTGTTCCGCCGAAATAACAAAATGTCGCTTAGCTTATTTCCACGTTATATCGCCAAACGGCACAAAATATACAACTTGGATAAAAAGATCCTATAGTACTAAACAAAAGTAGCAGTTTGGAGATAAAGCGTAGGATTGCAAGGATTGAAGGGATTACAGTTTAGCTTGAAATCAAAATTGCCTTTGTTTGCAGGAGAGGCAGTGGCAATCGTGACATTTATCTGAAACCAAAATGCGTGCGTTATAACGGCTCAGTCTATTTTGAGCTTATTTACTTCGTTGCATTTTTTAGTTAACGTTTGTAAGATGGAAAAATCAATTGTTTGTTTGTTATAACTTGAGACATTTGTTGCCTCCTAAGAGCAGAATTACGGAGGCTCTTCGTCAATTTTTCAGGAACTTTCGGTTTTAACCGTGGCACTTCGTGAATACTCTTCGTAAAGGCATACTAATGACACTGTCCCACCGAAATGGCAAAATGTCGCTTAACTTATTTCCACGTTATATCGCCAAATGGCACGAAATATACAACTTAGTTGGATAAAAAGATCCTATAGTACAAAACAAAAGTAGTCTTTTAGAGATAAAGCGCAGGATTACAAGGATTGAAGTGGATCAAGGTTTAGCTTGAAATCAAAGTTGCCTTTGTTTGCAGGAGAGGCAGTGTCAATCGTGACATTTATTTGAAATCAAAATGCGTGCGTTACAACGGCTCAGTCTATTTTGAGCTTATAGCGGAGCACTCGCCAGGCCGAGGGCCTGGCTGCGCAGCCCCATACTCATAATACCTGTGCCGTCATTTTTTATGGTCATGGATAGGGGAATGTTTCGCGGGCGCGCGTGTGCCCGACCTCCGCCGTCACATCGTGGTGTGTCACACAGGACCGCGCTCCGTCGCGCAGGACTAGCTCGCGGGTGCGTATGACGTTGCAAAACATGCGCATACGACGTCATGTAGAAACCAAAGCGAGGCTTTGTTTTTTGCGCGGTTACACGGCCGAATGTCACGTCAGCTAGAAAAACACTTTGATTGTCTGCTGTGTTTACTGAGCGGAGAAAACGGTTGAAATTATAAGTCGTTATTTTCCTGCATTTTTTCGCGGTTTGCTACTCAAGACAGGGATACTCAGAAGCCGCTTTAGTGGAAAAAGAAGAGCTTCCTGGGATAAAATCTTGCTTCGGGGAACGTCATACATTTTTCAAAGCGGGGAGATGTTTGATTTTATTACGGAATCCAGTACCACAGGAGCGGAGAAAACGGACACTAAAACTCTCGAACGTTATGAATATGACGGCAAACAACCTTTGCCGAAGAGGAGAAACACTGGACATCGGACAAACAAACATAAGCAGAAAAGCAAGTAACGTCTAAATGTGATTTGCAAAAATTGTTTAGTTTAATAAGACTTAAGCTTAAGCTTCAGTTAAATATGTTAATTTTACCCGAAGAATTTTCTCCAAGTTTTTGCATTCAGAGCTAAATTTACAACTTTGAATATCCGTGGTTTTGGCAATGAAGCGAAACAACGCTCTGTTTTTGATTTTGCGAAAAATTCCCGTTCTGATTTTATTTGTTTACAAGAACCTTTAGCGACAAGACAAAATGCGATAATTCTCTGACAGCTAAATGAAATGGCGCGGTAAAAGTTTCTGGTCGCCCGCTCTTGGTAAACAAGGCGGCGTTGCCATTCTTGTCGCTGAAAATACTGATTTCAAATGTTTACAATGGAAAAAAGATTCTTCTGGTAGAATTGTTGGTGTTTCAACTGATTTCGACGACACGAAAATTAATTTGGTTTTATACTTATGCACCCACGAATCCAAGTGAACGTACTTTCATGACACAATTCATGAATATTTTTTCCGAACTCTTTTAAAATTATTGCTGGCGATTTTAACTGCATTGAAAACGTTTCTGATAAGTTTGGAGGAAATCCTACAATTTCCATGGATTTGAAAGATCTGCACAGTGTTCTCTGGCGCAAAAAAACACGGCCGACTGAAAAATACAATGCACATGGTAATAATGCGGATAAAACTATCGGTACACGTTTGGATAATTTTTTTATTGCTCAGGACTTGTATGATTCCTTTTTAAAATTTGAAATTTTGCCTTGTGTTTTTTTCGATCATGATTATGTTGATTTAAGCCGCAATTTGCATAATTCATTTTCCCGTGGACCAGGACTTTGGAGGCTAAATTTAGAATTTGATGTTTGCGATATGATCTCAGAAATTATTAAGAAAGATGCATTGTACTGGAAAGCATTTACTTTCATTCAAGCTTTGTAAAATTAGTTGCTATAGATTTTGGTCGAAGTAAACAACGCGCAACTATAAATTCTTTGATCGAAGCTAAACGGGCTCTTATTGAAGGAGATAGCTCAGCGAAAACCACCATAGAAACGCTAGAAAGAGAAATTCGGGCCATTAATTTATTCCAAATGAGAGGAAGCCAAATTCGTAGCAGAGTCAAATGGCTTGAAGAAGGTGAAAAACCTACCAAATTCATGGCTCAGAAAAATACTGTTCAATCTATTTATAACTCCGCCGGTGTTGAAGTCTTTTCACAAGATTCCGGCCCATTTCGATTTTTACCGTAATTTGTACTTGCAAGAACCTGTTAATTTAACAGTCCAAACCGAATTTTTTAACAATCTTGTAAACAGATTACGTGAGAGCGAAATTTTATCCTGCGAAGGATTTTTATCTTTGGCTGAAATTACCCACGCAATGCGTGGACTTTCTTCAGGGAAAACCCCCGGTTCAGACGGATTACCTCAACAATTTTTCGCTAAATTCTGGGATCTTTTAGGCCCTATTCTGTTCGAAATTATAAATTTAGTTTGGAAAATAATTCTCTCAGTGATTCAATGCAAGGAAGCGTGACTAGATTACTTTACAAGAAAGATGATAAGAAAAACCTCAAAAATTGGTGGCCCGGCCATTTCGATACTCAATGTTGATAACAAAATTTGTTCAAAAGCTCTTACAAACAGACTTTCAAAATTGTTACCCTCGATTATTTCAAGAAGATCAAACTTGTTCCGTCCCAGGTAGGACGATTTTTGAGAATTTATTTCTCTTGCGTGACACTCTAAATTATATAAATATTACCAATGAAACTGGTATCTTGCTGAAAACATTGGAAAACTTTTTACCAATGTTTTAAGTCGTTTTGGATTTGGCCCTAATTTCCAGCGTTGGATTTCTACATTATACTGTCAAGCAAATATGAAAATTATAGTTAATGTTTTTTAAACCAAAGAAATTCCACTCGAGTGGGGGGTGAAGCAGGGAGATCCCCGGTCTCCACTTTTGTACATTTTATGCGCAGTAGTTTTGGCGACCAGTATAAGAAAGGATGATACTATTGAAGGTTTTCTCATTCCAGAAACCTGAGGAAAGCGTTTTAAAATTCGCCAATAAGCGGATGACTCCACATGTTTTGTAAAGGACATTTTTGACTTTAGACAAATTGTTTACCTTCATACTTCACAAATACGAGACAAGTACAGGGACTAAAATTAAACGTGGCAAAGAGTACAGAAGCCATGAGGTTAGGAGCTTGGTGCTCACGTCCGGACACTCCTTATGGCCTCCTTACCACGCCTTTCCAAGCTAGATTAAAATTTGAACCTGTGAAAGGTTGTGGGGTGTTTTCACTCCCACCCTATCGGCACTACTCATTACTAGGTTTTTAGTTAATGTTAAGACTATTTTCTTCTTCATTAAGACCATACTTCATGGTATATGGGTTTTCGAAATAAAGCAACTTTTCACAATGGCACCGAGAACTCTCAGGACACTGTAAGGGACATAAGGAATGACATCACAACACAGTTGCAAATTGCCCCCGGGGGGGGGGGCTGGGACTCTGAGACCCTTAACCCATACTAGACCATTTTAGCTGCATTTTGCAACCCTATTCTAGAATAAACACCGAAAAATCCTACCCTATCCTAGACCTTTTCAAGACTCACTATTTTGCAGAAACTTGTTCACTATCACAGTCTAAGATACCAGGGGTCAGTAAAAATGTCGTACAGCACACCTTACCGATTTTTCCATTTGCCAGTAAACCTCGTCTAGACTAAATTCTTCATGCAACTGATCAGTTTTGTGGAAAATGATACCCTATTCTAGACCAAACATTTCTGATTACTATACCCTATCCCAGACTAAACTGCTTGAAAACCATACCCTTGACAGCGGCACATACCTATATAGCTCATATATGGGAGTACCCCCTCCCCTGGGCAAATTGATTTCTCCCGAATGACCAAATAGAAATTTTCTGCTTTGTGGTGTCATCCGAATATTTGTGAAATACAACAGTCAAAGCTTGTGACTCTATAAATAATTTAGCTACTGGCAACTCATCATTCAATACCAGAAATGACTAAAGTAATCATGTGCAAACCAGAAAGGACTTTCAAGTGGACCAAACGACCGGAAATGAACTTTATAAATAATCCCTTATGGACTAGACTTTCAAGTGACTCATGTAAACCGGAACTGACCTTGTATTATTGTAACCGGAAATGACTAGCTTTATAATGCAGGATGCCTTGTAACCGGAAATGACTAGCCTCTCAGGATAATATTGTAAACCTTAGGGATTTGTTATTGATGAATAAAACATTTTAAAACGAAAAAAAAACACTTTTGTTTTGTTTAGCAGAGAAAACGGTTTGCAAAATCGTTTTTCCCTGCTTTTTTTGGTGGTTTGCTACTCAAGAGAGGTTTCACATTTCAGAAACAGTGAGCTTTTGAGGAATTTGTGCAGTCTAAATGCACTGTGCAGACGGTCGCGTAATAAGCTTACTGTTTTTGAGAATTGCTAAAATTGAAAAATAGCCTGGTCGTCAATCTTAATTCTAATTATTCTTGTGCTTCCGACCTTTCACCTAGTTAAGCTTATCATCATCGTTTTTGTTCAGAGAGCTCCGCTGTTAGGCTAAGCCTATCTATATATATTTTACTTCGTTGCATTTTCTTAGTTATTGTTTGTAAGATGGAAAAATCAATTGTTTGTTTGTCATAACTTCTGAAACATCTGTTGGCTCCTAGGAGAAAAATTACGGCGCCTCTGCGTCAATATATCGGGCAATTTTCCGTCGCACTTCGTGAATACTCTTCGTAAATGCATACTGATGAGACTGTCCCACCGAAATGGCAAAATGTCGCTAAGCTTATTTCCGCGTTATATCGCTGATTGGCTCAAAATATACAACTTAGTTGGATAAAAGGATCCTATAGTACATAACAAAAGTAGTAGTTTGGAGATAAAGCGTAGGATTGCAAGGATTGAAGCGGATTACAGTTTAGCTTGAAATCAAAGTTGCCTTTGTTTGCAGGAGAGGCAGTGTCAATCGTGACATTTATTTGAAATCAAAATGCGTGCGTTATAGCGGCTCAGTCTATTTTGAGCTTATTTACTTCGATGCATTTTCTTAGTTAATGTTTGTAAGATGGAAAAATCACTTGTTTGTTTGTCATAACTTCTGAAAGATCTGTTGGCTCCTAGGAGAAAAATTACGGCGCCTCTGCGTCAATATATCGGGCAATTTCGGTTCTAGCCGTCGCACTTCGTGAATACTCTTCGTAAATGCATACTGATGAGACTGCCCCACTGAAATGGCAAAATGTCGCTTTGCTTATTTCCGCGTTATATCGCCGATTGGCTCAAAATATGCAACTTAGTTGGATAAAAGGATCCTATAGTACAAAACAAACGTATTAGTTTGGAGATAAAGCGTAGGATTGCAAGGATTGAAGCGGATTACAGTTTAGCTTGAAATCAATGTTGCCTTTGTTTGCAGGAGAGACAGTGGCAATCGTGACATTTATCTGAAACCAAAATTTGTGCGTAACAACGGCTCAGCCTATTTTGAGCTAATTTACTTCGTTGCATTCTCTGAGTTAATGTTTGTAAGATGGAAAAATCAATTTTTTGTTTGCCATAACTTATGAGACATTTGTTGGCTCCTAGGAGAAAAATTACGGAGCCTCTTCGTCAATATTTCCGGCATTTTCGGTTTTCACCGTGGCACTTCATTAATACTCTTCGTAAAGGCATACAAATGATACTGTTCCGCCGAAATAACAAAATGTCGCTTAACTTATTTCCACGTTATATCGCCAAATGGCACAAAATATACAACTTGGTTAGATAAAAAGATCCTATAGTACTAAACAAAAGTAGTAGTTTGGAGATAAAGCGTAGGATTGCAAGGATTGAAGTGGATTACAGTTTAGCTTGAAATAAAAGTTGCCTTTGTCTGCAGGAGAGGCAGTGTCAATCGTGACATTTATTTGAAATCAAAATGCGTGCGTTATAACGGCTCAGTCTATTTTGAGCTTATTTACTTCGTTGCATATTCTTAGTTAATGTTTGTAAGATGGAAAAATCAATTGTTTGTCATAACTTATGAGACATCTGTTGGCTCCTAGGAGAATCAAAGGGCTCTTAAAGCCATCTCGTTAATGCGTTAGATTACAGCTAGATTTTTTTAAGGTGGAAGAAAGGAGAAGATTTAGAGAACGCGTGTTATATTTTTTTTTAAAAAAAAAAGCTGTCAATTCATCCAAGAGAGTAAAATTGCTGCGAAGTTCTCAAAGCGACCATGTATTTGCCATGTTTGTTAACTTCCGTGCTCTACAATGCATGACGTATGTGTTAAAGTACATTTGCGTGACATGCGTAACAAAATGCGCAGTAGAAATGAGCGCGGAGTGTCGACTGCAAGTGCACCAGGTGTCCACAGGGATACATTTCCGTTCTGCTGAATAAGATAAACGTGAGTTCTGCGAATGAAATAAAGCTTAGAATAAATAGAAACTAGCGTGAAGAGAACTAGCCTGTGTGCAGCCGTCTCCGATTTCCTCGCTCACAAAGGAAATATTACACGTCTGTGCGCAGGCTAGAAGAGAACACACTCCTTGATTCTTAGAGTAGTTGAACAGTATTATCCAGGCGGTTCGGAGCCGCTATTTTGAACTTTACCTTCGCGATACGCATGTTGTACAGCTAAATTTATGCCATTGGAGAGGCAGCGTTGTTTCGGCCTTACTAGGATTCATTAGTGAGTAGAACATGAATGTTAAGTGCCTTTGCGGAGGCAAACCAGTAGGTTGGTTGAACTTAAAGAAGTAATTGGCAAGCATATTGATCCGAATATCCACTGATAAAATAAATCTTCAGAAACGATTGGCTAGTAGAGCTGCACAGGCCTACCAGGTTCCCAGGGTCTTCTCCGCTTTCCCTCGCTTTTAGAGCGGACTATTATGTGTTCTTACCTAGGAGGTTTGAAAAGATGGAAACAGTGGGGTTGGTGTAATCACATTTGTTGCCTGCGTGTCAACCCTTTTCAATTTGCAGTTTAGTTGTATTGGCTGCTTAATGAAGTCAGTTCTTGTTCTTCGGTGTTTAATGTCCGCTACAGGGTTTTGGCGGGTTTTTCCGTTTCACTGAGTTATGCGTTGTAAGATCTTGTGATATTAAGTTTTTGCTCTTATGTTTCCATATTTTTGGAATCGTCAAAGACTGACCAGTTTCGTGATGGGGCGTGGATTGCGATTGTAACGATAGCCATTCCTATTTGTCCTGTGAAGGCCTTGGAGCAATACATCGCAGCTGCGTATATTGATCTCTCTGAAGATTTACCGCTGTTCAGAGCGATTGCCAGGGGATTAACTACATAAGAACGATGGAGTTTCTTATGGACGGTTTTAGAGAGTTTATAGACGTTTTGATTACCAGTGTTCATAGAATTTGAGCCGGAGGGTCCACTGCTGCAGCGAACGCTGGCATTCAAGATAGATTTTTTAAGGGTCGCGGTCGATGGGCGAGTTAAAATGCTAAAGATGGCTATGCTAAAGACAATATCTATCACAGCTGTCAGTTTCTCAGTCATTTAGGATTTCAAATTCTTGTAAAGTTTTGTTTTGATTGAGCTCGGCAAGTTGGAGACAATTGTTTATAAGTGGGGGATTTTTCTTCTGTCTTTTCGTAGCGAGCGGTATGGGGATTTTTTCATGCTATGGATGCTCGTTCGTTCTCTCCAAAGTTCTGTTTGTTGTCACTTCCCGTGTAACGATTTAGTTTGTTTTTACCTTAATAAATGGTGCGGACTCCAGGTGTTTATTGTTTTTTGTGTCCTTGCGTTTCGCACGGGTGTTATGAAATTTGGGAAATTTAGTAAACGGCTGTATTTAGTCATTTGAGAACTGTTAGTAGTCCGATGCTTGTACGATTATGTCATACCCATATTTTGGTGCTAAGAATATCCAAATTTAATACGCTTCGCGGGCGATTAAGTTTTCGGCTTGTAGAGATTCCGTCGTGTGGTTTTGTGGTTTTCATTTGTTGTCATGTCATGTATATGTATATGTTTGTATATGTTTTGTGAAGTTGAGTTTGGTTAATTGTGAAGATTCGAGAGTCGAGAGTACCTTGATTTCAATAGAGACACCAAAAGGTATGAGAAGCCGTTATTTTTGTATAAAAGTATATTTTCACTGAAATATAGAACAGCTATTTCATTTGAGTTGTGGATCAGATATGTCATCTGAGCCGTTCCGGAGCGTTTTTAACGATAAAATATGACAGCTTACATTGTTTTAAAAATGCACGTGGCGCTGCGATTTAGTTTAATGCTGTGAAAAGTGAAACTGAGATCGTTTATTGCGTTCTGGGCGGTGGGGGAGAGGGTGGGGGAGAGGGGGGGGGGAGTGTTTTCGAGGGGAGTGTGGTTTTTGCGTTTCTTAGATCAGAATGGTTCCGGGTGATGTCTTCCAGGTTTGTTGTTTAACTGGTTCACTATATGGACTCCTTTTTCGCGCATTTCATTTGTCAGTGTCCCTTGGTTGTTTTCTTGCTGTGATGGGTATAGAGTCGTATAAAACGACGCAAAGCGACGTCAACCGACATCACTTTGCCGAACAATTTTGACAGAAAATTGTTGACAAGTCATCAAAGTGTAAAATCGCAAATATGCATTACATGCTTTTAACTCTAATTAGCACGCCATAAACACTTCCTATCTCCGATTACTAACCACAAAAGAGCCACTGTATTAAACTCGCCAAAAACTTATGAAATCAAAATACAATTTTTCTATACTCGACATATCTTACACAATACAAAATACTAAACGCGTTTTCCAAATATTACTCTCTAAAGTAACAACTCTAGAAATCGAATTAACAGCTTTTGAATAAAGACGGACCGCCTCTAAGTTGATAAGATGTAACTATTTTAAATCAATAAACACACACGGAACGTCCAGTAATCTCTTTAAATACCAATTCATCTTCATTTAAACACAAATACCCGATTTATTATTTATCAAATCACTATAGAATATCGTTACAATTTCCAAGTGCTAAATAAATCTTACAGAACTGGCGGTTTTTCTTTATGCAAACAATATCGTTACACTGCTCTTAATAACGTCACTTATACAACGCCGCCAGAGTCTGACTATCTGCACGCTATTTTCTTCTTTTTTTTTTTAAATCAATAAGATGTGGGCATTGGAGATTTGCGGTGTTACGGTGTTGCTCATTTTTTTATGCGGTGTTGCGGTGAATAAAATCCCAGCTTGCGGTGTTGCGGTGATCTCAAACTTTACGGTGTGCGATGTTTACACTTTACAGTCTGCGGTGTTCGGTGCAACAAAATTATCTGCGGTGTCGCCGTTTCCTGTTTGACTCTAAATTTAGCCTCTATATGTTATTTACTTCGCACTTAATTTTGAAAAGAAGGTACCATTATGTTGAATTTGTAACAAAAAACAGTACAATACTGTCTAGTTAATCTTCAATACTCTGCTGGTCGCCAATCCTAAGCCTTTTTCATGGTAACTTGACAAAAAGATATATTGCGGTGACGGTGTTTCGTCGACTTTTCTTGGGGCGATGCGGTGTTCCGTAATTTATTTTGCCGGTGTTGCGGCGATTCAGAGCGCCGTAATGTCTCCCTCCAATAATATGAGTACAAAATTAAATCAAATAAATTGCCACTTTTACACTCTATGTAGTTTACCATTGAAAGAAAACAAACTGCTCGTAGTCTAAACGAACATCTCTGTAACAGGCTATTGATTGTGTTCTAAAAATCAGATCTTTCTTACATCACCCACTACTCTCTCTCTCCCCCCCCCCTTCGCTCCCTACACAGTAGGCAGCAGATACACTTGGACTACAATGGCTCGTGGAAGGCACGACGCACACGACACCTGTTTTCTAATCCTTAAGTATCTAACTAACCAATATTATATAGAGTTTAAAGAGAATTGAAGACTTATCATTGCGACAAAAATCATCTACCGATCTAACAACTAATAATTTTATTCACACGAAAGGACGAACAGTGGAAAGTCAAATTCATCGCATATTATTACTCATCATATCACTACAGCACCTGTGTTTTTAAACGGAAATCACTGTCAAATCTTATCATTAAAACCACTTTCCTTAGATGCCCTTCCGCTTTGCGGTGGCCACTCGTTTAGCGCTCCTCTGAAACGCATTAAAAAATAAAGTCTGTTGTGCAGGCTAGCCATTTGACTTTACAACAAACGCACAGTTTATTCTATTACAACTAGCAATTTGCTTTACCGTAGTTATCAAGTAATTATACTTACATGGAAACAATGTGCCGCGATCCCTAATTGTTTTCGGTGATGGCGGAATGTTGTACAGTGTTGTATATGTGCTGTTCGCTACGAATTTCTACGCGCACCAACGACCTCAGAGCTAGAGGTCTAGCAACAAAATGGATTTCAAGCGATCCAATTTTACTTGAAATTGTTGAAAAATCGAAACGCGTTCTTACAATGTCTTATGTAGAATGGTTTACGTGATTTAGAATAGAATGTCGTAAGTTTTGGTCACCGGAGCGTTGCAGTTACATTCTTTTGGGAGAGCGGAGTTCGTTTTGTACAGTATATAGTGATGTTCGGGTCGATATGTTAAGGTTTTTGAGGTCATGGTCAGTCGTTAAATAGGGTATTATTTTTGGTAATTTTGGTTTTGTGATGGTTAGAAATTCTACAATTGTAGTGTGCGACTCAAATAGGAGTTAAAAGGAGTTTCAAAAATTTGGTTTTCTACTGTCAATAGACGTTATCTTTAAGTGTCGGCAGTATGGTCCTGTGGTCGCCGCTGTCTCTCGTCGGCTTTCACATGAAATGATGGACTATGACGGAGCGCGAAAGGCAAATTTATGTTCGAAGTATGATGAAGTTTTATTGCGTTTATACTTGTAGCCAAGGGTAGCTGTGATGCTGGTTATTCGTGAGAATACTGTATGTCTATTTGAGAGACATTGTTTTAAATGTTTGAGAAGCAGCATATGTTTGATAAAACAATGGGTAGGTCTGTGTTTTTATAAGCATAACGTTTAATTGGTAAGTTGAAAGAAAATGAAGATGATTTACAATTTGAAGAGATGAGTTGTCCGAAATAGCGTTTGAATGTAAAGGTTAGCAATATTGACAAATTGTTTAAGATTGGTTATTAAATGTTGTATGATTTGTAATATTTTGTTGAAACTTGTTTAATTGTGGGTGGGCCGAAATATCTACCTTTTCCGGTTTAGATTAGCGATGTCTGTCCTTCTGTTAAATGGAGTAATTAGGTAGTTGTGTATGGTTGTTGAAGGAATGATCTAATGCCGTTGTGGTGTCATCTGTTTCCTAACTATTAGGGATTAAATGGATCATTTTAAATTTTAGAAATGAATTGTTTTTTATTTTATTGGTATTTGAAGTTAATTCTTGTTAAAAGTCTTAATATTTTTTGAGTGAGGGGGGGGGGGTTAAGGGTGGTGGATGAACTAAGAAAGATGTGATTTTTAGAAGAGAATAGCCTGTTACAGAAACGTTCGTTTACACTACGAGCAGTTTGTTTTCTTTAAGTGTTTCACTATATAGAATGTTAAAGTGGCAATTTATTTGATTTAATTTTACCGTCATGTTTTTGATTTTGGAAAAAAAGGATAGGAAATACAAAATCAGGAACATTTTTACGTCTTTTGCGTACTGTTGCATAATCAAACTGTAATAGCAATGATTAATTGTTTTAAAATAGCACAAAACCGAAATCCATACTCTTGCATAATCAAACCGAAACATTTTTAGTTAGCTGAATAAGCAAAATCTACCCTCTCTTGCATACTATTGCATAATCATGACACCTAAATATTTAATAACTATTGGAAAAGCAGACAAAGATTACAACTCAAAAAGCGAACAAAAATACAGCGTGAGATTTCTCAGCTTCGTCGAGCGCGAAAAGTTGACTCGTTTAACTTTAAGCGAGTTGACTTTAAACGAATCGTAAAATTAACTCTTTTCACGAGATTTCACTTTGACATTCGTTAAGCGACATAAAAAAATCGCTCCTCGCTGTTCATCATACCGGGTAGACAACGTATAGCAGAACCCCGGAGGGGGACTCCCATATGTGGTTGGGTGGAGGTGCTCGTCGTATCTTTTACGGGTTAAAATTAGGGGATCTAGGTATCTTTTAGAATATATGATTAAAAAAAAACTCATTTTCCCAGAAAATGGTATCTTTTAGTGTGTTGATAGCGAAAGACGAGTCGCTATTGCCTTCCGGTGTTCCTTCTGATGGTAGCTGGAATTCGACCCATGTATAGTCAGATCTATTTATTTCCAGCACTCTAGCCGCATCGCATTGTTCCATCGCATATTTGGTAAAAAAAAATGGTATCTTTTAGAGGTAAAATTCTGGTTGATAACGGCCACTTTGATATCTTTCAGGGTTTCACTTTTTTTCCTGACGAGCACCTCCGCTTGACGACTTATAGGAGTCCCCCCCCCCCCCCCTCCCCCACTCCGGGAGCAGAATATTCTTACCAATTTTTCTTTTCACGATATTTCCTGTTGTCACTCGCTAAGCGACTTAAAAGGCAGAGCAAAATAGCATGCTCTTTTGAGAACAAGTCATATCTAGAATATTTGATGTCACTTTTAACGTGATTAGTAATAAGAGTGGTGTTAATTAGCTCCACGCAGCTATCAAATGTACTGAATAGGACAGCCTCTGACTAAGTTAAACTTCCCATATGACTAAAAAAAAATTGCCGGTTTGACCCCTTTCATAAAATAGAAGTCCGTATAAAGGTGAATATTTTAAGTTCGTTTACCTACAGGTTGCAACTAATTTGATTCAACCTGCACTTGGCACCGGTAGCATACGTGTTGTAGTATTGGCTGACCCGTGTACTTTCGCTTTTGTGCTATTTTAAAACAATTAATAATTGCTATTACAGTTTCATTATGTAACAGTACGCAAAAGACGCAAAAATTTAAGCCATTGAAGGCTTGCCGCAATTCCATTCACCCGTCATCATTATAAGCCAAAAAATCAACACAACTATGACATGTTTACCATACTATTGCACAATCAAACCGCTTGGCCAATCATAATGCAGAACGTAGCTAATACAGGAAATCGCCTGCTGCTGAGTTGACCTCTGATACGCTTGGTTAATTGCACGCTTACTTGTAACTCTAAAATTTTCTTTCCACCAGTGATCGAGTGCATTGTTATTTAGAAGTTGCTGAAACCAATTCTGTGGTCGTGGAAATACCCAAGCCCTCCTTGGCGACGAGCAAGTTCGTGGCGAGCTCCTAAATGTAAATAAAACGCCGACAAACCTTGAAGATAGCGTAGTTGAAGGCGTCTTCTTCGGTGTCTTCTCGCAAAAAAAAATGCCGGATTGTTATATTTATCAAATGATAAGCAGGAGAATGACTGAAATTAAACTTACAAGATCTCGATTCGTGTCATCCATGTCGATCTGTACGTTTTCGCGCGTAAACTGCAGTGTCAGTGAACTCATATCTTATTATATTTTACCCTGGGGAGTCTTTTACTGTGTAACCGCATCCCCAAGGGTAAGATGAAACCTGAGATAAACCGAACCCAAGCCATTAACCCTTGGGAAGGCCCCAAACCCAAGGTATGTGTAACCACAACTCAATAGAAAAAAACACAAAGTTCATGCTATTTTGCTCTGCCATACCGCTCATATTAACACACAAACTTTCCTGTCCCATTTAACTTTCTTACAACCTCTCCATTAGTAAAATACACCGTGAAATTCTCAAACTACGTTTCCCAAGAAAACGCATTTAACCTATTTTTACCCTTTTAAAGTAGCTATAATGGCTTTACGACAAATGATTGAAACTGATAGGTAACGTGAGATATCGAAATTTAAGAAGGACTAATACCTTTGCGGTAACGTAATGTGAGATATGACAAGTTCATCACAAGTTCTGACATCCCAATACCCTAGGGAAATTAACAATAGGTCCGGGGGTGCTCCCCAAACATTTTAGTGGCAGTATGTGACGCCCTTCTTGAAATCCTAACCGCTTTAACCAACCATATCCTCAATGCCCTAATATAGCTTCTATAAAGAAGGAACAAGAAACCCCCCGGACAAAAGTCCACAAAATTTTGTTAACAACTTTTGTCCCTTTTTTAGTACTCGACTTCGAAATCTCGCTTAATGCGCAAGCGCATTAACGAGATAAAAATTACGGAGCCTCTTCGTAAATATTTCGGGCATTTTCGGTTTTAGCCGTCGCACTTCGTGAATACTCTTCGCAAATGCATACTGATGAGACTGTCCCACCGAAATGGCAAAATGTCGCTAAGCTTATTTCCGCGTTATATCGCCAAGTGGCACAAAATATACAACTTAGTTGGATAAAAGGATCCTATAGTACAAAACAAAAGTATTAGTTTGGAGATAAAGCGCAGGATTACAAGGATTGAAGTGGATTACAGTTTAGCTGGAAATCAAAGTTGGCTTTGTTTGCACGAGAGGCAGAGTCAATCGTGACAATTATCTGAAATTAAAATGGGTGTCTTAAAAGGCTCAGTCTATTTTGAGCCGCTTCACTTCGTTGCATTTGCTTAGCTAATGTTTGTGAGATGGAAAAATCAATTGTTTGTCTGTCATAACTTCTGAGACATCTGTTGGCTCCTAGGAGAAAAATTACGGAGCCTCTTCGTCAATATATCGGGCATTTTCGGTTTTAGCCGTCGCACTTCGTGAATACTCTTCGTAAATGCATACTGATGAGACTGTCCCACCGAAATGGCAAAATGTCGCTTTGCTTATTTCCGCGTTATATCGCCGATTGGCTCAAAATATGCAACTTAGTTGGATAAAAGGATCCTATAGTATAAAACCAAAGTAGTAGTTTGGAGATAAAGCGTAGGATTGCAAGGATTGAAGGTGATTACAGTTTAGCTTGAAATCGATGTTGCCTTTGTTTGCAGGAGAGACAGTGGCAATCGTGACATTTATCTGAAACCTAAATGCGTGCGTAACAACGGCTCAGTCTATTTTGAGCTAATTTACTTCGTTCCGTTTTCTGAGTTTATGTTTGTAAGATGGAAAAATCAATTTTTTGTTTGCCATAACTTATGAGACATTTGTTGGCTCCTAGGAGAAACATTACGGAGCCTCTTCGTCAATATTTCGGGCATTTTCGGTTTTCACCGTGGCACTTCATTAATACTCTTCGTAAAGGCATACTAATGACACTGTTCCGCCGAAACAACAAAATGTCGCTTAACTTATTTCCACGTTATATCGCCAAATGGCACAAAATATACAACTTGGTTAGATAAAAAGATCCTATAGTAATAAACAAAAGTAGTACTTTGAGTATGGAGATAAAGCGGAGGATTGCAAGGATTGAAGGGGATTACAGTTTAGCTTGAAATCAAAGTTGCCTTTGTTTGCAGGAGAGGCAGTGGCAATCGTGACATTTATCTGAAACCAAAATGCGTGCGTTATAACGGCTCAGTCTATTTTGAGCTTATTTACTTCGTTGCATTTTCTTAGTTAACGTTTGTAACATGGAAAAATCAATTGTTTGTTTGTTATAACTTGAGACATTTGTTGCCTCCTAAGAGCAGAATTACGGAGGCTCTTCGTCAATTTTTCAGGAACTTTCGGTTTTAACCGTGGCACTTCGTGAATTCTCTTCGTAAAGGCATAATAATGACACTGTCCCACCGAAATGGCAAAATGTCGCTTAACTTATTTCCACGTTATATCGCCAAATGGCACAAAATATACAACTTAGTTGGATAAAAAGATCCTATAGTACAAAACAAAAGAAGTCTTTTAGAGATAAAGCGCAGGATTACAAGGATTGAAGTGGATTACAGTTTAGCTGGAAATCAAAGTTGGCTTTGTTTGCACGAGAGGCAGAGTCAATCGTGACAATTATCTGAAATCAAAATGGGTGTCTTATAAGGCTCAGTCTATTTTGAGCCGCTTTACTTCGTTGCATTTGCTTAGCTAATGTTTGTGAGATGGAAAACTCAATTGTTTGTCTGTCATAACTTCTGAGACATCTGTTGGCTCCTAGGAGAAAAATTACGGAGCCTCTTCGTCAATATATCGGGCATTTTCGGTTTTAGCCGTCGCACTTCGTGAATACTCTTCGTAAATGCATGCTGATGAGACTGTCCCACCGAAATGGCAAAATGTCGCTAAGCTTACTTCCGCGTTTTTTTCGCCAAATGGCACAAAATATACAACTTAGTTGGATAAAAAGATCCTATAGTACAAAGCAAAAGTAGTAGTTTGGAGATAAAGCGTAGGATTGCAAGGATTGAAGCGGATTACAGTTTAGCTTGAAATCAAGGTTGCCTTTGTTTGCAGGAGAGGCAGTGGCAATCGTGACATTTATCTGAAACCAAAATGCGTGCGTTACAACGGCTCAGTCTATTTTGAGCTTATTTACTTCGTTGCATTTTCTCAGTTAATGTTTGTAAGATGGAAAAATCAGTTTTTTGTTTGCCATAACTTCTGAGACATCAGTTGGCTCCTAGGAGAAAACTTACGGAGCCTCTTCGTCCATATTTCGGGCATTTTCGGTTTTAGCCGTCGCACTTCGTGAATACTCTTCGTAAATGTAAACTGATGAGACTGTCCCACCGAAATGGCAAAATGTCGCTAAGCTTATTTCCGCGTTATATCGCCAAGTGGCACAAAATATACAACTTAGTTGGATAAAAGGATCCTATAGTACAAAACAAAAGTATTAGTTTGGAGATAAAGCGTAGGATTGCAAGGATTGAAGCGGATTACAGTTTTACTTGAAATCAATGTTGCCTTTGTTTGCAGGAGAGACAGTGGCAATCGTGACATTTATCTGAAACCAAAATGCGTGCGTAACAACGGCTCAGTCTATTTTGAGCTAATTTACTTCGTTCCATTTCCTGAGTTAATGTTTGTAAGATGGAAAAATCAGTTTTTTGTTTACCATAACTTATGAGACATTTGTTGGCTCCTATGAGAAAAATTGCGGAGCCTCTTCGTCAATATTTCCGGCATTTTTGGTTTTCACCGTGGCACTTCATTAATACTCTTCCTAAAGGCATACTAATGACACTGTTCCGCCGAAATAACAAAATGTCGCTTAACTTATTTCCCCGTTATATCGCCAAATGGCACAAAATATACAACTTGGTTGGATAAAAAGATCCTATAGTACTAAACAAAAGTAGTAGTTTGGAGATAAAGTTTAGGATTGCAAGGTTTGTAGTGGATTACAGTTTAGCTTGAAATCAAAGTTGCCTTTGTCTGCAGGAGAGGCAGTGGCAATCGTGATATTTATTTGAAATCAAAATGCGTGCGTTATCACGGCTCAGTCTATTTTGAGCTTATTTACTTCGTCGCATTTTCTGAGTTAATGTTTGTAAGATGGAAAAATCAATTTTTTGTTTGCCATAACTTATGAGACATTTGTTGGCTCCTAGGAGAAAAATTACTGAGCCTCTGCGTCAATATATCGGGCAATTTCGGTTTTAGCCGTCGCACTTCGTGAATACTCTTCGTAAATGCATACTGATGAGACTGTCCCACCGAAATGGCAAAATGTCGCTTTGCTTATTTCCGCGTTATATCGCCGATTGGCTCAAAATATACAACTTAGTTGGATAAAAGGATCCTATAGTACAAAACAAAAGTAGTAGTTTGGAGATAAAGCGTAGGATTGCAAGGATTGAAGCGGATAACAGTTTAGCTTGAAATCAATGTTGCCTTTGTTTGCAGGAGAGACAGTGGCAATCGTGACATTTATCTGAAACCAAAATGCGTGCGTAACAACGGCTCAGTCTATTTTGAGCTAATTTACTTCGTTGCATTTTCTGAGTTAATGTTTGTAAGATGGAAAAATCAATTTTTTGTTTGCCATAACTTATGAGATATTTGTTGGCTCCTACGAGAAAAATTACGGAGCCTCTTCGTCAATATTTCCGGCATTTTCGGTTTTAACCGTGGCACTTCATTAGTACTCTTCGTAAATGGATATTAATGACACTGTTCCGCCCAAATAACAAAATGTGGCTTAGCTTATTCCCATGTTATATCGCCAAACGGCACAAAATATACAACTTGGATAAAAAGATCCTATAGTACTAAACAAAAGTAGCAGTTTGGAGATAAAGCGGAGGATTGCAAGGATTGAACGGGATTACAGTTTAGCTTGAAATCAAAATTGCCTTTGTTTGCAGGAGAGGCAGTGGCAATCGTGATTTTTATCTGAAACCAAAATGCGTGCGTTATAACGACTCAGTCTATTTTGAGCTTATTTACTTCGTTGCATTTTCTTAGTTAACGTTTGTAACATGGAAAAATGAATTGTTTGTTTGTTATAACTTGAGACATTTGTTGCCTCCTAAGAGCAGAATTACGGAGGCTCTTCGTCAATTTTTCAGGAACTTTCGGTTTTAACCGTGGCACTTCGTGAATACTCTTCGTAAACGCATACTAATAACACTGTCCCACCGAAATGGCAAAATGTCGCTTAACTTATTTCCACGTTATATCTCCAAATGGCACAAAATATACAACTTATTTGGATAAAAAGATCCTATAGTACAAAACAAAAGTAGTCTTTTAGAGATAAAGCGCAGGATTACAAGGATTGAAGTGGATGAAGGTTTAGCTTGCAATCAAAGTTGCCTTTGTTTGCAGAAGAGGCAGTGTCAATCGTGACATTTATTTGAAATCAAAATGCGTGCGTTACAACGGCTCAGTCCATTTTGAGCTGATTTACTTCGTTGCATTTTCTTGATTAATGTTTGTAAGATGGAAAAATCAATTGTTTGTCATAACTTATGAGACATCTGTTGGCTCCTAGGAGAAAAATTACGGAGCCTCTTCGTAAATATTTCGGGCATTTTCGGTTTTAGCCGTCGCACTTCGTGAATACTCTTCGCAAATGCATACTGATGACACTGTCCCACCGAAATGGCAAAATGTCGCTAAGCTTATTTCCGCGTTATATCGCCAAGTGGCACAAAATATACAACTTAGTTGGATAAAAGGATCCTATAGTACAAAACAAAAGTGTTAGTTTGGAGATAAAGCGCAGGATTACAAGGATTGAAGTGGATTACAGTTTAGCTGGAAATCAAAGTTGGCTTTGTTTGCACGAGAGGCAGAGTCAATCGTGACAATTATCTGAAATTAAAATGGGTGTCTTAAAAGGCTCAGTCTATTTTGAGCCGCTTTACTTCGTTGCATTTGCTTAGCTAATGTTTGTGAGATGGAAAAATCAATTGTTTGTCTGTCATAACTTCTGAGACATCTGTTGGCTCCTAGGAGAAAAATTACGGAGCCTCTTCGTCAATATATCGGGCATTTTCGGTTTTAGCCGTCGCACTTCGTGAATACTCTTCGTAAATGCATACTGATGAGACTGTCCCACCGAAATGGCAAAATGTCGCTTTGCTTATTTCCGCGTTATATCGCCGATTGGCTCAAAATATGCAACTTAGTTGGATAAAAGGATCCTATAGTATAAAACCAAAGTAGTAGTTTGGAGATAAAGCGTAGGATTGCAAGGATTGAAGGGGATTACAGTTTAGCTTGAAATCGATGTTGCCTTTGTTTGCAGGAGAGACAGTGGCAATCGTGACATTTATCTGAAACCAAAATGCGTGCGTAACAACGGCTCAGTCTATTTTGAGCTAATTTACTTCGTTGCATTCTCTGAGTTAATGTTTGTAAGATGGAAAAATCAATTTTTTGTTTGCCATAACTTATGAGACATTTGTTGGCTCCTAGGAGAAAAATTACGGAGCCTCTTCGTCAATATTTCCGGCATTTTCGGTTTTCACCGTGGCACTTCATTAATACTCTTCGTAAAGGCATACAAATGATACTGTTCCGCCGAAATAACAAAATGTCGCTTAACTTATTTCCACGTTATATCGCCAAATGGCACAAAATATACAACTTGGTTAGATAAAAAGATCCTATAGTACTAAACAAAAGTAGTAGTTTGGAGATAAAGCGTAGGATTGCAAGGATTGAAGTGGATTACAGTTTAGCTTGAAATAAAAGTTGCCTTTGTCTGCAGGAGAGGCAGTGTCAATCGTGACATTTATTTGAAATCAAAATGCGTGCGTTATAACGGCTCAGTCTATTTTGAGCTTATTTACTTCGTTGCATATTCTTAGTTAATGTTTGTAAGATGGAAAAATCAATTGTTTGTCATAACTTATGAGACATCTGTTGGCTCCTAGGAGAAAAATTACGGAGCCTCTTCGTAAATATTTCGGGCATTTTCGGTTTTAGCCGTCGCACTTCGTGAATACTCTTCGCAAATGCATACTGATGAGACTGTCCCACCGAAATGGCAAAATGTCGCTAAGCTTATTTCCGCGTTATATCGCCAAGTGGCACAAAATATACAACTTAGTTGGATAAAAGGATCCTATAGTACAAAACAAAAGTATTAGTTTGGAGATAAAGCGCAGGATTACAAGGATTGAAGTGGATTACAGTTTAGCTGGAAATCAAAGTTGGCTTTGTTTGCACGAGAGGCAGAGTCAATCGTGACAATTATCTGAAATTAAAATGGGTGTCTTAAAAGGCTCAGTCTATTTTGAGCCGCTTCACTTCGTTGCATTTGCTTAGCTAATGTTTGTGAGATGGAAAAATCAATTGTTTGTCTGTCATAACTTCTGAGACATCTGTTGGCTCCTAGGAGAAAAATTACGGAGCCTCTTCGTCAATATATCGGGCATTTTCGGTTTTAGCCGTCGCACTTCGTGAATACTCTTCGTAAATGCATACTGATGAGACTGTCCCACCGAAATGGCAAAATGTCGCTTTGCTTATTTCCGCGTTATATCGCCGATTGGCTCAAAATATGCAACTTAGTTGGATAAAAGGATCCTATAGTATAAAACCAAAGTAGTAGTTTGGAGATAAAGCGTAGGATTGCAAGGATTGAAGGTGATTACAGTTTAGCTTGAAATCGATGTTGCCTTTGTTTGCAGGAGAGACAGTGGCAATCGTGACATTTATCTGAAACCTAAATGCGTGCGTAACAACGGCTCAGTCTATTTTGAGCTAATTTACTTCGTTCCGTTTTCTGAGTTTATGTTTGTAAGATGGAAAAATCAATTTTTTGTTTGCCATAACTTATGAGACATTTGTTGGCTCCTAGGAGAAACATTACGGAGCCTCTTCGTCAATATTTCGGGCATTTTCGGTTTTCACCGTGGCACTTCATTAATACTCTTCGTAAAGGCATACTAATGACACTGTTCCGCCGAAACAACAAAATGTCGCTTAACTTATTTCCACGTTATATCGCCAAATGGCACAAAATATACAACTTGGTTAGATAAAAAGATCCTATAGTAATAAACAAAAGTAGTACTTTGAGTATGGAGATAAAGCGGAGGATTGCAAGGATTGAAGGGGATTACAGTTTAGCTTGAAATCAAAGTTGCCTTTGTTTGCAGGAGAGGCAGTGGCAATCGTGACATTTATCTGAAACCAAAATGCGTGCGTTATAACGACTCAGTCTATTTTGAGCTTATTTACTTCGTTGCATTTTCTTAGTTAACGTTTGTAACATGGAAAAATCAATTGTTTGTTTGTTATAACTTGAGACATTTGTTGCTTCCTAAGAGCAGAATTACAGAGGCTCTTCGTCAATTTTTCAGGAACTTTCGGTTTTAACCGTGGCACTTCGTGAATTCTCTTCGTAAAGGCATAATAATGACACTGTCCCACCGAAATGGCAAAATGTCGCTTAACTTATTTCCACGTTATATCGCCAAATGGCACAAAATATACAACTTAGTTGGATAAAAAGATCCTATAGTACAAAACAAAAGAAGTCTTTTAGAGATAAAGCGCAGGATTACAAGGATTGAAGTGGATTACAGTTTAGCTGGAAATCAAAGTTGGCTTTGTTTGCACGAGAGGCAGAGTCAATCGTGACAATTATCTGAAATCAAAATGGGTGTCTTATAAGGCTCAGTCTATTTTGAGCCGCTTTACTTCGTTGCATTTGCTTAGCTAATGTTTGTGAGATGGAAAACTCAATTGTTTGTCTGTCATAACTTCTGAGACATCTGTTGGCTCCTAGGAGAAAAATTACGGAGCCTCTTCGTCAATATATCGGGCATTTTCGGTTTTAGCCGTCGCACTTCGTGAATACTCTTCGTAAATGCATGCTGATGAGACTGTCCCACCGAAATGGCAAAATGTCGCTAAGCTTACTTCCGCGTTTTTTTCGCCAAATGGCACAAAATATACAACTTAGTTGGATAAAAAGATCCTATAGTACAAAGCAAAAGTAGTAGTTTGGAGATAAAGCGTAGGATTGCAAGGATTGAAGCGGATTACAGTTTAGCTTGAAATCAAGGTTGCCTTTGTTTGCAGGAGAGGCAGTGGCAATCGTGACATTTATCTGAAACCAAAATGCGTGCGTTACAACGGCTCAGTCTATTTTGAGCTTATTTACTTCGTTGCATTTTCTCAGTTAATGTTTGTAAGATGGAAAAATCAGTTTTTTGTTTGCCATAACTTCTGAGACATCAGTTGGCTCCTAGGAGAAAACTTACGGAGCCTCTTCGTCCATATTTCGGGCATTTTCGGTTTTAGCCGTCGCACTTCGTGAATACTCTTCGTAAATGTAAACTGATGAGACTGTCCCACCGAAATGGCAAAATGTCGCTAAGCTTATTTCCGCGTTATATCGCCAAGTGGCACAAAATATACAACTTAGTTGGATAAAAGGATCCTATAGTACAAAACAAAAGTATTAGTTTGGAGATAAAGCGTAGGATTGCAAGGATTGAAGCGGATTACAGTTTTACTTGAAATCAATGTTGCCTTTGTTTGCAGGAGAGACAGTGGCAATCGTGACATTTATCTGAAACCAAAATGCGTGCGTAACAACGGCTCAGTCTATTTTGAGCTAATTTACTTCGTTCCATTTCCTGAGTTAATGTTTGTAAGATGGAAAAATCAGTTTTTTGTTTACCATAACTTATGAGACATTTGTTGGCTCCTATGAGAAAAATTGCGGAGCCTCTTCGTCAATATTTCCGGCATTTTTGGTTTTCACCGTGGCACTTCATTAATACTCTTCCTAAAGGCATACTAATGACACTGTTCCGCCGAAATAACAAAATGTCGCTTAACTTATTTCCCCGTTATATCGCCAAATGGCACAAAATATACAACTTGGTTGGATAAAAAGATCCTATAGTACTAAACAAAAGTAGTAGTTTGGAGATAAAGTTTAGGATTGCAAGGTTTGTAGTGGATTACAGTTTAGCTTGAAATCAAAGTTGCCTTTGTCTGCAGGAGAGGCAGTGGCAATCGTGATATTTATTTGAAATCAAAATGCGTGCGTTATCACGGCTCAGTCTATTTTGAGCTTATTTACTTCGTCGCATTTTCTGAGTTAATGTTTGTAAGATGGAAAAATCAATTTTTTGTTTGCCATAACTTATGAGACATTTGTTGGCTCCTAGGAGAAAAATTACTGAGCCTCTGCGTCAATATATCGGGCAATTTCGGTTTTAGCCGTCGCACTTCGTGAATACTCTTCGTAAATGCATACTGATGAGACTGTCCCACCGAAATGGCAAAATGTCGCTTTGCTTATTTCCGCGTTATATCGCCGATTGGCTCAAAATATACAACTTAGTTGGATAAAAGGATCCTATAGTACAAAACAAAAGTAGTAGTTTGGAGATAAAGCGTAGGATTGCAAGGATTGAAGCGGATAACAGTTTAGCTTGAAATCAATGTTGCCTTTGTTTGCAGGAGAGACAGTGGCAATCGTGACATTTATCTGAAACCAAAATGCGTGCGTAACAACGGCTCAGTCTATTTTGAGCTAATTTACTTCGTTGCATTTTCTGAGTTAATGTTTGTAAGATGGAAAAATCAATTTTTTGTTTGCCATAACTTATGAGATATTTGTTGGCTCCTAGGAGAAAAATTACGGAGCCTCTTCGTCAATATTTCCGGCATTTTCGGTTTTAACCGTGGCACTTCATTAGTACTCTTCGTAAATGGATATTAATGACACTGTTCCGCCCAAATAACAAAATGTGGCTTAGCTTATTCCCATGTTATATCGCCAAACGGCACAAAATATACAACTTGGATAAAAAGATCCTATAGTACTAAACAAAAGTAGCAGTTTGGAGATAAAGCGGAGGATTGCAAGGATTGAACGGGATTACAGTTTAGCTTGAAATCAAAATTGCCTTTGTTTGCAGGAGAGGCAGTGGCAATCGTGATTTTTATCTGAAACCAAAATGCGTGCGTTATAACGACTCAGTCTATTTTGAGCTTATTTACTTCGTTGCATTTTCTTAGTTAACGTTTGTAACATGGAAAAATGAATTGTTTGTTTGTTATAACTTGAGACATTTGTTGCCTCCTAAGAGCAGAATTACGGAGGCTCTTCGTCAATTTTTCAGGAACTTTCGGTTTTAACCGTGGCACTTCGTGAATACTCTTCGTAAACGCATACTAATAACACTGTCCCACCGAAATGGCAAAATGTCGCTTAACTTATTTCCACGTTATATCTCCAAATGGCACAAAATATACAACTTATTTGGATAAAAAGATCCTATAGTACAAAACAAAAGTAGTCTTTTAGAGATAAAGCGCAGGATTACAAGGATTGAAGTGGATGAAGGTTTAGCTTGCAATCAAAGTTGCCTTTGTTTGCAGGAGAGGCAGTGTCAATCGTGACATTTATTTGAAATCAAAATGCGTGCGTTACAACGGCTCAGTCCATTTTGAGCTGATTTACTTCGTTGCATTTTCTTGATTAATGTTTGTAAGATGGAAAAATCAATTGTTTGTCATAACTTATGAGACATCTGTTGGCTCCTAGGAGAAAAATTACGGAGCCTCTTCGTAAATATTTCGGGCATTTTCGGTTTTAGCCGTCGCACTTCGTGAATACTCTTCGCAAATGCATACTGATGACACTGTCCCACCGAAATGGCAAAATGTCGATTTGCTTATTTCCGCGTTATATCGCCGATTGGCTCAAAATATGCAACTTAGTTGGATAAAAGGATCCTATAGTACAAAACAAACGTATTAGTTTGGAGATAAAGCGTAGGATTGCAAGGATTGAAGCGGATTACAGTTTAGCTTGAAATCAATGTTGCCTTTGTTTGCAGGAGAGACAGTGGCAATCGTGACATTTATCTGAAACCAAAATGCGTGCGTAACAACGGCTCAGTCTATTTTGAGCTAATTTACTTCGTTGCATTTTCTGAGTTTATGTTTGTAAGATGGAAAAATCAGTTTTTTTTTCCATAACTTATAAGACATTTGTTGGCTCCTAGGAGAAAAATTACGGAGTCTTTTCGTCAATATTTCCGGCATTTTCGGTTTTCACCGTGGCACTTCATTAATACTCTTCGTAAAGGCATACTAATGACAATGTTCCGCCGAAATAACAAAATGTCGCTTAACTTATTTCCACGTTATATCGCCAAATGGCACAAAATATACAACTTGGTTGGATAAAAAGATCCTATAGTAATAAACAAAAGTAGTAGTTTGAGTTTGGAGATAAAGCGTAGGATTGCAAGGATTGAAGTGTTTTACAGTTTAGCTTGAAATCAAAGTTGCCTATGTCTGCAGGAGAGGCAGTGTCAATCGTGACATTTATTTGAAATCAAAATGCGTGCGTTATAACGGCTCAGTCTATTTTGAGCTTATTTACTTCGTTGCATATTCTTAGTTAATGTTTGTAAGATGGAAAAATCAATTGTTTGTCATAACTTATGAGACATCTGTTGGCTCCTAGGAGAAAAATTACGGAGCCTCTTCGTAAATATTTCGGGCATTTTCGGTTTTAGCCGTCGCACTTCGTGAATACTCTTCGCAAATGCATACTGATGACACTGTCCCACCGAAATGGCAAAATGTCGCTAAGCTTATTTCCGCGTTATATCGCCAAGTGGCACAAAATATACAACTTAGTTGGATAAAAGGATCCTATAGTACAAAACAAAAGAAGTCTTTTAGAGATAAAGCGCAGGATTACAAGGATTGAAGTGGATTACAGTTTAGCTGGAAATCAAAGTTGGCTTTGTTTGCAGGAGAGGCAGTGTCAATCGTGACATTTAATTGAAATCAAAATGTGTGCGTTATAACGGCTCAGTCTATTTTGAGCTTATTTACTTCGTCGCATTTTCTTAGTTAATGTTTGTAAGATGGAAAAATCATGTGTTTGTCTGTCATAACTTCTGAGACATCTGTTGGCTCCTAGGAGAAAAATTACGGAGCCTCTTCGTCAATATATCGGGCATTTTCGGTTTTAGCCGTCGCACTTCGTGAATACTCTTCGTAAATGCATACTGATGAGACTGTCCCACCGAAATGGCAAAATGTCGCTAAGCTGATTTCCGCGTTTTTTCGCCAAATGGCACAAAATATACAACTTAGTTGGATAAAAGGATCCTATAGTACAAAACAAAAGTAATAGTTTGGAGATAAAGCGTAGGATTGCAAGGATTGAAGCGGATTACAGTTTAGCTTGAAATCAATGTTGCCTTTGTTTGCAGGAGAGGCAGTGGCAATCGTGACATTTATCTGAAACCAAAATGCGTCCGTTACAACGGCTCAGTCTATTTTGAGCTAATGCACTTCGTTGCATTTTCTGAGTTTATGTTTGTAAGATGGAAAAATCAGTTTTTTGTTTGCCATGACTTATGAGACATTTGTTGGCTCCTAGGAGAAAAATTACGGAGCCTCTTCGTCAATATTTCCGGCATTTTTGGTTTTCACCGTGGCACTTCATTAATACTCTTCGTAAAGGAATACTAATGACACTGTTCAGCCGAAATAACAAAATGTCGCTTAACTTATTTCCACGTTATATCGCCAAATGGCACAAAATATACAACTTGGTTGGATAAAAAGATCCTATACTAATAAACAAAAGTAGTAGTTTGAGTTTGGAGATAAAGCGAAGGATTGCAAGGATTGAAGTGGATTACAGTTTAGCTTGAAATCAAAGTTGCCTTTGTCTGCAGGAGAGGCAGTGGCAATCCTGACATTTATTTGAAATCAAAATGCGTGCGTTATAACGGCTCAGTCTATTTTGAGCTAATTTACTATGTTGCATTTTCTTAGTTAATGTTTGTAAGATGGAAAAATCAATTGTTTGTTTGTCATAACTTATGAGACATTTGTTGCCTCCTAGGAGAAAAATTACGGAGCCTCTTCGTCAATATTTCGGGCATTTTCGGTTTTAGCCGTCGCACTTTGCACTTTCGAAAATGCATACTGATGAGACTGTCCCACCGAAATGGCAAAATGTCGCTAACTTATTTCCGCGTTATATCGCCAAGTGGCACAAAATATACAACTTAGTTGGATAAAACGAACCTATGGTAAAAAAAAGTGTTAGTTTGGAGATAAAGCGTAGGATTGCAAGGATTGAACCGGATTACAGTTTAGCTTGAAATCGATGTTGCCTTTGTTTGCATTAGAGACAGTGGCAATCGTGGCATTTATCTGAAACCAAAATGCGTCCGCAACAACGGCTCAGTCTATTTTGAGCTAATTCACTTCGTTGCATTTTCTGAGTTAATGTTTGTAAGATGGAAAAATCAATTTTTTGTTTGCCATAACTTATGAGACATTTGTTGGCTCCTAGGAGAAAAATTACGGAGCCTCTTCGACAATATTTCGGGCATTTTCGGTTTTAACCGTGGCACTTCATGAATACTCTTCGTAAATGCATACCAATGACACTGTCCCACCGAAATGGCAAAATGTCGCAAAGCTTATTTCCATGTTATCTCGCCAAACGGCACAAAATATACAACTTGGTTGGGTAAAAAGATCCTATAGTACTAAACAAAAGTAGTAGTTTGGAGATAAAGCGTAGGATTGCAAGGATTGAACCGGATTACAGTTTAGCTTGAAATCAATGTTGCCTTTGTTTGCAGGAGAGACAGTGGAATTCGTGACATTTATCTGAAACCAAAATGCGTGCATTACAACGGCTCAGTCTATTTTGAGGTAATTTACTTCGTTGCCTTTTCTTAGTTAATGTTTGTAAGATGGAAAAATCAATTTTTTGTTTGCCATAACTTATGAGACATTTGTTGGATCCTAGGAGAAAAATTACGGAGACTCTTCGAAAATATTTCGGGCATTTTCGGTTTTAACCGTGGCACTTCATTAATACTCTTCGTAAATGCATACTGATGACACTATCCCACCGAAATGGCAAAATGTCGCTAAGCTTATTTCTGCCTTATATCGCCAAGTGGCATAAAATATACAACTCAGTTGGATAAAAGGATCCTATAGTACAAAACAAAAGTATTAGTTTGGAGATAAAGCGCAGGATTACAAGGATTGAAGTGGATTACAGTTTAGCTGGAAATCAAAGTTGGCTTTGTTTGCGCGAGAGGCAGAGTCAATCGTGACAATTATCTGAAATCAAAATGGGTGTCTTATAAGGCTCAGTCTATTTTGAGCCGCTTTACTTCGTTGCATTTGCTTAGCTAATGTTTGTGAAATAGAAAAATCAATTGTTTGTCTGTCATAACTTCTGAGACATCTGTTGGCTCCTAGGAGAAAAATTACGGAGCCTCTTCCTCAATACATCGGGCATTTTCGGTTTTAACCGTGGCACTTCATGAATACTCTTCGTAAATGCATACTAATGACACTGTCCCACCGAAATGGCAAAATGTCGCAAAGCTTATTTCCATGTTATATCGCCAAACGGCACAAAATATACAACTTGGTTGGGTAAAAAGATCCTATAGTACAAAACAAAAGTAGTAGTTTGGAGATAAAGCGTAGGATTGCAAGGATTGAACCGGATTACAGTTTAGCTTGAAATCAATGTTGCCTTTGTTTGCAGGAGAGACAGTGGAATTCGTGACATTTATCTGAAACCAAAGTGCGTGCGTTACAACGGCTCAGTCTATTTTGAGCTAATTTACTTCGTTGCCTTTTCTTAGTTAATGTTTGTAAGATGGAAAAATCAATTTTTTGTTTCCCATAACTTATGAGACATTTGTTGGATCCTGAAGACAAAAATTACGGAGACTCTTCGTCAATATTTCGGGCATTTTCGGTTTTAACCGTGGCACTTCATTAATACTCTTCGTAAATGCATACTAATGACACTGTCCCACCGAAATGGCAAAATGTCGCTAAGCTTTTTTCCATGTTATATCGCCAAACGGCACAAAATATACAACTTGGTTGGGTAAAAAGATCCTATAGTACTAAACAAAAGTAGTAGTTTGGAGATAAAGCGTAGGATTGCAAGGATTGAAGTGGATTACGGTTTAGCTTGAAATCAAAGTTGCCTTTGTCTGCAGGAGAGGCAGTGGCGACCGTGACATTTATTTGAAATCAAAATGCGTGCGTTACAACGGCTCAGTCTATTTTGAGCTAATTTACTTCGTTGCATTTTCTTAGTTAATGTTTGTAAGATGGAAAAATCAATTGTTTGTTTGTCATAACTTATGAGACATTTGTTGCCTCCTAGGAGAAAAATTACGGAGCCTCTTCGTCAATACATCGGGCATTTTCGGTTTTAGCCGTCGCACTTTGCACTTTATGAATACTCTTCGAAAATGCATACTAATGAGACTGTCGCACCGAAATGGCAAAATGTCGCTAACTTATTTCCGCGTTATATCGCCAAGTGGCACAAAATATACAACTTAGTTGGATAAAACGAACCTATGGTAAAAAAAAAGTGTTAGTTTGGAGATAAAGCGTAGGATTGCAAGGATTGAACCGGATTACAGTTTAGCTTGAAATCGATGTTGCCTTTGTTTGCATTAGAGACAGTGGCAATCGTGGCATTTATCTGAAACCAAAATGCGTCCGCAACAACGGCTCAGTCTATTTTGAGCTAATTCACTTCGTTGCATTTTCTGAGTTAATGTTTGTAAGATGGAAAAATCAATTTTTTGTTTGCCATAACTTATGAGACATTTGTTGGCTCCTAGGAGAAAAATTACGGAGCCTCTTCGTCAATATTTCGGGCATTTTCGGTTTTAACCTTGGCACTTCATTAATACTCTTCGTAAATGCATACTAATGACACTGTTCCGCCGAAATAACAAAATGTTGCTTAGCTTGTTTCCATGTTATATCGCCAAGTGGCACAAAATATACAACTTAGTTGGATAAAAGGATTCTATAGTACTAAACAAAAGTATTAGTATGGAGATAAAGCGTAGGATTGCAAAGATAGAAGCGGATTACAGTTTAGCTTCAAATCAATGTTGCCTTTGTTTGCCGGAGAGGCAGTGGCAATCGTGACATTTATCTCAAACAAAAATGGGTGCGTTTTAACGGCTCAGTTTATTTTGAGCTTATTTACTTCGTTGCATTTTCTTAGTTAACGTTTGTAACATGGAAAAATCAATTGTTTGTTTGTTATAACTTATGAGACATTTGTTGCCTCCTATGAGCAGAATTACGGAGGCTCTTCCTCAATTTTTCAGGAATTTTCGGTTTTAACCGTGACACTTCGTGAATACTCTTCGTAAATGCATACTGATAATGAGACTGTCCTACCGAAATGGCAAAATGTCGCTAAGGTTTTTTCCGCGTTATATCGCCAAGTGGCACAAAATATACAACTTAGTTGGATAAAAAGATCCTATAGTACAAAACAAAAGTAGTCCTTTAGAGATAAAGCGCAGGATTACAAGGATTGAAGTGGATTACAATTTAGCTTGAAATCAAAGTTGCCTTTGTTAGCAGGAGAGACAGTGTCAATCGTGACATTTATCTGAAATCAAAATGCGTGCGTTATAACGGCTCAGTCTATTTTGAGCTTCTTTACTTCGTTGCATTTTCTTAGTTAATGTTTGTAAGATGCAAACATCAATTGTTTGTTTGTCATAACTTCTGAAACATCTGTTGGCTCCTAGGAGAAAAAGTAACGAGCCTCTTCGTCAATATATCGGGCATTTTCGGTTTTAGCCGTCGAAGTGCCACGGTTAAAACCGAAAATTCCTGAAAAATTGACAAAGAGCCTCCGTAATTCTGCTCATAGGAGGCAACAAATGTCTCATAAGTTATAACAGACAAACAATTGATTTTTCCATCTTACAAACGTTAACTAAGAAAATGCAACGAAGTAAATAAGCTCAAAATAGACTGAGCCGTTATAACGCACGCATTTTGGTTTCAGATAAATGTCACGATTGCCACTGCCTCTCCTGCAAACAAAGGCAACATTGATTTCAAGCTAAACTGTAATCCGCTTCAATCCTTGCAATCCTCCGCTTTATCTATAAACTACTGCTTTTGTTTAGTACTATAGGATCTTTTTATCTAACCAAGTTATATCGTGAATACTCTTCGTAAATGCATACTGATGAGACTGTCCCACCGAAATGGCAAAATGCCGCTAAGCTTACTTCCGCGTTATATCGCCAAGTGGCACAAAATATACAACTTAGTTGGATAAAAGGATCCTATAGTACAAAACAAAAGTATTAGTTTGGAGATAAAGCGTAGGATTGCAAGGATTGAAGCGGATTACAGTTTAGCTTGAAATCAATGTTGCCTTTGTTTGCTGGAGAGGCAGTGTCAATCGTGACATTTATCTAAAACCAAAATGCGTGCGTTATAACGGCTCAGTCTCTTTTGAGCTCCTTTTCTTCTTTCCATTTGCCTAGTCATTTTTTGTAAGATAGAAAACTAAATTGCTAGTTTGTCATAACTTATGAGACATCTGTTGGCTCCTAGGAGAAAATTTACGGAGCCTCTTTGTTAATATTTCGGGCATTTTCGGTTTCAACCGTCGCACTTCGTGAATACTCGTCGTAAATGCATACTAATGACACTGTTCCGCCGAAATAACAAAATGTCGCTTAACTTATGTCCACGTTATATCGCCAAATGGCACAAAATATGTAACTTAGTTGGATGAAAATATCCTATAGTACCAAACAAAAGTAGCAGTTTCGAGATAAAGCGCAGGATTGCAAGTAATTGAAGCGGATTACAGTTAAGCTGGAAATCAAAGTTGCCTTTGTTTGCAGGAAAGACAGTGTCAATCGTGACATTTATCTGAAATCAAAATGCGTGCGTTACAACGGCTTAGTCTATTTTGAGCTAATTTACTTCGTTGCACTTTCTTAGTTAATGTTTGTAAGATGGAAAAATCAATTGTTTGTTTGTCATAACTTCTGAGACATCTGTTGGCTCGTAGGAGAAAAATTACGGAGCCTCCTCGTCAATATTTCGGGCATTTTCGGTTTTAGCCGTCGCACTTCATGAATACTCTTCGTAAATGCATACTAATGACACTGTTCCGCCGAAATAACAAAATGTCGCTTAGCTTTTTTCCATGTTATATCGCCAAAGGGCACAAAATATACAACTTGGTTGAATACAAAGATCCTATAGTACAAAACAAAAGTAGCAGTTTCGAGATAAAGCGCAGGATTACAAGGATTGAAGTGGATTACAGTTAAGCTTAAAATCAAAGTTGCCTTTGTTTGCTGGAGAGGCAGTGTCAATCGTGACATTTATCTGAAACCCAAATGCGTGTGTTTTAACGGCTAAGGCTGTTTTGAGCTGCTTTACTTCGTTCCATTTGCCTAGTCAATTTTTGTAAGATAGAAAACTAAATTGCTAGTTTGTCATAATTTATGAGACATCTGTTGGCTCCTAGGAGGGAACATTACGGAGCCTCTTCGTCAATATATCGGGCTTTTTCGGTTTTAGCCGTCGCACTTCTTGAATACTCTTAGTAAACCATATACTGATGGGACTCTCCCACCGGAATGGCAAAATGTCGCTAAGCTTATTTCCGCGTTATATCGCCAAGTGGCACAAAATATACAACTTAGTTGGATAAAAGGATCCTATAGTACAAAACAAAAGTAGCAGTTTGGAGATAAAGCGCAGGATTGCAAGGATTGAAGCGGTTTACAGTTTAGCTTGAAATCAATGTTGCCTTTGTTTGCAGGAGAGGCAGTGGTAATCGTGACATTTATCTGAAACCATAATGCGTGCGTTAAAACGGCTCAGTCTATCTTGAGCTAATTTACTTATTTGCATTTTCTTAGTTAATGTTTGTAAGATGGAAAAAATCAATTCTTTGTTTGTCAAAATACCTTATGAGACATTTGTTGGCTTCTAGGAGAAAAATTGCGGAGCCTCTTCGTCAATATTTCGGGCAAATTCGGTTTTAACCGTGGCACTTTATGAATACTCTTCGTAAATGTATTCAAATGACGCTGTTCCGCCGAAATAACAAAATGTCGCTTACCTTATTTGCATGTTATATCGCCAAACGGCACAAAATATACAACTTGGTTGGGTAAAAAGATCCTATAGTACTAAACAAAAGTAGTAGTTTGGAGATAAAGCGTAGGATTGCAAGGATTGAAGCGGATTACAGTTTAGCTTGAAATCAATGTTGCCTTTGTTTGCAGGAGAGGCAGTGGCAATCGTGACATTTATCTCAAACCAAAATGCGTGCGTTATAACGGCTCAGTCTATTTTGAGCTTATTTACTTCGTTGCATTTTCTTAGTACATGTTTGTAACATGGAAAAATCAATTGTTTGTTTGTTATAACTTGTAAGACATTTGTTGCCTCCTAGGAGCAGAATTACGTAGGCTCTTTGTCAATTTTTCAGGAATTTTCGGTTTTAACCGTGGCACTTCGTAAATACTCTTCGTAAAGGCATACTAATGACACTGTCCCACCGAAATGGCAAAATGTCGCTTAACTTATTTCCACGTTATATCGCCAAGTGGCACAAAATATACAACTTAGTTGGATAAAAGGATTCTATAGTACAAAACAAAAACAGTAGTTTGGAGGTAAAGCGCAGGATTGCAAGGATTGAAGTGGATTACAGTTTAGCTGAAAATCAAAGTTGCCTTAGTTTCCTGGAGAGGCAGTGTCAATCGTGACATTTATCTGAAACCAAAATGCGTGCGTTTTAACGGCTCAGTCTGTTTTGAGCTGCTTTACTTCGTTCCATTTGCCTAGTCAATTTTTAAAAGATAGAAAACTAAATTGCTAGTTTGCCATAACTTATGAGACATTTGTTGGCTCCTAGGGGAAACATTACGGAGCCTCTTCGTAAATATTTCGGGCATAATCGGTTTTATCCGTCGCACTTCGTGAATACTTTTCGTAAATGCATAGTAATGACACTGTCCCGCAGAAATTGCAAATTGTGGCTTAGCTTATTTCCACTTTATATAGCCAAATGGCAAAAAATATAGAACTTGGTTGGATAACAACGCTGCTTGGTCACCATTATAAGCATGATATTATATTATATATTATATTATATTAGCTTCTTTTGAGGTGTTTTCGCATGTGTTGGAGGTTTTGAACTAGAAGCATAAGGTTGAGCCGACATTAAAACCGAGTGAATTCGCAGATAGTATTAAAGTCATGCTATATATCCTGCAAATTTGAATTTGTTTGATGTAATCCCCTCAGAGATATTAACGATCAAATTGTAGTTTCGTTTCCATGTTTGAAAAACTTGAAAACAAGACTAGAAACAAACTGTAAATTGTAGTTTCGTTTCCATGTTTGAAAAACTTGAAAACAAGACTAGAAACAAACTGTTCAGCCGATAATAACGCCGAGTGTATTGGCAAATAGTATTAAAGACGTTGTATATATCCTGCGAATTTGAGAAAGTGTGATAAAATCCCGTCAGAGATATTAACGTTCAAAGTATAGCCTCGTTTGCATGTTTGACGCACTTTTGGGTCCGCCATATTGGACAAAATTCAACTGTTAATAACTCGCACGTTTAAGAAGCTGTTTCCTTGACTTTAGCAACACGGTTACATCACTTTGGAATCTAACTCGATTGATATAAACACTGCCATAAACACGAGATCTGACGATGTTAGTAACGGTTGAAATTTGCAGCTAATTAATTATTCAGTTATTAATTACTCCTAAGCACAATGATGAATTCACGCAAAACTTACACCAAAGTGTTTTTTTCCTGGTGTATCAACTACATGTATCATAAAAGTATAGATAAACCCTCGTCCTTTGTCTCTAAAAGCCGTAAAGTGATTTCTTGAGGGGAGGGTTAAATATCTAAAGATAAACTGCTGACTATGCAAAAGCAAACACTTTCGGTTGGAAAAACAGTTTCCTAGAGTAGCACTAGGACCTTATGTCATAGTTCTCATAGTTGGTTTGGTCGTGCATAGTCTTAAAAAGGTCTTAATAGAGTACAAATGCGGAGCACAACAGAGCGTGTACTCACCGCTCCATGGCTTGTCCCTGCTGTGATGACCAGCTTCATGTACGGACACTGATATGTCTTAAAACGTACCCCATCATAACTCCTAAAGTATTACTGCTTTAGACTTCAAATTTAGCAGATAGTACAAAATCATAAGGTTAGTAGATTGACAGTGTCGATGTCTCATTGTGACGTCATTATGACATCATTGAAAATGGCTAGGAAAAACATATTTTTTGAAACCTAAATGCTGAATGGAGAAAGATATGGACTTGTGCTTGATGTGCTTCATTTACAGATTATTAGGATGTTCTGTACCAAGTTTCAGATGATTTAGATAAGTTGTCCATTTTTAATAATTGTTTTTTTTTTCAGAAAAATTCTAAAATGGCGGTCCTGATTCTTGGATGGCATCATATTTTGAAACTTAAATTCTAAATGGAGACAGATATTGTGCGATTTCTATGAAAAGTGCACAAAACGCACGTTTCGGGCCGTGCGTAGCAAGTTTTGGCAAAATCTCACTTTTCAGCACACCAGGTCTCAAAATCGTCGTACAGGACTCAAATCATCGCCGAAAAGCGAAAACAGTGCATTTCTATGAAAAGTGCATAAAACGCACGCTTGGGGCCGTGCGGAGCAAGTTTTAGCAAAATATCACTTTTGAGCACACCAGATCTCGAAATCAGCGTACTGGCCTCAAATCATCGCCAAATCGGCAAAACAGTGCGATTTCTAAGTCTGGCAGGTCTGTCCTTTATGTAACCTTGAAACTCAATCTCTAAGACACATGTTAATTACTTGCAGTGTATCCTCGTCGTTTTAGACTTTTTTGTCTAACTGGTGGCGAGAAAAATCTAATGAAAAACTGACTTTATCTGAAAATACTATTTTATACGGTTGGCACAAAGAGTCAAACAATTGGAAAGTTCTTAACTACTGTTTGATTGTCGCCAAATATCATGTTTTTGCAACAAGCGTACGCAGCGGCATCCTAGACTTCGACAGCTTTCTTTTGCGCCTTGATAACAAAATTGATATTCTACGCACCATAGCTTTTAAATCTAACCGATTAGAGCAATTAAAAAAACATGGGCTAAGTGAATGCTAGTGCAACTCCCTTAAGTCATTGTCGTCAGTGACTTTTTACGTTTTTGAGTGGTTTTTTGCATATAACCGATCCATAGGATTTCGTGACTCCATACTTGGGGTTACCATGGAAAGTGTTGCTGTTCTAAAAAACTGTAGGCTCGAGTTTTCTAGAAACGTCATTATGACGTAGTGTTATTGCTTCGTTGAGCTATAATAGCGGCTCAAATATGGTTTGTATGCGATTTTTGGTAAGTTTACAGCCATTTTTTTTATCTTTAGTAGCTGCCTGATGAGCATCATTAAGCGTGAAAGTAGTCCACTTTCTCAAAGAAGCGAGTAAGGTGATGTACTTGGTTTGCGAATTTGGCTTGTTCTTCGTAGAACTGAAAAAATGGCCGCTCCGATACGAAGTAGCCTTGGGACTCCACTACTGATGAATTTCATGACCTACCACGGCATATTTTGGGATTTGCGACCAGTGAAGAGCACAACAAGGGCCAAATTTCGATGGTAGGTCGGAGTAGCTGTGGACTTAGTATAAATATGAAATATGTGGGGAAAGGAACGAACCCTGTCAAAAATTATCGCTATTTCCTAGCATGCAGTGCGGTCGTGATGTTGAAAATCGAGGCAAGGCAAGGATGCACTAGAACGAGAGGCTGTAGCTTGGCCCGGGCAACGAATAAGAGCATAAAAAATCATTTCTAAGGAAGGACTAGGCCTGACGTTTGCTGTGAATGTTAACTTTTTGGTTTGCAACGATGAATGAGAAAAAAACTGGAGGCAAAAAGGTAATTTTTGTTCTTGTTCTATGACGTTAGAAACGGTCATTTTTGTTCTTCTTCTCCAAATTCAAACGGTGATATTCTGCGAAAATCGCTGACTTTTTTATGTTTATTGGGTGTCTAAATTTGAAGGACTTTCTAGTCAATGCTCACAACTGAAAACGTTCCCACGATTGAGAAAGCTGCAATTTTATAAAACATTTGAGTCTTTTTGGTCTTCTACGACAAATTTTGCACTGTTTTCGCACTGTTATCGCTTTTTAGCGACGTTTTGAGGTCAGTAAGACGATTTTGAGATCTGGTGAGCTCAAAAGTAAGATTTTGCCAAAACTTGCTCCGCACCGCCCGAAACGTGCGTTTTGTGTACTTTTCATAGAAATGCACTGTTTTCGCTTTTTGGCGATGATTTGAGGTCAGTACGACGATTTTGAGATCTGGTGAGCTCAAAAGTGAGATTTTGCCAAAACTTGCTCCGCACCGCCCGAAACGTGCGTTTTGTGTACTTTTCATAGAAATGCACTGTTTTCGCTTTTTGGCGATGATTTGAGGTCAGTACGACGATTTTGAGATCTGGTGAGCTCAAAAGTGAGATTTTGCCAAAACTTGCTCCGCACCGCCCGAAACGTGCGTTTTGTGTACTTTTCATAGAAATGCACTGTTTTCGGTTTTTGGCGATGATTTGAGGTCAGTACGTAGATTTTGAGATCTGGTGAGCTCAAAAGTGAGATTTTACCAAAACTTGCTCCGCACCGCCCGAAACGTGCGTTTTGTGTACTTTTCATAGAAATGCACTTTTTTCGATTTTTGGCGCTGTTTTGAGGTCAGTACGACGATTTTGAGATCTGGTGAGCTCAAAAGTAAGATTTTGCCAAAAGTTGCTCCGCACGGCTCGAAATGTACATTTTGTGCACTTGTCATAGAAATGCACTGTTTTGGCATTTTGGCGATGATTTGAGGCCAGTATGACGATTTTGAGATCTGGTAAGATTTTAAAATATACAACTTCGTTGGATAAAAAGATCCTATAGTTCAAAACAAAACTAGTAGTTTGAAGATAAAGCGCAAGATTGCAAGGATTGAAGTGGATTACAGTTTATCTTGGAATCAAAGTTACCTTTGTTTGCAGGAGAGGCACTGTCAATCGTGACATTGATCTGAAACCAAAATGCGTTTATTATAACGGCTCTGTCTATTTTAAGCTGCTTTACTTCGCTGCATTTGCTTAGTTAATATTTGTAAGATGGAAAAAATAAACTGTTTGTTTGTGATAACTTATGAGACATTTGTTGTGCTTCTAGTAGCAAAATTACGGAGGCTCGTCGTCAATTTTTCAGATATTTTCGGTTCTAACCGTGGCACTTCGTGAATACTCTTCATTAACGCATACTAATGACACTGTCCCTCCGAAATGGCAAAATGTCGCTTAACTTATTTCCACGTTATATCGCCAAATGGCACAAAATATACCACTTAGTTGGATAAAATGATCGTATAATACAAAACAAAAGTAGTAGTTTAGAGATAAAGCGTGGGATTGCAACGATTGAAGTGGATTACAGTTCAGGTTGAAATTAAAGTTGCCTTTGTTTGCGGGAGGGTCATTGTCAATCGTGACATTTATCTGAAACCAAACTGCGTACGTTATAAAAGCTCAGTCTATTTTGAGCTGCTTTACTTCGTTACATTGCTTAGTCAATGTTTGTAAGATAGAAAACTAACTTGTTTGTTTGTCATAACTTATGAGACATTTGTTGGCTCCTAGGAGAAAAATTACGGAGCCTCTTCGTCAATATTTCGGGCATTTTCGGTTTTAGCCGTCGCACTTCGTGAATACACTTCGTAAATGCATACTAATGACACTGTTCCGCCGAAATAACAAAAGATCGCTTAGCTTATTTCCATGTTATATCGCTAAAAGGCACAAAATATACAACTTAGTTGGATAAAAAGATCCTATAGTACTAAACAAAAGTAGTAGTTTGGAGATAAAGCGCAGGATTGCAAGGATTGAAGTGGATTACAGTTTAGCTTGAAATCAATGTTGCCTTTGTTTGCAGGAGAGGCAGTGGCAATCGTGACATTTATCTGAAACCAAAATGCGTGCGTTATAACGGCTCAGTCTATTTTTAGTTTATTTACTTCGTTGCATTTTCTTAGTTAATGTTTGTTAGATGGAAAAATAAATTGTTGGTTTGCTTCAACTTGTGAGAAATTTGTTGGCTCCTAGGAGAAAAATTACGGAGCCTCCGTCAATATTTCGGGTATTTTCGGTTTTAGCCGTCGCACTTCGTGAATACTGTTCGTAAATGCATACTGATTTTTTTATTACAAAAAGTAAATACAATACAATGTTTTGCAATACAATGAAAAAAGAAAGCAAAAGAGAATAATGATTACGATACATATGCAAAAAGAGAAGAAAAATAATATATTAATTGAAAAAAAGTACAATGTAGCTTAAAAGAATATATGTTAACTCTTTGACGTCACTTCCGGCCAAAATTTGTCGAAGACCAAAAAGACTCAAATGCTTTATAAAATTGCAGCTTTCTCAATCGCGGGAACGTTTTCAGTTGTGAGCATTGACTAGAAAGTCCTTCAAGTTGAGACACCCAATAAACATAAAAAAGTCAGCGATTTTCGCAGAATATCACCGTTTGAATTTGGAGAAGAAGAACAAAAATGACCGTTTTTAACGTCATAGAACAAGAACAAAAATCACCTTTTTGCCTCCAGTTTTTTCTCAATCATCGTTTCAAACCAAAACGTTAACATTCACAGCAAACGTCAGGCCTAGTCCTCCCTTAGAAATGATTTTTTATGCTCTTATTCGTTGCCCGGGCCAAGTTACAGCCTCTCGTTCTAGTGCATCCTTGCCTTGCCTCGATTTTCAACATCACGACCGCACTGCATGCTAGGAAATAGCGATAATTTTTGACAGGGTTCGTTCCTTTCCCCACATATTTCATATTTATACTAAGTCCACAGCCACTCCGACCTACCACCGAAATTTGACCCTTGTTGTGCTCTTCACTGGTCGCAAATCCCACAAATATGCCGTGGTAGGTCATGAAATTCATCAGTAGTGGAGTCCCAAGGCTACTTCGTATCGGAGCGGCCATTTTTTCAGTTCTACGAAGAACAAGCCAAATTCGCAAACCAAGTACATCACCTTACTCGCTTCTTTGAGAAAGTGGACTCTTAGCTACTTTCACGCTTAATGATGCTCATCAGGCAGCTACTAAAGATAAAAAAATGGCTGTAAACTTACCAAAAATCGCATACAAACCATATTTGAGCCGTTATTATAGCTCAACGAAGCAAAAACACTACGTCATAATGACGTTTCTAGAAAACTCGAGCCTACAGTTTTTTTAGAACAGCAACACTTTCCATGGTAACCCCAAGTATGGAGTCACGAAATCCTATGGATCGGTTATATGCAGAAAACCACTCAAAAACGTAAAAAGTCACTGACGACAATGACTTAAGGGAGTTGCACTAGCATTCACTTAGCCCATGTTTTTTTAATGGCTCTAATCGGTTAGATTTAAAAGCCATGGTGCGTAGAATATCAATTTTGTTATCAAGGCGCAAAAGAAAGCTGTCGAAGTCTAGGATGCCGCTGCGTACGCTTGTTGCAAAAACATGATATTTGGCGACAATCAAACAGTAGTTAAGAACTTTCCAATTGTTTGACTCTTTGTGCCAACCGTATAAAATAGTATTTTCAGATAAAGTCAGTTTTTCATTAGATTTTTCTCGCCACCAGTTAGACAATAAAGTCTAAAACGACGAGGATACACTGCAAGTAATTAACATGTGTCTTAGAGATTGAGTTTCAAGGTTACATAAAGGACAGACCTGCCAGACTTAAAAATCGCACTGTTTTGCCGATTTGGCGATGATTTGAGGCCAGTACGACGATTTTGAGATTTGGTGTGTGCTCAAAAGTGAGATTTTGCCAAAACGTGCTCCGCACGGCCCCAAACGTGCGTTTTGTGCACTTTTCATAGAAATCGCACAATATCTGTCTCCATTTAGAATTTTGGTTTCAAAATATGATGCCATCCAAGAATCAGGACCGCCATTTTAGAATTTTTCTGAAAGAAAACAATTATTAAGAATGGACAATTTATCTAAATCATCTGAAACTTGGTACAGAACATACTAATAATCTGTAAATGTAGCACATCAAAGCACAAGTCCATATCTTTCTCCATTCAGCATTTAGGTTTCAAAAAATATGTTTTTCCTAGCCATTTTCAATGATGTCATAATGACGTGACAATGAGACATGGACACTGTCAATCTACTAACCTTATGATTTTGTACTATCTGCTTAATTTGAAGTCTAAAGCAGTAATACTTTAGGAGTTATGATGGGGTACGTTTTAAGACATATCAGTGTCCGTACATGAAGCTGGTCATCACAGCAGGGACAAGCCATGGAGCGGTGAGTACACGCTCTGTTGTGCTCCGCATTTGTGCTCTATTTAGACCTTTTTAAGACTATGCACGACCAAACAAACTATCAGAACTATGACATAAGGTCCTAGTGCTACTCTAGGAAACTTTTTTCCCAACCGAAAGTGTTTGCTTTTGCATAGTCAGCAGTTTATCTTTAGATATTTAACCCTCCCCTCAAGAAATCACTTTACGGCTTTTAGAGACAAAGGACGAGGGTTTATCTATACTTTTATGATACATGTAGTTGATACACCATGAAAAAAACACTTTGGTGTAAGTTTTGCGTGAATTCATCATTGTGCTTAGGAGTAATTAATAACTGAATAATTAATTAGCTGCAAATTTCAACCGTTACTAACATCGTCAAATCTCGTGTTTATGGCAGTGTTTATATCAATCGAGTTAGATCCCAAAGTGATCTAACCGTGTTGTTAAGTCAAGGAAACTGCTTCTAAAACGTGCGAGTTATTAACAGTTGAATTTTGTCCAATATGGCGGACCCAAAAGTGCGTCAAACATGCAAACGAGGCTATACTTTGAACGTTAATATCTCTGACGGGATATTATCACACTTCCTCAAATTCGCAGGATATATACAACGTCTTTAATACTATTTGCCAATACACTCGGCGTTATTATCGGCTGAACAGTTTGTTTCTAGCCTTGTTCACAAGTTTTTCAAACATGGAAACGAGGCTACAATTTGATCGTTAATATCTCTGAGGGGATTACATCAAACAAATTCAAATTTGCAGGATATATAGCAGGACTAATACTATCTGCGAATACACTCGGTTTTAATATCGGCTCAACCTTATGCTTCTAGTTCAAAACCTCGAACACATGCGAAAACACCTCAACAGAAGCTAATATAATATATAATATAACATAATATCATATCATGCTTATAATGGTGACCAAGCAGGGAAGGATGTTTTGAAGGTAAAAAGACAAAGAGTACCGTACAACAAGGACAAAGACATTAACTGGAATACTTTTCGCTCCGATTATCGCCACTGTGCAGTTCTTTACCAAGCAGCGGATGCTTTGGGCCTTGAAATGCTACAAAGGTGCGCAAAACGGGCCTTGGGGTGCATGTCGATGATCTCTCAACAATGAGAGATTAATGACCAAGCCTCAAGAGCCCTTGACACTGAGACATTACATGGAATGTACAAGTTAACGCTAGACTGTGCGCCAGAAACGTTTCACTTAAACGAAAATCAAACAGGTGGCAATGCAGATAAGGACATTGAGAGAGACGAGGAAGAAAAGAAGTCCAGGAAAAGAAAAGCCACACCAACAGACAGTGAGAGCGACTACGAACCTGTAAAGAAGGCAAAGGAGAAAACAGCAAGTGTCCTTACAACAGACAGCGAGAGCGATTTCCAAGCGCCCGTAAAGAAAACGAAAAAAAAAACAGGAAGTCCCCTGAAGAGCGACAGCAAGCAGAAGAAAAGAAGCCATCATAAGGAGAGGATGTGTAGGATAACAGGCTGCTTCTTTTACGGCTACAACCTTCAACGTCATATACAAATGCACGTCAGGAAGGGCGTCATAGAAGAGGAAGACATTCCCCGTTTAAAGTCGATGATTTGAGGCCACAACGACGATTTTGACATCTGGTGAGCTCAAAAGTGAGATTTTGCCAAAACTTGCTCCGCACCGCCCGAAACGTGCGTTTTGTGTACTTTTCATACAAATGCACTGTTTTCGCTTTTTGGCGATGATTTGAGGTCAGTACGATGATTTTGAGAACTGGTGAGCTCAAAAGTGAGATTTTGTCAAAAGTTGCTCCGCACGGCCTGAAACGTGCGTCTTGTGCACTTTTCATAGAAATGCACTGTTTTCGCATTTTGACGATGATTTGAGGTCAGTACGATGATTTTGAGATCTGGTGAGCTCAAAAGTGAGATTTTGTAAAAACTTGCTGCGCACGGCCCGAAACGTGCGTTTTGTGCACTTTTCATAGAAATGCACTGTTTTCGCTTTTTGGCGATGATTTGAGGTCAGTACGATGATTTTGAGAACTGGTGAGCTCAAAAGTGAGATTTTGTCAAAAGTTGCTGCGCACGGCCTGAAACGTGCATTTTGTGCACTTTTCATAGAAATGCACTGTTTTCGATTTTCGGCGATGATTTGAGGCCATTACGACGATTTTGAGACCTATTCTATTTTGAGCTTTGTTTACTTTCCTTAGTTAATGTTTGTAAGGTTGAAAAGTTTTTTTTTTTTTGTTATAACTTATGAGACATTTGTTGGCTCCTAGGAGAAAAATTACGGAGCCTCTTCGTCAATATATCGGGCACTTTCGGTTTTAGCCGTCGCACTTCGTGAATACTCTTCGCAAATGCATACTAATGACACTGTTCTGCCGAAATGTCAAAATGTCTCTTAGCTTATTTCCATGTTATATCGCCAAACGGCACAAAATATACAACTTGGTTGGATAAACATATCGTATGGTACCAAATAGAAGTAGTACATTGGAGACAAAGCGCAGGAGTGCGAGGATTGAAGTGGATTAAGACTTAGCTTGATATAAAAGTTGAATTTGTTTGCTGGAGAGGCAGCGTCAATCGTGACATTGATCTGAAATCAAAATGCGTTTGTTATAACGGCTTTGTCTATTTATAAGCTGCTTTACATCGTTGCATTTGCTTAGCTAATATTTGTAAGATGGAAAAATAAATTGTTTGTCATAAGTTATGAGATATTTGTTGGCTCCTAGGAGCAAAATTACGGAAGCTCTTCGTCACTTTTTCAGGAATTTTCGGTTTTAACCGTGGCACTTCGCGAATACTCTTCTTAAAGGCATAATAATGACACTGTCCCGCCGAAATGACAAAATGTCGCTTAACTTATTTCCACGTTATATCGCCAAATGGCACAAAATATACAACTTAGTTGGATAAAGAGATCCTATAGTACTCACCAGATCTCAAAATCGTCGTACTGGCCTCAAATCATCGTCAAAAAGAGAAAACAGTGCATTTCTATGAAAAGTGCACAAACCGCACGCTTTGGGCCATGCGGAGCAAGTTTTGGCAAAATATCAGTTTTTAGCACACCACATCTCAAAATCGTCGTACTGGCCTCAAATCATCGCCAAAAAGCGAAAACAGTGCATTTCTATGAAAAGTGCACAAAACGCACGTTTGGGGTCGTGCGGAGGAAGTTTTGGCAAAATCTCACTTTTGAGCACACCAGATCTCCACGTCGTCGTACTTGCCTCAGATCATCGCGAAAAACCGAAAGCAGTGCATTTCTACGAAAAGTACCCAAAAAGCACGCTTGGGGCCGTGCGGAGCAAGTTTTGGCAAAATCTTACTATTGAGCACACCAGATGTCAAAATCGTCGTACTGACCTGAAATCATCGCCAAAAAGCGAAAACATTGCATTTTTAATGAAAAATGTACAAAACGTACGTTTGGGGCCGTGCGGAGCAAGTTTTGGCAAAATCTCACTTTTGAGTTCAGCAGATTTCAAAATCGTCGTACTGGCCTCAAATCATCGCCAAAAACCGAAAACAGTGCATTTCTAAGAAAAGTGCACAAAACGCACGTTTAGGGCCGTGCGGAGCAAGTTTTCGCAAAATCTCACCTTTAAGCACACCAGATCTCAAAATCGTCGTACTGGGCTCAAGTCATCGCAAAAAAGCGGAAACAGTACATTTCTATGAAAAATGCACAAAACGTACGTTTCAGGCCGTGCGGAGCAAGTTTTGGCAAAATCTCACTTTTCAGCATACCAGATCTAAAAATCGTCGTGCTGGCCTCAAATCATCGCAAGAAAGCGGAAACAGTGCATTTCTATGAAAAATGCACAAAACGTACGTTTCGGGCCGTACGGAGCAAGTTTTGGCAAAATCTCACTTTTCAGCACTCCAGATCTCAAAATCGTCGTCCTGGCCTCAAATCATCGCCAAAAACCGAAAACAGTGCATTTCTATGAAAAGTGCACAAAACGCACGTTTGGGGCCGTGCGGAGCAAGTTTTGCAAAATCTTACTTTTGAGCACACCAGATGTCAAAATCGTCGTTGTGGCCTCAAATCATCGACTTCAAACGGGGAATATCTTCCTCTTCTATGCCGCCCTTCCTGACGTGCATTTGTGCATGACGTTGAAGGTTGTAGCCGTAAAAGAAGCAGCCTGTTATCCTACAGATCCTCTCCTTATGATGACTTCTTCTCTTCTGCTCGCTGTCGCTCTTCAGGGGACTTGCTGCTTTCTTTTTCGTTTTCTTTACGGGCGCTTCGTCATCGCTCTTCAGGGGACTTGCTGTTTTCTTTTTCGTTTTTTTTACCGGCGCTTGAGTAGTTGGGGGAGGCAGTCAAATACCGTTTTTCACCCCCCTAAATAAGCCGCCAAACGCCCGAGTTATCGGGCCCCCAGGTCTTATTGCATTCGCCCTGGGGGCCCGGTAACTCGGGCGTTTGGCGGCTTATTTAGGGGTCTGAAAAACGGTATTTGACGTGCCTCCCCCCCAACTACTATACGGGCCCCTCCCTCAAACCCTTATGAGAGGGCAAATGTATTTTTCCCCGAGCCCGCCCGCAACGGCAAGCGATACATAGCCAATTGAAGAAAGGTAAAACCCTTGTATAAACGTGACCATGTCTTTCGGCAACGAAGCAATGACTGCTGTTGCATTTTTGAAAATGAGGGGAATTGAGTTGAAAGAAGGCGATGACTTATATTATATGCAAAGAACAAAGGGGCGTTCGAATACAACTCTTGCAGACATTGCGGCTTAAACTTCACACAAGGCCATTCGCTTGTTGAGCATCAAAAATACGCTTGTAAGAAGCTGCGAACAGAACCACGCCCGAAAGAGCTTTGTCCCGGTTGCAATCGAAGATTGTCTAAACCAACGAATTATAGGCACTTAAAAAATGGTTGCCCGCCTTTTAGAAGAAACCTTCGAGTTCTTCACGAACATGAGGTGGTTTTACCACCACCACCACCACCACCACCGCCGGTGGTTTTACCACCACAACCACCACCGCCGGTGGTTATTCGAGATGTCCTTGCAAAATCAAACATCAGCCAGCATGAGCTGAATACATGGCTTGACGAGCAAGAGCTAGAACAAAAACCCTCTATAAGCCTGAATGTTCTCGATCCTTTACACAGGATCCGTAATGCAAGATTTGTTGCGGATTTCATCGAAGGCAAGACATCACTCGCAACGTTTCGAACAGAGATGCTCGGTTTTTACCAATTGAAGAAACCCTTACCTTTTGTATATCAATGATGACGACAACACAAGTGTTCTTGAACTTTCTAAAGTCGAGGAACACTGGTCTGAAACAAAAGAGCGCCGACTGGGTGAGCTACAGACAAAACACTATTGGTGCGTCCGAAATTGCAGCCTTGACAGACGATTCGCCATTTGAAACACCAAAAAGCTTGCTCTTAAAGAAAATACAGCCAGCAGACATGCATAACAATACGGCCTGTACCTGGGGCAATCTGTTCGAGCCGCTTCCACGTAAGTACTTTCAGCAGAAACGTTCTGTTAGAGTTTTTGCTCACAGTATATCTATAAATCTAGCAACAGATCACCCACTATATCGAAAGGTCACATGCAGTCCTGATGGCTATTATCTAGACAAAGAAAACACTTTAATTCTTTTGGAGTTCAAGTGTCCTTTCAAGCGGAAAATAGCTATGTCTCGAGTTCATAGTTATTATGCAACCCAGCTACAAACTGGCCTTGCTTTTAGCGGGTCCATGGTCAACAAAGGCCTTTTTGTTGATTCTTACTTCAGAATGTGCTCTCTACAACAGATAGAGCCAAGTTTGAATCATAATAATCTTCTAAATGGCGGAAACATTTACAAGACAAAAGGGCGCACAGCGCTCGCCTGAGCATCTGTTATTTGTTTTTAAAACAAAAGCTAACACGCAATCAAACCGAATTGATTGACATCGGCGCTCTCAGGCAAACTCAGACATTTGAGCAAATAATGTCTTCAATAGCTGAGAAAGACCTATGGTGCTCTTACGGCGCGGTCAGAATGTCGTTCAGCAAAGAATACGAAGACGAGGAGTTTTTGCGTTACATCAGAATGAAAAAGGCTTTCCTTGCTCCAGACGAGGGTCCTAGGCCGGTGGCAGTTTTCGTATGGAAGTTGCTGGACGCAACAGAACTCCAAATTGTCAAGCACGAGGGGTTCTTGAACAGTATTCAACCGAAGGTCGAGCGCTTTCACAAGAACTTGGCAAGTCTTCGCAAAAAAATAGCCAAGCACTCTGAAGTTCTTCGACAGACAGCCAAGTTCAGCTCCGCAAGATCAATGCGTGACGACACTGCTCAAGTTGGGACATTCCTTATGAATAAGTTGGCGGAGCAATCTCTTCAGTCTGAATTGCTGCCTGCCAATACGGCTCGTATTTTAGACACATAGATTGCCTCGGAAGCCTTATGTAAGATAAAAGTTACTGTTTTCTTGGCCCCTCTGGCAAAATTAGGGCCAATATTTTATGAATTGCGAAATTATATGACGTGTTGTTCGGTAGATGATCTTTCACGGTTGTGTGAACATGGATAGTTTGTTTAATTTCTTCATCAGTTAATCTCGGAGATTTATTTCTGAATAGCTGATTAAGCCGATATTTGAAATTATAATTTTTTGTTCTCATATCTTTCACTTTCATATCTCTGCCGTTGTAAATGCCTACACCAGAAAAGGCAGCGCTGTCTAGTAGTTCAATGCGGCTGCAGTTATTGCAGACAAGTTCTGTGGATTCAGACATGAGTGTAAAAGATCCCTCACAGCTTTGACACGATTTTATATTTTTGTTTGTTCTGTTTAAAATGAACACAAAACTGTTTTCTCGGTACCGCCGGATTTGTTCTTGTCTAGCGGTCAAAGAAAGAGATTCAAAGATGATTTGGAGCTTCTCTTGTAGTTGTGCGCGGAAAAACTCAGGTCTGTAGTCATTGACATAGAAACCTCGCAGCAAGATGAATTTGTGTTTTATATCCAAGCGATCTAGTCGAGTCTTGTATTTATTCTTTTCATCCATACATCTGACGGCAGACATTTGCTCGTTGAAGCGTTTATGAAGTTCAGCATCGTAGAAGGGTTTATAAAGGTCAGAATCGTTGAAGCGTTTGTGAAGTTTAGCATTCATGTTTATAAGTAGAAATTACAAATGTTCAATTGGTCACACATCATTTGCGCATGCGTAGTTCTTTATGAGTTACCATATGTGAAAGCACGATAACTTTGACGTATATAAAAGACCTTTTCGCACCATATATTAAGTCTGTAATTCGGTATAGCTCAGGGGGGTGTGGTTGGCCACCACTGAACCCCGTTTACGGCTAATCCGATGTCAGACCAGGGGTAGTGGGGTTGCTGAGTCAGTAAGTGACCCCCTGGTGAACCAGCCCCGGCCCAACTGATACAGGGGGTGCTCAACCAGAGATCTCCTAGGAGAACTCGCCCTCGCTCCCAGAGGCTAAATGGGAAACGACAACTCCCTTGTCAGGAGTTAAAGTCCTAGCCTAGGCTAGGCAAACAGAAACAGCCACCCGAGCACCCCCTGCTAGGGTTTTGTCCTTTTTCGTTATGTGTCACGCAATGTCACGCGTGACAGTCACGCATAATGTCACGTCATGTGTCACACTTTGTCACACAATTGCCTTCTTTTGTTATAGAAAGCGAGAAACCCGAGTTTACTTTTTCAAATCTGACTTGGACACGGCGGCAAGACGATTGAGTTTTTTTTGAAACTCTTCTTTGACTTCTTTGCGAAGCTCGCCTCTGAGTTTTTCAAGATCTGGAGTTTGAGTTTGTTTGTCTTGTGAGGGCTTTCGTTCTTTAGTTCGTGATACTTTTCAACTTCACCCAAGATGATTTTGAACTCTGAATCGCTGATACTCTTGTCAGTTAGAACCTTTTAAACCAGCTCAAAGACAGAGTTTCGTTTTGCAAGGGCGAGTGTGTAGATTTTCTCGTGTTTCGTGATTTTCTTCTCGAGCCGCTTGCTAAACACAGTGAGGCCGGCCGATGAAAAACCTGAAATAGCGGCTAAACCAGCAATAACAGGGCTGGCGACGAGCTCGACTCCAGTCAGAGCTGTGGCGATTGTGGCTGAAGACAAGCCTGTAGAAATGAAACCAAAACTTACTGTGGTTCCGTGAACAATGGTGTGTGTTCGCTTGTATTTCTTTGCGACCTGTCTATAGTGGTCAGCCTGTGACTCAAATTCTTTTTGCATGTCAGAGATTTTCTTGAGTCTGAAGTCTTCACCATTTTGGGGCAAGACTGGGTAAAGTGTTTGAGTTTCGCTGTATTCAGGAGCTGATGGCAACACGTTAGCCGAGCTCATGGTTTGTATATATTAGATTTTAATTTATCTGAATTTCAAATTCAAGAGGCATGTTATTGAAATCAAAAAGGTCATTGTTCTCATCCCTCACAGACAGAGTTATATTGTTTACATAATCGCCAGACGAGACGTCACGCAAGATGTTCTGCTGTGTTGATTCATAAAAAACCTCTTGAAAAGGCTTTCCGCGAAGATCAAATTTAGCCAAAACAGTCGAGGGCTTCCCGTTGAACAGGTTCTGTTCTTTATCAACCAGATCGCAGTGGATAAAGTAAGTGCTTTGTGAAGTTAAAACCTTGACGAATGTTGTTGGCCACAGTAACTTAGCACTTATACCGAGCAATTCAGACAGATCGTGATCTAGTTTCACCTCTTCCGGGTATTCTTTGAAAATGATCATCTGCCCTAGTGGTGTGTTTGTCTCAATTGCTAGTTTATAATCAGAATACACCCCAGTGTATACGTTTTCTAGTTCTTTTGCTAAATAGTCAAGAGTGTAATGCCCTGGAAGGAGTCTCATGACGGTTCCTTCTTTACTGGGCCCATTTTAAACAGTGTTATCTCTCCTCTTTGTTTCAAATTATGCCACGAGTTGTAAAGTGAACAAGAGACAAGCCGAATGTAACTCGGTTTCTGAAAAGGGTGATGAAAGTAGATGGTGTGAGGGTTCGAAGGTGCGACGATTGTTAACACAACCATTGTGTATATAAATATATTTATATAATCATGTTCGGCAGACGCCCTGGTGGTTTTAATCTTGGTTCAAATCTCGGTCTAGACATTGGCGGCCATGATTACGGGCCCCCACCCCCGTTTTATAGCCCCCCTAATATCTATCAACATCCTAGAACAACACAACCCGCAGTAAATCCACAACTGGCTTGGGTGAGAACGCCAGAAGCCGCAAAACTCTCTACAGCTGTCAAGGCTAAGGCTATCTCAGATTTCAAAAGGCGTTTCCCGCACGCTGATATGTCAAGATTTATAACAGAAGTTTCTTTCGACGAAAAGCACAAAGCCTCAGCAGTAGTGCTTTTCCCAGAGGGGCAAGGCTCCTGGGCTATGCCCTCAGACATACCGCACAAGAATTGGACACAAGCCCTGAAAGACGTCCTTGTCTTAGAGTATATTGGCGGTTTCCCCTATCAGTTGACGTTAAACCGAAATATACAAAAGCCAATCCCTGCTGTTGAATTCTCCACCTCAATAGACAAAGACATGATGATTGGATCAGTCTTGAACGACGAAGCGCAAAAGATCTATGTCACGCCAACTGATTATTTCACAACGAAATACAGAAACATTTTCAGAGACACACAGATTACATTCACAACCGCGAAATATGGGAGAAAGTGGCTCGGCAGCCCGCAAATGAGTTTCTGGCCACAACAACTAAACTTTGCTCAGTGGTGTGCAACAACCGGCTGCGGGATCTCGCGTGACCTTCTGTTTGATAAGAACTCTACTCTCTCCCTAACCCCGCAGCTCCGGTCATTTTACAGGTTTCACGTCTATTTCACAACAAGACGAATACTCTACAAGCTGGGTGGGGAACAGAGCGTTAGTGCTTTGCCAGACGACCCTACATTCAACCAGAAAGACATCAAGTTTAACATCGACGCATACAAGAGGATTTGCCAAGAGTTCGGTGTCAACCCCAGTTCTGACTTCCGTTTCACATACGGCAAGAATCACGGTCTTGGCAATGTGTACATTTGGGTCGCATATGATGGCCCCCTTTCTACTGATTACGACTATCCTGATCCCGATCTAGCCCTGTTTGATGACGAGCGCATTACAAACAGAAAAGACCCAAACTATCGAGTAAACGGCATATACTTTGTTCGTAACGACCAAGGCGCGGTTAGTCAGTTCGAGCACGTTGTACCGAATTATGCACAAGGGCTAACACAGCCAGGGCTCGCGCGTATGAACCAATCAATCGAGGCCTTTGTGTACTGTATTCTGGGTGCACAAGCAAACACTCGCAGCAGCATTTTTGGGAATGGAGGCCGGGCATTCTAAACGCAGAGAGTATTCCTCACGCTCTTAGAGGACGCCATAAGACTGAACGACATATCTAAGAGCGTACAGCATTATCAGCAGGCCATCCAAGCAACGAAAGTGTGGCTAAACTTTGTAGTTGCCCCTGGGAGCTGGCTGATGCCGTCACGCATGGTTATCAACACAGAGAGCGTGGTGGGGTACAATAATAATCTTATGCAGGCAACGCAAGGGATGAAGCTTGGTGTTAACAACGATGTCAATCTTGCCACAAAAAAAGCATCCTTGCGCCCCATGGACAGTGGTCCGACAAAGATTAATCCACCAAACAGCCACCCATCGAACCCGATTCACAAACAGGCGACACAGGCACAGGGCATCGCGCCCAAAGACCCAAAACCAGCCACCAGCGCGCCAGCCCCAACACCGGTCACAACACCGGTCACAACACCAGAACCAACACAAGAGACTAAGATCGAGTCGCATCACGTAAACAAGGCGCTGGTGCGCTTGCTTTAGCAGGCCTTGTTGCCTGGATGAGATAATTATCTCCTGCGCTTGGTGATCCTTTCAATCATAAAGCCCACAACGGCAACGGTCAGCAGCCAGGCGTGCTCGCCAAGAAATGAGATAACCTGGCCGGCTGTTTTGAAGATAAAGCTCACGATCAAACCGATCAAGCCTGGCAGGATGGAGGCAACCTTATTTCCTATTTCTTGAAGCCCATTGCCAATAGCCTTGGTGCCGGCCTTTCAACCATTCATTGCAGCAATCGCCACAGCGCCTATGACTAGACCTGCAGCCAGAACAACTGCTTGAAGTGTCCAGCCATATTTCTTGAATGTCTCTTTGACCCGCTCTCGAAGAGGTAAGGCTTCTTCTCTTTCCTGAACCTGTGTTCTTAGTCTTGCTAGTTCTTCTTCTCGCTCAGCAACTCGGGCTTCCGCGGCTTCTCTGTCAGAGGGAGAAGTGTTCTCATCCTCTATCACGCGTTTTTCTTCCTCGTTTTGTCGTACAAGCTCGGCCTCTTGTTCGTTTAACTCATCCAGCGGCTTGGTGGAGTTCAGTTTTGCTTCGACAGCATTTCTTTCTCTTGTTTTCGCAGAAAGTTGTGTTCTGAGTTTGTCAACCTTTGCCTGCATGCTCTTGGTCTCGTTCTTTTTGTATTTTTTGAATAGCGCCTAATTCTTTTTTCTGGTTTTCAAGATCGCCTTGAAGATTTTTCTTTAGTTGTTTTAACCGATCTAGCTCGGTTTGACTCTCAACGTTTGAACCGTGTTCCTGCTCCAGTGCTTCAATCCTCGCTTGAGTTTCTTCGATTCTTCCCCTGAGATTTTGAACCTCACTTGCTGCTTTTTGTTGTTCAACAGCAATTCTTTCCGCATCCTTCAATTGTTTTTCGGCCTCCTTCAATTTTTGTCTTTCTTCTCTTATTGATGTTCTGTCTTCAACGATGATCTCTTCAGCGCTTGGGCCAAGAGCCCCTTTGAACCTGTCTGTGAATGATTTAAGAAGCCCTGAACCATCCTGCTTGAAAACGAGAGTTTCACCGCCTCTTGCCCCAAAGGAGACTATTTTGCTTTCGTTTCCTGTTTTTTTTACCGAAACCAATAGGGCCTAATCGTCTGAGATCTACTCTTGGAAAGAGCCTTTTGATCCAGTCCATAGCTCTATCGACCCTATCTGCTTTATCAGTTGCATCTAAGAAGTCAGGAAGCAGAGGGATGTCTTCAGAATCAAAGCCGCTCTGTTCGTTAGGCATTGTATGCATTTCATGCTCTTCACCGCCATGATATGGGGTGGATGTGCCGCCCGGTTGAAAGGGGGTTGTTGTGTCAACTTCTTCTTCGTCGTCATCATCATCGTGGTCAATCCCACAGTCTTCCCAAGGATTCTCGTTCTCGCCAGGTATATCATATCCACCTTCTGCCATGATGTATATAAATATAAATTTATATATATATATATATATATATATATATATATATATATATATATATATATATATATATATATATATACTCTGGCTATGGCTGTGCAACCAAATCTCCTCCCAACGAACGCAGAGAAGACTCTTGGTGCTATGAAAGGCGAGCGCACCGTAAAGCGCATCACATTTGATCGCTCTACAGCCAAGCCCGGCGAGACCCTGTACGTTTCGGTGCCCAAGCTCAACGAACATGAGGTTATCGTGTCTGGCTCGCTTGCCTTGCTCTTTAACATTGACCTTGCCGGCGGTCATGCAAACAACTATCTTGTACAAAATGTCTCCAGAGCACAAGTTGACAGGCTTGTTGTCAAGTTTGCCGCCACCACTGTCCAGGACACCGTTGGGTACGATATTTACAAAATCTTTGAGGACCTATTCCTCTCTGTTGACAAGAGAGACAACATGCTCCTCGAGGGCATCCAGAGTGTAGACTTGAGCAAGATTCGCTCTGGTGCCGGCGACAAGAAGACCTCTGGCGTGGATGCGGAAAACAAGCTGGAGACCATTTACAAAAACAAATACCGCATCAATCTTGACCACCAGATTATAACAGACCACGGCGTTATGTACCCACAGGCACTCTACAACGATTTGATATTCGAGATTACGCTCGCCCCGGCTTCTCAAGTTGTCAAGGGCACGGATGCAGCCAAGCTTGTGTACAAGTTGACAAATATCCAGCTTGAGTACGAGACAATCCGAAGTAAGCAGCTGGCTGACGAGGCAGCAAGTGTATACTCTAGCGGAAAGGAGTTTGCCTACGACCATATCATGCGAGAGGAAGTGGTCCCCTTCTCGAAGGGTTCAGACGCACGGCTGAATCTCAGGGTGAACCCGCATTGCAGGTCACTGAAAGCCATCCTTCTGCTATTCATCGAGCCCTACACAGCAGGAGTCAGGGACTCAGAAAAATACTTCAACCCAGACATCACCAAAGTTAATGTCACCATAAACGGCTCCCCCAACAGGATTTACAACGAAGGCATCAACGGGAGCGACATGTGGGGTGAGGTCAGTCGACTCTTCAAAAAGAGGGGTGACGGTAGGCCCAACATGATTCTGACTAAATATCTCACGGGCAACAAGTTCGGCCTCCTTATCGACCTTAGATCAATGGCCTATACAACCCTACATGGCAACGGTCAACGCCTTGTCAACACAAAGGACGGCGTACATCTTGAGATCGAAAGGACAACCTCCGGCTCGGGAAACGTGCACTGCCACATCTACACGATCAGCGACTCACAGATGAATATCATGGACAGACAGCTGCAGGCGGTTCAGTATTAAACAATATATAATGGATCCAAGAAAGCTGCCATTCAATGCACTAATTATCGGGCCAACTAACTCTGGCAAAACACAATATCTTCTGAATCAGCTGCGCGGTCCCTTCAGGGGCAAGTTTGACTATATTGTTCTCTTCTGTCCAACATTTGTCCACAACAAGACATATGATGGCTTCGTGGACAAGGAGCCACGTATTTTCGTAATAGACTGTCAGCAGCATGAGATTGAAGCATGGTTAACTTTAGCCAGTTATTACTTCGACGGGAAAAACACGCTCTTTGTGCTCGATGACGGTGCTGCTTCAAAGGATGTTAAAGGCCGCACGAGTCAACTTGTGAAACTAGGCTTCAGTGCTCGCCACAGCGGCTTGTCAGTGTGGGTGCTAACCCAACAGTTAACCAGCATTGCGAAACCCTTTAGGGAAAACGTTGCAGCGATTGTGCTTTTTTACACCCCATCAAGCAAAACGACGAAGGCTATCTTCGATGACTATGCCGGTGAGCTTGAACAACAAGAGTACAAAGGGTTGATTGCAAAATTAAAGGGGCACAAGTTTTCTCACCTAGTCTTCTCTCTGCGGTACCCATATGGGATTGAAGTGAAAATGTGAAAACATATATATACGCTGAACCATGAACACCTCAACCAGTATCCACAAGCTCACGGTCTTTTCACAACTTCTGGATGAATTGCAGAGTCATGCGGACTAGATGCAAATACAGATAATCAAAGCCGCTGACGCGGACGATCTGCGCCTCATGCTTCTTAGCCGCTATCCTTTGAAACTCACTGTGTGACCAGACACCATGACAGCGCTAATACGTGAGGTTGAAAGTCTTTTGCCTGAGATCAAGAGAATAATTGAAAAATAAATACATAATATATACGCAATGGCAACAAACCACCCAGAAGACGTGGCCATAATGAATGAAATCATGCAGCAGCTAGAGGCAGAGCCTGATAGCTCCTTGCCATCAGCGATTCCTGAAGTCTTAACAGGTAATGACACTCCAGCTCAACGCGATAAACTGGCAGTCCTTGTTTCAACCGGCAAATCAAAAGAGGCCATCGGTACCCAGCTCACACACGAGCAGGTGAAGCGCCTGACGGATAAACAGGTTGAAAAGTACTACAAAAGGTATGAAGCCTATGTCGGCAACAAGACAACCGAGTCTCTGATTGACAGCGTTATAATGCTCGTAACCAAAGGCGCCGGCCTGGTTGTTAAGATTGACGGTGTGGAGGCACTGCAGAAAGAACTCAAAAATGACTACATGATTAACCATGAACTGTCAACTCTTGTAAGAAACTTTGCACTGCGTTGTGGGCGAGGCTTGGCCTTGGCCAATGCTGCTTTGATCACTACAAAACACATCGACTTCAAAAAGGAGCCAGAAGAGTTGCCCCCTGAACCTTCTCCACCGGTACATCCAAGCAGAGACGGTGAAGGTTATCCACTCGAGGGTTTTGATGAAGTTGACACATAATCTGAAAGGAACCTGGCAGGAACCATGAAGGAACCATGAAGGAACCACGAAGGTTTGAAATAAAAAATATACATATATACACATGATGACGCAACCACTCGAGACGGTACCTGAAGAAACAGTCGCGCCAGCAGCACCCACAACCAACACGCACGTTACCACTGATACCCCAAAGACTGCTCCAGCCAAAAACCCTGGTCGTGTTGCTTCTGGCAAAAGGCTTGCTGAACGCAACCGTCTGGCAAGAAAGGCAAAAAACAAGCACAAGCTTCTAAAGCAACAAACGAGCCTGCCCTTAACTCGACACCCCAAAACTCGACAAATGAAGTAGCTAGCAGCAACTCTGGTTTCTGGATTCTAACGGTTGTCGGGGTGATTATATCCGCTTGGGGCGTCTATTACCAACGCGAGGCCATTATGAATACACTTGGGAGCAAAGCCCCGACCCCTGCGCCTGTAGAGGTGAATGAAGTTCAAACTCCCCCACCACCGAGACGAAGAATTCGCGAGATGGAGTAAAAAAATCTTATATATACACCATGGCTGACAACAAGCTCGTGAAATCTGTTCTCGATGCAACCACAATCACTGGCCTTGTAGCAGGTATTGGCTGGATTGGCAAAAAGGTCATCAAAGAAAATCTCACGGCCGACCCCAGCTCGAATCTCATGAACTACGTTAAGTTCACTGCCGTCATGGCTGGGAGCATCGCTCTCAAGAAATACCTCGAGGACCAGAAGATCCTGCCGGCCCCCACATAAATCATATATATAGCAATGGCCTCAATCGCTATTATGGTTGGTGGAGCAATTTTGAATGCTGCCGCTTTCACGGGTGGCAATTATCTCGCAAAATACTTATCCGGCGACAACGGACAAGCCGCTCTGGATAAGAAGACCAGACACGACAAGGCGTTAGAGGCCTATCAAGCGGCCTACGCTAAATATCAGAAAGACCGCACAAAGCTCCTCGACTGGATTGCCAGCAATGATCGGATCAAAGATCAAGCGAAACACAACTTTCAAGACACTGACCAAGCTCTGGTGCTCTACAACCAAACATCGGGAGCAGCAAATAACACTCCCCAAAGAGCCCGAGTTCTCTGACTTCTATAAACCAGGCCCACAGCAGAAACAAAGCGAACTCTTGTTTATCGGCACTGGCGCACTTGCTCTTGGCTATGCAGCATTTCGTTTTCTATAAAACACATATGTATATGGAGGCGAAACTATCAAAGATCTATTACAGCCCCAAAGGCTACTGGAAAGGACTTGCCGCTGTCAAAAAGCTAGCTGCAGCAGCCAAGGTCTCTGAAGAGGTGGCTAAAAAGTGGCTCGTCAAACAAGCCCTTTGGCAAGTATATCTCCCTGCGCCACGCCATATCCCTCGACCCAAGTTTGATGTTCAAACTCCTAATTCGGTGCATCAAGCAGATCTACTTTTTTTGCCACACGACAAACTGCCTCATGGACGAAAGATTTACAAATATGCTTTGACAGTTGTTGATGTGGAAAGCCGTTACAAAGCAGCAGAGCCCTTGATTTCGAAAGAGTCTGATGAAGTTTCGAAGGCGTTGGCACGGGTCTACAGACGCGGGCCTTTGAAATGGCCACAACTGTTGCAAGTCGATCCGGGTACAGAGTTTATGGGGGCTGTGACTAAAGAGATGGGGGCCCATAAAACAACCATTCGCCGTGGGCGCATTGATATCCACAGAGACCAAGGAATTGTTGAAAGATTCAACAGAACCCTGGCTGAACGATTGTTTGGTTACCAGTATGCAGTTGAAATGAATATGCCCTCTGGCCGTTCGACTGTTTGGGTTAAAAGATTGCCAGATGTTATCTCGGCCTTGAACAATGAAGTAACCAGATTGACTGGCAAGAAGCCTGCACAAGCAATCAAAGAGAAAACAACCTCAGCCAAGCCCGCAACCCCATATGCTAGACATGTGGGAGTGAATGAAAAGAAGCTCCCTCCTCGGGTTAATTTGCGATATCTGTATTACCCCGGTGAGCTTGAGGGGGGTAGTCGACGAGCGACGGATCCGATCTGGTCTTTGAAGGTCTACAACATCGAGAAGGTTGTCACCAAGCCAGATGCACCTGTCATGTATTACCTTTACGACGGGCCCAAGCGCGGGTTTGTGCGTGAGGAGTTGATGGTTGTGCCGCCGGGCACTCAGTTACCCCCAGCTGGGTTGTGAAACTCGATTGGTTCTGTGTGGATGCCGTCTGGCAGCACCCAACGCTTGTCGTAGTAAGCGCTGAGGCCCAGCTTGTGTTGCTGATATGTGAACACGGCTCCGTTGTGCATTCGAAAGCCCCTGTTGGTGGCCATGTCCCTGCCACCTTGCAGGGCACTTACGTACCTTTCCCAGCGAAGCTCGTTCTGCTTCTTGTTGACGCCCTTGGAGGACATCTTGGCCCCTCCGCTAGCCTCGTTTTCTACGTAATAGCACTTGCTGCACAGAGCGATGGCCCGTGTGCCTTCTTTTTCAAGTTTGAACAAGCCGGGCTCTCTGCTGCTCCACTTGTCCACGCCAACCAATTCTTCTTCTCCGCCTCGAACTGGTCGCGGAGCTCGCGGCGAACTGCTTCTTCGAGAGTGTCGTGAGCAAGAGCGTGTCCATCTGGATGAGCTCGAAGTCGCCCCTGTCGATGAAGTAATCTAGGAAGTCGTAATAGAACTCCAGCATGCGGAGCTTGGCAAGTTGATACACAACAATGCCCACTTGGAAAGGGCGATCGATTATGATCTTTTGCTTGCGCAGCTCTATCTTGTAGGCCTCTCCGATCTCTTCGAGGTCTTCGAACAAGGGTGAGCGGAGATTCTTGTCGACCTCGTCCTCGTCAATTGTGTACAACGTTTTTGTCTGGCGCTCCACGGCTTCGATGAACTTGCCGTAAGCGCTGTTGCCAAGGAGCTTGAACACCTCGGCAAGCAGTGCCTTATCCTTGTCAGCATCGCCTTTCCTTCGGTTGTCGGCGACCTCGCGAACGAACCAGTCGAAGAGCTTTTTAGGTCTATAATCGTTTGTGCGGTAGACTGCCGTGATCTTGAACCCAATGTTGAGGTACCATTTCAAGAGGGTTGCGTAGATAAGCATCTTTTTCGCTGACAACACACCCAGAAGCTTTTTCTGGTCGGGAAAGCGGGTTCTGCCACTTTCTTGGAGGTAATCGTGCATATGCTGGGGCACGCATTCGTTAGGCACTGGTTGGTTGATGAAGAACGGGGGAAACTCTTCCAACTGCTCCCACAACTCTCGAGGGACTTCGATGTCCACCTCACCAAACCCGAACCACCTGCCTGTATGCAGCTTCGTTTTGAGAACTATCGCTGCCAGCACCGGGTTATTGTAATGCACAACCTTCTCTTTACCACAGGGCATCACCTGCAGCATCGTGCTTGGGTAAAGGAAGTTAGCATCGAACCCCACAATTCGTTTCGTGAGGGGGGCTAAGGCATATTTGTGAGAGCGGATCCTGGTTTCGCCGCTCACGTTTTTGCGGGTTAAGACCAGGCTTGGGCCGCCAACCACAGCACCCTTCAGCATGGCGTACGCTTCTGGGCCGGAGGTGTATAGTTCTGGAGCCCTGCGGCCCCATCCCCCTCTCAATGAGCCTCGCAAGACGTATTGCATTGATACTCCTGGGAAGGAGACCGCGTCTTTGAAAATGTCAACCCCGAGGCTCGTATAAAAACCCTTCATCGTTTGGAGAGCTTCGAGGAAGGGAGACACGTCTAGATTGTTGTAATACTCCAGCCAGTCTCCGAATGTCTTCATGCCTTTCTCGTAGAAGAGGCGATTGCATTCTTCGTGCTCCTTGGGAGAAAGCACAAAGGCGTTTTTGAGTTGTGAGTACCATTTCTCGTATGGGGGGAGCCCAGGGTAATCAAGCTTGTCAGCGCTGTCAAACTACTCGTATGGGAGCCAGGACTTAGTTTGTGTCGCTCCATACATCTAGACCCACTTGTCGTACGTAATGCCTGGGGCCAAATAATTCACGATGTCCAAGAACTTGAAGTTGGGCGTGTTTATGAACATGATGCGACCCTCTTTCTCCGCAGCGAAGACCCCGTTCTCTTGAGCGAAATGAGAAACAAAGTACTTGCGGATAAGCTTGAGATCCTAATGGCCTGAGTTGAAGCCGACCACAGGCACTTGGTTGCACCATTTGTCGATGAGCTTGAGTTGCTTCTCAGGGAGATTCTCAAGGTCTGGAGGCATATATTGGTCAGCCACAGCCTCTCGGATGGCTGCGGCTCGCCACTCAAGGGAGGCATAAAACAGGGCGATAAGCTCGTCAGGGTCTTTGGAGCAAATGTACTCAGGCTCAGGGTTCAACGTGTCGGCAATGGAGACTGAGATGGGCATATGTTCGCTTTTATAAGAGAGACCGTATGTCGGGCGAGCTGCCTTGGTCTTGTCCTGATACGCTTCGAAGTCGTAGACGATCGCGTGTGGATATGTTTTGTTTCTTTTCTGCGGGCAACGGGCATCCCCTCAGGGGTAAGGCTTTTCGTGCTCCCACCTTTTAACCACGGTGTACCCGGCATCTCGAAGCAACTGAGTTCGTTGCAGAGTCCTTTGGTAAGCAACCATCCTTGTGATTGTGTTGCCCCTTCGGTCAACATATACAACTTCGTCCCTCGTGCCCTCGGGGTAACACTCCTCGCAACCGTGCCAGAAACAACCATGAAACTGAAAAACTGTCTTGCTTTCTGGGTGATAGCCGTCGACTGGAGCCCCACAAATATAGCTCTCACCGCCATGGCCGCATCTGTGATGGTGGATGTGAATGCCGGCCTGTTTCGCCACCCACTCGAGCCAGCACACCGCCTTGACGCCGAAACCGCCATCTGGATAAAAGGCTTTCTCAAAAGCTGACTCCGGAGGGAGGACACGTTTCCCGGGGCAGTCGATTTTGGTTTGGCCTCGAGTACACGTCTTGGTGTGGCGCTTCAAGTTATCAGCCCGTGTGAACCTCCCACCGCACTCGCCACAAGTGTAATTGTTTGTGACTTTATTGATATTGGTGATCAAGAAGGCATGGCCTGCATAGATGCCGATGGTCATGGTTGAAACTCCAACCTTGTCGTAATTAGCAGGGGTGTGAAATAAAAGGAATTCACCATTCGGGAGAACAAGGTAGGCGGCAATGCCTTGCTTGAAATGCCTTTCGATTTTGGAAAAGTGCCGCAAAGTTAGCTGGTCTCGAAGCCCCGGATAAAAGGCGAAGAAGCTTTCCGCGAGTTCTCTGGTTCTGCGGGTGTTGCGATCTCTACGAGCTCCTCGATGGACAGCCAAGCAACGAAAGAGACAACGATTGTCATTGAAATTGTCAAGGGCAATGACTTCTCTTTTGTTGCGAAGCCAATCAGGAAGCCACCCGAGGCCTATTTGTAGGAGTTGTCGATCAAGCACGACTTTTAGATCAAGCAGGACAGTGCGTTCGTAAACCCATTTGGTGTCAGGCCTATTGAGGTTTGCGTTTTGAAGACGAATCTCTTCCTGGGCTTTCAGCCACTGTCGTGTCTCGGAGAGAGTGGCTAACCAACTCCTCGGTTTCAGTATTTCGTAACTCGACTGTGAAGCGTAAATTGATTGAATGTCGTGTTTGAACATTTTGCTTGATTTTGTTCAAAATTCTGGCGACAAGAGATTTTTCGAGATCGTCTACAAAGCGGAACCGGATTATTCGTCTGCCGTGTTCAATCCATCGGTCAACCCGATCATAGACTTGAATAAATTGTTCACAATCTAGCTCCTGTGGGTTGTTTTGAGGCTCGACCTCAGCATTATAGTCGTCGGCAGGCTCCAACCGCTCAAGATTTCGAGCCTGTTCGTCCAGCCAGGCAATCAGCTCGCGTTGATCGTCATCACGTCGTCTTCGTTGTCGGGGTTGCGCCATTGCGTATATACAAGGGTTTTACCTTCTTCAATTGGCTATGTATCGCTTGCCGTTGCGGGCGGGCTCCGGCTAAAAATGCGTTTGCCCCTCTCACAAGGGTTTGAGGGAGGGGTACATAAGTAGTTGGGGGGGAGGCACGTCAAATACCGTTTTTCAGACCCCTAAATAAGCCGCCAAACGCCCGTGTTACCTGGCCCCCAGGGCGAATGCAATGAGACCTGGGGGCCCGGTAACTCGGGCGTTTGGCGTCTTATTTAGGGGGGTGAAAAACGGTATTTGACTGCCCCCCCCCAACTACTGCTTGGAAATCGCCCTCGCTGTCCGTTGTAAGGGCACTTGCTGTTTTCTCCATGGCCTTCTTTACAGGTTCGTAGTCGCTCTCACTGTCTGTTGGTGTGGCTTATCTTTTCCTGGACTTCTTCTTTTCCTTGATCTTTGTTTAAGTGAAACGTTTCTGACGCACAGTCTAGCGTTAACTTGTCATTCCATATAATTTCTCAGTGTCAAGGGCTCTTAAGGCTTGGTTATCAATCTCTCATTGCTGACAGATCATGGACATGCACCCCAAGGCCCGTTTGGCGCACCTTTGTAGCACCTTCGAAGCTAGGTCATCAATTTTTCTCCTAGGAGCCATCAAATATCTCATAAGTTATGACAAACAAACAATTTAGTTTTCTATGTTACAAACATTGACTAAGCAAGTGGAACAAAGTAAAGCAGCTCAAAATAGACTGAGCCGTTATAACGCACGCACTTTGGTTTCAGATAAATGTCACGATTGACTGCCTCTCCAGCAAAAGAAGGCAGCTTTGGTTTCCAGCTGAACTGTAATCCACTTCAATCCTTGCAATCCTGCACTTTGTCTCCAAACTACTACTTTTATTTTGTGCTATAGGCTATTTTTATCCAAGCAAGTTGTATCTTTTGTGCAGTTTGGCGATATAACGTGGAAATAACCTAAGCAACTTTTTTTCATTTTGGCGGAACAGTGTCATTAGTATGCATTTACAAAGAGTATTCATGAAGTGCGACGGCTAAAACGGAAAATGTCCGAAATAGCTAGAAACAAAAGTTGCCTTCGTTTGCTGGAGAGGCAGTGTCAATCGTGACATTTATCTGAAACCAAAATACGTGCGTTATAACGCTCAGTCTATTTTGAGCTGCCTTACTTCGTTCCATTTGCTTAGTAAATGTTTGTAAGATAGAAAACTAAATTGTTTGTTTGACATAACTTATGAGACATTTGTATGCTCCTAGGAGAAAAATTACGGAGCTTCTTCCACAATATTTCGGGCATTATTATCGGTTTTACCGGTCGTACTTCGTGAATACTTTTCGTACATGCATTATATCGCCAAATGGCACAAAATATACAACTTAGTTGGATAAAAAGGTCCTATAGTACAAAACAAAATTAGTAGTAGTTTGGAGATAAAGCGCAGGATTGCAAGGATTGAAGCGGATTACAGTTTAGCTTGAAATTAAAGTTGGGTTTGAGGCAGTGGCAATCGTGACATTTATCTGAAACCAAAATGCGTGCGTTATAACGGCTCATTCTATTTTGAGCTTTGTTTGCTTTCCTCGGCTAATGTTTGTAAGGTGGTAAAATATATTGTTTTTTTCTCCTAACTTATGAGACATTTGTTGGCTCCTAGGAGAAAAATTACGGAGCCTCTTCGTCAATATATCGGGCATTTTCGGTTTTAGCCGTCGCACTTCGTGAATACTCTTCGTAAATGCATACTAATGACACTGTTCTGCCGAAATGGAGCAAAATTACCGAAGCTCTTCGTCACTTTTTTAGGAATTTTCGGTTTTAACCGTGGCACTTCGCCAATACTCTTCGTAAATGACACTGTCCCGCCGAAATGGCAAAATGTCGCTCAACTTATTTGCACGTTATATCGCCAAATGGCACAAAATATAAAACTTAGTTGGATAAAAAGATCCTATAGTACAAAACAGGCTCCGTAGTTTTTCTCCTAGGAGCCAACAAATGTCCCATGGGTTATGACAAACAATTTAGTTTTCTATCTTACAAACATTGACTAACCAAATGAAACGAAGTAAAGCAGCTTAAAAAAGGCTGAGCCGTTATAACACACGCATTTTGGTTTCAGATAAATGTCACCTATTGCCACTGCCTCTCCTGCAAACAAAGGCAACATTGATTTCAAGCTAAACTGTAATCCGCTTCAATCCTTGAAATCCTCCGCTTTATCTCCAAACTACTACTTTTGTTTAGTAATATAGGATCTTTTTATCTAACTAATTTGTATATTTTGTGCCATTTGGCGATATAACGTGGAAATAAGTTAAGCGACATTTTGCGATTTCGGCGGGACAATCTCATCAGTATGCATTTACGAAGAGTATTCACGAAGTGCGATGACTGAAACCGAAAATGACCTAAATATTGACTAAGAGGCTCCATAATATTTCTCCTAGCAGCCAACAAATGTCTCATAAGTTATGACAAACAAAGAATTCATTTTCTACCTTACAAACATTAGCTAAGCAAATGCAACGAAGTAAAGCGGCTCAAAATAGACTGAGCCTTATAACGCACCCATTTTGATTTCAGATAAATGTCACGATTGACACTGCCTTTCCTGCAACCAAAGGCAACTTCGATTTCAAGCTAAACTGTAATCCACTACAATCCTTGCAATCCTGCGCTTTATCTCTAAAAGACTACTTTTGTTTTTTACTATAGGATCTTTTTATCCATCTAAGTTGTATATTTTGTGCCATTTGGCGATATAACGTACAAATACGTTAAGCGACATTTTGCAATTTCTGCGTCACATTGTCATTACTATGCAATTACGAAAAGTATTCACGAAAGGCGACTGCTGAAACTGAAAATAATGCCCGAAATATTGAGGAAGAGGCTTCGCAATTTTTCTCCTAGGAACCAACAAATGTCTCATAAGTTATGACAAACAATTTAGTTTGCTAGCTTAGAAACATTGACCAAGCAAATGGAACGAAGTAAAGCAGCTCAAAATAGACTGGGCCGTTTTAACGCACGTATTTTGATTTCAGATAAATGTCACGATTGACACTGCCTCTCCAGCAAACAAAGACAACTTTTACATCAACCAAAATCTTCATCCACTTCAATCCTTGCAATCCTGCGCTTTGTCTCCAAACTACTACTTTTAGTTTGTGCTATAGGATATTTTAATCCATTCAAGTTGTATATTTTGTGTTATTTGGCGATATAACGTGGAAATAAGTTAAGCGACATTTTGCCATTTCGGTGGGACAGTCTAATCAGTATGCATTTACGAAGAGTATTCACGAAGTGCGACTGCTAAAACCGAAAATACCCGAAATATTTACGAAGAGGCTCTGTAATGTTTCCCCTAGGAGCCAACAAATGTCTCAGAAGTTATGACAAACAAACAATTTATTTTTCCATCTTACAAACATTAGCTAAGCAAATGGAACGAAGTAAAGCGGCTCAAAATGGGCTGAGCCTTATAACGCAGCTATTTTGATTTCAGATAAATATCACGATTGACACTGCCTCTCCTGCAAACAAAGGCAACTTTGATTTCAACCTGAACTGTAATCCACTTCAATCCTTGCAATCCCACGCTTTATCTCTAAACTACTACTTTTGTTTTGTACTATAGGATCATTTTATCCAACTAAGTGGCATATTTTGTGCCATTTGGCGATATAACGTGGAAATACGTTAAACGACATTTTGCCATTTCGGCGGGACAGTGCCATTAGTATGCCTTAACGAAGAGTATTCCCGAAGTGCCATGGTTAAAACCGAAAATGTCTGAAAAATTGACGACCGGCCTCCGTAATTTTGCTACTAGAAGCCAACAAAGGTCTCATAAGTTATGACAAACAAACAGTTTATTTTTCCATCTTACAAATATTAGCTAAGCAAATGCAGCGAAGTAAAGCAGCTTAAAATAGACAGAGCCGTTATAACAAACGCATTTTGGTTTCAGATCAATGTCACGATTGACACTGCCACTCCTGCAAACAAAGGTAACTTTGATTCCAAGATAAACTTTAATCCACTTCAATCTTTGCAATCCTGCGCTTTATCTTGAAACTACTACTTTTGTTTTGAACTATACGATCTTTTCATTCAACGAAGTTGCATATTTTAAAATCTCACCAGATCTCAAAATCGTCACACTGGCCTCAAAACATCGCCAAAAACCAAAAACAGTCAATTCCTATGAAAAATGAACTAAACGTACGTTTCAGCCCGTGCGGATCAAGTTTTGGTAAAATCTCACTTTTGAGCTCACCAGATCTCAAAATCGTCCTACTGGCCTCAAATCATCGCCAATAAGCGAAAACAGTGCATTTCTATGAAAAGTGCACAAAACGCACGTTTGGGGCCGTCCGGAGCAACTTTTGGCAAAATCTTACTTTTGAGCTCACCAGATCTCAAAATCGTCGTACTGACCTGAAAACGTGGCCAAAAAGCGAAAACAGTGTATTGCTATGAAAAATGCTCAAAACGTACGTTTCGGGCCGTGCGTAGCAAGGTTTTGGCAAAATCTCACTTTTCAGCACACCAGGTCCCTAAATCGTCGTACAGAACTCAAATCATCGCTTAAAAGCGAAAACAGTGCATTTCTATGAAAAGTGCATAAAACGGACGTTTGCGGCCGTGCGGAGCAACTTTTGGCAAAATCTTACTTTTGAGCTCACCAGATCTCAAAATCGTCGTACTGACCTGAAATCATCGCGAAAAAGCGAAAACAGTGCATTTCTATCGAAAGTGCACAAAACGCAGGTTTCGCGCCGTGCGGAGCAAGTTTTTGCAAGAGGAATTCATACAGAGGCTTTAACTGCCAACTGCTAGGCATCACCATCGTCAGCCGTTGACCAGGAGCTGTGGTAGTTTCGGCGGCTAGCAACGGGACTTCAGCTCCTGGCGCCGCCAGCGGCAAATGCCACTGGGTGATGCCCGGTCAAGCGTAATAGCAGCAAGCGTGTGGTATATGCACAACGAGAGTCCAGCCAGCAGATGTCAGAGAGCTTAGCTGGATGCAGTTTAATAAGATGTGATCAGCGCAGACTTAGGTACTGCGCGATGACGGCCAGATCCAGTTGGATGCTGCCTCTGCTTCTTCTTGGAGAGTCTTGATTGTTGCTCGGAGAGCTTTCGTTGGTAGTCCGATGTTGGACAGGAAGAACCTGGTCGATCTTGCAATGAAGCCGCGGCAACCGACTTCAATAGGTATAACGCTGCAGCCCCAGCCACGATCTTCACAGCTAGCACGAAGAGGCTCGTACCCGGTTCTCTTGCGTTCGTTAGCAAAGTCAAAGTTCCCTTCCCACGGCACAGTTAGTTCGACCAGATGGACGCATTTACGGGAGTCAGACCAGATTACAATGTCAGGGCGCACAGTTGTGATGGCAATGTGGCATGGGAAATGCAAGGCTTTAGATAGATCAGCCAGCATTTGCCAGTCTTGGGCACCCTTAAGTAGCCTCGACTGTTTCACTTTCTTCACAGTGGCTGGTTGGGGCTGCTCCCCTTCCCTTTGGAACTTAATGCCTTGATTTGTTACCTCGTCAACTGGTGCCTTATTAATGCTGGCGCATTGAGCCTGTGTGGCTTCAGCTATAACTCGCAACACTCTATTGTGCCTCCAGGTATACTTCTGAAGTGACTTATTGCAAGCCGTTAACACATGCTCTAAGGTGGCACGCGTTTGGTTGCACGCGCGGCAAATGTCGTCGTCGATAATACCCCACCGTTTGAGGTTTGTAGGTGTAGGAGGTCGTACGTGGACCTCAACAGGAAGCTGATTCTCAATGGTTCCATCTGAACAAGGGTGGGCCAGCTGAGTTTTCTTTGTTCTGCCTCTTCCCAGCGCAACCAAGCACATTGTTTAGCGAACTCAGCTGCTGTAGCTGATCTTCTTTCTTCGTCGATGGCCCATACCTCCCCGATGACCATCTCACGACGGCCTTTAGGACCCTGCGCAGAGAACCAGCGATATACGTTATTACACAGGCCAGCTCTACTACCTTGCACCGCACCTGTGATGTCGTTTGTTCGAATGCTGGCTTCTGCTTAATTCACCGCCTGCTCAGCAGTCCATTTACAGCCGCATTTCACCTCGGGTTGTACCTCGCGGATCACTTGGTCAGGCGAATCCCGGAGCATCATGTGAAGTGGATTTCTTTGACTTGTCCGTGTTAGCGAACTCAGCTGCTGTAGCTGATCTTCTTTCTTCGTCGATGGCCCATACCTCCTCGATGACCATCTCACGACGGCCTTTAGGACCCTGCGCAGAGAACCAGCGATATACGTTATTACCCAGGCCAGCTCTACTACCTTGCACCGCACCTGTGATGTCGTTTGTTCGAATGCTGGCTTCTGCTTAATTCACCGCCTGCTCAGCAGTCCATTTACAGCCGGATTTCACCTCGGGTTGTACCTCGCGGATCACTTGGTCAGGCGAATCCCGGAGCATCATGTGAAGTGGATTTCTTTGACTTGTCCGTGCACGATGGGGACACTGCGGCATTTCTTAGGCTTGGCTAGGCTTGGCACCATTCAAACAGCTCATTCAGGCGCTGAAGGAGGAGCTCTGTCCCAGTCCCGGATTGAGTAAGGGTTGCAACATCATCCATGAACGCTTTCATTGGTGGTAGCACTATGCCTCCATCCACCATTTCCCCCTCAGTTGCATCTTTGCCAAACGCAACAACATCTCCATACACATGATGAACAAGCGTGGAGAGATGACGCAGCCCATCATGATGCCAATCTCCAACGATTGCCAGTTGGTAGTGTAGCGCTGGGTAGTAAAGCGCATGAAGGCTGAGTCGAAATACTTTTGCAGGAGCACTTTGATCTTTCCTGGGATGTAAAAGAAGTCGAGAGAACGATAGATCAGGTCATGGGGGAGTGATCCGTAAGCATTGGCGAGGTCAAGCCACACCACATGCAATTCACTCTTGTCTTGCTTGACCGTCCGGCTAGAGTTCCAAATCATTTGGGCATGTTCCAGGCATCCAAGGAACCCTGTGATACCGGTTTTCTGTACAGAGGTATCAATAAACCCATTGTCCATGAGAAAGCTAGTCATTTGACGAGCGATAACGCCAAAGAAGATCTTGCTCTCTACGTTGAGCAGCGAAATCGGGCGAACGTTGCTAATGCCAACTGAGTTTTTCTCTTTGGGGATTTGAATGCCATCCGCGAGGCACCAGTATTGAGGTATCAGGCCCTCTTTCCAGGCCCGTTGCAAGAGGACCGCGAACTCGCCAAGCACGAGCGGACAGTTCTTATACAGCTTATAGGATAAGCCATTTATGCCAGGCGCACTCTTGGTACGAGCTTTCCGCACGAACTCACGAACTTCCTTCACCTTGAGGTTGGACATATCAAGGTTACACCTGGTGGGGCTGGCCTTGTTTTGCCGTGCATGTAAGGCAGCGGCACATCTCGACAGGAATCGGAGTAGGTCTTTTTCAAGTGATCTTCCAGCTCCTCCTGATGCACATCCAAAACACCGCTCTTGCTTTCAGTGAACAGTGATTTGGCGAAGGTGTATGGATTTTTGTAGAAAGCATCCCAGGTCTTCCGCTTTCGTTTCCGTGGCTTCCGTTGGTTCTCAGCACGAGACAGGACGAGTATCTGCTTCTTAATATCGTCCAGTAGGGTTCTTAGTGCAGCTTTCTCATGCTCAGGAGCTTCCTTCAGTTGGCGCTTTAAGACTCTCTGATTTGTCCGCAGTTGTCCTTTCCTCACCTGCCTTCTGGTAGGTCTCTTCACTACTCTGCCTGCCTTTCTTTGACTCTACCGCACCGAATTTCTCGAGACATGTTTCATATACCACACTACTAAATAGGCTAAGCTGATTGACCGTACTCCCTCTGAGTCGGAGGCGGAGGATGATACTCAGGTCGCTAACTACGCTTGCCCATTCAGCTTTTGCATTGCCTTTAGGCCATTGAATTTTGGCATTGCTAGTGGAAGTACTAGGTAGCTGAGGCGAACAGGCTATGGGCTCCTGAGCACTGTGGTTTACATCCGGGCTCTGATTCCCATCAATAGACTTATAGACTTATTTCCTTCACTAGGAGGGTTGCGTTGCTGTCGGTTGGCCAACCATCGTGATTGATGTGTTCGCAGTCCACGAGCATTGCGAAAGCTCTTACCGCAGTGGCAGGTCGTATTAATCGGCAGTGTCGGGTCGTCATCAAGATTATCGATTATCTTACTTTTTAGCTCACCAGACATCAAAATCGTCGTACTGACCTCAAATCATCGCCAAAAAGCGAAAACAGTGCATTTCTATGTAAAGTGCACAAAACGTACGTTTCGGGCCGTGCGGAGCAAGTTTTGCAAAAATCTCACTTTTGAGCTCACCAGATCTCAAAATCGTCGTACTTTCCTCAAATCATCGCCAAAAAGCGAAAACGGTAAATTTCTATAAAGATGCACAAAACGTACGTTTCGGGCAGTGTGGAGCAAGTTTGGGCAAAATCTCACTTTTCAGCACACTAGATCTCAAAATCGTAATGGCCTCAAATCATCGCCGAAAATCGAAATCAGTGCATTTCTATGAAAAGTGCAGAAAACGCACGTTTCGGGCCGTACGGAGCAAGTTTTGGCAAAATCTTACTTTTGAGCTCACCAAATCTCAATATAGTCGTACTGACCACAAATCATCGCCAAAAAGGGAAAACAGTGCATTTCTATGAAAAGTGCACAAAACGTACGTTTTGGGCCGTGCGGAGCTTGTTTGGGCAAAATCTCACTCTTTAGCACACCAGATCTCAAAATCGTCGTACTGGCCTGAAATCATGGCCAAAAAGCAAAAACAGTGCATTTCTATGAGAAATGCACAAAACGTACGTTTCGGGTCGTGCGGAGCAAGTTTTCGCAAAATCTCACTTTTTAGCACACCAGTTCTTAAAATCGTCGTACTGGACTCGAATCATCGCCAAAAAACGAAAACAGTGCATATCTATGGAAAGTGCACAAAACGTACGTTTCGGGCGGTGCGGAGCAAGTTTTGGCAAAATCTTACTTTTGAGCTCACCAGACCTCAAAATCGTCCTACTGACCTCAAATCACCGCCAAAAAGCGAAAACAGTAAATTTCATGAAAAATGCGCAAAACGTTTCGGGCCGTGCGGATTTGAGGTCACTACGAAGATTTTGAGATCTGGTGAGCTCAAAAGTAAGATTTTGCCAAAACTTGCTCCGCACGTGCCGAAACGTACGTTTTGCCTACTTTTCATAGAAGTGCACCGTTTTCGCTTTTTGGCGATGATTTGAGATCAATACGACGATTTTGAGATCTGTTGACCTCAAAAGTGAGATTTTGTCAAAACTTGCTCCGCACGGGCCGAAACGTACGTTTTGTGCATTTTTCATAGAAAGACACTATTTTCGCTTTTTTCGCCATGATTTCAGGCCAGTACGACGATATTGAGATTTGGTGTGCTGAAAAGTGAGATTTTGCCAAAACTTGCTCCGCACGGCGCGAAACGTACGTTTTGTGCATTTTTCATAGAAATGCACTGTTTTCGGTTTTGGCGATGTATTGAGGTCAGTACGACGATTTTGAGATCTGGTGAGCTCAAAAGTAAGATTTTGCCAAAAAAAGCTCCGCACGGCCCCAAACGTGCGTTTTGTGCACTGTTCATACAAATGCACTGTTTTTGCTTTTTGGCGATGATTTGAGGCCAGTTCGACGATTTTGAGAACTGGTGTGCTAAAAAGTGAGATTTTGCCAAAACTTGCTCCGCACTGCCCGAAACCAACGTTTTGTACATTTTTCATAGAAATGCACTGTTTTCGCTTTTTGGCGAAGATTTGAGGTCAATACGACGATTTTGAGATATGTTGACCTCAAAAGTGAGATTTTGCCAAAAGTTGCTCCGCACGGTCCCAAACGTGCGTTTCGTGCACTTTTCATACAAATGCACTGTTTTCGCTTTTCGGAGATGATTTGAGGCCAGTACGACGATTTTGAGATCTGGTGTGTTGAAAAGTGAAATTTTTCCTAAACTTGCTCCGCACGGACCGAAACGTACGTTTTTTGCATTTTTCATAGAAATGCAATGTTTTCGCTTTTTGGCGATGATTTGAGGTCAGTACGACGATTTTGAGGTCTGGTGAACTAAAACGTAAGATAATCGATAATCTTGATGACGACCCGACACTGCCCATTAATACGAGCTGCCACTGCGGTAGGAGCTTTGGCAATGCTCGTGGACTGCGAACACATCAATCACGATGGTGTGCCAACCGACAGCAACGCAACCCTCCTAGTGACGGAAATAAGTCGATTGATGGGAATCAGCCCGGATGTAAACCACAGTGGTCAGGAGCCCATAGCCTGTTCGCCTTAGCCACCTAGTACTTCCACTAGGAATGCCAAAATTCAATGGCCTAAAGGCAATGCAAAAGCTGAATGGGCAAGCGTAGATAGCGACCTGAGTATCATCCTACGCCTCCGACTCAGAGGGAGTACGGTCAATCAGCTTAGCCTATTTAGTAGTGTGGTATATGAAACATGTCTCGAGAAATTCGGTGCGGTAGAGTCAAAGAAAGGGAGGCCAGAAGTAGTGAAGAGACCTACCAGAAGGCAGGTGAGGAAGGGACAACTGCGTACAAATCAGAGAGTCTTAAAGCGCCAACTGAAGGAAGCTCCTAAGCATGAGAAAGCTGCACTAAGAACCCTACTGGACGATATTAAGAAGCAGATACTCGTCCTGTCTCGTGCTGAGAACCAACGGAAGCCACGGAAACGAAATCGGAAGACCAGGGATGCTTTCTACAAAAATCCATACACCTTCGCCAAATCACTATTCACTGAAACCAAGAATGGTGTTTTGGATGTACCCCAGGAGGAGCTGGAAGAGCACTTGAAAAAGACCTACTCCAATTCCTGTCGAAATGTGCGCTGCCTTACATGCACGGCATAACAATTCCAGCCCCACCAGGTGTAACCTTTGATATGTCCAACCTCAAGGTGAAGGAAGTTTGTGAGTTCGTGCGGAAAGCTCGTACCAAGAGTGCGCCTGGCATAAATGGCTTATCCTATAAGCTGTATAAGAACTGTCCGCTCGTGCTTGGCGAGCTCGCGGTCCTCTTGCAACGGGCATGGAAAGAGGGTCTAATACCTCAATACCGGTGCCTCGCGGATGGCACTCAAATCCCCAAAAGAGAAAAACTCAGTTGGCATTAGCAACTTTCGCCCGATTTCGCTGCTCAACGTAGAGAGCAAGATCTTTGGCGTTATCGCTCGTCGAATGACTAGCTTCCTCATGGACAATGGGTTTATTGATACCTCTGTACAGAAAACCGGTATCATAGGGTTCCTTGGATGCCTGTAACATGCCCAAATAATCTGGAACTCTAGCCGGACGGCCAAGCAAGACAAGAGTGAACTGCATGTGGTGTGGCTTGACCTCGCCAATGCTTACGGATCACTCTTACATGACCTGATCTATCGTTCTCTCGACTTCTTTTAACTCCCAGGAAAGATCAAGGTGCTCCTGCAAACGTATTGTGACTCAGCCTTCATGCGCTTTACTACCCAGCGCTACACTACCAACTGGCAATCGTCGGAGATTGGCATTATGATGGGCTGCGTCATCTCTCCACGCTTGTTCATCATGTGTATGGAGATGTTGTTGCTGGGGTCCAAAGAGGCAACTGAGGGGGAAATGGTGGATGGAGGCATAGTGCTACCACCAATGAAAGCGTTCATAGAAGATGTTACAACCCTTACTCAATCCAGGACTGGGACAGGGCTCCTCCTTCAGCGCCTGAATGAGCTGTTTGAATGGTGCCGTATGAAAGCCAAGCCTAAGAAGTGCCTCAGTGTCCCCATCGTGCACGGGCAAGTCAAAGAAATCCACTTCTCCATTGGTGGCGACCAGATTCCAACCATAAAAGAGCAGCCTGTAAAGAGTCTCGGTCGGTGGTATAGCATCCCACTTACTGACCGCCATCGCGGTACCGAAATTGAGAAGAGTGCAAAGGAAGGTTTAAAAGCCATTAATGAGACAGATCTCCCTGGAAAGCTGAAGGCATGGATTTTCCAGCATGACCTCCTTCCTCGCCTACTCTGGCCGCTACAGATCTATGACGTAGCAATCACTCGCGTTGAAGCAATCCAACGGCACGTCAACAAATGCCTCAGAAAATGGCTAGGTGTCCCTCCCAGCTTTACAACTGTCGGGCTGTACAGCCGCTCGGCAAAGGTACAGCTACCACTTTCTTCTGTCGTGGATGAATTTAAGGCTGGCAAGGTGCGTCTCCACATGACGCTCCGGTATTCGCCTGACCAAGTGATCCGCGAGGTACAACCCGAGGTGAAATCCGGCCGTTAATGGACTTTTGAGCAGGCGGTTAATGAAACAGAAGCCAGCCTTCGAATAAATGACATCACAGGTGCGGTGCAAGGTAATAGAGCTGGCCTGGGTAATAACGTACATCGCTGGTTCTCCGCGCAGGGTCCTAAAGGCCGTCGTGAGATGGTCATCGACGAGGTATGGGCCATCGACGAAGAAAGAAGATCAGCTACAGCAGCTGAGTTCGCTAAACAATGTGCTTGGTCGCGCTGGGAAGAGGCAGAACAAAGAAAACTCAGCTGGCCCACCCTTCTTCAGATGGAACCATTGAGAATCAGCTTCCTGTTGAGGTCCACGTACGACCTTCGTACACCTACAAACCTCAAACAGTGGGGTATTATCGACGACGACATTTGCTGCGCGTGCAACCAAATGCGTGCCACCTTAGAGCATGTGTTAACGGCTTGCAATAAGTCACTTCAGAAGTATACCTGGAGGCACAATAGAGTGTTGCGAGTTATAGCTGAAGCCACACAGGCTCAATGCGCCAGCATTAATAAGGCAACAGTTGAGGAGGTAACAAAGCAAGGCATTAAGTTCCACAGGGAAGGGGAGCAGCCCCAACCAGCCACTGTGAAGAAAGTGAAACAGTCGAGGCTACTTAAGGGTGCCCAAGACTGGCAAATGCTGGCTGATCTATCTAAAGCCTTGCATTTCCCATGCCACATTGCCATCACAACTGTGCGCCCTGACATTGTAATCTGGTCTGACTCCCGTAAATGCGTCCATCTGGTCGAACTAACTGTGCCGTGGGAAGGGAACTTTGACTTTGCTAACGAACGCAAGAGAACCGGGTATGAGCCTCTTCGTGCTAGCTGTGAAGATCGTGGCTGGGGCTGCAGGGTTATACCTATTGAAGTCGGTTGCCGCGGCTTCATTGCAAGATCGACCAGGTCCTTCCTGTCCAACATCGGACTCCCAACGAAAGCTCTCCGAGCAACAATCGAGACTCTCCAAGAAGAAGCAGAGGCAGCATCCAACTGGATCTGGCAGTCATCGCGCAGTGCCTAAGTCTGCGCTGATCACATTTTTATTAAACTGCATCCAGCTAAGCTCTCTGACATCTGCTGGTTGGACTCTCGTGGTGCATATACCACACGCTTGCTGCTATTACGCTTGACCGGGCATCACCCAGTGGCATTTGCCGCTGGCGGCGCCAGGAGCTGTAGTCCCGTTGCTAGCCGCCGAAACTACCACAGCTCCTGGTCAACGGCTGACGATGGTGATGCCTAGCAGTTGGCAGTTAAAGCCTCTGTATGAATTCCTCTTACCAAAACTTGCTCAGCACGGCGCCAAACGTGCGTTTTGTGCACTTTTCATAGAAATGCAATGTTTTCGCTTTTTCGCGATGATTTCAGGTCAGTACGACGATTTTGAGATCTGGTGAGCTCAAAAGTAAGATTTTGCCAAAAGTTGCTCCGCACGGCCCCAAACGTGCGTTTTATGCACTTTTCATAGAAATGCATTGTTTTCGCTTTTCGGCGATGATTTGAGTCCTGTACGACGATTTTGAGACCTGGTGTGCTGAAAAGTGAGATTTTGCCAAAACTTCCTAAGCGCGGCCCGAAACGTACGTTTTGAGCATTTTTCATAGAAATGCACTGTTTTTGCTTTTTGGCGACGTTTTGAGGTCATTACGACGATTTTGAGATTTGGTGAGCTCAAAAGTAAAATTTTGCCAAAAGTTGCTCCGCACGGCCCGAAACGTACGTTTAGTTCATTTTTTATAGAAACGCACTGTTTTCGCTTTTCGACGATGATTTAAGGTCAGTACGACGATTTTGAGACCTGGTGTGCTGAAAAGTAAGATTTTGCCAAAAGTTGCTCCGCACGGCACCAAACGTGCGTTTTGTGCACTCTTCATAGAAATGCATTGTTTTCGGTTTTTGGCGATGATTTGAGGCCAGTGTGACGATTTTGAGATCTGCTGAGATTTTAAAATATACATCTTCGTTGGACAAAAAGATCCTATAGTTTAAAACAAAAGTAGTAGTGTGAAGATAAAGCGCAGGATTACAAGGATTGAAGTGGATTACAGTTTATCTTGGAATCAAAGTTACCTTTGTTTGCAGGAGTGGCAGTCTCAATCGTGACATTGACCTGAAACCAAAATGCGTTTGTTATAACGGCTCTGTCTATTTTAAGCTGCTTTACTTCGCTGCATTTGCTTAGCTAATATTTGTAAGATGAAAAAAATAAACTGTTTGTTTGTCATAACAATTTCAGGAATTTTTGGTTCTAACCGTTGCACTTCGTACTAATGACACTGTTCCGCCGAAATGGCAAAATGTCGCTTAATACAGTTCCACGTTATATCGCCAAATGGCACAAAATATACAACTTAGTTGGATAAAAAGATTCTATAGTACAAAACAAAAGTAGTAGATAAAGCGTGGGATTGCAAGGATTGAAGTGGATTACAGTTTAGCTTGAAATCAAAGTTGCCTTTGTTTGCAGGAGAGGCAGTGTCAATCGTCACATTTATCTGAAATCAAAATGGGCGCGTTATAAGGCTCAGTCAATTTTGAGCCGCTTTACTTCGTTGCATTTGCTTAGCTAATGTTTGTAAGATGGAAAAATAAATTGTTTGTTTGTCATAACTTCTGAGACATTTGTTGGCTCCTAGGGAAAACATTATGGAGCCTCTTCGTAAATATTTCCGACATAATCGGTTTAAGCCGTCGCACTTCGTGAATATTGTTCGTAAATGCATAGTAATGACACTGTCCCGCACAAATTGCAAAATTTCCCTTAACCTATTTCCATGTTATATCGCGAAACGGCACAAAATATACAACTTGGTTGGATTAAAATATCCTATAGCACAGAATAAAAGTAGTAGTTTGGAGACAAAGCGCAGGATTGCAAGGATTGAAGTGGATTAAGATTTTGGTTGATGTAAAAGTTGTCTTTGTTTGCTGGAGAGGCAGTGTCAATCGTGACATTTATCTGAAACCAAAATGCGTGCATTATAACGGCTCAGTCTGTTTTGAGCTGCTTTACTTCGTTCCATTTGCCTAGTCAATTTTTGTAAGATAGAAAATTAAATTGCTAGTTTGTCATAACTTATGAGACATTTGTTGGCTGCTAGGAGAAAAATTACGGAGCCTCTTCGTCACTATTTCAGGAATTTTCGGTTTTAACCGTGGCACTTCGCAAATACTCTTCGTTAAGGCATACTAATGACACTGTCCCGCCGAAATGGCAAAATGTCGCTTAACTTATTTTCACGTTATATCGCCAAATGGCACAAAATATATAACTTAGTTGGATAAAAAGATCCTATAGTACACAACAGGCTCCGTAGTTTTTCTCCTAGGAGCCAACAAATGTCTCATAAGTTATGACAAACAATTTAGTTTTCTATCTTACAAACATTGACTAAGCAAATGGAACGAAGTAAAGCAGCTCAAAATAGACTGAGCCGTTATAACGCGCGCATTTTGGTTTCAGATAAATGTCACGATTGCCACTGCCTCTCCTGCAAACAAAGGCAACATTGATTTCAAGCTAAACTGTAATCCGCTTCAATCTTACGCTTTATCTCCAAACTACTACTTTTGTTTAGTACTATAGGATCTTTTTATCCAACTAATTTGTATATCTCCGCTAAGCATTTTGTCGCAGACTTCTAACAGCCAACACCTATATTGACCAGCTAGAGGAAGATTCAGGACTAACGAGAGAGGCGCTCCCCGAAGTGATGAAGGACACCAATGGTTGGAGGAAGGTCATTTCTGGAATCCGAGTGCGCTCGACATGATGATGATGATGATGAATTTGTATATTTTGTGCCATTTGGCGATATAACGTGGAAATAAGTTAAGCAACATTTTGCTATTTTGGCGTGACGGTTTCATTATGCATTTACGAACAATATTCACGAAGTGCGACAACTAAAACCGATAATGCCCAAAATATTGAGGAAGAGGCTCCGTAACGTTTCTCCTAGGAGCCAAGAAATGACTCATAACTTATGACAAAATAACAATTTATTTTCCCACCTTACAAACATTAACTTAGCAAATGCAACGAACTAAAGAAGCTCAAAATAAACTGAGCCATTATAACGCACGCATTTTGGTTTCAGATAAATGCCACGATTGACAATGCCTCTACAGCAAACAAAGGCAACTTTGATTTCAAGCTAAACTGTAATCCGCTTCAATCCTTGCAATCCTGCGCTTTATCTCCAAACTACTACTTTTGTTTTGTACTATAGGATCTTTTTATCCAACTAATTTGTATATTTTGTGCCATTTGGCGATATTACGTGGAAATAAGTTAAGCGACATTTTGCTATTTCGGCGTGACAGTTTCATTACTATGCATTTACGAACAATATTCACGAAGTGCGACTGCTAAAACCGATATTAATGCCCGAAATATTGAGGAAGTGGCTCCATAATTTTTCTCCTAAGAGCCAACAAATATCTCAAAAGTTATGACAAACTAACAATTTAGTTTTCTATGTTAGAAACAGTGATTAAGCAAATGGAACGAACTAAAGCAGCTAAAAATAGACTGGGCCGTTTGAACGCACGCATTTTGATTTCAGATAAATGTCACGATTGACACTGCCTCTCCAGCAAACAAAGACAACTTTTACATCAACCTAAATCTTAATTTACTTCAATCCTTGCAATCCTGCGCTTTGTCTCCAAACAACTACTTTTATTTTGTGCTATAGGATATTTTAATCCAACCAAGTTGCATATTTTGTGCCGTTTGGCAATATAACGTGGAATTAAGCTAAGAGTATGTAGGAAGTGCGATGGCTGAAACCGAAAATGCCCAAAATATTGACAAAGAGGCTCTGTAACGTTTCTCCTAGGAGCCAAAAAATGACTCATAACTTATGACAAACAAACAATTTATTTTCCCACCTTACAAACATTAACTTAGCAGCCATTTGGCGATGTAACGTGGAAATAAGTTAAGCGACATTTTGTCATTTCGGCGGGCAGTGTCATCAGTATGCCTTTACGAAGAGGATTCACGAAGTGCCAGGTTAAAACCGAAAAATTCTGAAAAATTGACGAAGAGCCTCCGTAATTTTGCTCCTAGGAGCCAACAAATGTCTCATAACTTATAACAAACAAACAATTTATTTTTCCATCTTACAAATATTAGCTAAGCAAATGCAACGAAGTAAAGCAGCTTAAAATAGACAGAGCCGTTATAACAATCGCATTTTGGTTTCAGATCAATGTCACGATTGACGCTGCCTCTCCAGCAAACAAAGGCAACTTTGATTCCAAGATAAACTGTAATCCACTTCAATCCTTGCAACCCTGCGCTTTATCTTCAAACTACTACTTTTGTTTTGAACTATAGGATTCTTTTATCCAAAATAGTTGTATATTTTAAAATCTCACCAGTTCTCAAAATCGTCATACTGGCCTCAAGTCATCGCCAAAAAGCGAAAACTGCATTTCTATGAAAAGTGCAGAAAACGCACGTTTCGGGCCGTGCGAAGCAAGTTTTGACAAAATCTTACTTTTCAGCACACCAGGTCTCAAAATCGTCGTACTGACCTTAAATCATCGTCGAAAAGCGAAAACAGTGCATTTCTATGAAAAATGAACTAAACGTACGTTTCGGGCCGTGCGGAGCAACTTTTGGCAAAATCTTACTTTTGAGCTCACCAGATCTCAAAATCGTCGTACTGACTTCAAAACCTCGCCAAAAAGCGAAAACAGTGCATTTCTATGAAAAATGCTCAAAACGTACGCTTCGGGCCGCGGGTAGCAAGTTTTGGCAAAATCTCACTTTTCAGTACACCAGGTCCCAAAATCGTCGTACAGGACTCAAATCATCGCCGAAAAGCGAAAACATTGCATTTCTATGAAAGTGCACAAAACGCACGTTTGGCGACGTGCGGAGCAAGTTTTGGTAAGAGGAATTCATATAGAGGCTTTAACTGCCAACTGCTAGGCATCACCATCGTCAGCCGTTGACCAGGAGCTGTGGTAGTTTCGGCGGCTAGCAACGGGACTACAGCTCCTGGCGCCGCCAGCGGCAAATGCCACTGGGTGATGCCCGGTCAAGAGTAATAGCAGCAAGTGTGTGGTATATGCACAACGAGAGTCCAGCCAGCAGATGTCAGAGAGCTTAGCTGGATGCAGTTTAATAAAAATGTGATCAGCGCAGACTTAGGCACTGCGCGATGACTGCCAGATCCAGTTGGATGCTGCCTCTGCTTCTTCTTGGAGAGTCTCGATTGATGCTCGGAGAGCTTTCGTTGGGAGTCCGATGTTGGACAGGAAGGACCTGATCGATCTTGCAATGAAGCCGCGGCAACCGACTTCAATAGGTATAACCCTGCAGCCCCAGCCACGATCTTCACAGCTAGCAGGAAGAGGCTCGTACCCGGTTGTCTTGCGTTCGTTAGCAAAGTCAAAGTTCCCTTCCCACGGCACAGTTAGTTCGACCAGATGGACGCATTTACGGGAGTCAGACCAGATTATAATGTCAGGGCGCACAGTTCTGATGGCAATGTGGCATGGGAAATGCAAGGCATTAGATAGATCAGCCAGCATTTGCCAGTCTTGGGCACCCTTAAGTAGCCTCGACTGTTTCACTTTCTTCACAGTGGCTGGTTGGGGCTGCTCCCCTTCCCTGTGGAACTTAATGCCTTGATTTGTTACCTCCTCAACTGTTTCATCTGAACAAGGGTGGGCCAGCTGAGTTTTCTTTGTTCTGCTTCTTCCCAGCGCGACCAAGCACATTGTTTAGCGAACTCAGCTGCTGTAGCTGATCTTCTTTCTTCGTCGATGGCTCGTACCTCGTCGATGACCATCTCACGACGGCCTTTAGAACCCTGCGCGGAGAACCAGCGATGTACGTTATTACCCAGGCCAGCTCTACTACCTTGCACCGCACCTGTGATGTCATTTGTTCGACGGCTGCCTTCTGCTTCATTCACCGCCTGCTCAGCAGTCCATTAACGGCCGGATTTCACCTCGGGTTGTACCTCGCGGATCACTTGGTCAGGCGAATCCCGGAGCATCATGTGGAGACGCACCTTGCCAGCCTTAAATTCATCCACGACAGAAGAAAGTAGTAGCTGTACCTTTACCGAGCGGCTGTACAGCCCGACAGTTGTAAAGCTGGGAGGGACACCTAGCCATTTTCTGAAGCATTTGTTGACTTGCCGTTGGATTGCTTCAACGCTAGTGATTGCTACCTCATAGATCTGTAGCGGCCAGAGTAGGCGAGGAAGGAGGTCATGCTGGAAAATCCATGCCTTCAGCTTTCCATGAAGATCTGTCTCATTAATGGCTTTTAAACCTTCCTTTGCAGTCTTCTCAATTTCGGTACCGCGATAGCGGTCAGTAAGTGGGATGCTATACCACCGACCGAGACTCTTTACAGGCTGCTCTTTTATGGTTGAAATCTGGTCGCCACCAATGGAGAAGTAGATTTCTTTGACTTGTCCGTGCACGATGTGGACACTGCGGCATTTCTTAGGCTTGGCGTCCATACGGCACCATTCAAACAGCTCATTCAGCGCTGAAGGAGGAGCTCTGTCCCAGTCCTGGATTGAGTAAGAGTTGTAACATCATCCATGAACGCTTTCATTGGTGGTAGCACTATGGCTCCATCCACCATTTCCCCCTCAGTTGCATCTTTGGCCCCTCGCAACAACATCTCCATATACATGATGAACAAGCGTAGAGAGATGACGCAGCCCATCATGATGCCAATCTGCAACGATTGCCAGTTGGTAGTGTAGCGCTGGGTAGTAAAGCGCATGAAGGCTGAGTCGAAATAGTTTTGCGGGAGTACCTTGATCTTTCCTGGGATGTACAAGAAGTCGAGAGAACGATAGATCAGGTCATGGGGGACTGATCCGTAAGCATTGGCGAGGTCAAGCCACACCACATGCAGTTCACTCTTGTCTTGCTTGGCCGTCCGGCTAGAGTTCCAGATCATTTGGGCATGTTCCAGGCATCCAAGGAACCCTGTGATACCGGTTCTCTGTACAGAGGTATCAATAAACCCATTGTCCATGAGGAAGCTAGTGATTCGACAAGCGATAACGCCAAAGAAGATCTTGCTCTCTACGTTGAGCAGCGAAATCGGGCGAACGTTGCTAACGCCAACTGAGGTTTTCTCTTTGGGGATTTGAATGTCATCCGCGAGGCACCAGTGTTGAGGTATCAGGCCCTCTTTCCAGGCCCGTTGCAAGAGAACCGCGAGCTCGCCAAGCACGAGCGGACAGTTCTTATACAGCTTATAGGATAAGCCATTTATGCCAGGCGCACTCTTGGTACGGGCTTTCTGCACGAACTCGCGAACTTCCTTCACCTTGAGGTTGGACATATCAAAGGTTACACCTGGTGGGGCTGGCCTTGTTTTGCCGTGCATGTAAGGCAGCGGCACATCTCGACAGGAATCGGAGTAGGTCTTTTTCAAGTGCTCTTCCAGCTCCTCCTGGGGCACATCCAAAACACCGCGCTTGCTTTCAGTGAACAGTGATTTGGCGAAGGTGTATGGATTTTTGTAGAAAGCATCCCTGGTCTTCCGCTTTCGTTTCCGTGGCTTCCGTTGGTTCTCAGCACGAGACAGGACGAATATCTGCGATGGTGTGTGGATTTTTGTAGAAAGCATCCCTGGTCTTCCGCTTTCGTTTCCGTGGCTTCCGTTGGTTCTCAGCACGAGACTGGAGGAGTATCTGCTTCTTAATATCGTCCAGTAGGGTTCTTAGTGCAGCTTTCTCATGGTCAGGAGCTTCCTTCAGTTGGCGCTTTAACTCTCTGATTTGTCCGCAGTTGTCCTTTCCTCACCTGCCTTCTGGTAGGTCTCCACTACTTCTGGCCTCCCTTTTCTTTGACTCTACCGCACCGAATTTCTCGAGACATGTTTCATATACCACACTACTAAATAGGCTAAGCTGATTGACCGTACTTCCTTTGAGTCGGAAGCATAGGATGATACTCAGGTCGCTATCTACGCTTGCCCATTCAACTTTTGAATTGCCTTTAGACCATTGAATTTTGGCATTGCTAGTGGAAGTACTAGGTGGCTGAGGCGAACAGGCTATGGGCTCCTGAGCACTGTGGTTTACATCCGGGCTCTGATTCCCATCAATCGACTTATTTCCTTCACTAGGAAGGTTGCGTTGCTGTCGGTTGGCACACGATCGTGATTGATGTGTTCGCAGTCCACGAGCATTGCCAAAGCTCTAACCGCAGTGGCAGCTCGTATTAATGGGTAGTGTCTTGTCGTCATCATCATTATCGATTGGCTTACTTTTAAGCTCACCAGATCTCAAAATCGTCGTACTGGCCTCAAATCATCGTCGAAAAGCAAAAATAGTGCATTTGTATGAAAAATGCACAAAACGTACGTTTCGGGCCTTGCGGAGCAAGTTTTGGCAAAATCTCACATTTTTGAGCTCACCAGATCTCAAAATTGTCCTACTGACCTCAAATCATCGCCAAAAAGCGAAAACAGTACATTTCTATGAAAAATGCACAAAACGTACGTTTCGGGCCTTGCGGAGCAAGTTTTGGCAAAATCTCACTTTTCAGCACACCAGGTCTCAAATCATCGTCGAAAACAGCAGAGCCATAAACGTGCGTTTTGTGCACTTTTCATAGAAATGCACTGTTTTCGCTTTTTGGCGATGATTTGAGGTCAAGACGACGATTTTGAGATCTGTTGACCTCAAAAGTGAGATTTTGCCAAAACTAGCTCCGCACGGCCCCAAACGTGCTTTTTCTGCACTTTTCATAGAAATGCACTGTTTTCGCTTTTTGGCGATAATTTGAGGTCAGGACGACGATTTTGAGATCTGGTGAGCTGAAAAGTGAGATTTTGCAAAAACTTGCTCCTCATTGCCCGGAACGCAAGTTTTGTGTTGTGTACTTTTCATGGAAATATACTGTTTTCGCTTTTTGGCGATGATTTGAGACCAAAAAGACGATTTTGAGATCTGGTGAGCTCAAAAGTGAGATTTTGACAAAACTTGCTCCGCACGGCCCGAAACGTACGTTTTGTTCATTTTTCATAGAAATGCACTGTTTTCGCTTTTTTGCGATGATTTGAGGTCAGGACGACGATTTTGACATCTCGTTAGCTCAAAAGTGAGGCTTTGCCAAAACTTGCTCCGCACGGCCCGAAACGTACGTTTTGTGCATTTATCATAATATATATACATAGGCTTAGCCTAACAGCGGAGCTCTCTGAACAGAAACGATGATGATAAGCTTAACTAGGTGAAAGGTCGGAAGCACAAGAATAATTAGAATTAAGATTGACGACCAGGCTATTTTTCAATTTTAGCAATTCTCAAAAACAGTAAGCTTATTACGCGACCGTCTGCACAGTGCATTTAGACTGCACAAATTCCACAAAAGCTCACTGTTTCTGAAATGTGAAACCTCTTTTGAGTAGCAAACCGCGAAAAAAAGCAGGGGAAAACGATTTTGCAAACCGTTTTCTCCGCTAAACACAACAAAAGTGTTTTTTTTTCCTTTTAAAATGTTTTATGTTACTACTCGAAAGGGAACCGAAAGTGAATGGGTTTACAAGTTACAAAAGTGTTTTGCGTGCCGGGGCGAGCTCGGTTTGATGAAATGGACACAACAACCCCGTTTGGGATTAATTTGCCACGGATGTGGCCTTTATTTCTAATTTAACAATAATCACTCATCCGTTTACGGAATGAAGTGTTAACAAGAATAACTTCCAATCATCAAAGGTGGGGACAGATAAAACGCCAAACGTCACATTTTGTGACAGCCCCACCCGAAGCCACAGGCACGCAAAGCACGGAACTGAACTTTTAGAAAAAACAGTACATGAAGCAATCAGCCCCTGACTGAAATTGCTCAGACCTCCACAATAATGTAAGAATATTTCTAAAATTTCAAGCCAGGATATAATCAGGAGGATCAAGGTTAACAGGAAACGAGCGCTTGTCAGCTCGCAATGAAAGTAAACCGCAGAAAGGAAAGATGGCGAGACTAGCCCATGTCTAAAATTTCGCCAACTGTCCGTTTACTTAGTGACAAGAAAGAAATGACGGGTATGGATTGTAAGATAAAAGACGGAAAACATAAAATATTAAAAATATTAATATATTAAAAATATTAAAATATTGAAAATTGTTCGGACCTCCAGACATACAGGAACAATATTATCTAACATTGCAAACCATGATATTTTTAGAAGAATCAATGTCAGCAAGAAACAAGCGGAATTAGCCCTTGTCTAAAATTTCGCTTGTTGCTTGTCAGCTCGTGATAAGAGTAAACTGTGGAAAAGGAAAGGTGGCGAGACTAGCCCCTGTCTAAAATTTCGCCAACATTCCATTTACTTGGTTGCAAGAAAGAAATGACGAGTAGGCGTCGGAAAACAAAGAGGGAAAACATACAAAATTAAGCAACGAGAGCGGCGGAACGAATGTAGACTTTGAATGCGTCAGATTTCCAGCGACCCATGCCACGAATTTGGGCGTCAGAATATCCTTGGTCTGCAGCATAACTAGCCGCCCCAATGCGAAAACTATGGGGTTTATAATGACTTGGGTCAAGTCCGCAGAAGGTCAGGCAATGATTGAATTGCTGAGTAAAAAGAAAAGTGGTAACAACGGACCCATCTGCTAAAGTAAACAATGGCCCGGGATGGGCACCGCGAAGGTTGCAAAAATTGAGTAAAGCCTGAACGGGACAAAATTCCGAACCTGATTGCGAAAGAATGTTGATAGAAAAAGGTCGATTAGACCGGTTATGTTTAAAATTGGTAAGCGAGATTTTCGCAGCGACGGTATCGCCCTGATAAACCAGAAAAAGTAGATTTTGGTACTGTAATACGGACTGTCCCAAGCTCGTGGCAGTGGTCGCAATTTCACCGATTCTAAGAAAACCATAAAAGGCGGTAAAAAACATCGCTTTGAACAATGCGCGAAGGTACAATGATGAGGTAGTGTGTTCCAACGCTGCAGCGAGATTGTGGAGAACTGGTAGAGTAATAGGAAGCCGTATGTCGGGGCGAGAGCGAGATTTAGCAGCGGAGAGAAGTTTAATGATAACAAAAGCTTTTGTAGGATCCGCGAAACCTTGAAGTTTGTGAACATAGCTCAAGGCGGATACATACGTAGAAATAGTCGATGGTGCGAATTGCTTGCCCGACAAGTGGGCTATAAACAAGGCAACCGAATTAACGCTTAATGGAAGGGTTATGGCATCCGAAGAAACAAATTGACGAGCAAAGTCTGTATATAAAACCCACGCTCGCTGATAGGTTCGGCGGGAACCTCGGGAAATTGCGGAGGTTAATAACAGCTTCAAATTATCGACCAGTTCTCCGGCAGAAGATGAAGCGGCACTGGCGTTGGCTTGTCGTCCGCTCGGGGCGCTAATCGCCTGAATTCCTCTACCTGTAAGCGGGAAAGTAAGTCGCATTCCCGATTAAAAATACCCAAGACATGTTTAGAACGGAACAAAATATTGTATCTTAAACAACAAAGTACCAAGTGCCGTATTAAAACCATAACCTCGCGTTCTTTGGCGGTTTGTTTGTTAAGAATATCAACGAGCGCCCTGTTATCGGTAAAAAAGACAACGCATTTGTTTTGCATCAAGTGACCCCAAATCTCAACCGCGATAACAATGGGATACAGTTCTAATATGGTGATGTTTAATGATTGCCATCGTGTAGGAAAAGGCCCAAAGAACCAGTGTTTACCAAAAACCGCACCATAACCTAACGACCCGGCGGCATCGGTGTACAATTGTAGCTTTGTTGATGTCAACCAGCGGTCAGGAAGAAGAAAGGATTTTCCATTATACTGATGGAGAAATGATAGCCACATTTGAATGTCTTGTTTACAGTCGCGGGTTAAGCGGATGAAATGGTGCGGTTTTCGTACTCCTTTTGTTAAATCTATTAACCGACGAAGAAAAGCACGTCCCGGGACAATTACCGAGCAAGTAAAGTTTAATAATCCAATTACAGACTGTAATTCTCGCAGGGTCACCCGTTTCCGGCGATAACAAAGTGTTAATTGATCCCGACATTTGTGAAGTTTGTCTGCCGGTAAACTCGCTTGCATTGCCACAGAGTCTAAAGTTATTCCTGCAAATTGAAGGGTGGTAAACGGGCCTATAGTTTTGCCTTCGGCAATAGGAACACCTAAATCATCACATAAGGCCAAAAAGTTTTGCAACATAACACGGCATTCATGCTCAGTACGGGCAGCAATAAAAAAATCGTCTAAAATATGAATAATGGCACGGCAACCGAACATTTTTCTTGCGATCCATTCGAGTGCTGTGCTGAAGCTCTCGAAGATTGAACAACTCGATGAGCAGCCCATGGGGAGTGTGGTATCGAAATAATAGTCCCCTTGCCATTTCATACCAAGTAAACGAAAGTCATTGGGATGAATAGGAATGATCCGAAAGGCCGAGGCAATATCGGTTTTCGCCATAAAGCAACCTGATCCTAAGTGTTTTATAATTTGGATTGCATCGTCTATGGTAGCGTAATGAACCGACGAAAATTCTTTTGGAATACCGTCATTAACGGAAGAGCCATGCGGGAATGAAAGATGGTGTATCAAACGGAATTCGGATGGTGTCTTTTTGGGAACGATGCCTAAAGGTGACACAATAAAATCAGGAAAAGGCGGAGCCGAAAATGGGCCGACTAAGCGGCCGGCGAGAAGTTCTTTACGTAATTTGGTGTTGACAGCGTTAGGATTGTCAATGGCAGATTTTAGATTTGAAGAGCATAAATGACTTGGAGTACGGAAACACTTAATTGAAAACCCGTTGGTAAAACCGTCCAAAAGATAGTTTCGCTGAGCAGGCGGGTAACCGTTTAAAAAGAATTTTAAACGGTTAACCTTTACTGGGGTTACCGGGCGATGCCTGAGAAACAACGGACTTACCGATGACGGCTGCGTTACTTTTTCCGACAACAGGGCGCGATTGTTTTGACCGAGAATTACTTGTGCGGCACTCCGAGCCGGGATGCGAACCAAAACATTGGTGGCAACTGTGTTTAAATTTGCAGCCACCACAGGGCTCCCCTCTCGCGAACTTCCAACAGAAACCTTTCGGAAAGGGCGTAGATAGACTATTGCGAACTCTGGGAGCTTGCGAAGTTTGTGCAGGCGATTGCGAGATAAACAAGGACTGGAACCAGAGTTCCCAATGAACCTGATCCCAAGAAAAAGATTTCGGGTCCGACTGGCGGAGAAAACGAAATTGCTCGTCATACCAGCGCCAGTTGCCTTGCTTGTTAGCTAAGTCCTTGACTATCTCGCAATACTTCATTAATGCAGGCGTCGCTACTGGAAATTTAACTGTGTAAACGGCTACGAACGCATTGAACGCACTCGACCATTGGCCAATAGATCCAATTCGTTTGGTTTTATGGACAGGCTCCAAAGAGAGCTTAGTAGGGCCATTGTCGAAGTCGCTCGACACAGAGACGGAATATTTAGATACCTCTAAAAATGTAGGAGTAATTAAAACCCCGAAATCAATAAACTGATCGTTCCATATTTTTTGTTTGATCTTATCTGGAACACGTGACCCTAAACTGACAGCAGTGCTGTTAAACATCCCAGACTGACTGGATATGCGAGGCTCGTGAGGGTTAGAGGTATTGATAGTCACACCTGAAAGGCCCGTTAACTGGTTTACTTCATCCCTGGTGACTCCTTGGACCAGCTGTGACGAATCGTTTGCTTGAGGAGGATCAGCAGAGGAGGAAGGAGTCACTGGAGCCGTGATACCAGCAGCCTTTAAACCTTCGAGCACGGAGGTACTTATCGCCGTAACGAGGGTTGAGAGATCCAAACCCGGTCCACTGGGAAGTGTTACTTGGGGCGCTGGAGGGACTTGTGTGGCAGGCAACTCGTTAGCCCTTGAAAGAACCGAAGCCTGGGTAGCCCCACTCCCCGAAGCCTGTGTATCCCTGCTTGCTCTGGCGCGCTTTGGCCGTGTTGACGTAGAGGTCGTAGATGAGCGTTTTTTAGCAGGCATACTTCGGCGACGTAAAGATTAAATAGAGTAATAATTAGTGTTGAAACGGCCGCGCAAAAGCTAAAGCGCATGCAGCTTCCTGTGTTCTAAACCCCTGTCAAATCCAAAGCACCCGCCCAAAATATGTTGTGAAACCAGAACAAATTTGTGTCATCGAAGGACTTCGATAAGGGGTTAAGAAAGTAAGAGCACGGTTACTTTTCCTTGACAAATAGAGGACACTTACGTTCCTATGTTCGGTCTGAGTGCGTTGAGCACACTATCCAAGGATAGCCGCCAAAAATTAACACACTAATTACACCGACATGTCAATTGGTCCCGGCTGATAACAAAGACAAAAAGGAACACGCCTTGTGGGCGGTGCAAACGTCCAGGGACCAAGGCCCTGACAAATAAAGCGCGATGGGCGTTCACCAATATCGCATTAGACCTCGACCACAAAATTGGGCCGGATAAGCCAAAAATGCACCACGCCTTAATAGCGGAGCATGCCTTTGGCAAAAATAAATAAATAATCAGCACGCAAAGGACAAAATGTGGAATGAACCGGCTCAAAAATGAAATCACTAAAAACCAAATGGGACTAGCCAAAATTCAGTCCCGCAGGGGTACCAAATTATAATGGTTGATGGTTAGGTGCTTTGAAATAGAGAAAGGGATTTGAACACCGCCCCTCTATAGCTCCTATAAAGTTTGATCGAACCCCAGGCATTTAAATGAACTCCGTCCTTGAGGTAAACATTATTCCTCGAGTTCCAGAAACCAATGTGCCGCCAATAAAAACAAAAAGGCAAGGGCTGGAGAACAACTTTTAAATACTGATTCAACTTAAGCACTCTAGAGTTAAAATCAGGCACGTCCGGGGGTGGAGGACTGCGCTTTATAACCTGGCAAACCCCAATAATTTTGACACCAAACTCATGGTGTAGAAGGTGAGTTAATTCCTCCAGTGAGGAGCCAAGAGTTTCGGGTCGCAAAAAGGTGAGATCGTTCGTACCCAACTCAAGAATGACGATGTCGGGATTAGTACGACGTACAAATTCCAGGTCGAATTTTTTAACTTTAGCAACAGTCCTTCCCCCGACCCCGTAAAAAGTAACGTTTGCTACATCGCCTAATGCCAAATCGGTCGAGTAATCCCCAGAATTAGAAAGATAGGACTGCAAACGTCGCACGAACGAATGACCGAGGATGAGAACACGTGGTGGAGACATAATTATACAAATTGAGTAAACGGTCAAAATAGACAACAAATACAACTACACTCGAGAGCGCTTAAGTAACGTAAAGACCAATAATACTAAGAATTAGAGCCACTTGCCTGGTTTGTGCTTGGCAGTTTTGTGCTTTTAGGAAGATTCGCAAATCGGAAGTTTACCCCAAGGCGGCTAAGAGCAAAGAGAGGACCTCTTATTGAAAACCAACCTTTTTATGGGAATCCGGATACCCATACAAGCACCCATTGTCCTCCGCTGGCCGGACACCTCTGACAATGACCCTTTCTTGTCTCACATAAACCTAATTATTCGTTTCTCATAATTATTGGTATTTTATTCATCAATAACAAATCCCTAAAGTTTACAATATTATCCTGAGAGGCTAGTCATTTCCGGTTACAAGGCATCCTGCGTTATAAAGCTAGTCATTTCCGGTTACAATAATACAAGGTCAGTTCCGGTTTACACGAGTCACTTGAAAGTCTAGTCCATAAGGGATTATTTATAAAGTTAATTTCCGGTCGTTTGGTCCACTTGAAAGTCCTTTCTGGTTTGCACATGATTACTTTAGTCATTTCTGGTATTGACTGATGAGTTGCCAGTAGCTAAATTATTTATAGAGTCACAGGCTTTGACTGTTGTATTTCACAAATATTCGGATGACACCACAAAGCAGAAAATTTCTATTTGGTCATTCGGAAGAAATCAATTTGCCCGGGGGGAGGGGGGTACTCCCATATATGAGCTATATAGGTATGTGCCGCTGTCAAGGGTATGGTTTTCAAGCAGTTTAGTCTGGGATAGGGTATAGTAATCCGAAATTTTTAGTCTAGAATAGGGTATCATTTTCCACAAAACTGATCAGTTGCATGAAGAATTTAGTCTAGACGAGGTTTACTGGCAAATGGAAAAATCGGTAAGGTGTGCTGTACGACATTTTTACTGACCCCTGGTATCTTAGACTGTGATAGTGAACAAGTTTCTGCAAAATAGTGAGTCTAGAAAAGGTCTAGGATAGGATAGGATTTTTCGGTGTTTATTCTAGAATAGGGTTGCAAAATGCAGCTAAAATGGTCTAGTATAGGTCAAGGGTCTCAGAGTCCCAGCCCTCCCCCCCACCCCCGGGGCAATTTGCAACTGTGTTGTGATGTCATTCCTTATGTCCCTTACAGTGTCCCAAGAGTTCCCGGTGCCATTGTGAAAAGTTGCTTTATTTCGAAAAACCCATATACCATAAAGTATGGTCTTAATGAAAAAGAAAATAGTCTTAACATTAACTAAAAACCTAGTAATGAGTAGTGCCGATAGGGTGGGAGTGAAAACACCCCACAACCTTTCACGGGTTCAAATTTTAATCTAGCTTGGAAAGGCGTGGTAAGGAGGCCATAAGGAGAGTCCGGACGTGAGCACCAAGCTCCTAACCTCATGGCTTCTGTACTCTTTGCCACGTTTAATTTAGTCCCTGTACCTGTCTCGTATTTGTGAAGTATAAAGGTAAACAATTTGTCTAAAGAAAAAATGTCCTTTACAAAACATGTGGAGTCATCCGCTTATTGGCGAATTTTGAAACGCTTTCCTCAGGCTTCTGGAATGAGAAAACCTTCAATAGTATCATCCTTTCTTATACTGGTCGCCAAAACTTCTGCGCATAAAATGTACAAAAGTGGAGACCGGGGATCTCCCTGCCTCACCCCCCACTCGAGTGGAATTTCTTTGGTCAAAAACACATAAACTATAATTTTCATATTTGCTTGACAGCATAATGTAGAAATCCACCGCTGGAAATTAGGGCCAAATCCAAAACGACTTAAAACATTGGTAAAAAGTTTTCCAATGTTTTCCTACCATGTTAATTGTCAAAGGCTTTCTCTTGATCAATATTCAGCAAGATACCAGTTTCATTGGTAATATTTATATAATTTAGAGTGTCACGCAAGAGAAATAAATTCTCAAAAATCGTCCTACCTGGGACGGAACAAGTTTGATCTTCTTGAAATAATCGAGGGTAACAATTTTGAAAGTCTGTTTGTAAGAGCTTTTGAACAAATTTTGTAATCAACATTGAGTAGCGAAATGGCGGGGTCACCATTGTTTGAAGTTTTTCTTATCATCTTTCTTGTAAAGTAATCTAGTCACGCTTTCTGGCATTGAATCACTGAGAGAATTATTTTCCAAACTGAATTTATAATTTCGAACAGAATAGGGCCTAAGAGATCCCAGAATTTAGCGAAAAATTGTTGAGGTAATCCGTCTGAACCGGGGGTTTTCCCTGAAGAAAGTCCACGCATTGCGTGGGTAATTTCAGCCAAAGATAAAAATCCTTCGCAGGATAAAATTTCGCTCTCACTTAATCTGTTTACAAGTTTGTTCAAAAATTCGGTTTGGACTGTTAAATTAACAGGTTCTTGCAAGTACAAATTACGGTAAAAATCGAAATGGGCCGGAATCTTGTGAAAAGACTTCAACACCGGCGGAGTTATAAATAGATTGAACAGTATTTTTATGAGCACGTGAATTTGGTAGGTTTTTCACCTTCTTCAAGCCATTTGACTCTGCTACGAATTTGGCTTCCTCTCATTTGGGATAAATTAGGGACCGTTCATTATTTATGGGAGGGGGGATGGGTGAGAAAATGGGGGGACCTGAAATTTTAGTCACTGCAAAAGGGGGGGTCCTGGGGAAATTCTTTTGTTATGGAGGGGGGTCTTGAAATTTTAAACAGACGATGTCTTAAATAAAAAAGCAAAAACATAACTACAGTGCACCAATAAGAGCCTTTGGGCTCTCTATGATTCTTCTAAGAGCACAGCCTTGCACAGTATTTTGGTGCAGTCATGGAGCATGATTTATAATTTTTATTTCTTTATTTGGTACTGCCATAATTGTACACGACATTACTTAAAGTTTTAACCCACCATTAAACGTATTACTGAATTGTAACAGTATTAAACTGAGGGTTTTAGTGATTGATGTTAAAAGTATTTATTAGTATTTGTAACCCTAGCCAAAGGAATTTTCCTTATCTGCGACGTGGACATTAAGTTGAAGAACTGTTAGTAGTATCTTGTAGTTATCAGTTCGCCTTGTAAGTGAGTCAACCCACCCACATGCACCACTCCCGGTTTCTAGGTTGCTCAGTAGCAGTGGTTTTGTATATTGCAATAAATCTTTATATAGCCCAGCTGCGTCTTGGTTTTGATAGCACTTGGTTGTTCACAACCAAGTGCTATCAAAACCAAGACGCAGCTGGGCTATATAAAAAGTCTTAACTCTAGTTCTTCAAATGCACAGTGGACCAAGTGGTTGAATTGCTTCAATAAAGAAAACCACAAAAGAATCAAAATGCCATAAGTTGTAATAACTATATATTAATAAATTTACTGAAAATTATTCTAAACGTTGTTTCATTTCCTGTTACAACATGTTATAGTTTTATTGCTTTTATGTCTGGTTTATACACTGGTTTATGTCTCCTACATAACAAATTATCGCCATTCCCATCATATCCTCATTTCCATCGTACCCCTGTGCAGGCCTATCATACCCCAAATTTACACATATATGCTTAAAAATAAATATGATATTAGAAGCACATTTTTTAATATTAAGACAGCCATACAGTCACCCCCAAATTTTCAAATACTTTAGATCTGAAAACCAACACGCTAGCCACTAAATCATCGCGCCCCCACAAAAATATGATATGGATACATACAATACAACTTTTATATTATAGAAATCAGATTAATAGTTTGGGGGGGTATTGAAATTCTTCCCCAACAGAACAGGGGGACCTGAAAAAATCCAGATTCACTAAGGGGGGGACATGAAAAAAATGGAAAATTTGTTAATTTCTCACCCATCCCCCCCCCCTCCCATAAATAATGAACGGTCCCTTAATGGCCCGAATTTCTCTTTCAAGCGTTTCTATGGTGGTTTTCTCTGAGCTATCTCCTTCAATAAGAACCCGTTTAGCTTCGATCAAAGAATTTATAGTTGCGTGGCCTTTTAATATCGCGATTTAACTTAATATGCGTTGTTTACTTCGACCAAAATCTATAGCAACTAATTTTATAGATTCTTTTAGAAAATCCTACAAAGCTTGAATGGAAGTAAATGCTTTCCAGTACAATGCATGTTTCTTAATAATTTCTGAGATCATATCGCAAATATCAAATTCTAAATTTAGCCTCCAAAGTCCTGGTCCACGGGAAAATGCATTATGCAAATTGCGGCTTAAATCAACAGAATCATGATCGGAAAAAACACAAGACAAAATTTCAAATTTTAAAAAGGAATCATACAAGTCCTGAGCAATAAAAAAATTATCCAAACGTGTACCGATAATTTTATCCGCATTATTACCATGTGCATTGTATTTTTCAGTCGGCCGTGTTTTTTTGCGCCAGAGAACACTGTGCAGATCTTTCAAATCCATGGAAATTGTAGGATTTCCTCCAAGCTTATCAGAAACGTTTTCAATGCAGTTAAAATCGCCAGCAATAATTTTAAAAGAGTTCGGAAAAAATATTCATGGATTGTGTCATAAAAGTACGTTCACTTGGATTCGTGGGTGCATAAGTATAAAACCAAATTAATTTTCGTGTCGTCGAGTTCAGTTAAAACACTAACAATTCTACCAGAAGAATCTTTTTTCCATTGTAAACATTTGAAATCAGTATTTTCAGCGACAAGAATGGCAACGCCGTCTTGTTTACCAAGAGCGGGCGACCAGAAACTTTTACCGCGCCATTTCATTTAGCTGTCAGAGAATTTATCGCATTAAATGTCTTGTCGCTAAAGGTTCTTGTAAACAAATAAAATCAGAACGGGAATTTTTCGCAAAATCAAAAACAGAGCGTTGTTTCGCTTCATTGCCAAAACCACGGATATTCAAAGTTGTAAATTTAGCTCTGAATGCAAAAACTTGGAGAAAATTCTTCTGGTAAAATTAACACATTTAACTTAAGTTAAGCTTGTAAGTCTTATTATTAAACTAAACAATTTTTGCAAATCACATTTAGACGTTACTTGCTTTTCTGCTTATGTTTGTTTGTCCGATGTCCAGTGTTTCTCCTCTTCGGCAAAGGTTGTTCGCCGTCATATTCATAACGTTTGAGAGTTTTAGTGTCCGTTTTCTCCGCTCCTGTGGTACTGGATTCCGTAATAAAATCAAACATCTCCCCGCATTGAAAAATGTATGACGTTCCCCGAAGCAAGATTTTATCCCAGGAAGCTCTTTTCTTTCCACTAAAGCGGCTTCTGAGTATCCCTGTCTTGAGTAGCAAACCGCGAAAAAATGCAGGAAAATAACGACTTTAATTTCAACCGTTTTCTCCGCTGAGTAAACACAGCAAACAATCAAAGTGTTTTCCCAGCTGACGTGACATTCGGCCGTGTAACCGCGCAAAAAACAAAGCCTCGCTTTGGTTTCTACATGACGTCGTACGCGCATGTTTTGCAACGTCATACGCGCCCGCGAGCTAGTCCTGCGCGACGGAGCGCGGTCTTGTGTGACGCGGTGTGACGCCGTGTGACGGCGGAGGCCGGGCACACGCGCGCCCGCGAAACATTCCGCTATCCATGACCATGAAAAATGAGGGCATAGGTTCTATGAGTATCGGGCTGCGCAGCCAGGCCTTCGGCCTGGCAAGTGCTGCGCTAGAAATGCACTGTTTTCGCTTTTTTGCGATGATTTGAGACCAGGACGACGATTTTGAGATCTGGTTAGCTCAAAAGTGAGATTTTGCCAAAACTTGCTCCGCACGGCCCAAAACGCACGTTTTGAGCACTTTTCATGGAAATATACTGTTTTCGCTTTTTGGCGATGATTTGAGACCAAAACGACGATCTGGTGAGCTCTAAAGTGAGATTTTGGCAAAACTTACTCCGCACGGCCCGAAACGTACGTTTTCTTCATTTTGCATAGAAATGCACTGTTTTCGCTTTTTTGCGATGATTTGAGGTCAGGACGACGATTTTGAGATCTGGTGAGCTGAACAGTGAGATTTTGCCAAAACGTGCTCCGCACGGCCCCAAACGCACGTTTTGTGCACTTTTCATGGAAGTATACTGTTTTCGCTTTTTGGCGATGATTTGAGACCAACACGACGATTTTGAGATCTGGTGAGCTCAAAGGTGACACTTTGCCAAAACTTGCTCCGCACGGCCCGAAACGTACGTTTTGTGCATTTTTCATAGAAATGCACTGTTTTCACTTTTTGGCGATGATTAGAGGTCAGGACGACGATTTTGAGATCTGGTGAGCTGAAAAGTGAGATTTTGCCAAAACTTGCTCCCCACAGCCCAAAACGCACGTTTTGTGCACTTTTCGTGGAAATATACTGTTTTCGCTTTTTGGCGATGATTTGAGACCAAAACGACGATTTTGAGATCTGGTGAGCTCAAAAGTGAGATTTTGGCAAAACTTGCTTCGCACGGCACGAAACGCACGTTTTGTGCATTTTTCATAGAAATGCACTGTTTCGCGTTTTGGCGATGATTTGAGGTCAGGACGACGATTTTGAGATCTGGTGAGCTCAAAAGTGACATTTTGCATAAAACTTGCTTTGCACGACCCGAAACGCACGTTTTGTGCACTTTTCATAGAAATGCACTGTTTTCGCTTTTTTGCGATGATCTGAGGTCAGGACGACGATTTTGAGATCTGGTGAGCTCAAAAGTGAGACTTTGCCAAAACTTGCTCCGCACGGCCCGCAACGCACGTTTTGTGCATTTTTCATAGAAATGCACTCTTTTCGCTTTTTTGCGATGATTTGAGGTCAGGATGACGATTTTGAGATCTGGTGAGCTCAAAAGTGTCATTTTGCCAAAACTTGCTCCGCACGGCCCGAAACGTACGTTTTGTGCGTTTTCGTAGAAGTGCACTGTTTCCCCTTTTTGGCGATGATTTGAGGTCAGTTTTTTTTTCGCTTTTTGAAGACTTAGATTGTGAAGAAATATAATCATTGGAGGTGATTTTAACTGTCCTCTTGACACTAAGCTGGATAAGAAAGGTGGCGTTATGGTACCTGGAAAAATGGTTATAGACAATATTGAATGTTTCCAAAATTAATTGTGCCTTGTTGACGTTTGGAGAATTAAAAATCCGCAATCTAGAAGTTACACTTGGAGCCAAAAATCTCCACCAATTTTCTGTCGTTTAGATTACTGGCTGATATCAAACAACTTACAGGATATTGTAAATACAACCGATCATTCCAGCTATAAAAACTGATCATGCAGCAATTGAGTTGAATTGAACCGACTCCAATCAAAACTTAAGGGGGCCCGGCTTCTGGAAAATGAACGTCTCTCTTCTTGAAGATCCGAATTATCTGGAAAAATTAAAACAAAGTATCCCACTTTGGAAAACAACAAGAAGCGAGAATTTATCAGACGAAAGGTGCATCTGGGATTGTATTAAGTATAATATTCGGAACCATGGTGTTTTCTTCTCGAAAAAGAAAGCCAAAGAAAGATCTGCAATGGAAAAAAAATTACAACAAGTATACGAGGAAGCAACTAAAAAATTCGAATAGGACCCTTCCGACTCTAACCTAAATACTGTAAATGAAGCAAAAGAAACTCTAGAAAGTTATTATGAGGAAAAACCAAGGGGTGTGTAATTATTCGCGCAAGGGCACGATGGCACGAGCATGGCGAGAGAAGTACAAAATACTTTCTAAATTTAGAGAAGGGTAATCACGTCAAAAAACATATAAGAAAACTATAAATAAGTGGTGCCATTACATCTGATCCTTTTGGGATATGAACGAATAAAAACGGTTTTACCATAGCTTTTACCAATCAAACGTAACAGATGAGGATAAAGAAAATGGAAACGAATTTTTTAATAATTTGAATATACCAAGATTATCAGAAGAACAGAAACAATCTTGTAAAGGAGAAATATTTGTTGAAGAAATTACAGCCATTCTTAACAGTTTTGAGAGTAACAAATCTCCTGGTAATGATGGAATACTAATAGAATTTTACAAAAGTTGCTGAGAATTAATTTATGATCCATTTATGGAATGTGCGAGGAAGTGTTTCAACCACGGCGAAATGTCTAGCTCTCAAAGAAAAGCAATTATAACTCTTATAGAAAAGCAACATAAATATCGAACTCTCATTGAAAATTGGAGGCCAATCTCTCTTATTAACGTGGATGCAAAAATAATTTCAAAAGTGATTGCTTTAAGATTAAAGAACGTTTTACCGAATATCATACATCATAATCAAACAGGTTATGTTGAAGATCGCTATATTGGTGAGACTATTCGATCAATTTTCGATATAATGGAATTTACAGACAGTAAGAATATTCCAGGTATCTTGATTTTCATTGACTTTAAAAAAGCTTTCGACTCTTTAGAATGGCATTATCTTTTCAGTTGCCTTGAGGCCTTTAATTTTGGCCCCAATTTTATAAATTGGGTCAAAATGTTTTATACAAATTATCAAAGCTGTGTAATAAATAATGGAATGGCATCAGACTATTTTACTTTAGAACGTGGTGTGAGGCAGGGTGATCCCTTGTCCCCCTACCTCTTTATCTTAGCTGTTGAAAGCTTGGCAATCTCCATTCGTCAAAATGTTGATATCAAAGGAATTAAAATAGGAAATTATGAAGCCAAGCTATTGCAATACGCAGACGATACCACAGCAACCCTGTCTGATGAAAATTCTGCAAAAAACGCTTTTTGAAGAACTAGAAGTATTTAAGAACTTGTGTGGGTTGGAGATAAATAGTTCTAAAACAGAAGGAATGTGGATTGGTTCGCTTAAAAGAAAAGACGAAAAACCCTTTGGTATTAAATGGCCAAGTGAACCCATTAAAGCTTTAGGAACCTTTTTTACATATGACCTATCATTATTTTACGAAAAAAACTTTCAAGAGAAGGTTGACAGCATAAAGCAGCTGACAACTATATGGTCATCTAGAGGACTGTCCATTTATGGTAAAGTAACTATAATCAAATCATTACTTCTTCCAAAACTAGTTTTTATATCTTCGGTCCTTTCACCTCCAAGTAAAATCATCAAACAAGTAGACAGCTTGATTTTCTCCTTTTTATGGAATGGAAAGGATAAAGTAACAAGGTTCTCTTCAATAAACAGTTTTGAAGACGGTGGCATTAAAATGACAGATATTGAAAGCTTGGTCAAAGCTGTACCATTAGCTTGGCTAAAACGTATTATCAGCGATAACGAAAGCACGTGGGAATTCTACTTGTTGCATCTCCTACGTAATGTTGGTGGTCTTTTGCTTTTTAAATGTAATTATGCAATGGACTATCTTTCAATTAACTCAGTTTTCTACAAAGAACTTTCAGAATGTTGGTTAGAATTTCGAAATCTCTTTTTAGCTAATAAAAAACGGCTCTGTATAATTTGGAATAACAAAGATATAAGAATAGATGCAAAAACCAGTTTTTTATAAATCTTATTATGACTCGGGGATACGTATCATTAAAGATCTCTTGTTCAATCTCGACAATATAGAATCCTTTAATGTAATTAATAACATAGTTGAGAAAGCTAATTTTCTTACATGGACAGGTCTTAGGCGCGCAATTCCTTCTTCTTTGAAAATAATAGAGTACACTACCTTTACAGATAATACTTATTTTATAAAGGGAAATGAGATTTTTGACATAGTGGAAAGGAAAACGAAAGACTATTATTCTTTAATAATATCAAATAAAGCACAATTACCTAGTAATGCAAAGAATTAAAAACATGATTTTGGCTTATCTGACGAAAACTTAAAAATTGCTTACAACCTTCCCCACTTAACAGCACAATATAAAGTTTTAAATTCAATACTTTACATCAATGCAAAACTTTTTAAAATTGGATATCTCCAGCATGACAAATGTACTTTCTGCAAGACTGAACAGGAAACATTATGTCACTTTCTCTTTTACTGTCGACACTCACATATGTTGTGGAAAAATGTTGAACAGTATTATTTAACAATAACAAGGGAATTTCACGGGTTGCGTTTACGAGAGGTTATAATTGGAATAACGATGTGAAAATGTCCCTTCTTAAATTATCTGATATTAATTGGTAAATTGTATTTATGGGATTGCAGAAAGAAACAGGTACTTCCAAACACAAAAGGTTTCAAATTTAAAGTAAGAATTAAACACCAAGTTGAAAAATATATTTCCACTAAGAATAATAAACTAGAAACCTTTTATGAAAAATGGCCAAAACACATTTCCTCCTTTTAATTAAGTTCGTGTGTATGCTTTTGTGTGTATGTTCGTGTGTGTTTTTGTTTTATCTTAGGTTGTACTGTAAATAATTGTCAATTTCTCTTTTATCAACATAATTAAGCATTAATACAAGCCTCATTCAGCAATTGCGCGGCTGTTTTTTGGCTGTAATGTATATAATCTGTGAAATCTTGACAATTGTAAGTATGTCTGTTATGGCGGTTGTTGAGAATATTGTAAATTTTTCTTTTTAAGTAGTACTGTGTAAATAAAGTAAAAAATTAAAATAATAATAATAATAATAATAATAATAATAATAATAATAATAATAATAATAATAATAAACTGTTTTCGCTTCTTGGCGATGATTTGAGGCCAGTACAACGATTTTGAGATCTGGAGTGCTCAAAAGTGAGATTTTGCCAAAAGTTGCTCCGCACGGCCCGAAACGTACGTTTTGTGCAGTTTTTATCTCGTTAATGCGCTTGCGCATTAAGCGAGATTTCGGAGTCGAGTACTAAAAAGGGACAAAAGTTGTTAACAAAATTTTGTGGACTTTTGTCCGGGGGGGTTTCTTGTTCGTTCTTTATAGAAGCTATATTAGGGCATTGAGGATATGGTTGGTTAAAGCGGTTAGGATTTCAAGAAGGGCGTCACATACTGCCACTAAAATGTTTGGGGAGCACCCCCGGACCTATTGTTAATTTCCCTAGGGTATTGGGATGTCAGAACTTGTGATGAACTTGTCATATCTCACATTACGTTACCGCAAAGGTATTAGTCCTTGTTAAATTTCGATATCTCACGTTACCTATCAGTTTCAATCATTTGTCGTAAAGCCATTATAGCTGCTTTAAAAGGGTAAAAATAGGTTAAATGCGTTTTCTTGGGAAACGTAGTTTGAGAATTTCACGGTGTATTTTACTAATGGAGAGGTTATAAAAAAATTAAATGGGACAGGAAAGTTTGTGTGTTAATATGAGCGGTATGGCAGAGCAAAATAGCATGAACTTTGCGTTTTTTTCTATTGAGTTGTGGTTACACACACCTTGGGTTTGGGGCCTTCCCAAGGGTTAATGGCTTGGGTTCGGTTTATCTCAGGTTTCATCTTACTCTTGGGGATGCGGTTACACAGTAAAAGACTCCCCAGGGTAAAATATAATAAGATATGAGTTCACTGACACTGCAGTTTACGCGCGAAAACGTACAGATCGACATGGATGACACGAATCGAGATCTTGTAAGTTTAATTTCAGTCATTCTCCTGCTTATCATTCGATAAATATAACAATCCGGCAGTTTTTTTTTGCAAGAAGACACCGAAGAAGACGCCTTCAACTACGCTATCTTCAAGGTTTGTCGGCGTTTTATTTACATTTAGGAGCTCGCCACGAACTTGCTCGCCGCCAAGGAGGGCTTGGGTATTTCCACGACCACAGAATTGGTTTCAGCAACTTCTAAATAACAATGCACTCGATCACTTGTGGAAAAAAAAACTTTAGAGTTACAAGTAAGCGTGCAATTAACCAAGCGTATCAGAGGTCAACTCAGAGAGCAGCAGCAGGCGATTTCCTGTATTAGCTACGTTCTGCATTATGATTGGCCAAGCGGTTTGATTGTGCAATAGTATGGTAAACATGTCATAGTTGTGTTGATTTTTTGGCTTATAATGATGACGGTTGAATGGAATTGCGGCAAGCCTTCAATGGCTTAAATTTTTGCGTCTTTTGCGTACTGTTACATAATGAAACTGTAATAGCAATTATTAATTGTTTTACAAAAGCACAAAAGTGAAAGTACACGGGTCAGCCAATACTATGCTACCGGTGCCAAGTGCAGGTTCAATCAAATTAGTTACAACCTGTAGGTAAACGAACTTAAAATATTCACCTTTATACGGACTTCTATTTTATGAAAGGGGTCAATCCGGCAATTTTTTTTTAGTCATATGGGAAGTTTAACTGAGTCAGAGGCTGTCCTATTCAGTACATTTGATAGCTGCGCTCAAAAGAACATGCTATTTTGCTCTGCCTTTTAAGTCGCTTAGCGAGTGACAACCGGAAATATCGTGAAAAGAAAAATCATATATTCTAAAAGATACCTAGATCCCCTAATTTTAACCCCTAAAAGATACGACGAGCACCCCCACCCAACCACATATGCGAGTCCTCCTCCGGGGTTCTGCTATACGTTGTCTACCCGGTATGATGAACAGCGAGGAGCGATTTTTTATGTCGCTTAACGAATGTCAAAGTGAAATCTCGTGAAAAGAGTTAATTTTACGATTCGTTTAAAGTCAACTCGCTTAAAGTTAAACGAGTCAACTTTTCGCGCTCGACGAAGCTGAGAAATCTCACGCTGTATTTTTGTTCGCTTTTTGAGTTGTAATCTTTGTCTGCTTTTCCAATAGTTATTAAATATTTAGGTGTCATGATTATGCAATAGTATGCAAGAGAGGGTAGATTTTGCTTATTCAGCTAACTAAAAATGTTTCGGTTTGATTATGCAAGAGTATGGATTTCGGTTTTGTGCTATTTTAAAACAATTAATCATTGCTATTACAGTTTGATTATGCAACAGTACGCAAAAGACGTAAAAATGTTCCTGATTTTGTTTATAAAAGTTATCAAGGAAGCATTTTAAGAAGCATTTTATAAGCGATTTCAGCGTGTTTATTTTTTTAAGAGAGATTTTGTCTCTATTTGACAAAAAGACAATGTATTGTTTGAGTGGCAAGTAAGAGAGAGAAAACGTTCTTGGCGTATAAAGTCTATAAAAAGAAGACGAATATCAATTGCGTGTCGTACTGATAACATTGAAATCCTAAAGCGGACAAGAGAGTTACCTTAGAGTGCTCAACGTAGCTTGATTGCATTGAAATCCTGACACAAGAGAGTTGCCTTCGAGCGCTCAACGTAGCTCTATTAGCAAAGAATATAGCACACTTAAAGCAAGAAAAAATATATTTAAATCTATTATTTCGTTAAACAAAATTATCAATTGTTTGTAATGGTTGCTTTTAATGGTTCAGGTGCTATAGATTCAGTTTTACTACTAGAAAGTAGGTTATCTGAATTAAATAGAATTGCTCTTGATGTTGGAGGAGGTGGCGATTGTTTTTTTCGTGCCGTATCACATCAATTGTATGGCGATGCTACGAACCATTTTTATATACGTAGTCTTGGCATTGAATATTTAGTATATAACCCAGAACAGTTTATAGAGAGTAATACTGAACACTCTTGGCAAGAATATTTGAATAATATGTCATGTCAAGGAACATGGGCTGATGCGATTATCATTCAAGCTGTGGCTAATTGTCTCAATTTATCAATTTATATTGTTGAATCAAATGAAACTTTTGCTCCTGTCACTCTTGTTTAATTTCGTTCCTATTACAAATTAAGTTATCGTCTCTTTCGTAGAAAAATACGTAAACATTGGGAACATCAAACTTTAAGAGGGTATAAAGGAAAAGTAACACACATCTGAACAGCGCCACCATTTTGGACGGCAATCTATCCGTTCCGATGTTAACCGCGTAACTCTTTCCTCCTTTCCGGTTCTAGATTTCTGTTCGTGAAATGACCAGAACTCAATTCATTCTATAGGTGTCAGAACATTCACTGAAGCGTGATGCTTGAAGTTGTTTCTCGCGGTGAATTTGCCTGTAAAGAGCTGTAAACCCGGCGCAGCTTTTTCTCGACAGCTACAGTGAGCTTACTTTACCATTTTGTAAACAAGGCCAAACACACGACAAATTAATCTAGCACTGCTAAATGAGGGTGCTAATGGGGGTACCCAATTGTCAGTTAACTACTATTTTTTTTCGGCCAATTGTCAGTTAACAAGAGGCTACACTGGTAGCCTATACTCATGCGCTTGTATAAGAAAGTTTTAGTTTTTCTTTTTTAACTGGGTCACGCTGTCGGAAATCGGTTCATTTCAATATTTTCATTCATTGATCTTATCAAGTGATTTAGCTTGACAAGTAGGAAATTACGTATATCAGTAAGGCTTTTAAATTTGCAAAGTTAAGATAAGGTTACTTTAAAGGCCATGAGAATGACCAGAGTGAATGCGTTTTCGGGATTGGACTTAGAACAGCCGCTTTACGAAAATTATTCGACATTAGATTCTCATCTAAAAACCATAATTTCTCACCTGTCAAGATAGCTTCCAAAACCGTAATAAGGATTGTCAGTATTAAAGATGTCTGTTTGATACAGGATCGTACACAGAGAGTATGGGAAGGAAAAAAATCGAATTTCACTGATGCTTGTGTCCAATAAAATAAGCGTTATTCGCTGTGGCTATATGGCCGGTAACCGGTCAAGGTTTTCAAAACACTAAATAGCCGGCAGTCCTATATTCTCAGTAAATTTCTCAAAATCGAAAAATTCCAGCTAATCTAAACTATCATATGTCGATTTAGAAAGGTCAAGCGATCCTGAAATGCTTTATAGATTTCAAGCCTAGTGTTTGGTTTACGCTAGGCTCAGTAGACGAAACCATGTTTTGTGACACTTAGAAATTTTTTCAGTTCGACTGCCGGTCAAGGTTTTCAAAACACTAAATGGCCGGCAGTTCTATATTCTCAGTAAATTTCACAAAATCGAAAAATTCCGGCTAATCTAAACTATCATATCTCGATTTAAAAAAGTCAAACGATCCTGAAATGCTTTATAGATCTCAAGTCTAATGTTTGGTTTACGCTGGGCTCAGAAGACAAAACCATGTTTTGTGACACTGAACTTTTTTCAGCTCGACTGCAAAAACATGGTTTCGTCGGGGGTTTCGTGATATAGAAATCCCACAAAACCGGCTCGTTTGATCAGGATCACGACATATGATAGTTCAGAATGGCTGGATCTTTTCGATTTTGTGAAATTTACTGAAAAAATAGAACTGCCGGCCATTTAGTGTTTTGAAAACCTTGACCGGTTACCGGCCATATAGCCACAGTAAAATACCAACGGTGTGTCCACTTACTTTGGAGTCTGCTTAATACAGGTTTTAGTGTAATCAGAAATCTTACTCATTTAATCTAAGACTGAAAAGAGCTCGTCTGGTCAAACCAGGGGTCAACCCGCGTTCGCATGCTAGGACAAAATGACGAAACAGAATACATACCATGTATCTCACTTGTCGCACTTCCCATTAGAAAAGGTAGCTCCATTTCCAACTGAGCCTTTGTAACAGCTTTCCCGTCGATCTTCTCTAATCGCAACAACTTTAAATCAAACTCACCGAGTCCAAACTTTCCGCTTATTGTTTGATTATATGTCCATTGAATTGTGCTTTGTCATGTCAAACGGTATGCGACTTATGTGTCATTCGAATGCCGATCCTTTGTCATCATCTCGATAAAAACTCAGAATAACTTTGACCACGCCACTCGACGCCATCACGGAGATCAAGGTCAACGCTCTACGACCCTGGTACCTTTCGCATATAATATCGGTTAATATGTCACCTGGTCACGCTGCGAGGCAGGTAAAAGTCACAAAATAGCTTTGCTGTTAGGAAAAAACTATGTTGCTTTTATTAACAACAACAATCGTTCATTTAGTATAATTAATAGAATGTCACTTAACTGTTACCGTATTTTCTCGATTAAACGCCGGGCCCCGAATAAACGCCGGGTATGATTGAGGAAGTTGTAAGTAAGCTCCTCAAACGTTTGTTTGTGGTATAATAAACTTAAGATTTAAGGGCAAGGTACAAGGCTGCCAAGAAAAACGAATAATAACCCTTTCTTAAAAAATGGCGGGCGAGAAAAAACTGCTGATACAAAGAAACGCCGGGTCCACTAGGCCAAGTTTGAAATAAACGCCGGGGGCGTTTAATTGAGAAAACACGGTAACTTTTCATTTATCAGTTAACTACTATATTTTTGGGCAATTGTCAGTTAACTGTTAACCCCATCAGCACCCTCCTAAATGCACTGGTATTCTAAATTTCACTTTTGCCGGAACGCAATTGGCATGAAAACAAAACGAAAAAAACTCGCGAGATAATAACGCCTTTTGTCACAACATTTCACCCACGACTGAAAAACCTTAAACAAATACTGATGAAAAATGGAGTTTCGTTCAAAACCAACCATTCCTGAAAACTATTTACAAAACGTCGTCTAACACATCATACAAGACGTAAATCACTTAACGACACGACTCATAACAGCCAAACTTTGAAAGCTAATATAAATGCATCGCAACCGCAAAACCACATAGCGGAGTCGGTGCAGGCCTGTCATGAACCTCATTTCGATCTAAGGGAAACTAAAAAAGTGACCGCCAGGAGTGGTGCCCTGTTTATCCGCTCCAGACCCAATATTTTCTATATAAGTGCGTCCATAGCAGACGTGACCGAAAAATGACCACGTGATCACCATTTTCCCGCCATTTTTCATGTCAAAATATATAAAACAGCAGACTTGATACTTTAGCTAACTGCAAAACTTTCCGTTTCATTATGCAAGAGTAGGAACAGCAAAATACCATAAATTTTGACTTTCGTTCTTTTTTCGAATACTGCTGGAGAGTTGAAAAAGAAATGGCTGATGGCGCGATGTCTGCTAAACATAGCTCAAATTGTCCTGGCATGGGGAAAGGCAGCTCTAGAGAAATGACATGTTGTTACGGCCTCCTTTCATTAGATTCGGCAAATGTGAAGTTCAATGTTTGAATCGGGCCTTACTTTAAAGAATATTAAAGATTCAGTCACCATTTGTTGTGTCAATTGATATTTTGATAATTAATATTAATGTCTCATCTGATCAGATATAAAGTCATTGCACGTGACGTATTATCGATGTGGGCTTTTAATTGTTTTGAAATTGCGGCAATCTATTGTATTTGATTTAGAAAGTCTTTTCCATTGTCAAATATCCCAACCGAAAATAGACAATGAATAACTGAAAATGCACTGTGTAAATTGAACCAACAACACATTTTCATCGTCAATTAGCTAGCAAGGCGGGAAAAGTCTTTCACTTTCACTTCACTGACATCAAAATTATTTACATTCACACTCGTGATTCTTTGTTACTCATAACTTTTTTTGACTTGCACCAACACGAATTTTCAAACCAAGTTCTCTCAATCTTCTCTATCCTGCCAAGAACCATATCCAGTTGACTACTGCGCCTCGCATTTTCTACATAATGTCTGATTCTACAACGCCATCTTTACCATATTTATTTTATATTTATTTTAGATTCTTCTTTTTTTAACCTCATGTTTCAACGCATTAACGAGATGGCTTTAAGAGCCCTTTGATTATAGAAATGCACTGTTTTCGCTTTTTGGCGATGATTTGAGGTCAGTACGACGATTTTGAAATGCGGTGTGCTGAAAAGTAAGATTTTGCCAAAACTTGCTCTGCACGGCCCCAAACGTGCGTTTTGTGCACTTTTTATGGATATCGCTCTGTTTTCCAGAGTTGGCGATCATTTGAGTCCAGCAGGATGATTTTCAGATCTGCTGTGCTCAAAAGTGAGATTTTTTCTAAAACGTGCTCCGCGCGACCCCAAAATTTTCATTTTGTGCACTTTTCATATACAGAAATGCACTTTTTTCGCTTTTTGGCGATGATTTGAGGCCAGTACGACGATTTTGAGATCCGGTGTGCTTAAATGTGAGATTTTGCGAAAACGTGCTCCGCACGGCCCTAAACGTGCGTTTTACGCAGTTGTCATGCAAATGCACTGCTTTCGCTTTTTGAAGACAGATTGTGAAGAGAAATAAAAGGTGTTGACAGGCCTAGCACAAATCCTACTAGTGCGTGGTGTGGTTGTTGAGACCTTTGTTCACTCGGTTTTTTTTGCTGGTTTGTTTTTTTATAGTTTAGCCCTGACCAGTGAATCCTTTAAAGATCTACCCCTCTTGTATGAAATAAGGGGAGGCTCTTTATAGATTTGTCTTAGCAAAGGTTGTGATTCTATTAAATGCCATTTGTCCATGAGGATTTGTTTTAAGTTAGGCACACATGGGTTGTATTGTGTTACAAAGGGTAATATCGAGTGTAAAACCGAGTGAACAAAGGTCTCAACAACCACACCACGCACTAGTAGGATTTGTGCTAGGCCTGTCAACACCTTTTATTTCACTTGATATTTTTAGACAGAGCTCCTTCCTACTGCGTGGGAAATTTCTCTTTCCCAAGGTTACTACCTAGAGAATTCAAGGACAATATTCCGCAATATCTCGCACTATAAAAGAAGCAATACTACAACTCTTTGGGAGATACTAGCCGACCAATGCGGAAACCTATACAAATCTCTCTAGTGGAGATTCAGGGCCTTCATTGTCCAAAAAACAGAGAAAGGACCTTTGCAAGAAACACACACGTACAAAGGATCAAAAGTTTATTTACCGACCACTGGTCTTGAAAAATAGACCAATCAGAATAAAGTATTTTCGATCCTGGACGCTGGTATAAAAACACGTAACAGGGCCCAGCAAACGCCACTCAGTTACTCCGAATAGCAGCAACTGACGAGATCCGCTATAGGATCGAAACCGGTCTTGCTTGAGAAAACCTTAGACAACCGACGGATACAATGAGCGACAACGAGTCCCCAAGTATCCTTGATGAGAACGGTCTCCTCCAAGATGAACCAGAAGAAATCGAAGAAATCGAAGAAATGGAGGTTGACGAAACGGAAGAGCCACGGCGAGAAGAACCGCGAACCAGAACAAACAGAAAACGCCACTACGAGAACGACCGCAAAGGAACACGTAGCCGCCGCCAAAACTACTCAGAACGCCCCTTCAAGAAAGCCCGCCACGCCAGAGAATCCGTTCCTGCCATCGAGGACAGAATAAAGAAATCTGAAAACGCTATAAGAAAACTCGAGGCTCACCGGGTTGAAGAGACTTGCCCCAAGACGTTACGCTACGACGCCAGAGCTCTCATCAGACCTGACGAAGAATTTAAACAGGAAATTGGAACGATAAGAAAACAGGCGGAACAGAAGTTTATAGGAGCGTTAATCAAGTTCCACTACCGGAACATTGATGCAAATCAAAGACAATTAAAAAAGAAAAAGAGCGAGCAGGCTACTAAGCCTAACGAAACAAATGTCAATCAGCCTAAGAACAAGGCACTAAGCCACACAAGTGTAAACGTTCAAGAGAGATTCCAGCTCATACATAAACAATTCGAGCTGATGAAAAACATGATGTCAGAACTTGACAAAACCAACAATAAAAGTGTTGAATCTTATCCTTGTGTGCTCTTTGAGTATAAGAAAGGGAGGGTCACAGATACACGAAAATATCTGAATAAGAAACACAAAGACCGCAAAAGGATAGCAAAACGAAATAAAGCCGACAAGGCTAAAAAGAACAACGAAAAATTCATCAAAAACCTCTCAGATTACCAATTGTCAACTGACCAGACCAACATACTCTCTAGGGGTCTCCGTTTTATTCCATCACCGCAAATAAAAGCAGATTGCGTGAGAAAACAACTCTTGAGCGATTTCGATCAATTTGCGAGACGAATGCGTCTCCAATACATCTATCACGGAGAAGAGAAAGAGAAACACCCCTTTTATGTAAAATCAAACTGGGTACCACCAGTTCAACCATCAGTTGCTCTAGAGACCTACCTCGAGGAAATAAGATTACAACTCGCGGAAATTGAGATAACACATCCTAAGAATAACTTGTCTCGACACGAACGCAAAGCTATTAAGGAGTTAAGAGAAAACTCCGAAATCAACATTAAGAAAGCAGACAAAGGAACTACAACTGTCATTATGAACAAAAAGGACAAAATAAAAGAGGGTTTGACACAACTCAACGTTGAAGAGAACTATAAGCCCCTCGAAACACCTATGGTAGGAGATACCTATAACAAAGTCAAACAACTTATTTCAGAACTCCACCAAAGACACCACATTGATCAAATGACATTGAAATGGTTATCTCAAACACCAACCCCCCTCGCACACCAGTGTTCTATACACTGACGAAAATACACAAGACAAACTTGGCTGGTCGACCAATCATTTCAGGGTGCGATGGCCCGACAGAAAGAATTTCATCCTTTGTCGACAACCTCCTTCAGCCAATTATGAAAGAACAACAATCATACCTCAAAGATACAACACACTTTATCAATTTTGTAGAAGGGACAATCGTTCCGAAAAACACTATCCTTGTTTCAATGGACGTAACAAGCCTATACACTAACATACCACAGGAGGAAGGAATTGCCACTATATGCAAAGCATATGACACTTTCTACACAAACAACCCTCCAATACCAACGAACTATCTGAAAGAAATGCTAAAACTAATACTACAGGAAAACTCATTCCAATTTATTGGAAAAGACTACCTTCAGACTCACGGCACCGCAATGGGAACAAAAATGGCGGTTTCCTTCGCCAATATTTTCATGGCAAACATAGAAACCGAAATAATAAACCATTGCACAAAGAAACCGTTGGTATGGAAACGATATATCGATGATGTATTCTCCCTGTGGGACATAAACATAGACGAAGTTAACGCCTTCATTGAGCAAGCGAACAGATATCATCCTACAATCAAATTCACAGCTGAAATTTCTGACAAAGAAATCACTTTTCTAGATACACGCATTTACAAAGGCGCAAGATTCGAAAAAGAGTCTATCCTTGATACGCGCACTCATTTTAAACCAACTGAGACCTTCCAATATACGCACTTTAAATCTTGTCACCCACCGGGAGTCAAGAAAGGTTTTGTCAAAGGAGAGGCCCTGAGACTCCTCAGAACAAACTCCTCAAAGGAAACTTTCGAGGAAAATATCAATAAATTCAAACAAAACCTCCGGGTAAGAGGCTACCCAAACAACTTCATCGAGAAAGTACTCTCAGAAATTAAATTCTCTGACAGAAAGACAGCTCTCAAAGAAAAAACAAAAGCGCGCAAGGAAATATTACCCTTTGTAACACAATACAACCCATGTGTGCCTAACTTAAAACCAATCCTCATGGACAAATGGCATTTAATAGAATCACAACCTTTGCTAAGACAAATCTATAAAGAGCCTCCCCTTATTTCATACAAGAGGGGTAGATCTTTAAAGGATTCACTGGTCAGGGCTAAACTATAAAAAAACAAACCAGCAAAAAAAAACGAGTGAACAAAGGTCTCAACAACCACACCACGCACTAGTAGGATTTGTGCTAGGCCTGTCAACACCTTTTATTACTCTTCGTAAATACATATTCATGACAATGTCTCGCCGAAATGGTAATTTGTGGCTTACCTTATTTCCACTTTACATCGCCAAATGGCACAAAATATACAACTTAGTTGGATAAAAAGATCCTATAGTACAAAACAAATGTAGTCTTTTAGAGATAAAGCGCAGGATTGCAAGGATCGAAGTGGATTACAGTTTAGCTTGATATCAAAGTTGCCTTTGTTTGCAGGAGAGGCATTGTCAATCGTGACATTTATCTGAAAGCAGAATGCGTGAGTTTTAACGGCTCAGTCTATTTTGGGCCGCTTTACTTTGTTGCATTTGCTTAGCTAATGTTTGTAAGATGGAAAAATCAATTGTTTGTTTGTTATAACTTCTGAGACGTTTGTTGGCTCCTAGGAGAAAAATTCCAGAGCCTCTTCGTAAATATTTCGGGCATTTTCGGTTTTAGCCATCGCAATTCGTGAATAGTCTTCGTAAATGCATACTGATGAGATTGTCCGACCGAAATGGCAAAATGTCGCTATGGTTATTTATACGTTATATCTTCAAATGGCACAAAATATACAACTTACTTGGATAAAAAGATCCTATAGCACAAAACAAATGTAGTCTTTTAGAGATAAAGCGCAGGATTGCAAGGATTGAAGTGGATTACAGTTTTGCTGGAAATCAAAGTTGCCTTTGTTTGCTGTAGAGGCAGAGTCAATCGTTGCATTTATCTAAAACCAAAATGCGTGCGTTATAACGGCTCAGTTTGTTTTCATCTTCTTTACTTCGTTGTATTTGCTAAGTTAATGTTTGCAAGGTGGAAAAATAAATTGTTTCTTTGTCATAACTTTTGAATCATTTGTTGGCTCCTAGGAGAAACATTACGGAGCCTCTTCGTCAATATTTCGGGCATTTTCGGTTTTAGCCATCGCACTTCGTGAATACTCTTCGTAAATGCATACTAATGACACTGTTCCGCCGAAGTGGCAAAATGTCGCTTAACTTATTTCCACGTTATATTGACAAATGGCACAAAATGTACAACTTAGTTGGATAAAAAGATCCTATAGTACAAAACAAATGTAGTCTTTTAGAGATAAAGCTTAGGATTGCAAAGATTGAAGTGGATTACAGTTTAGCTTGATATCAAAGTTGCCTTTGTTTGCAGAAGAGGCATTGTCAATCGTGACATTTATCTGAAAGCAGAATGCGTGCGTTTTAACGGCTCAGTCTATTTTGGGCCGCTTTACTTTGTTGCATTTGCTTAGCTAATGTTTGTAAGATGAAAAATCAATTGTTTGTTTGTTATAACTTCTGAGACGTTTGTTGGCTCCTAGGAGAAAAATTCCAGAGCCCCTTCGTCAATATTTCGGGCATTTTCGGTTTTAGCCATCGCAATTCGTGAATAGTCTTCGTAAATGCATACTGATGAGATTGTCCGACCGAAATGGCAAAATGTCGCTATGGTTATTTATACGTCATATCTTCAAATGGCACAAAATATACAACTTACTTGGATAAAAAGATCCCATAGCACAAAACAAATGTAGTCTTTTAGAGATAAAGCGCAGGATTGCAAGGATTGAAGTGGATTACAGTTTTGCTGGAAATCAAAGTTGCCTTTGTTTGCTGTAGAGGCAGTGTCAATCGTCGCATTTATCTGAAACCAAAATGCGTGCGTTATAACGGCTCAGTTTATTTTGAGCTTCTTTACTTCGTTGCATTTGCTAAGTTAATGTTTGTAAGGTGGAAAAATAAATCGTTTGTTTGTCATAACTTATGAGTCATTTGTTGGCTCCTAGGAGAACAATTACGGAGCCTCTTCGTCAATATTTCGGGCATTTTCGGTTTTAGCCATCGCACTTCGTGAATACTCTTTGTAAATGCATACTAATGACACTGTTCCGCCGAAGTGGCAAAATGTCGCTTAACTTATTTCCACGTTATATCGACAAATGGCACAAAATGTACAACTTAGTTGGATAAAAAGATCCTATAGTACAAAACAAATGTAGTCTTTTAGAGATAAAGCACAGGATTGCAAGGATTGAAGTGGATTACAGTTTAGCTTGATATTAAAGTTGCCTTTGATTGCAGGAGAGGCATTGTCAATCGTGACATTTATCTGAAATGAAAATTCGTGCGCTATAACAGCTCAGTCTATTTTCAGCCGCTTTACTTCGTTGCATTTGCTTAGCTAATGATTGTAAGATGGAAAAATAAATTGTTTGTTTGTCATAACTTCTGAGACGTTTGTTGGCTTTTAGGAGAAACATTCCGGAGCCTCTTCGTCAATATTTCGGGCATTTTTGGTTTTAGCATCGCACTTCGTGAATACTCTTCGTAAATGCATAGTAATGACACTGTTCCGCCGAAATGGCAATTTGTGGCTTAGCTTATTTCCACTTTACATCGCCAAATGGCACAAGATATACAACTTGGTTGGATAAAACATTCCATACTACAAAATAAAAGTAGTCTTTTAGAGATAAAGCGCAGGATTGCAAGGATTGAAGTGGATTACAGTTTTGCTGGAAATCAAAGTTGCCTTTGTTTGCTGTAGAGGCAGAGTCAATCGTCGCATTTATCTGAAACCAAAATGCGTGCGTTATAACGGTTCAGTTTGTTTTCATCTTCTTTACTTCGTTGTATTTGCTAAGTTAATGTTTGTAAGGTGGAAAAAAATTGTTTGTTTGTCATAACTTTTGAATCATTTGTTGGCTCCTAGGAGAAAAATTACGGAGCCTCTTCGTCAATATTTCGGGCATTTTCGGTTTTAGCCATCGCACTTCGTGAATACTCTTCGTAAATGCATACTAATGACACTATTCCGCCGAAGTGGCAAAATGTCGCTTAACTTATTTCCACGGTATATCGCCAAATGGCACAAAATATACAACTTGGTTGAATAAAAATATCTCAAAGTACGAAACAAAAGAAGTAGTTTATTGCTAAATCGCAAGATTGCAAGGATTGAAGTGGATTACAGTTTAGCTGGAAATCAAGGTTTTCTTTGTTTGCTGGAGAGGCAGTGTCAATCGTGACATTTATCTCAAACCAAAATGCGTACGTTATAACGGGTCAGTCTATTTTGAGCTGCATTACTTCATTCCATTTGCTTAGTCAATGTTTTGTAAGATAGAAAGCTAGACGGTTTGCATGTCATAACTTATGAGTAAATTGATGGCGCCCAGGAGATAAATTACGGAGCCTCTTCGTCCATGTTTCGTTAATTTTCGTTTTTAGCCTCGCACACCGTAAATACTCTTCGTAAATGCATACTAATGACACTGTTCCGCCGAAGTGGCAAAATGTCGCGTAACTTATTTCCACGTTATATCGACAAATGGCACAAAATGTACAACTTAGTTGGATAAAAAGATCCTATAGTACAAAACAAATGTAGTCTTTTAGAGATAAAGCGTAGGATTGCAAAGATTGAAGTGGATTACAATTTAGCTTGATATCAAAGTTGCCTTTGTTTGCAGGAGAGGCATTGTCAATCGTGACATTTATCTCAAACCAGAATGCGTACGTTATAACGGCTCAGTCTATTTTGAGCTGCTTTACTTCATTCCATTTGCTTAGTCAATGTTTTGTAAGATAGAAAGCTAGACGGTTTGCATGTCATAACTTATGAGTAAATTGATGGCGCCCAGGAGATAAATTACGGAGCCTCTTCGTCCATGTTTCGTTAATTTTCGGTTTTAGCCTCGCACACCGTAAATACTCTTCGTAAATGCATACTAATGACACTGTTCCGCCGAAGTGGCAAAATGTCGCGTAACTTATTTCCACGTTATATCGACAAATGGCACAAAATGTACAACTTAGTTGGATAAAAAGATCCTATAGTACAAAACAAATGTAGTCTTTTAGAGATAAAGCGTAGGATTGCAAAGATTGAAGTGGATTACAATTTAGCTTGATATCAAAGTTGCCTTTGTTTGCAGGAGAGGCATTGTCAATCGTGACATTTATCTGATAGCAGAATGCGTGCGTTTTAACGGCTCAGTCTATTTTGGGCCGCTTTACTTTGTTGCATTTGCTTAGCTAATGTTTGTAAGATGGAAAAATCAATTGTTTGTTTGTTATAACTTATGAGAAATTTGTTCGCTCCTAGGAGAAAAATTACGGAGCCTCTTCGTAAATATTTCGGGAATTTTCGGTTCTAGCGATCGCAATTCGTGAATAGTCTTCGTAATTGCATACTGATGAGATTGTCCGACCGAAATGGCAAAATGTTGCTATGGTTATCTATACGTTATATCTTCAAATGGCACAAAATATACAACTTACTTGGATAAAAAGATCCTATAGCACAAAACAAATGTAGTCTTTTAGAGATAAAGCGCAGGATTGCAAGGATTGAAGTGGATTACAGTTTAGCTTGATATTAAAGTTGCCTTTGTTTGCAGGAGAGGCATTGTCAATCGTGACATTTATCTGAAATGAAAATTCGTGCGCTATAACGGCTCAGTCTATTTTGAGCCGCTTTACTTCGTTGCATTTGCTTAGCTAATGTTTGTAAGATGGAAAAATAAATTGTTTGTTTGTCATAACTTCTGAGACGTTTGTTGGCTCCTAGGAGAAAAATTCCGGAGCCTCTTCGTCAATATTTCGGGCATTTTCGGTTTTAGCATCGCACTTCGTGAATACTCTTCGTAAATGCATACTAATGAGACTGTTCCGCCGAAATGGCAATTTCTGGCTTAGCTTATTTCCATTTTACATCGCCAAATTGCACAAGATATACAACTTGGTTGGATAGAAACATTCCATACTAGAAAATAAAAGTAGTCTTTTAGAGATAAAGCACAGGATTGCAAGGATTGAAGTGGATTACAGTTTTGCTGGAAATCAAAGTTGCCTTTGTTTGCTGTAGAGGCAGAGTCAATCGTTGCATTTATCTGAAACCAAAATGCGTGCGTTATAACGGCTCAGTTTGTTTTCATCTTCTTTACTTCGTTGTATTTGCTAAGTTAATGTTTGTAAGGTGGAAAAAAAATTGTTTGTTTGTCATAACTTTTGAATCATTTGTTGGCTCCAAGGAGAAAAATTACGGAGCCTCTTCGTCAATATTTCGGGCATTTTCGGTTTTAGCCATTGCACTTCGTGAATACTCTTCGTAAATGCATACTAATGACACTGTTCCGCCGAAGTGGCAAAATGTCGCTTAACTTATTTCCACGTTATATCGACAAATGGCACAAAATGTACAACTTAGTTGGATAAAAAGCTCCTATAGTACAAAACAAATGTAGTCTTTTAGAGATAAAGCACAGGATTGCAAGGATTGAAGTGGATTACAGCTTAGCTTGATATGAAAGTTGCCTTTGTTTGCAGGAGAGGCATTGTCAATCGTGACATTTATCTGAAATGAAAATTCGTGCGCTATAACAGCTCAGCATATTTTGAGCCGCTTTACTTCGTTGCATTTGCTTAGCTAATGTTTGTAAGGTGGAAAAAAATTGTTTGTTTGTCATAACTTTTGAATCATTTGTTGGCTCCTAGGAGAAAAATTGCGGAGCCTCTTCGTCAATATTTCGGGCGTTTTCGGTTTTAGCCATCGCACTTCGTGAATACTCTTCGTAAATGCATACTAATGACACTGTTCCGCCGAAGTGGCAAAATGTCGCTTAACTTATTTCCACGTTATAGCGCCAAAATGGCACAAAATATACAACTTGGTTGAATAAAAATATCTCAAAGTACGAAACAAAAGAAGTAGTTTATTGCTAAATCGCAAGATTGCAAGGATTGAAGTGGATTACAGTTTAGCTGGAAATCAAGGTTTTCTTTGTTTGCTGGAGAGGCAGTGTCAATCGTGACATTTATCTCAAACCAGAATGCGTACGTTATAACGGCTCAGTCTATTTTGAGCTGCTTTACTTCATTCCATTTGCTTAGTCAATGTTTTGTAAGATAGAAAGCTAAACGGTTTGCATGTCATAACTTATGAGTAAATTGATGGCTCGCAGGAGATAAATTACGGAGCCTCTTCGTCCATGTTTCGTTAATTTTCGGTTTTAGCCTCGCACTTCGTAAATACTCTTCGTAAATGCATACTAATGACACTGTTCCGCCAAAATGGCAATTTGTGGCTTAGCTTATTTCCACTTTACATCGCCAAATGGCACAAAATATACAACTTGGTTGGATAAAAATATTCCATAGTACAAAATAAAAGTGTTTTTTTAGAGATAAAGCGCAGGATTGCAAGGATTGAAGTGGATTACAGTTTTGCTGGAAATCAAAGTTGCCTTTGTTTGCTGTGGAGGCAGTGTCAATCGTCGCATTTATCTGAAACCAAAATGCGTTTGTTATAACGGCTCTGTCTATATTAAGCTGCTTTACTTCGTTGCATTTGCTAAGTTATGGTTTGTAAGATGGAAAAAATAAATTGTTTGTTTGTCATAACTTATGAGTCATTTGTTGGCTCCTAGGAGAAACATTACGGAGCCTCTTCGTCAATATTAATTAGTTGTACATATTAAATTAGTTAATCATAATTTAAATTTTTTTTGTCTTCATATTAAATTGTATTGTTTTTTATGTATTATTTAATATTTTCAATATTATTGTAGTTTATACCAGATGAAGAGCCACCTTTGTGGAAACGCTGATATTAAACCATTATTTAATTTATTGATTTATTTATTTCGGGCATTTTCGGTTTTAACCATTGCACTTCGTGAATACTCTTCGTAAATGCATACTAATGACACTGTTCCGCCGAAGTGGCAAAATGTCGCGTAACTTATTTCCACGTTATATCGACAAATGGCACAAAATGTACAACTTAGTTGGATAAAAAGATCCTATAGTACAAAACAAATGTAGTCTTTTACAGATAAAGCGTAGGATTGCAAAGATTGAGGTGGATTACAGTTTAGCTTGATATCAAAGTTGCCTTTGTTTGCAGGAGAGGCATTGTCAATCGTGACATTTATCTGAAAGCAGAATGCGTGCGTTTTAACGGCTCAGTCTATTTTGGGCCGCTTTACTTTGTTGCATTTGCTTAGCTAATGTTTGTAAGATGGAAAAATCAATTGTTTGTTTGTTATAACTTATGAGAAATTTGTTCGCTCCTAGGAGAAAAATTCCAGAGCCTCTTCGTAAATATTTCGGGAATTTTCGGTTTTAGCCATCGCAATTCGTGAATAGTCTTCGTAAATGCATACTGATGAAATTGTCCGACCGAAATGGCAAAATGTCGCTATGGTTATTTATACGTTATATCTTCAAATGGCACAAAATATACAACCTACTTGGATAAAAAGATCCTATAGCACAAAACAAATGTTGTCTTTTAGAGATAAAGCGCAGGATTGCAAGGATTGAAGTGGATTACAGTTTTGCTGGAAATCAAAGTTGCCTTTGTTTGCTGGAGAGGCAGTGTCAATCAGGACATTTATCTGAAACCAAAATGCGTGCGTTATAACGGCTCAGTCTATTTTGAGCTGCTTTACTTCGTTCCATTTGCTTAGACAACGTTTGTAACGTAGAAAACTAAATTGTTTGTTTGTCATAACTTAGGAGATATTTGTTGGCTCCTAAAAGAAACATTACGGAGCCTCTTCGTCAATATTTCGGGCATTATCGGTTTTAGCCGTCGTACGTCGTGAATACTCTTCGTAAATGCATAGTAATGACACTGTCCCGCCAAAATGACAAAATGTGGCTTAGCTTATTTCCACGTTATATCGCCAAATGGCACAAAATATACAACTTGGTTGGATAAAAATTACTCAAAGTACAAAACGAAAGAAGTAGTTTATTGCCAAATCGCAGGATTGCAAGGCTTGAAGTGGATTACAGTTTAGCTGGAAATCAAGGTTTTCTTTCTTTGCTGGAGTAGTGATAAAAACCATTACCCTAGCCCTCCCCATTTAAACTATTTTCCCATATTTTTCTAAATATTCCTATGATTTAAATTTTGAAAATTCCCAAAAGTATATTATCCTATCATTTTCTTGCGAATCCCTGTCATAAATTTTTTGATTTATAGGGAAATCAATAACTGATTAATCCCTGTGATTTTATATATTATTAAAATAATTTTCATTTTAGAAAAAGTTTTTTTAAACGTGATTAATCATAAGTTATACGTTAAATCTTGTTTGTAAGAAGTTTTTCTAATTAATTAAGTGAAAAGAATATTACTGTATTTTAGAACACAAGAATAAAGGGGTTTAATCGATACTCTTTCATGTTACTGTATATTTCTCTTGAATTAAGGGGTTTACTTAATCTCTTTCCTCACAGTAAAGTTATAAGAAAATTAATTATAATTCAAAAAATTTTTATTATACGGATATAAATGAATTTTACATAATAAAGATTTGTTTGTAAGACTTGGATTTAATTATTTATGTCTTAAAAAATGCTAAAAATGAAATGAATGTAATAAGTTAAAAAAAATTACAGAAAATATAATAATGATTGAAGTGCTATAAATTGCAAAATATTTATGAGCTCGCTCACCCTTCGGGCTCGCTCGCGGGGGATTCGCAAGAAAATGATAGGGTAATATACTTTTGGGAATTTTCAAAATTTAAATCATAGGAATATTTAGAAAAATATGGGAAAATAGTTTAAATGTGAGAGCTAGGGTAATGGTTTTTATCACTACTAACCAACTTTGATACAAGGTTTCTGAGTAACTTGTCACTGAATTTTATTCATAACTATTAACATTTCTTGAATACAAACATCTGCAGTTTGTTTTGACTAATGGTTAAATATTTAATGATTTACAGAATTTTCTAGAGAAATTGAGATTTACATTTTCATTTCGGTGGTATAAGATAAATAAGTTGAATCTTCTTTTACTTTAAGTCAAAGTCAGTGTTATGTTGCTGTGTTATTTTTCTTGCTTGTATATGGTAAAAGGATACAATAAAAATTCACTCTTTGTCGGTATTTGTTTAATTTTCATTTTTTCAAGCTTTTATCTTGCTCCATTGACACGTCTGAGGTAGAAGCTTCTTGTGGGAGTGATAAAAATAAGTTAGTTTTTCTTGTTTCTATCCTCTTTGCTTTGGCTTGTGCTTTAAGATTCTTCATCCGTTTTTGAGAATGAATCTTTCGTATTATTAACCTTCTCCGTCTTTCTTTCTTGATTACCTTGGTTATTTCTTCCAATGTAGAAGAAAATGTGTTATATAAATCATCCATGGTATCCAAATCCGCATTATTAATATTAGCGAAAAAATGAGGGATGTTGACTTGAAAATTAATTATATTTTGAGGGTAGATATTCTTCAGGATTATTGCAGAATCCCCAATTTCCTCTTCCAATTTTAACACTCTTTCCTCATTCTGCTGAATTGAATAAGGCATTCTGTTTAACTGATGTAGCAGTAGGTGGTAAAAGAGAGTTCTGAGACACCCTCAAATTCCCCTGAATTTCACACAAATATTTCCTGCAGATTTCAACAAATAACAAATTATTTTTCATCAGTTCAATTCAACAGATACCACGCAATTCTGATGAGTTTGAGCAGATTTGATAAATTTGTGAGTTGTGTGAAAACTGACAGAAATTGTTGAATTTTTGAGATTTGTTGGGTCTGAAATATTTGTGTGAAATTCAGGGGAATTTGAGGCTGTCTCAGAACTCTCTTTTACCACCTACTGACTGCTAAAATGACCACAAGACAAAATCTTGAAATTGGCCAATTTCAAGATTTCTCCGCTGAATTTTCACAGAGGAAAATTAACCATTTTCCAAAATCTCACGCTCACTTGGGGAGAATATTTCTTCCATTCTCCAATGTCCCAACGCTAGATCAGTTTCATTTTCCAAAATTTCATGCTCATTTTGGGGGAATATTTCCCCCAGTCTCCAATGCCCCAACGCCAGCGTATCAATTCCATTTCCCAAAATCACTCTTTTGTCATCTTCCGCACTCAACGCAATTTTGGTCATGTTTTCCGTGAATAAATGGTGCCCTCTGCTGCGGAAGATACTTTGCCTCCTGAGTTGCTTTTGTTTTGTCCTCAAACATTTCACAAAGTTTGCATGTCTCAAACTCTTCCTGATCATGCATTTTTTCACTCCTTTTGCCTTTTGTTCCTCCGTGGTTTTTGCCTTTTGTTCCTCCGTGGTTTTTGCCTTTTGTTCCTCCGTGGTTTCTGCATTCTTCTCCATCAGGAGAGAATACAGTTTCGGTCTCAGGGCGACAAATTCTGTCAAAATGGCACCCCCGCATTCATCTTTCATCAACCCAATCTTTTTCTTGTTCCCCGGCACGATTGGCATTCCATTCAACACTGCTGGATGCTCTGGGGAAAAATCATTTGTGTCAAACCATTCTGCCACATCCCCCGCAATGTCCGCAAAAAAATCTTCCGTTTCAATGTCCAGCACCAAAGAATCTGTGTCGGTATACAGGAGAGAAACATTTTCCCACTTTTTCTTCACATATTCATAGTGAAAATCATACATCAACAGTTTGGACAAATCCAAGATTGTCATCCCAACAAAGATGGGTTTTGACATGACCACTCGCGTTTTCCTCATCTTGACTGCAATCAGAAACTCATCGAAAATTTTCACATCGGCGAAGTTGCATTTATTCACCAGCTTTTCTGCCCTTTCCGCATCTTTCACCAGTTCAATCGTGACTCGGTTTCTCAGGTTTTCCATGGTTTTCCCAAAGACTGAGTTGTTCATGAGTTTGAAGAAATCTTTTTCAAATTTCGTTTTTCCCTTGGATCTCAGGGCAGTGTTTTTGTCAATATAACATTTCATGAAAGGTGCTTCTTCGAATTTGATTCCTCGCCTGATCTTTTTCAACTTCATTCCGGCGGAAAGATAAAACGCCAGATTGCGACCGTGCAAAACCATGCCTTCTTTGTCCTTCAGATTTTGCGTGAGTTTTTCAATCCCACCCAGCGCCAGTTTTTCCGGAGCCAGGGGAAAATCATAATGGTCGTCATGCAATTCTGGGGGATAAATGAGATCAACTTCCAGAATGCAACCTTGACCTTCTTCTTTCACAAACTTTTCCCAGTTTTGCAAATCTTCTTCGCTCATCCATTGGAATTTCCCAACTGGAAGAGGCTGCGACATGGCCCATCCATAAAGGTTGTTTGCGTCCAAATAAACCAGGAAACGAGATGGATCTTTTGGATTTAAATTTTTCATATATTGGTTGTTTGCTTTCGCAAATCGCTTGAATGCATTTGCGTTTCCTCCCCTGATTCCTTTTTCAAACATCAACAACTGTTCCACATCATCTAGAAGTTCCAACTTCACTCCGGTCACTTTCAGCATTGCATCCCAAGCCAACCCAGGGGTGGTAAAATAGTGCGCGGGATCCAGTTCATAGTTTTCTTCGCAAAGTTTTCTGAAACTTTCCATGACATCTGCAAGCAGCAGCACATCCGTTTTCAGATAAAGATCGTGAAATTCGCCCATATTTTTCACTTCAAATTCTTCCCAGACTCGCTGGGCATGGGCAAAATCTTCATCTGAGACTTTTTCCTGATTCAATCTGGAGAAAAAAGCGGCTTTCTTTGGCAGTTTTTTCTCAAACTTATCAAACCCATCCATGAATTCATAGGGATAAACTCCTTTTCGCCGCATCAAATCACTTTTCTCACCAAAAAATCTGGTGATTTCTTTCAATTCTTCTTTGGGGAGATTTTTTGCCAGCGATTCCAATCCTTCCAGCGTGAATTTGAAGGAATCCAGAAATCGAATTTCATGTTTCACTGAAAATTCTTTCCCTTTCTCCTCATTCCATTCTTTTTTCAACTCGAATTTCAGGGAAAAGGAAATATATTTCTCGTTGTTGGGGATGCATGCCACGCTCAAAACTTCATCCATTGCCCCCAAAGCTCGCACAAAAAGATGAGCGTCATAGTTTGCCAGATTGTGAAAAAACACAGGGGTGAATTTTGGCCTTTGAAACTTCAGGTTGCAAGATTGATGCGCTGCTCCCCTGAATTTTCCTGAAAAGTGACAGTGATCCCTCACCTTGGACAGACTTTTTTCTTCAAATTCTTCTCGACACAGCCAGCACACTTCCGCTTCTCGAAATGATTTCCATTCTTGGTTGGTCAGGGGAATCATTTCCTTTTTCGGCAAATTCAAGTGAGCTTCTCTCACTCGGGAAATCAATTCCCGAATGAACTCTTTGGGAAGTTCTTCATTTTCATTTGCAGCTCTTTTCAACACAGGCTCCATTTACAAAAACGGGGAAACGAGATGAAATGCAAATCCGCAGGGAATATGCTCGTGGGTTTTTTGAGTTCCCCCCAGCGGTTTCAAAATTGACTCAAAATCTGCATATCCAACAACAGGCAGATGCATCATTTTTGGGAAGTTTTTGAAGGAACAAGTTCCTCCTGGAAGTTCAATTCTCGCGGCTTCAAAATCTCCGCAAATGGTTTTGTGTTTCTCCAGACTTTCCACTCTGGGAAATGAATTGAGGCATCTTTTGCAGAAAAATCTTTCATGCCCATTTCGCGAAACTTGAGAGCTTGCCAAGCGGGAGAAATTTTTCACCAGACAATAATGCGTTTTGAATTCTTCTGTCAGCAGAATCAAATCCACATGAAGTCCCCTTTCTTCCTTGGTGATTCTCAGGGGAAAAACAAATCCATTCCAGCCAAAAACGTTCACTGAAATGTCAGGATTTCTGGCCTCAAAAAACTTGATTTTTTCCACGGCCATGGGAAATTCGCAACCATCCCAATTCATCTCTTCCGTTTGTTCTCGCAAAGTCGGTGTGATTCTTTCCGGATGAACTTTGACCATATTTGCGGCTCTGCCCAAGCACCATTTAAAACACATCTCGTCTTCATTTTGCATGTTGATCACGGCTTTCTTGTTTGCCAAATCAGCAGGCAGTTCAATCCACCCAGATCCTCGCAGGGGGTTCCAGCGCACAAAATGAATTTCCAAACGCAAAACTCTTTCAAACATCCAATTGGATCCCCTGCGATTGAAATTTTCCAAATTTTCAATCATTTCTCTTTCCATTTCATCCAGAATCTCTGGGTTGTTCCCCAAATTCCTTTTCTGCCGGGAATGGAAAAATGGATTTTCAATCACTTCCTCCCCAGAAGCCAAATTTGTTTGGGACATTTCCACATTCAAAACGCATTTCACTCTTGTTTGTGGATTTTCTCGCAGGAGCCTGAGAACCAACCATCTTGCTTTCCGGAAAAAATCTTGGGGAGAAATGGAATCATCTCCTTGAATAAAAAATTGTCTCGCGAATCCTCGCAAAGCGGATTGCCCTTCTTCCACGGCTAATCTCTGTTCCCACAATCTTCTGACTTGTTCTTTCAATCTTTCCACTGCGGGATTGGCTCTTCTCCGAACATCCGCGTCATCCACACTTTCCAACCAATTCGTCCAATCGATAACCGTATCTACATTTTCTTCAATCGCTCTGGGAATGACTCTGGGGGGAACAATTCTTCTTTCCGGAATCAAAAAAGGCACATCAATTTCTGGATTTTCGTCATCTAGGTTGGCTCGTCTTTTTCGAGTTTTTGGCTGATTTTTTCCCCCTCCTTGCCAAAGATTTTCAGCTAAAAACTTCACCAGTTCATCTTTTTTCAATCGCGACCAACCTCGCAAATTTGTCGATCGCGCAAATGATTGCCGTGCAGCTAAAGACATTTTTAATGGAGAAAAAAAATCTTTTTCCCCATTTAAAATGAAGTTTTCAATTCAGGAAGTGAGCGAAGCGAACCCCGGAGGGGAAGGAAAAGAAAAGCAAACTTTTTTCACATTCAAAGAAGCCAGCGAAAAAACGGGGCTTCCCTCCAAAACGATTTTGCGAGTTCTCAAATCGGGCAACACTAAATATACCAGAAGAACCGATCAAAAAGTGTTCTGGATTCAGGAGGAAGAAGACACACCATTCATCCAGATTGATGGGGAAGATTTTTTCACCGCAGAGGAAATTCGGGAACGATTTGGGTTATCACGCACAGTTTTTTTCAATCAACTCTGCAAGAAAAAAACTCATTTTCTGGATTCAGGGGAAAAATCGCACGAAGTCACTTGGGTTTCTCCCAGACTGGAGAAATTCCTGAATCTCATGAGTGAAGGCTGCGGATGAAAAATTCACGTTTTAAATTTTTTATTTTTCGGAGAAAAAAAATGTCAGGAAAAAACAAATCCAGACCTTCCCAAGACGAAGAAAAACAAGATCTAATCTGGGAAAAAGCGTGTGAAATGGAAAAAAGCTTTCAAAAAGCTGTGGATATGGCCACTGGTTTTCTCCCAGTCCGATCGGAAGAGGATCGCGAATTTATTGCGGAGTGGATTTTTCGTGATTTAAAAAAACATTTTTATCTCACCCAAGAAAATGAATCCCGCGAAAATAACAATTTCTGAATGCTCTCTCGACAACCCCGTGAAAAAATCTTCCGGAAAAATCTCTTTCTGTCTCCTCCCATGCCTTCACAATGACAAATGGCTCAAAGTGAAACTCCAAACCAAATTCAAGATTTTCGCTCATCAAGGTGAATCGTTTTCTCTGGGAATCACTCTTCCGGAAGAAAACATCAAATTTTTCAAAGATTTGGAAAAACATCTCAACTCTGCTGCGATGAAAAAGAAGCAGGCAATCAAAGAGATTTCCCCGTCTTTTGCTCGATTTCAGGAGGGAGATTTCACTCTCGTGAAAATCGACAAATCCGAGCAGGAAAAGATTTATGCCAAGATTTATCCCTCCAAACTCAAGCACACGGATTTCTCGTGTCGATTTTGGGAATTGTGCGACGATGGGAAGAAAAAGCCAATCCTGAGGCAAAAAGAGCTCATTGGCGTTCCTCTCCGGGGGCAAGTTGTGTTTTCAATCAAACACCTTTTCTGCGGAAATCTGAAAGCCATCACATGCATCGTGGATGAAGTTTTGGTGGAGGAAAAGGTGGAAGCTGCTTCAGAATTCGATGAGTTTGAGGACAAGAATGAGGACGATGAAGTTTGAGGAAACTTCAAATTTTTCAGAATTTGATTCTGAAAAATTTTGTGATTTTTTACTCTGGAAAAAATCCATTTTTCTGGAATAGATATCTGTTCCAGAAAAATCCATTTTTGCTTTGGATTTTTTTGCTCTGGAAAAAATCCATTTTTCTGGAATAGATATCTGTTCCAGAAAAATCCATTTTTGCTCTGTATTTTTTTGCTCTGGAAAAAATCCATTTTTCTGAAACAGATATCTGTTCCAGAAAAACTATTTTTTTTCTGTATTTTTTTTGCTCTGGAAAAAATAGATTTTTCTGGAATAGATATCTGTTCCAGAAAAATCCATTTTTGCTTTGGATTTTTTTGCTCTGGAAAAAATAGATTTTTCTGGAATAGATATCTGTTCCAGAAAAATCCATTTTTGCTCTGTATTTTTTTGCTCTGGAAAAAATCCATTTTTCTGAAACAGATATCTGTTCCAGAAAAATCCATTTTTGCTCTGGAAAAAATAGATTTTTCTGGAATAGATATCTGTTCCAGAAAAATCCATTTTTGCTCTGTATTTTTTTGCTCTGGAAAAAATCCATTTTTCTGAAACAGATATCTGTTCCAGAAAAATCCATTTTTCTGGAATAGATTCCCGGGGAAAAAACACTGGGGAAATCAACGATTCTCAAATGGAAAAATGAATCCGGGGAGAATTTTTTGCAATCAGGGGTCTATTTTGGGCCATTGTGGGGAAAAAACTGCCCTCTGTGCCCTGCTTTTCTGCTGAACTCAGGAGAAAATGGCAAAAAACCCCATAAAGACGTGTTGGTTTGGCGAAATTCTATTTTCCGGAGAAAAAAAGGCGCGCTATTTCTGACCCCCATCGTTGAACATGTTTGACAAAAAAAAACATTGTTGGGAGTGTTTTTTATGTTCTTTTTCTCCAGTAAATTCGTTGCATTTTATCCATTCCCAGGTTTTCTCTGGGAAATATTTCTCCAAACGATTTTATAAAATTTCAATCAAAATAAAATCAAAAAATTCTTCCAGAAAATAGTTTTCAGCTTCCCCACCCACGTGATGGGGGAAGTCAACTTTTTGGAGTTCATTTTCCTGCGAAAATGAACTCAAAAATTCAGGAAAGTTTTATTTTGTCCCCTGAATTTTGTCAATTGTGAATTTTTCCCCCTGAATTTGCATTTTGTTCCCCTGAATTCATCAGAATTTGTCCCTCTGAATTTGTCAAGATTTTCCCCCTGCATTCGCCAGAATTTGTCCTCCTGAATTTGCATTTTGTCCCCCTGAATTTGTCAAGATTTTCCCCTGAATTCGCCGGAGAATTCAGATTCGTCGAGAAATTCCTGATTTTTTCCTGAGATTTGCGGCGTTGGCATTTCTCCTGAGAATCCACAAAACAAAGTTCCCCAGAAGATTCCGAAAATCATTTATTTTTTTCCACCTATCCAAATGTGGGTTTTGATAGATGCAGTTTCCAAAGAAAGGCTCAGCCAGCGATTTTCGTCCCAGGCGAAGTTGGCAGAATTCATGAATTTTTCTCCTAAAACTTTGAACAAAGCAATCAATGAAGGAAGAAACAAATTTCAGTTTCGCGGGAGGGAAGTGACAATTGTCGACCAAAAAGTCACTCGTTTTTCAGTTCATGAATCTCCCAGCGATCCTCCGCTGGCGAAATTTGAAACCGAAACCGAAATGGCAGCATGGATCGGAGTCACAAGGCAAGCCGTTTCTTGCGCTTTCAAAAGAACTGGCTGGTGCCAGAGTTGGAAAATCAGGAAAAATGGAAAAGATTATTTCATGAAACGAATTGCCGACAAGGAACCGGTGGGTTCTCTTCCCGAAGCGGCTGGAGCGGAGCGAAGCGAAGCGAGCGAAGCGAGAAAAATCCCGGCCATCACCCAAAAACCGCATGCGATTCCCGTCAGAGTCACTTCCCCCAGTTCAACCAAGATTTATCCCAATGTTTCGGCGGCAACATCTGAGTTGGGGATCGATGCGAGAACAATTCATGATGCATTGAAAAGCGGGAGAAATTCCTTCACCCGGAGAAGAGATGGGGTCAAATTCCAAGTTGAAAAAGCATCGCTGCAACCACAGAAGAAATCTCTTCCCCGCCCCGCAGATGTGGTGGGTCAGAAGGCGCTGGATGATGTGCAGCGAAATTGGGGAATGAAGTTTCAGTGGATGAAAAATCGCTATCCGGGATGGGAAATGACTTTGACCCCCGACATGGAAAAGTTTCAAACAAAGCGGGTGCTTTTCAACCCCAACACCGGCAGTAATTTTCCCGTGAAAGTCTGGCAGGATTTTATAGATTATTTTGACAAGCGGTATTGGGATTACCCCTATGAAACAGACTTTGTGAAATATTTCGCAGAAGGGGTTTGGAAGTTTTCAGCGAGAATCAGCGAGACTGAATTTGAGCCCTGGTTTTGTTTTGTTTTGCAAGGCCAGGAGAAACCAATCAGGATGGAAGTTTGGGTGGAGAAAACCCCACCTGTTCCGGCTCCGCGGAAGAAGGAGAAAGTGCCGCCTGTTCCGGCTCCGCGGACGAAGCGACAGGAGGAACCGGAGGAACCGGACCAACTGGAACGAGCTCGCATCCAGATGTATAATGACCTCGCGCGGGAGAAGATAGAAAAATCTCGCCGTCGTGGTGATAATTGGACAAACATGAGGTGCAAGTATCCGGGATGGTTTTTGGACAAAGATGTGGACGTGGAATTTGAAGAAACCATGATGCTGTTATTCCACCCTGACTCAGGCGTTGATATTCAGGTGAAAGATTATGCTGACATTGCCAAGTATTTTTCCAGTCGAAACTATCTTTATTTCCCCGATCAAGCCGCGTTTGATAAAACAATCATGAACGGGACATGGAAGTTTGAAGCAACCACGAGTGGGTATGAAGAGGAAGAATGGGTTCGCTTGATTTTCATCTGGGGGCAGTGAGCCGTGATCCGCGCAAGTTTCAGATTTTTCATTTCCCAGAAATGAAAAAATCACTCAAATCTTCCTTCCCAGTCCTTCTCAAACCGCTCCAAATCCAACCCCAAATCAATCACAATCCCATCAATCGCTTCCATTGAAAACAAAAATTCATCCCTGTCGAATTTTCCTCCCCGCAAAGCGAAGCGCAAATCGCTCAATGTTTTTTCATAAGTGGTGAAAGCGAATTTCGCCATCTCAATTTCGCTTTTCAGATTCTTCATTTCATTTGCGGTTTTGACGACCAACCCCAATCCTGAAATCACTCCCAACACGATTGGATTCATTGTTGCTGCCCCAGCAATCGTCCCGATTGCAACCAGGCCGGAAGAGGTCAAATTCATGAACAGATTCATTTTCTTGAATCGGCCATGCGCTCGTTTCAGGCACCAGAATCTTTTGTGATAAAATCGAAAAAGTTTTTTGATCTCTTCCAGTTCTTCTTCCCGAATTGCGGGGTTGATGTGATTGAAAGCAAAGATGCTTTGTTTTCGCGCTCGCTCCATTTTTCAGGGAGAAAATCATTTTTCAATCAGAATTGTCGCTTTTGCTCTTTGAATGGCATTTCCATCCGAGAGAGCCAGATAGAAAGCTTCTTCCTGCCCAACATGGAGATTGAAGGTGAACTGCAGTGAACCAAATGAATTGGTGGAAGGTCTGACTGCTTTCCGAGTGATGCGATCTCCTTTAACAACACTTGTCATGATGATGGTTGCTCCACTCACTGGGTTGGATCCGCGTTGAAGAATGAAAACTGTGACATTCAAAATCCGGAAGTCAGATCCAAATTGTTGCCAATAATTTGTTTCATCTTCCTCTTCATTTGGGAAGATCAAACAATCACCGTGTTTTCCTTTCACAAATCTTGCAAAAATGAAGTGTTTTGACGGGCGAAGCGGCAAATTCAACAAGGAGTGCGAATTCAAATCCAAGTCAGTCTCCATGACCATCTTCCCCGCTTGGAAAACGAAAGGGGAATCATAAACGCTGCTTTCAACATCAGGTTGGGAACCAGCAATGCCATATATGATCAGATTTGCATTTCCTTTTTCGGCTGACTCGGCAGTGCCTCGCCATTTCAAATCCAGGAAAATAAATTCAGGTGGGGAAATCCTCCATTTGTGCATGTGGATGATGGATCTGGAATACCCCGAAAACTTCTTAGTTGATTGTTGATTGATATTCAGACTGGCGCTCACAACGTTGACGCTCACGCCATCCATTGACGCGGGGAAGAATTCCACGCACACGGTGTATTCTCCCTCTGGGAGTTTGAACATATTGAATCCAAGTCTCTTGTGATTTCCAAGTCATAAGCCTTCTTGTTGAAATGATGCGGCGAATTTGAAAAATCACTTATCCCAGTCACTGTCATATGATGTTCAGAGCTGGATTCATCCACATTTTCCATCAGATAGCGGAATGCGTCCTTTGGGTGAGAGGTTGACGTGATATGCGATTCATTTACGTATTTTTTGATCTTCTCTTCTAATTCCATCGTGTGGGCTACCACACCTCCTATCTGGTTATCCACATAAGATTTTGGCGTGGGTTGTCGCTTCAGAGTTGGCGTTGCAATATTGTTGATTTGTTGCGAGTTCATATCCAGGTTTCCGGTCATTGTCCCGCCTTCCAACGAAAGCTTTTTCGCGGATTGGGCATCCACATATCGCATATTTGCGCCCTGATCGGCAACTTCAGGATCTTTCACGTTAAAAATGGTGTGATTTCCCATATCCAAAGCCGTCTCCATTGGAAACGTCTCTTTGCGGCTGAGAAAGATATTTTTGGTGTCATTATAAGAAACCAGGTTGTTATAATGCGCTCCCAAATCATGCCATGTTTGTTGTTTTGAGTTTTTCACGTTGAAAAGTTCTTTTAAATCAATATCCTTAGTGACTTCATGAGTGTGAGCCGGAGCATCAGGGTGGAATTTCTTCAGAGTGACCATATTCACCGCTGACAAATCCTGGTTTTCATCCGTGTCCAGATTGACGATCAATTTGCGATTCATTTCTATTTCCCCGGGGTTGATGAGTTTTTGTCCCCTGAGATCAAGATCCCCAGTCATATGGGAAGACCCATCCACCTGGAGAGAATCTGCCCGCAATTGCGTTGCAAGCGTGTCAACTTGGTGTTTGGTAATTGCATCCGAATTCCCCGTTCCTTCAGCGACATTTGTCAGGCGTTTCCCTTGCAGGTCGAAGTCCCCTGCCGGCGTCAGCTTGAAACCAACTCCTGGCAATCCATCTTTTCCATCTCGTCCTCCCTGGAAGTTGCTTGTTTCAGACAGCAATCCATTTGAATAACTCATTTTAAATGCTTTCATCAAAGTTTTTGGCAATGAATTTCCTCGGCTTATCCACATACAGGAAAGAGAACGGATCATGCGTTGCTTTCCGATAATCTTCTTTGCTGACATTGTTCTCCCTGCAGATCGCCGTAATTTCTTTGTTGCTGGGGAATTCAAAGATGCAAAAATGCGAGCAATTCAGGCGGATATCTTTTGGTGTTCCGAAATAACTTTGCGAAAGATAAATCACAGAACATTTCTTGTGCCTGCCCTGAATGAAATAATCAATCAATGGCTTTTGGTTTTTTTCGGAAACAAAATCATCGAAAACAACCAGTTTTTGATTCTCCCCTGACAATTCAGAAACTGGGATGATTTCATCCGGGGATGCTTCCACGACGTCATACCCAGCTTCTTTGCTGAATGGGCGAAATGTTTTCAGCAGATGTTGATATTTGGTTTGGTCAAGATTTTTCGCATAGAGATAAATTTTATCGTAGAAGAGCAGCGGGCGGAGGATCATATCCAGGAGAACATTTGTTTTCCCCGATCCTGAAGGGCCACAGATCAACATTCTGAAAGTTCGATCCGGCATGAAAGGGTGAAGTTGTTTGAAATTGGTGATTGGGTCCTGGCAATCATAATTTGGAATCTTCATTTTATTAATGAACATGGCGTTCTTTATCTTGTTCTACATCCCAAATTTGTGTTTCTGGGATATAAAATGAGTTTATTGAAATGGCAAGAAATGGCTAAAAGCAAATCTGCTTTGGGCAAAAAAATCAACTTTGTTCACAATGCTATCACCCAGAAAAAGTTGGGTGAAGAGACAAGTCAAATCGGACTTGAAAAAACATTCAAACCCATCACATCGAAACTGGATGAGGTGATTGAGTCGAATTTGGGGCCGCTTCGGCCACTTCCCCGGAAAAAGAAAAAAGCCAAACCGGCGGAGATTGATTATCTCCCCGAAGTCGACCCATTTGAAGATATGGATGTCGAAGGCCTGTTTGATGAGGCCGTTCCATCCCAACCCAAGAAGCAAATTCCAGCAGGGCCGCCAACATATGAAGAAGTTGTGGAAGAGATGGGGGAAGATCCACCTGAATATGAAGAAGACGACTCTCCCGATTATGCTCTTGCGCCGGGAGATGAAGAGGATGAGGAAGGAGATAAAACCAATCAGATATTGAGAGACCTGGACCTCACGGATTACAATACTGTGGAAAAAACTCTCAGGGAAAATGTTACAACAGCGAGGAAAATCCAGTATCTCGGTGATCTTGTGAACATAGCAAGATTCCGCAGAAATCAGTTGAAAGGTTACAAATCATCCTGGTCCAAAAAATTCCAAAGAGGGGAAATAACGGAAGAGCAAAAGAAGTTGCAACATCAAAGGATAGATCGCGCAGCCCGAGTTCTGACTGAATACATAGATCATTATAAAGAAAAAGGGGGAAAGATGATGGAGGAAAAGAAGAAGACGGGTTCGGGGTTGAAAAAAAGAAAAAAAGGTGGATCCATCCGTTTTTTCTCCAACCCCGCAGATCTCCTCCAGAAACTTGAGGTCATTGTTGGCTCCATTCTCGCTGGGAATACGAATTCAGGCATCAGAAATACTGGAGTTGGCATTCTCGATCTTCTCCTGAAAGAAAACGCCATCAACAGATCCCAGCATGAGAAGCTCTTCAGAAAGTATTTCAAACTCTAAAATGGAAATCGAAAGAGAAATTGTCCTGTCATCCTTTTCCGTCAAGACTGGGGGAAACAAACCAGAAAATTTCACAACAAAATTCAATCGGCCCATTGTTTTGGATCCAAATTCCCAATATGTTGTTGGGTTGAACAGAATTATCAATATGAGTTTTACGTGGTATAACATCAATGCGGCATTGAAAAATCAGCTTATCAGATTCAGCTCTGACGGTGGGAAAACATTTTCCGATATCGCCTTTCCCGCTGGGGTTTGGGATTATTCCACTTTGAATGCGGCAATTCGAAACGCAACAGGCCCCCTCGCAGGCAGCACCCCAGGAAAGAATGAAAAATTCCCAATCAATCTTGCTTTCTCTCCCACAACTTTCAGAGTAACAATCACGCTGGAAGAAAACTGGCAACTTGATCTCGAGAAATCCAACTTTGGCGATCTCATTGGTTTCGATAAAAAGATTCTGAAAGACAAAGTCAACATTGGCCCCAGAGTTCCAAACCTCAGTCAAGATACTGATATGTTGAACGTTCATTGCGATCTCACAAGTGATTCGCTTGTGGATGGGGAAGAGAGTGATATCATCTTCTCCTTTTCAACATCTGTTCTGCAGGCCTCCTATAGTTTCACTTTGGAACCCATGAGAGTGATGTTCAGCCCTGTGAATAAAAACAGAATAAGCTCCATTCGGATTTATATCACCGATGGGAAAAGGCGGATTGTTGATTTGAATGGGGCTGATACAGCATTCTCGCTTATCTTGAAAAAACAAATAAAATGAAAAGTTATGAATTCTCTCGTTTTTTCCACCCCCAGCTGGGGCGGTTTGTCTTCCGGCATAAAGGAACAGGTGTCATTGTGGACAATATTTTCAAACCAATGAGGAAGGTCGCATCAGTCGTCTTCAATAAATTCGCAAAACCCATTGCGAAAAAAGCCTTGGAATCAGGAATTTCTCACGCTGGGGATAAACTCGGCAAAAAAGTAGTTGAAAAATCTGGTGATTTGATCATGAAAAAACTGGAAAATATGAGAAAGGGGAAGCCACCAGGCAAAACAAAGCCACCAGCGAGCGAAGCGAGCCGAGCGAAGCTAGCTCGACCACAATCAGCCCCTGCGTCAACCTCCGGAGAAAGTTCTGATGCCATATTGAACAGGTTGATCTCTGGGCAGGGAGTCCGAAAAAGAAAAAAATAATATAAAATGGCTTTTCGATCGAATGAATATCTTCAAAGAAATGAATTAGTGCGCTTCCAGCTGAATGACACAATCCGAGCTCCAGCTAATGGGCAACATCAACAAAACAGTGGTTATAAATTCACGATTAATGACCGGTCCGCATTCTATGATTGGTATAATGCGTATTTCGAGGTGCAGTTTCAACTTCAAAAACTGGCGGATGGCGCTGGCTATGCAGCAGCTGACAGAATCACAGTGATCAATGGAGCTCATTCCCTGATTAATCACCTGAAGATTAGTTCTGCTGGAAAGATTGTTTATGAGACTGATAATCTGCATAACGTTACTTTTATTAAAAATTTGCTAGAATACTCCGATGACTTCAGCAGATCAGTCGCCAAGAACAGTTTCTGGTATTTGGATACTGATGCAACAACCGCTAATACGAATGCAGGATTTGAAGCTCGCAGGATACAATCGCAAGCAGTGAGAGACGATGGAACCCACGGTGCAAAGAACATTAACACGATCATTCCCCTGAATCGTTTTTCCTTTTTCGAAGAGTTGGAGGATAAGATGCTTGTGCCTATGCAGCTCCAATTTGAGATTAAGCTTCAACAGGATAATGAATTAATTCATATGGCTAATGGCACTGATGCTGGAAGAGTTGTTGTGAATAGGTTTTTGCTTTGGGTCCCCAGATTGACACCGAAAGATTCTCTTTATGACAAATTTGTCAGTTCATTCCTGAAAGAAACGCAATGGAAATATTTGAGGGAGATGTATTCCGAATCAGCTCCTACGCAGTCATCAGGATTCTTCCAGATATCCGCAAGTATTGACAATGTTAAGCATATTTTTGTTTATCTTAAAAGAACCAATGATGACGCTAAAGAAGAAGATAGCCCTTATCTCATGGACACTTTCAAGCTGAATGCGGACAATGAAAACTCATCCTTGTCGAACTGCCGGCTGGAATATGGAAACGGAGTTTTCTACCCGGAAACAGAGTATGACAGTGAAAGCAAAGTGAGGATTTTCCAGGATGTCATGGCTTATGCAATGAGGAAAAATGACTACAACACAGGGACACAGTTGAATCTGGCCAATTTCAAGTCTCTTTTCCCGTTGATCTATTTCAATCTGACTTATCAAACTGAAAAACCGACAAGAGATCCCAAGCAGTTGATATTCAGGTATCGATTGAACGCAGATGCAGCGGCAAACTTCAATGTACATGCGATAGTTCTCTATGAAGAAGAAGTGAAAATCGATAAGATTGGAAATGAGCTGGTTATCGTGTGACGTGTGAAGCGAGCGCAGCGAGCACGCGCAGCGGCTGTGAAAAACATATCTTGTCATTTAAAATGACAACATATCACCCATATAAAGTAAATCTGTCGAAAGGGCAAAAAAGCAAGCATGGAAGAGCATTCAAAGCAAACTGCGCTATCACCCTGAGGCTGAAAAAAAATCAAACACGCGGAAATGATGAACTGATGCTGACAGTCAATCAAAAGAACCGAATTGCCAAAGCCGCATCTCAGGGAAAGGGAGTTGAAATCAAGATATCAAAAACGCAAATCCGAAAAGTGATGAAGCAAGGCGGAAGTCTTTTCTCTGCTATTGTTCCCCTGGCTCGTTCCCTGGCACCCACCCTGGCAAAGACACTTGGACTGTCAGCATTGGCTGGTTTGGCGAGTGAAGGAGCGAGTCAAGTCGTGAAAAAGATAAGCGGGAAGGGAGCGCAAACGGGTGGATTTCTCATTCCCCAAGATAAAATTCAGAAACTGATTGATAATAAAAATTTGTTGACAAATAAGCAGAAACAGGATATTTTGACTGCCCTGAAATCAGGAGGACAACTGACGATAAAACCATCAGCAAAACAATCTGGTGGATTGTTGGGAACTATGCTGGCTTCCATCGGAATTCCACTGGCGCTGGACATGGTGAAAAATTTGTTTGGGAAGGGAGCGCCAAGAGTTGGTCGCCCAAAGGGAAAAGGAGCCCCAAGAGTTGGTCGCCCCAAAGGAAAAGGCGCTCCTAGAGTCCGGCAGCCCAAAGGAAACGGCGCTCCAAGATTGGGCACTCCCTTCCAACGCCCGCCTCCATTCATCGGAACCTGGGGACGAAAAATTGGGATGGGAAAAAAATCCAAAAAAGGAACGGGACTTCTGCTGGGATCGAAAAGTCCATTCAACAACATCCCAGTTCTCGGGGCAATATTGTGAGCGAAACGAAACCCAAATTCGTGAACAAACCCCTGACCAACCTTGATCTTCTCCAGTGGATTGATTTTCTGAAAATTCCCAATTTCAAAGGGATTTTCGCCAGGGATGAAGCCATGCCCCGAGAACACAGCCCCTGCATCATCAATCTTGATTCGCTTGAAAATGCAGGAACTCACTGGGTGTGCTACGCCCCCGGACAGAAATTCACGTGGTATTTCGACTCTTTCGGGATGGGATTTCCCCAGGAATTCAAAAGTTCCAAACCGGTGATTTGGAACAGCAGTCAGTATCAAAACATAGACAGCGTTCTTTGCGGGTATTATTGCCTCTTCTTCCTCCATCAATGGTCGCAGGGGAAAGATTTCTATGATATTCTCCAGCCTCTCAGTCTGACTGATACAGCGCAAAATGAGAAATTCATAAAAGAATATTTCGATTGAAAATGAAATCATATTGCGTGAAGGAAAAAAAACAAACTGAATGCGTGAAACCAACTGGATTCCAGACTGCAAAAAATGGCAGAAAGATGTGGTTTTGCCATTGCGCTTCCTGCGGAATAAAAAAGACAAGATTTGTGAAAGCGAGCAGAGCGAATTCGGGAAACTGAGTCGGCCCTCACAAGGTGAGGGCATCGGTGAACTTGCGCTGACTGGCGTGGCTCATGCTCTTCCCTGGCTCGGGAAAAAAACAGTTGAAATGGGTCGTTATGGAGCCAGTGAATTATTGCGAAATAAAAACACTCAAAAGAAAGCATTGGATTTTGCGTTGGACAAGATGAAACCATTTCTTGCCAAAACCTCTGCTGATATGATGAATGAGTTGTCCACGGCGATTAGGCCAAACAGAAAATATAAAACAGATCGAGCAGATTTGGATGGCAGCGGGTTGGATGTTCATTCCCTGATTGGGAAGCTGCCAAGACCAAAGAAAGGTTTCACTTTGCCTGGACATAATTATACCGGCCCCTGGAACCCACTCGAAAAACAAGTCAGATTTGATGAAAAGGGAAAAATTCTCGAAATCTGGCAGCAGCCCACAGGAAAAACAGACGCAGTTGCTATGCAGCACGATGTTGATTATTCAGTCTGCGCGAAGGAAAAGAATCCACGTAAATGCAAAAACAAAGCCGACAGGAAAATGGTTGCCGCTTTGGATGCCATTCCCTGGAAAGAAAGACAGTGGGGTCATGCTTTGGCGAGAAACGTGATTGATGCAAAACAGAAACTGGGTCTCGGCGCTCCAAAAAACGGGAAAAGATTTTGAGTGAAGGCCAGTGGACTCAAAATCTGGCAAACGAATTACACCGGCCAATCAGGCGGCGCTTTCCAAAGAGGCGAGTCATAGCATATGGGATTGACAACATCTGGGCGGCTGATCTGGTCGAGATGGGGAAATTTTCGAGGTGGAATAAAGGGATCAGATACCTGCTGATGGTGATCGATGTTTTCTCAAAATTCGGTTGGATTCGTCCCCTGAAAGACAAGCGAGGTCAAACAGTGGCTGATGCTTTCCGAGACATATTCAAGGGGCGAAAACCGAAAATGCTCTGGACTGACAAAGGATCTGAATTTTTCAATGGAATAATGAACCATCTCCTGAGCGAGAATGGGGTAAAATTGTACACAACACAAAACGAAGAAAAGGCATCTGTTGTTGAGCGCTGGAACAGGTCTTTTAAGGAGAAACTCTTCCGGATGTTTTCTGAAAACAACAATACAATATACTGGGACAAACTTGGCAAATTACTGGATGAATATAATCATCGTTTTCATTCGAGCATTCGGATGACTCCCGCAGAGGCGAGCAAACAGGAAAATGAGAAAAAGGTTTTCGCTAATTTATACGGAGATTTAATTTATGCTAAACACAACCCGGCAAAATTCAGGGTTGGCGACAGGGTGAGAATTTCAAAGTTTAAACGAAAGATATTTGACAAAGGTTACACGTCGAATTGGACAGAGGAGATATTTGTGATTGACGAAATAAAGAACACAAACCCTGTAACGTATAAATTAGTCGATCTGTTGGGAGAATCAATCACCGGATCATTTTACGAAGCGGAACTTCAAAAGACAACGCAAGATGTGTTTCGAATTGAAAAAGTTATTCGCCGCGATAATAAGCGAAAACTCGCGCTTGTAAAATGGAAAAGTTACCCTAACAAATTTAATTCTTGGGTTCCACTGAGTGATGTGGAAAAGCTGGGCTGAAAAAGTCAATCATTGAAATTAAAAATATTTAATGTTTTCTTCTAAAATAATGAATGTCGAACACCGATTTGATGGGAATGAACGCAATTTTCTAAATAATATCGGTCTTAGCAAGCCTTATGAGTTGCATCGCTGGGATGAAGACCAACTTTCTGAGAATTATGAAAAAACGAAAGAGATTGAAACAGCAACGATGAATTATTTCAACTCAATTCTCCAAAGACAACCAGTGACATCTTATTTGGAAGAAATCAAAAGAACATGCGAGAATCTTCTCACAATCAAAAAATATAAACAAGCATGTGAAGATGCAATGCATTTCAAAACTTATCTCAAAAAAATAAGTGATCTTAACCATCGTTTCTTGTGATGATTCACTTCCCAGACATATGACGTCTAAACATTCCACACTTCCCTATCAACAGGCTGAGCCAAAAATAATTTTTGTGTTGAGCTTCAGCGACTCAGGTTGATAGGGAAGTGTGGAATGAAATCTATTGTCTTTCACGTGAAAATTTATTATAGGCAGATAAGTAGCACGCGCCGGACAAAAGAAGCCAAAAAAGACAATGGACCTGCAGGCGTGTGTGTGCACGTGGAGTGGCGGGTTATTCTGAGAAAATTTATTCAGCTTTCCGAGAATGCCACCTGGCGATTTCAAAATGACAGATTGCGTTGGCGTGTCAGAATATGAATGTTTCACATTAATATTCACAAAGTCTGTTATTTCAAAACACCGCTTAGCATCGCTTTCGTTTCGCTTGGCTTTCGTTCATTTCCCGGTGGATTTCCCAGAGAAGACCGCTTTGCTTTTGGAGTTCCTTTTTGAGAATCTTGTGTTCCTCCTGGAGATTGACAAAAGATTCAAAAAGGAGTTCAATTGAGTCTTCGATTTCGTCGCTTCGCTCAGCTTCCTCCATCTCCGAATCAGACACAATGAATTCCTCGTCTGAAGTGGTGGGAGTTTCATCGTCGCTTCTTATTTCTTCCTCTGAGCAAGTGGAACAATCTTCATGGTCACTCGCTTCGCTTCGCTCAGCTTCACTGGAAAATGCTTTTTCAAGATCCATTTTCTTTCCAATGACATTTTTTGAAGATTGTTTGGATTATTTTTTCTTGTTTCGCCCGGCTGGATGGAGTTTTGAGCAGTTTGAAATCATCTTCATTGGGGCTGAAACCGTTCTTCTTCAACAGGGCGAAAAGAACTTGATTGCAATTGAGAAACTTGTCTCTGCTGGGATGAAGGTCATTATATGCAAGTGAAAAATATTTAAAGTCGTCGATGAGGAATTTTTCCAGGTGTTCATAATCATTTCCGTCGTGACCTGTTATGTGATTAAAAATTGCATGATCGTTGCCATGGACTTTTTTCCACTTGGAAGCTTTGACGAAATCCCGGACTTTTTTTCTTGTGATTTCGTCACGGGGAATTTGGGAGAGAATTTCTTTTTCATAAAATTGGAGATCTTTGAGTGAAATTTCATTTTTTTTCCCCTGATGTTTGCGGATGATATCTTTGAAATGTTCCAGCCTGTCATTTTTGGGAGAATGCCATGTTGTGAGGGTTTCTCGAATAATTTCAGGAGTGAAATCGATTTCTTCTTCGGAATCAGACATTTTCTTGCCGGAAGAGATTTTTTTGAGTTTTGGATGGAATTTTCCTCTGTGGAAATTCAGCGGAGAAATCTTGAAATTGGCCAATTTCAAGATTTTGTCTTGTGGTCATTTTAGCTCAGTAGGTGGTAAAAGAGAGTTCTGAGACACCCTCAAATTCCCCTGAATTTCACACAAATATTTCCTGCAGATTTCAACAAATAACAAATTATTTTTCATCAGTTCAATTTAACAGATACCACGCAATTCTGATGAGTTTGAGCAGATTTGATAAATTTGTGAGTTGTGTGAAAACTGACAGAAATTGTTGAATTTTTGAGATTTGTTGGGTCTGAAATATTTGTGTGAAATTCAGGGGAATTTGAGGCTGTCTCAGAACTCTCTTTTACCACCTACTTGTAGCTACTTTCAAATTCACCAAACAAACTGAAAACAAAATTGTAAAATTTATTCTTTTTATTTCAGTTTTGCCAAAAAATTGTGTCAATTTTTATTGGTTAATAGTAATCACATGACTATAGATTGTATCTATGGTTTCATAATTTAACACCTGCTTTCACTTCATGGAAGGATGTAATTAAAATAACAGCGTGAAATACAAACAAGCCTGGTTTTAATTGATTTTTGTTTGTAGGGAGTTTAAATATTTTGATTTTAGTTGTAGCGGAAAAAAAAATTGAAATTTAAAATAATAATATTTACATATTATAAAAGGATGTCTTCAAAAGATTTAACTAATCTTTCAATCGAAGAATTAAAGAATATAAAAAGAGATAAACAATCTAAATTGAAAACAGAGTATTCTGAATATAAAAATCAAGAGAAACAAAAACTGATTGAAGAAATTATGGGAATAGAAAAACATAGAAAAAAAATTAAAAAAGCTAAATCAAAACTAAGAAAGAAAATGAAACCTATACAAACACCAAAGAAAATGAAACCTATACAAAAACCAAAGAAAATTAAAACACTTGATGATTATTTTCAAGAATGTATAAAAAACAAAAACATCCCAGAAGATACACCAAAATATTTAAGAAAAGCACTTGAAAGAGCAATGAGAGAATATGAAGTTGGAATTAAACTTGAAAAATCTGCTCTTAGTAATTTTGCTGAAAAGTATGTTATTGAAGGAAAACCAAAAATAATTCCTGAAGATTTTTTTAAAGAAAAAGCTCCACAATTAAAAGAATTTCTTAGAAATCACAGAAACACCAAAGTTAAATTTATATTAGATTGTATAATGGAAAAAAAGAAGTTTGAAAAAGATAAAAAAAGACCTGAAATTATCAGAGATAAAGCATATTTTCATTCTGGAACACATATTAATCTTGAAAGTACAGATGAAAAAGAGATTCTAAATGAAATAAATAAAGAAATTGATAATAAAGTTTCAATTTGGGTAAGAGAAGGTTCAGATTGGTATTTAGAAGAGGTTTCATTATTAGAAATTCATACTATAGATTACAAACCTTTGAAAGGTTCATCATATATTAAACTTCCTGATTTTATTTCAAAAAAGAAAGCGATAATTAACTTAGAAAATAGAAAAGATAACAAATGTTTCATGTGGTGTATTTTAAGACACTTACATCAACCTAAATATAGACATCCTCAAAGGATATCAGATTTAAAACAATATGAAAATGATCTTAATTTTAAAGGTATAGATTTTCCAGTAAAATTAACAGATATTAAAAAGTTTGAAAAACAAAATTCGGATCTTCCAGGAATAAATGTATTTTCAATTAATGAAAATAATAAATTTTATCCTTTAAGAATGAATGATAAAGATTGTAATAATTCAATAGATTTATTTCTTTATGAAGAAAATGGGAAATCACATTATACACTTATTAAAAATTTTTCAAGATTTATTAATTCACAAGTTAGTAAAAGTAATTATAAAAAATATTATTGTAAAAAATGTTTATCTTATTTTACAAAAGAGGAATTATTAGATAAACATATTAGCTATTGTTCTAATAATGAAACAGTTGCAGTAAAAATGCCTACTAAAAACTCATTTCTATTCTTTAAAAATTATAATAAAAAATTACCTTTACCATTTGTAGCTTATGCAGATTTTGAATGTTTCACAAAACCAATGAATAATTGTGAACCGGATCCAAATATTTCTTTCACAATGGAATATCAAAAACATGAGCCTTGTGGATTTTGTCTTTATATTAAACCATTTGATAATATTGATATTCAAATAGAACCAAATCCATTAATTTACACAAAGAAAACAGAAGATGAAGATATTGCTAAAATATTTGTGAAAACGTTAGAATCAATTACTAAATCGTTGTATAAAAATTTTTACACCTCCCCAAAGAAAATGATATTTACAAATTCTAATAGACAAGATTTTATTAATTCATCTGTTTGTCATATTTGTGAACAACCATTTCAAAAAGAAGACCGAAAAGTTAGAGATCATTGTCATTTCTCTGGTGAATATAGAGGGGCTGCTCATAATAGTTGTAATCTTAATTGTAGAAAACCTTTATTACTTCCAGTTATATTTCATAATCTTCAAGGATATGATTCTCATCTTTTTATAAAACAATTATCAAGATTAAAAGGAGATTTATATTGTATTCCAACAACGGAAGAGAAATATATATCATTTTCTAAGAAAATTAAAGTTGATGAATACAAATCAAAAAAGACAAATGAAATAGTGTCATTAAATTTTGAAATTCGTTTTATTGATTCATTTAAATTTATGCAAACTTCTTTAGCAAATCTTGTTAAAAATTTACAACCTGAAGACTTCCATTCAACAAAAAAAGTATATAATAACATTGAATTATTAACAAGAAAAGGAGTTTATCCATATGATTTTGTTACTTCAATAGATAAATTTCAAGAAACTAAATTACCACCAAAATCAGAGTTTTATTCTAAATTAAATGATGAAGATATTTCTGATGAGGATTACAGTCATGCAATAAAGGTTTGGTCTTCTTTCAATTGTAAAAACCTCCAAGATTATCATGATTTATATCTGAAGTCAGATGTATTACTTTTAGCTGATGTTTTTGAAAACTTTCGTAAGACATGCTTGAAACATTATAATTTAGATCCAGCTCATTATTATACATCACCTGGATTAGCTTGGGATGCTTGTCTTAAAGAAACGAAACAAAGACTTCAATTATTGTATGATTATGATATGTTAATGATGTTTGAAAAAGGAATTAGAGGTGGAATTACTCATATATCAAAAAGATATTCAGAAGCAAATAATAAATATATGAAAAATTATAACCCAAAGAAAGAATCAAAATTTATTACTTATCTTGATGCTAATAATCTTTATGGTTGGTCAATGATTCAAAAACTTCCAACTCATGGTTTTAAATGGATGAAAAATCTTACAAAAGAAAATGTAATTAAACTTTTAGAAAAGAAAATTACAAATCATGGTTATATATTTGAAGTAGATCTTGTATATCCAAAAAAACTATGGAAAGAACATAATGATTATCCACTTGCTACAGAAAGATTAAAGTTTGATTCCATTGAGAAACTTGTTGGATCTTTTTATAAAAAAAAAGAATTATGTTATACATTATAGAAATCTTAGACAATGTCTTGAATTAGGACTTAGGCTTAAAAAAGTACACAGAGGAATATCATTTTATCAATCTGAATGGATGAAACCTTATATAGAAAAGAATACAGAATTAAGAAAAACAATCAAAAAATTCCTTTGAGAAAGACTTTTTCAAATTAATGAATAATTCAGTTTTTGGTAAAACAATTGAAAATATTAGAAAAAGACAAAATGTGATACTTCTTGATAATGCTGAAAAAGGAAAGAAATTATCATCAAAACCAAATTTTAACCACTCAACAATATTTGATTCTAATTTAATTGCAGTTCATATGAAAAAAACAGAAATATATTTTAATAAACCGATTTATGTGGGTCAAGCTGTTCTTGATTTGTCAAAATTTCATATGTATGATTTTCATTATAATTATATTAGAGAGAAGTATGGAAATAAAGCTGAATTATTATTCACAGATACAGATTCATTAATGTATGAAATTCATACAGATGATTTTTATCATGATATAAGAAAAGACATCAAAAAAAAGTTTGATACAAGTGATTATCCTGAAGATCATAAATCTGGAATAAAAACTGGAATTAATAAGAAAGTAATAGGAATGTTTAAAGATGAAGCTTGTGGTAAACAAATTACACATTTTGTTGGTCTAAGACCTAAGCTTTATTCTTTTAAAGTTGAAAATGAATTTGAAGACATCGAAGATAACCTAGTAAAGAAATGTAAAGGAATTAAGAAGAATGTTATTAAAAGGGAAATAACATTTGAAGATTACAAGAAATGTTTATTCTCAGAAAAAGAAGAAATGAGATCAATGAATATAATAAGAAGTAAAGATCATGAAATATACTCGATGAAAATGAATAAAGTAGCATTATCTGCAAATGACGATAAAAGACTGATTTGTAAAAATAAAATTAATACTTTAGCTTTGAGAAAATAAAAAAAAATTCTTTTTAATAAAAGAAGATGATTAAATTTACAAAAAAAGAAATTTTAATTTTATATTTAAGAAGATTATTTAGGATAGAAGATCTTGATGAAGAGTTTAGATATAAAATGTATAAAAAAGAAAAAATTTTTAAAAAATAAAAAAAAGAAAATAAAAAAGAAAAGAGTTATGTATACAGATGAAGAAATTAAATTATATTCTTCCATATTAAGATCTTATGAAAACAAAAGTAAAAAAAATAAACCAAAATATGAAAAATGCAAACACGAGAATAAAGAAATTATTGATTATGCTGAACTTTGTTGTGATTGTGGTCTTCAAATTCAAAGAATATTAAATCATGATGTTAATATATCTGATTGGTAAAGATGTTGTTATAGAAAAAAATCAGTATATCAAAGAAAGTATTTTTTTAAGAAAAAGATCAATGAAATACAAAACATTTTTGATATAAAAAATGATGATATTTTTAAGATTAATGAAATACTTTATAAAATTGATAATGCAAATTTAATTAAGAAAGTAAATACACAATTTGAAAGAAAGAGAATCATTAATATCACTTTTATTATAAAAAAGATTTTAATTATTCTTGGTTATAGTAATGTTGATGAATTATTACCACTAAAACTTTCAGAAGAAACAAAAGCTTTTTATGAAGAATGGTGGGAATTAGTTAAAAAAGAAATTATAATATCATAATTTTAATTGAGTTTTGAAATTAAGTTGTAGCAGAAAAAAATAAAATTGATTTTTAAAAAAATAAAGGCTTAAAGAAATAGTTACAGCAATAAAAATGGTAAAAGTAAAAGAATCGCAAAGTCAATCCAATGTATTCACAATTCATAATATTAAATTTTATGATGAAAAATTATATAATGAATTATTGGATGTTGATTGTTTTTTCTATTCAGTTTTAATAGAATTAAAAAAATATATAAAAAGTATTCAAAAATCAAAAATAAAAAAATAGAAAAAATAAAAAAGATGTTAAATTTACAAGTAGAAATAGTTAATATCTTTTTGGATGAAGTAAATGGAGAGTTAGATTTTGATGTTGATTATTCAGATGGAGAATTTCTTTTTATGATCTTTGAAGATGCAGGAAATCTTATGGAATATTTAATGAGAATAGGAGAGGGAGATTTACCTTCACCAAGTAATGATAATGATGAAAATATAAAAGGAGTTAAGAAAGTATTATCTAGATTTTATGAAAAATTTAATAATCTCACACCTTGTTAAAATAAAGATGAAATTATATAAAGCCTTGAATCATTTTTTTGATTCAAGGCTTTTTTTTATGCTGAAATTTATAATTTAAAAAATTTTTTAAAAAAAAAATTAAAATTTAAAAAAATAATATTTACATATTATAAAAAGATGCAATTGACGAAACTCGGAAACATTTCTAAAGAAAATCTTATTTTTCACGATCCAAAAGAATATAAAGTCAAGAATTCTAAGATGAAATATCAAAGAATTAAAATCGAAACATATTATCCTGATAATTGTAAAGGTCCATTAGTTATTGAATCACCATTACTTTTTAGTTTTGGTGTAAGCGAAAGAAAGAATCAAGAATCTAATGAATTGGTTGGATATACAATTCCTGTTTGTTTATGGGAAAAAGAAAGACAACCAACTGGTAAAGAAGCAATGTTTTTTAATGCATTAAATAATTTGACAGATATTTGTTATAATCATCTTGAAGAAACAATTGGTGTTGAAAATGCTCAAAATTTGAGTTCACCTTTGTATTATAAAAAAGTAGAATATACTGATAAGAAAGGTAGAAATAAAACTAAGAAAGATGAATCTTTATCACCAGTTTTATATGCAAAACTTATATACTCAGAAAAATCTAATAAAATTTCATCTATATTTAGATCAAAAGGAAATAAAAATGTTGATCCATTTGATTACCTTAATCAATATTGTAAAGTGAAATTAGCTTTGATAATTGAGAGTATTTATATCAGTAAATTAGTAAAATCTATTCAAATAAAAGTTCATGAAGTTTATGTTAAACCCTTAAAACCAAGAGAACCATTATTATCAATAGAAGAAAGTGATGAGGAACAAAGTGATGATGAAAATGATGAAGCACAAGATTTACTTTTAGAATAATAAAAAAAATCATTACAAGCCCTTAATGGGCTTTTTTTTATGTCGCTTGAAACAATTTTTTAATACTAAATTAGTATTAAAAATCTTTCAAATCACTCAAAGGAATCCACGAATTAAACTTGTCAGGATATCCACTCCATTTAACTAAAGCTAACTTTTTCTTGGTGTCTCGTTTCAATACTTTCTCTATTCTATATGTTTCTTGTTTTGCTTTTTGTAATTCTTTTTCATAAAAAGATCCTTTTACTTCTTCTCCCATTAAATCAACAATTTTATAGGTGATAGGTTTTGTATTTAATATTTCATTAACCACAAATATTTCCTCTGTCCAGTTTGGAGTATATCCTTTATCAAATACAGGTCTTTTATATTTTGATATACGAACGAAATCTCCAACCTTAAATTTTATTTTTCCAGGTTTCAAATAAATTAAATCTGAATATAAATTAGCATAAACTTTTTCTTCATTTTCTTTTTTACTTGCTTGAATTGGAGTCATTTTAATACTAGAATGTCTTGTTTTATTATAATCATTCACTAATTTATCAAGGATGTTCCAATAAACAGTATTGTTATTTACACTAAACATCTTAAACATTCTGGTTTTCATCGTTTTATTCCATCTCTCAACAATACTTGATTTCTCTTCATTCTCAGTATGATATAATTTGATTTTATTCTTTTCAAGAAAATCCTTGAAATGTTTACTGATAAATTCAGAACCTTTATCTGTCCAAAGCATTTTTGGTTTACGTTTACTTTTTTTAAATATATCATCAAATGCTTTACTAACACTTTCAGTCTTTTTGTTTTTCAATGGTTCAATCCATCCATATTTACTAAAAATATCTATTACCATCAGTAAATAATTTATTCCTTTATTCCATTTACTAAACTTTTGCATTTCAACCAAATCTGCAGCCCAGATTTCATCAATACCATTTGATATTACAGTTCTCTTTGAAAAGTTTCTAGTGATTGGTTTATGTAATTCATCGGCTAATTGTTGAGACCAATCACTATTACTCAACACCGCTTTACGTTTTTTGACTTTGTCTTCTTTGTCTTCTTTGGTAAACCCAAACCAAGTTTCTGTTTAGTATTTATAATAAATCTCGCTGTTTGCCCCCATTTCGGTATTTCACCATATGGAATCTGATCTAAAGATTTAACCATTTGCCTATCACATTCATTCTTATTTTTTCCCATATCATAACATATATCATGATAAGCAGAAATTTCATCTACTTTATTATATGGTTTAACTTTCCATTCTAATACTTCACCTGCTTTAGGATCATATCTTAATTGATCATTCAAAGGGTTATACGGACCCATGTACTTATAATTTCCTGGAGTCCAACCACCTTTTGGTTTTGGTAATTTTCCAATGAGGCTATGAATATCTACACTACCTCCTTGAAAGTCTAAATCTTTTCTATTTGTTTTATATTTTAATTTTGGTCTTATTTTAGTACTTAGTTGATCCATCATATCTGAAGTTTTTTTTTGTAAAAATGGTTTTGCTTTATCTAAAGCATAATCTAATGCTTTTTTTTGCATGTTTTTATTTCTCATTAATTCACTTGCTCCATATCGTCCCATTTCAACTGTTTTTCTACCTAACCAAGGTAAAGCATGAGTTAAACCTGTTAATGCTAATTCACCAAAGCCTTCTCCTTCTTGTGTTTGTGAAGAAGAAGGCTTTATTAGTTTCCCTGTTTCTTAACAAAACGTGTTTTTTTTATTCCACAAGAAGCACATTTACAGAAAAACATTAATCTTCCATTTTTTGTTGTTTTATATCCACTAGGTTCTACACAATCAGTTTGTTTTTTTTCTTTCACACAATAAGATTTCATTTTATATTAAGATTATATAAATATAAAATTAAAAAAATGGAAAAAAGTAGATCTGTATTTATAGAGAATGAAATAAAAAACTTGAATGAAATGATAGAATGCATATTAGATAATATTGATTATACTCATGTTAATGAAGATAAAAGAGTATTAAAGATAATTACTTTAGTTTTGAATATAAAGAGAAAACTTAGAATATTAAAAGGATTGATAAAGGGAAGTTTATATATTTGATTTTTTTATAACAATGATTGTTATAAAAAAAAGATTATTCAAAGTATTTTTTAATAAATCTTTCATTAAACATAGTATCACTTAAACTGAATGGTTTTAGTATATCATAAAAATCTTTTTTCATTGACCATTGATGAAGAAAATAAAGACAATAATAACCACAAAGAACACTTTTAATATTTTGATATTGACTTGAGTTGTAAATTATTGGTTTATCATTACTTTTAAATTCTTCAGGATAACCCATTCCAAAACTATCAAAATACCATATAAATTTATTATCATGACTTTTCACACAACAAACCCAATGAGTTCCAACGTTTTCATATGAATCAAGATTTATTATACATGGACTATGATTTTTAGACATATTTTCATCTCTTGAATATATACCTTTGAAATTTGGAATTTTAAAGTATTTTATCCATTTCATTAAATCAATATTACTTAATGGTTTGTTTATGAATTTTGGTTTTATAATATTGTTCCGAGAATTGGAATGCTGTTGAATGGACTGTTCTTCCCTAATAAAAGGCCTTTTCCTTTTTTCGTAATCGTTTTTTTTTTACTTTTTTTTCCCATACCAAAAGTATTTTTTCCCCATTGACCTATAAAAGGTGGAGGTGGCTCATACATTCCTATTCTTGGTGCTCCTTTTCCTTTTGGTCTACCTACTCTTGGTGCTCCTTTTCCAGTAATTTTTTTTAAAAGCCTCAATAGCAAGAGGTATACCAATACTAGCTAGTAATGTACCCAATAATCCACCAGATTGTTTTTTAGTTGGTTTTATCACTAATTTACCTCCAGATTGAAGAGCGTTTAATATGTCTTGTTTTTGTTTATTTGTAAGTAGATTTTTATTATCAATGAGTTTTTGAATTTTATCTTGTGGTATTAAAAACCCACCTATTTGACCATTACCACTTATCTTTTTAACAATTTGACTTGCTCCTTCACTTGCTAAACCAGCAAGAGCTGATAATCCAAGTGTTTTAGCTAAAGTTGGTGCAAAAGTACGAGCTAATGGAATAATACTACTAAATAAACTTCCTCCCTGCCTCATTACTTTTCTAATTTGTGTTTTTGATATCTTGATGTCTGTTCCTTTTCCTAATGATTTAGCCTTTTTAATTTTGTTAATTTGATTAGTTGTTAATAGTAATTCATCATTACCACTTGTTTGATTATTTTTCAATCTGATTGTTAAAGGAGTGTTTGTACTATATGCTTTTGCAAGCTTTTTTTTTTATTATCAGATAAATTTATTTTGTATGGATGATAAGTTGTCATTTGAATTTTATTATTAGATTATATAATTTTTACATTTTATACAATTACTAATTCATTTCCAATTTTATCAATTTTCACCATTTCTTCATATAAAACTATTGCATGAATATTAAAGTTAGCAGTTGCATTTCTGCTTAAAGTATATCTGAATATTAATTGTTTAGGATCTCTAGTGATTTTTTCTGTTTGATATGTAAGATCAAAATATATCAATCCATATAGAGAATTATAATTAGCTAAATTAAGTTGTGTTCCTGTATTATAATCATTTTTCCTCATTGCGTATGACATTACATCATTGAATATTCTTACTTTACCTTCACTATCATATTCTGTTTCTGGATAAAATACTCCATTTCCATATTCTAATCTACAGTTTTGTAAGTGAGAAAGAGCATCAGCTTCATTCAATTTGTAAGTATTCATAAGATAAGGATTATCTTCAGCTTGATCATCATTAGGTGGATTTGTTCTTTTCAAGTAAACAAAAATATGTTTAATATTATCAATACTGCTTGATATTTGAAAAAATCCTGATGATCGTGTAGGAGCTGATGATTCATACATTTCCCTTAAATATTTCCATTTTGTTTCTTTCATGAATGAAGTAACAAATTTATCATATAAAGAGTCTTTTGGTGTTAATTTTGGTACCCAAAGTAAAAATTTTTTAACAACAACTCTTCCAGCATCAGTACCATTAGCCATATGAATTAATTCACTGTCATTTTGAAGCTCAATGTTGAATTGTAATTGCATAGGTACAAGCATCTTATCTTCAAGTTCTTCAAAAAAAGAAAAGCGATTTAATGGTATAATAGTATTAATATTTTTAGCACCTTGAGTACCATCATTTGCATTCGCTTGAGATTGTATTCGCCTAGCTTCAAACCCTGAATTAGTATTAGCTGTTGTACCATCAGTATCCAAATACCAGAAACTGTTTTTAGCTACTGATCTGCTATAATCATCAGAATATTCTAACAAATTTTTAACAAAAGTAACTTTATGTAAATTATTAGTATCATAAATTATTTTACCTGCAGATTTAAGCATGATATGATTAATTAAACTATGTGAACCATTTAAAACTGTAATTCTATCAGCTGCAGCATAACCAGCACCATCTGCTTTTGTAACTCAAAATCTACTTCAAAATATGCGTTATACCAATCGTAAAATGCTGATCTATCATTAATTGTGACTTTATAACCAGTTTTAACTTGATGTTGAGCATTAGCTGGAGTTCTAATCACATCATCTAATTGAAATCTTATCATTTCATTTCTTTGTAAATATTCACTTGATCTGAAAGCCATTTTTTATTTTATAAGATTATATAATTTTTATTTTTTTATTTTTATTCCATTACCAGATATTAATCTATTTAATATCATGTCAGTATTTTCTTCTTGTTTTTTAACTGTTTTTGGTGTTGTTTGTCTTGTTTGTTTTGTTATTTTAGGAGTGTTTATTCTCATATTACCTAATTTTTTCATTATTAAATCACCAGATTTTTCAGAAATCTTTTTACCTAATCTTTCTCCAGTATGAGAAATCCCTGCTTCTAATGCTTTTTTAGCTATAGGTTTAGCAAATTTTTTGAAAACAGTTGTCATAACACTTCTCATTGGTTTTAAAATATTATCAACAACCAAACCATTACCTTTATGTTTATACATAAATCTACCTAATTTTGGATTATAAAAACGAGAAAATTCGTAAGATTTCATTTTTTTATTATTAGATTTATATTATTTTTTTCAACAATAATGAAAAAGATGTATCCGCCCCATTGAGGTCAATTAATCTTCTTTTTCCATCTGTAATGTAAATTCTTATACTATTAATAGTATTTTTATTTACTGGATTATAAGTAATTCTTTTTGGTTCAAGAGTAAAACTATATGATGGTCTTAAAACAGAAGTGGAAAAACTATAAATAATATCACTATCTTGACCATCTACAAGTGAATCATTAATTAAATCACAATGTATATTTAAAATATCTGTATCTTGACTTAAATTTGGAACTCTAGGACCTACATTTATTTTATCTTTTATAATTTTCTTATCAAATCCTAGTAATTCATAAAAATTACTTTGCGTAAAATCCAGTTGATAATTTTCTTTCAATCTTATTGTTACTCTAAAAGTTGTTTCATTGAAAATAATACTGATTGGAAATTCATCCTCTTTTCCAGATTCTTTTATAACAGTTTCTTGTTTAACATGTACGTTGATGTCTTCATAATTCCAAACCCCACCTGGAAAACTGATATCATGAAATGTTTTACCCTTATCAGAACTGTATTTGATTAATTGATTTTTATATCCAGCATTAATATTAAACCAAGTAAAACTCATATTAATAACTCGATTAAGACCAATAACATATTGTGCATTGTTGTCTAAAACAATTGGTTTACTAAATTTTGTTGTGAAATTTTCAGGTTTGTTACTATTTTCTGTTTTAACAGAATATGATGATAATACTATTTCTCTATCCATTTTATAATAATGATATATTATTGTTTAAAATAATTTTTATAAATCTTTTCATGTTGAGATTTATTTATTACTTTTGTTTTCAAAAGGATGTCTAAAATTGCAATTCCAATGTTATACATTTCAATATTTGTATTACCAGCTATAATAGATCCCACAATTAATTCAAGTTTTTTAAGAAGTTCTTTTGGATCATTGTAAAATGTTACATTTCCACCTTTTTTTATTTTAAGTCCTTCACCACTTTTTTGAAATTTATTTCTTCTTTGTGTAATTACATCACTTTCATCCTCTAGTAATTTTCTTTGTTTTTTAAGTTTTTTCTTTTCAGGAGAACTTGATATTTTATTTATTTCTCTTGTCAATCTTGATTTTTCTTTTCCCATATCTTTTATCGTTTTATTATATACTTCAAGTGTTTCTTCTGGTGATTTTTCAGTGGTTTCAATAATAGGTAAATCATATTTTTCAAATATTTGTTTTTCTTTCAAAGCTTTTTTTTGTGATATATCTAAATATTCACCAGGTGTATATTCTGGTGGAGATTCTTCTGGTAATTGTTTTTCTTCTTGTGGTGAACTTCATCACCAAAATCTGATGGTATTTCTTCATCACCAATTAAACCTTCTAAATCCATTTCTTCAAATGGATCTACTTCTGGATAATAATCAATATCTGTTTTTTCTTTACCAATCACTTTCTTTTTTGATACTTTGCTTTTTCTTGTTGGCACCAAATTACTAATATTTACTTCATCTAATTTTGATGTTATAGGTTTGAACATTTTTTCATAGCCTAATTGACTTGTTTCTTTGCCTAATTTTTTCTTTGTTATTCTATCATGAACAAAATTAATTTTATTTCCCAACTCAGATTTTTGTTTAGCAAGTTCTTTCCATTTCAATAAACTCATTTTTATTATTATGATTGTATTATTTTTTAAATTATCTATATTTAAAATAAAATGAAAATACCAAACTATGATCTAGGTGATGACTTCATTTCTAATTTTAAGCAATTAGATTCTTTCATGCCAGATCAAAATTTTAGAATGCTTATTTGTGGTCCTTCAGGTTCTGGAAAAACAAATGTTTTACTAGATATGATTCTTAGGTTATTATATTATGATAAGATATATTTATATGCTAAAAATTTAGAACAACCAAAATATAAGTATTTATTAAAAAAATTTAAAAAATCAATTAATAAAGAAGCAGGTTATGAAGTTATAGAACCTAGTAATGATGAAATTTTACCAGTTTCTGAATTAACAGATGATAACCAAAAAGTAGTCATATTTGATGATTTTGTTTGTGAAAAGAATCAAAAACCACTGATTGATTATTTTATTAATGGAAGGCATAAAAATTGTAGTGTTATTTATCTTTCACAAAGTTATTACAAAACACCAAAAGATATACGACTAAATTGTTCATATTTTTGTATTTATGAATTTCCAAGTAATAATGAAATTTCTATGATATGTCGTGAAAATAATGTTGATAAAAAGAAATATAGATTAGCTACAAAAGATCCTTATTCTTTTTTATATATTGATAAACCAAAGAAAGAAATATTTAAAAATTTTAATGATATTATATATATTTAAAAATAAAAAAATGAGTTACTCAAATGGTTTATTATCAGAATCTAGTAATTATAAAACAACTCAAGGAAAACCAGGATTACAAGGTGTTGGTTTTAAATTAACTTCTTCAGGCGATTATGATATTGAACAAAAACGATTAGTGAATGTTGGAGAAGGTTTTAATCCTTCTGATGCTATAACTAAACATCAATTTGAAACTGGATTATCATCAAAACCTAATCCTACTGATGTTATTCTTGTTGATGGATCAAATCATATGACTGGTCATCTTGATTTAAGTGGAAATAGAATCGTTCGTCCTGGAGGAATTGAAATGAATCGAAAATTAATTACAAATATGGATACAGATGAGAATGATGATTTATCAGCTGTAAATATGATTACTTTGAAGAAATATCATCCCGATGTTCCTCCTCGTACTCATAAAGTTACTAAAAATATAGATTTGAAAGAACTTTTTAATGTTGTACAAAGTAAGCAACAAAATTTTAATTATTTAACACAAAATTATAACAATGTAGTTTCTTATGATGATGTAAAGAATATTTTCTTATCACGTAAAGAAGTCTCTCCAATGGAAAATATCAATAATAATCGAATATATAATCTATCAAAATTACCTACATTTGACCATGAAGTACCGAATAAAGAATATGTTGATCAACAAGATAATAACTTAAACAATATGATAAGTGAATTAAACACAAGAAAATTAAGCAATCCTTCTGGAAAAACCCTTATAATGCAAAGACAAAAAATTAGGGGATTGTTAACAGATGAAAATGATCCAAATTCAGCAAGCAATGTTCAATATGTTAAAACAAAAACCAGTGAAAATACTACAAAAATAACTAAATTAGAACAAGATTATAAAGATTATGTTAATAAATCTCATATCTCTTCTACTTTTTACCAAAAAGATCAATTTAGATATTTAATGGAAGATGATGATGAAAGTAGCAGTGAATATGGAATTACAGTAATTGGAATAAATGATTTTCGGGGAGTCCTCATTTATTCAATAAAAAAGCATATGATTTTAAAATAAATAAAAGTTCAAGTGATAATAAATACTCAGGAAGACTTGGATTTAATTTATATAAAATTCCTGAAGGAGAATATACTATTTGTATTGAATTTTTTCCACTTTCTATGACAAATGTGAGTGTTGATGTTGTAAGTACAAGTTTGAATATTAATCAACAATCAACAAAAAAGTTTTCTAATTATACAAGATCAATTATTCATTTACATAAATGGAAGATTTCCCCACCTGAGTATATTTATGTTGACATGAAATGTGATGGAATTTCATCTTCTCCTAATCAAGGACAAGGATATTTAATTATTTATGGTGTGAAAAATTACGTAGCAGACGTTGAATCAAGTGTTTATGATTCACCATTCAATTTTGAAAATAAGAAAATGGAGATGCAGACGGATATTGATATGAATAATCATGATATTAGTATTAAAAATCCAACAAAAGATGATCAACCTGTTAGTTTAGCTTTTTTGAAATCGTTGAAACAATATTTTGTCATTACAGGTTATCATCCTAATGCTGGATTATATGTAAAATTCAATTATGGAACAAATTCAATCGTTTTTCCATTTGATTGCACTTTAGAAACATTAAACTCTTTCGTTCTTAGCAGAGTAATTACAAACTCTGTTCGTTTTAAAATAAAAATAAATATAATTGGTCAAACAGAGAGAATTTTAACTTCTAATGATAATGTTGAACAAACTTTTACAAATATTAATCTACTATATAGAAAAAATGCAAGATTTAGCGTTGAAATAATAAAAAAAATCCTACTAATCCAATTGATTATCCAAAAATACCTATTTCATTTACTTTTACATTCAGTAAAAGTATATTATAAACATTATCAATAAAATGTCAATCACAAGAATAAAATCATTAAGAAATAAAAAAGAACAAAAAGATATATTTGAATTCAATCATATTGCTTCAACTTTAAATCCTGAGAAAATCCAACAAGTAAAGGATTTATACTCTTTTTACCATAAAAAGACATGGATAAACAAAAACAGCCAAAGTAAATATAAAAAAATAAATTATATTATGAATATTTCATCTGTGTTACTAGCTTCAGTTGGTGTAATAACAGGTGGTGTGTTCTAAAATACAGTAATATTCTTTTCACTTAATTAATTAGAAAAACTTATTACAAACAAGATTTAACGTATAACTTATGATTATTCACGTTTAAAAAAACTTTTTCTAAAATGAAAATTATTTTAATAATATATAAAATCACAGGGATAAATCAGTTATTGATTTCCCTATAAATCAAAAAATTTATGACAGGGATTCGCAAGAAAATGATAGGATAATATACTTTTGGGAATTTTCAAAATTTAAATCATAGGAATATTTAGAAAAATATGGGAAAATAGTTTAAATGGGGAGGGCTAGGGTAATGGTTTTTTACACTACTTGCTGGAGAGGCAGTGTCAATCGTGACTTTTATCTCAAACCAGAATGCGTACGTTATAACGGCTCAGTCTATTTTGAGCTGCTTTACTTCATTCCATTTGCTTAGTCAATGTTTTGTAAGACAGAAAGCTAAACGGTTTGCATGTCATAACTTTTGAGTAAATTGCTGGCTCCCAGGAGAAAAATTACGGGGCCTCTTCGTCAATATTTCGGGCATTTTCGGTTTTAGCCATCGCACTTCGTGAATACTCTTCGTAAATGCATACTAATGACACTGTTCCGCCGAAATGGCAATTTGTGGCTCAGCTTATTTCCACTTTACATCGTCAAATGGCACAAAATATACAACTTGGTTGGATAAAAATATTCCATAGTACAAAATAAAAGTAGTCTTTTAGAGATAAAGCGCAGGATTGCAAGGATTGAAGTGGATTACAGTTTTGCTGGAAATCAAAGTTGCCTTTCTTTGCTGTAGAGGCAGAGTCAAACGTCGCATTTATCTGAAACCAAAATGCGTGCGTTATAATGCCTCAGTTTATTTTGAGGTTCTTTACTTCTATTGTCTATAACTATTTTTCTAGGTACCATAACGCCACCTTTCTTATCCAGCTTAGAGTCAAGAGGACAGTTAAAATCACTCCAATGATTATATTTTCTTCACAATCTGTCTTCAAAAAGCGAAAGCAGTGCATTTGTATGAAAACTGCGTAAAACGCACGTTTAGGGCGGTGCGGAACACGTTTTCGCAAATTCTCACATTTAAGCACACCGGATCTCAAAATCGTCGTACTGGCCTCAAATCATCGCCAAAAAGCGAAAAAAGTGCATTTCTATATATGAAAAGTGCACAAAATGAAACGTTTGGGGCCGCGCGGAGCACGTTTTAGAAAAAATCTCACTTTTGAGCACACCAGATCTGAAAATCATCCTGCTGGACTCAAATGATCGCCAACTCTGGAAAACAGTGCGATATCCATAAAAAGTGCACAAAACGCAAGTTTGGGGCCGTGCAGAGCAAGTTTTGGCAAAATCTTACTTTTCAACACACCACATTTCAAAATCGTCGCACTGACCTCAAATCATCGCCAAAAAGCGAAAACAGTGCATTTCTATAAAAACTGCACAAAACGCAAGTTTGGGGCCATGCGGAGCAAGTTTTGGCAAAATCTCACTTTTGAGCACTCCAGATCTCAAAATCATCGTACTGGCCTCAAATCATCGCCAAGAAGCGAAAACAGTTTTTTTTATTAGTATTATTATTATACACACAAAAGCATGCACACGAACTTAATTAAAAGGGGAAAATGTGTTTTGGCCATTTTTCATAAAAGGTTTCTAGTTTATTATTCTTAGTGGAAATATCTTTTTCAACTTGGTGTTTAATTCTTACTTTAAATTTGAAACCTTTCGTGTTTGGAAGTACCTGTTTCTTTCTGCAATCCCATAAATACAATTTACCAATTAATATCAGATAATTTAACAAGGGACATTTTCACATCGTTATTCCAATTATAACCTCTCGTAAACGCAACCCGTGAAATTCCCTTGTTATTGTTAAATAATACTGTTCAACATTTTTCCACAACATATGTGAGTGTCGACAGTAAAAGAGAAAGTGACGTAATGTTTCCTGTTCAGTCTTGCAGAAAGTACATTTGTCATGCTGGAGATATCCAATTTTAAAACGTTTTGCATTGATGTAAAGTATTGAATTTAAAACTTTATATTGAAAGGATTTAACGTAAGGCTCCTGTGCTGTTAAGTGGCGAAGGTTGTAAGCAATTTTTAAGTCTTCGTCAGATAAGCCAAAATCATGTTTTAAATTCTTTGCATTACTAGGTAATTGTGCTTTATTTGATATTATTAAAGAATAATAGTCTTTCGTTTTCCTTTCCACTATGTCAAAAATCTCATTTCCCTTTATAAAATAAGTATTATCTGTAAAGGTAGTGTACTCTATTATTTTCAAAGAAGAAGGAATTGCGCGCCTAAGACCTGTCCATGTAAGAAAATTAGCTTTCTCAACTATGTTATTAATTACATTAAAGGATTCTATATTGTCGAGATTGAACAAGAGATCTTTAATGATACGTATCCCCGAGTCATAATAAGATTTATAAAAAACTGGTTTTTGCATCTATTCTTATATCTTTGTTATTCCAAATTATACAGAGCCGTTTTTTATTAGCTAAAAAGAGATTTCGAAATTCTAACCAACATTCTGAAAGTTCTCTGTAGAAAACTGAGTTAATTGAAAGATAGTCCATTGCATAATTACATTTAAAAAGCAAAAGACCACCAACATTACGTAGGAGATGCAACAAGTAGAATTTCCACGTACTTTCGTTATCGCTGATAATACGTTTTCGCCAAGCTAATCGTACAGCTTTGACCAAGCTTTCAATATCTGTCATTTTAATGCCACCGTCTTCAAAACTGTTTATTGAAGAGAACCTTGTTACTTTATCCTTTCCATTCCATAAAAAGGAGAAAATCAAGCTGTCTACTTGTTTGATGATTTTACTTGGAGGTGAAAGAACCGAAGATATAAAAACTAGTTTTGGAAGAAGTAATGATTTGATTATAGTTACTTTACCATAAATGGACAGTCCCTCTAGATGACCATATAGTTGTCAGCTGTTTTATGCTGTCAACCTTCTCTTGAAAGTTTTTTCGTAAAATAATGATAGGTCATATGTAAAAAAGGTTCCTAAAGCTTTAATGGGTTCACTTGGCCATTTAATACCAAACGGTTTTTCGTCTTTTCTTTTAAGCGAACCAATCCACATTCCTTCTGTTTTTATTAGAACTATTTATCTCCAACCCACACAAGTTCTTAAATACTTCTAGTTCTTCAAATAGCGTTTTTTGCAGAATTTTCATCAGACAGGGTTGCTGTGGTATCGTCTGCGTATTGCAATAGCTTGGCATCATAATTTCCTATTTTAATTCCTTTGATATCAACATTTTTGACGAATGGAGATTGCGAAGCTTTCAACAGCTACAGCTAAGATAAAGAGGTAGGGGGACAAGGGATCACCCTGCCTCACACCACGTTCTAAAGTAAAATAGTCTGATGCCATTCCATTATTTATTACACGGCTTTGAATATTTGTATAAAACATTTTGACCCAATTTATAAAATTGGGGCCAAAATTAAAGGCCTCAAGGCAACTGAAAAGATAATGCCATTCTAAAGAGTCGAAAGCTTTTTTAAAGTCAATGAAAATCAAGATACCTGGAATATTCTTACTGTCTGTAAACTCCATTATATCGAAAATTGATCGAATAGTCTCACCAATATAGCGATCTTCAACATAACCTGTTTGATTATGATGTATGATATTCGGTAAAACTTTCTTTAATCTTAAAGCAATCACTTTTGAAATTATTTTTGCATCCACGTTAATAAGAGAGATTGGCCTCCAATTTTCAACGAGAGTTCGATATTTATGTTGCTTTTCTATAAGCGTTATAATTGCTTTTCTTTGAGAGCTAGACATTTCGCCGTGGTTGAAACACTTCCTCGCACATTCCATAAATGGATCATAAATTAATTCTCAGCAACTTTTGTAAAATTCTATTAGTATTCCATCATTACCAGGAGATTTGTTACTCCCAAAACTGTTAAGAATGGCTGTAATTTCTTCAACAAATATTTCTCCTTTACAAGATTGTTTTTGTTCTTCTGATAATCTTGGTATATTCAAATTATTAAAAAATTCGTTTCCATTTTCTTTATCCTCATCTGTTACGTTTGATTGGTAAAAGCTATGGTAAAGCCGTTTTTATTCGTTCAGTATCCCAAAAGGATCAGATGTAATGGCACCACTTATTTATAGTTTTCTTATATGTTTTTTGACGTGATTACCCTTCTCTAAATTTAGAAAGTATTTTGTACTTCTCTCGCCATGCTCGTGCCATCGTGCCCTTGCGCGAATAATTACACACCCCTTGGTTTTTCCTCATAATAACTTTTTAGAGTTTCTTTTGCTTCATTTAGAGTATTTAGGTTAGAGTCGGAAGGGTCCTGTTCGAATTTTTTAGTTGCTTCCTCGTATACTTGTTGTAATTTTTTTTCCATTGCAGATCTTTCTTTGGCTTTCTTTTTCGAGAAGAAAACACCATGGTATATTTAATCCAATCGCAGATGCACCTTTCGTCTGATAAATTCTCGCTTCCTGTTGTTTTCCAAAGTGGAATATTTTGTTTTAATTCTTCCAGATATTCGGATCTTCAAGAAGAGAGACGTTCATTTTCCAGAAGCCGGGCCCCTTTAAGTTTTGATTGGAGTCGGTTCAATTCAACTCAATTGCTGCATGATCAGTTTTTATAGCTGGAATGATCGGTTGTGTTTACAACATCCTGTAAGTTGTTTGATATCAGCCAGTAATCTAAACGACAGAAAATTGGTGGAGATTTTTGGCTCCAAGTGTAACTTCTAGATTGCGGATTTTTAATTCTCCAAACGTCAACAAGGCACAATTCATTTTGGAAACATTCAATATTGTCTATAACCATTTTTCCAGGTACCATAACGCCACCTTTCTTATCCAGCTTAGAGTCAAGAGGACAGTTAAAATCACCTCCAATGATTATATTTCTTCACAATCTAAGTCTTCAAAAAGCGAAAAAAAAAACTGACCTCAAATCATCGCCAAAAAGGGGAAACAGTGCACTTCTACAAAAACGCACAAAACGTACGTTTCGGGCCGTGCGGAGCAAGTTTTGCCAAAATCTCACTTTTGAGCTCACCAGATCTCAAAATCGTCGTTCTGGTCTCAAATCATCGCCAAAACGCGAAAACAGTGCATTTCTATGAAAAATGCACAAAACCTACGTTTCGGGCCGTGCGGAGCAAGTTTTGCCAAAATCTCACTTTTGAGCTCACCAGATCTCAAAATCGTCGTCCTGACCTCAAATCATCGCAAAAAAGCGAAAACAGTGCATTTCTATGAAAAATGAACAAAACGTACGTTTCGGGCCGAGCGGCGCAAGTTTTGCCAAAATCTCACTTTTGAGCTCACCAGGTCTCAAAATCGTCGTTCTGGTCTCAAATCATCGCCAAAACGCGAAACAGTGCATTTCTATGAAAAGTGCACAAAACGCACGTTTGGGACCACGCGGAGCAAGTTTTGGCAAAATCTTACTGATGAGCACACCAGATCTCAAAATCGTCGCACTAGCCTCAAATCATCGCCAAAACGCGAAAACAGTGCATTTCTATGAAAAATGCACAAAACGTACGTTTCGGGCCGTGCGGAGCAAGTTTTGGCAAAATCTCACTTTTGAGCTCACCAGATCTCAAAATCGTCGTCCTGACCTCAAATCATCGCAAAAAAGCGAAAAGAGTGCATTTCTATAAAAAATACACAAAACGTGCGTTGCGGGCCGTGCGGAGCAAGTTTTGGCAAAATCTCACTTTTGAGTTCACCAGATCTCAAAATCGTCGTTCTGGTCTCAAATCATCGCCAAAACGCGAAAACAGTGCATTTCTATGAAAAATGAACAAAACGTACGTTTCGGGCCGTGCGGAGCAAGTTTTGCCAAAATCTCACTTTTGAGCTCACCAGATCTCAAAATCGTCGTCCTGACCTCAAATCATCGCAAAAAAGCGAAAACAGTGCATTTCTATGAAAAATGAACAAAACGTACGTTTCGGGCCGAGCGGCGCAAGTTTTGCCAAGATCTCACTTTTGAGCTCACCAGGTCTCAAAATCGTCGTTCTGGTCTCAAATCATCGCCAAAACGCGAAACAGTGCATTTCTATGAAAAGTGCACAAAACGCACGTTTGGGACCATGCGGAGCAAGTTTTGGCAAAATCTTACTGATGAGCACACCAGATCTCAAAATCGTCGCACTAGCCTCAAATCATCGCCAAAACGCGAAAACAGTGCATTTCTATGAAAAATGCACAAAACGTACGTTTCGGGCCGTGCGGAGCAAGTTTTGCCAAAATATCACTTTTGAGCTCACCAGATCTCAAAATCGTCGTCCTGACCTCAAATCATCTCAAAAAAGCGAAAACAGTGCATTTCTATGAAAAACGAACGAAACGTACGTTTCGGGCCGTGCGGAACAAGTTTTGCCAAAATCTCACTTTTGAGCTCACCAGATCTCAAAATCGTCGAACTGGTCTCAAATCATCGCCAAAAAGCGAAAACAGTATATTTCTATTAAAAGTGCACAAAACGTGCGTTTCGGGTCGTGCAGAGCAAGTTTTGGCAAAATCTCACTTTTGAGCTCACCAGATCTCAAAATCGTCGAACTGGTCTCAAATCATCGCCAAAAAGCGAAAACAGTGCATTTCTATGAAAAATGCACAAAACGTACGTTTCGCGCCGTGCGAAGCAAGTTTTGGCAAAATCTCAATTGCAAGGATTCAAGAGGATAACAGTTTAGCTTGAAATGAAAGTTGCCTTTGTTTGCAGGAGAGGCAGTGTCAATCGTGACATTTACCTGAAACCAGAATGGGTACGTTATAACGGCTCAGTCTATTTGGAGCTGCTTTACTTCGTTCCATTTGCTTAGTCAATGTTTGTAAGATAAAAAGCTAAAACTTTAAGGTTTGCTTGTCATAACTTATGAGTCATTTGTTGGCTTCTTGGCGAAAAATTACGGAGCCTCTTCGGCAATTTTTCGTTAATTTTTCGGTTTTAGCCTCGCACTTCGTGAATACTCTTCGTAAATTCATATTGATGACAATGTCCCGCCGAAATGGCAAAATGTCGCTTACCTTATTTCCACTATATATCGCCAAATGGCACAAAATATACAACTTAGTTGGATAAAAAGATCCTATGGTACAAAATAAAAGTAGTAGTTTGGAGATAAAGCGCAGGATTGCAAGGATTCAAGAGGATTACAGTTTAGCTTGAAATCAAAGTTGAATTTGTTTGCTGTAGAGGCAGTGTCTACGTCGTACTTATCTGAAACCAAAATGCGTTTGTTATAGCGGCTCTGTCTTTTTTAGCTGCTTTACTTCGTTGTATTTGGTAAGTTAATGTTTGTAAGATGGAAAAAATAAATTGTTTGTCATAACTTATGAGTCATTTGTTGACTCCTAGGAGAAAAATTACGGAGCCTCTTCGTCAATATTTCAGGCATTTTCGGTTTTAGCCATCGCACTTCGTGAATAGTCTTCGTAAATGGATACTGATAAGATTGTCCCACCGAAATGGCAAAATGTCGCTAAGCTTATTTCAACGTTATATCGCCAAATGGCACAAAATATACAAATCAGTTGGATAAAAAGATCCTATAGTACAAAATAGAAGTATTAGTTTGGAGATAAAGCGCAGGATTGCAAGGATTAAAGAGGATTACAGTTTAGCTTGAAATGAAAGTTGCCTTTGTTTGCAGGAGAGGCAGTGTCAATCGTGACATTTATCCGAAACCAGAATGCGTACGTTATAACGGCTCAGTCTATTTTGAGCTGCTTTACTTCGTTCCATTTGCTTAGTCAATGTTTGTAAGATAGAAAGCTAAAAGGTTTGCTTGTCATAACTTATGAGTCATTTGTTGGCTCCTAGGAGTAAATACGGAGCCTCTTCGGCCATTTTTCGGGCATTTTCGGTTTTAGCCTCGCACTTCGTGAATACTCTTCGTAAATGCATAGTAATGACACTGTCCCGCCGCAATGGCAAAGTGTCGCTTATTTTATTTCCAAGTTATAACGGAAAATGGCACAAAATATACGACTTTGTTGGATAAAAAGATCCTATAGTACAAAATAAAAATAGAAGATTAGAGATAAAGGGCAGGATTGCAAGGATTTAAGTGGATTACAGTCTAGATGGAAATCAAAGTTGCCTTTGTTTGCTGGAGAGGCAGTGTCAATCAGGACATTTATCTGAAACCAGAATGCGTAAGTTATAACGGCTCAGTCTATTTTGAGCTCCTTTACTTCGCTCCATTTGCTTAGACAACGTTTGTAACGTAGAAAACTAAATTGTTTGTTTGTTATAACTTAGCAGATATTTGTTGGCTCCTAGGAGAAAAATTACGGAGGCTCTTCGTCAATATTTCGGGCATTATCGGTTTTAGCCGTCGCACGTCGTGAATACTCTTGGTAAATGCATAGTAATGACACTGTCCCGCCAAAATGACAAAATGTCGCTTAGCTTATTTCCACGTTCTATCGCCAAATGGCACAAAATATACAACTTGGTTGGATAAACATTTTCTCAAAGTACAAAACAAAAGAAGTAGTTTATTGCTAAATCGCAGGATTGCAAGGATTGAGGTGGATTACAGTTTGACTGGAAATCAAGGTTTTCTTTGTTTGCTGGAGAGGCAGTGTCAATCGTGACGTTTATCTGAAACCAGAATGCGTACGTTATAACGGCTCAGTCTATTTTGAGCTGCTTTACTTCATTCCATTTGCTTAGTCAATGTTTTGTAAGATAGAAAGCTAAACGGTTTGCATGTCATAACTTATGAGTAAATTGTTGGTTCCCAGGAGAAAAATTACGGAGCCTCTTCGTCCATGTTTCGTTAATTTTCGGTTTTAGCCTCGCACTTCGTGAATACTCTTTGTAAATGCATAGTAATGACACTGTTCCGCCGTAGTGGCAAGTTGTGGCTAAGCTTATTTCCACTTTACATCGCCAAATGGCACAAAATATACAACTTGGTTGGATAAAAAGATTCCATAAGAGAAAATAAAAGTAGTGTTTTAGGTGTCAAAAAATATGTTTTTTCCTAGCCATTTTCAGTGATGTCATAATGACGTCACAATGAGACATCGACACTGTCAATCTACTAACCTTATAATTTTGTACTATCTGCTAAATTTGAAGTCTAAAGCGGTAATACTTTAGGAGTTATGATGGGGTACGTTTTAAGATATCAAAGGAATTAAAATAGGAAATTATGAAGCCAAGCTATTGCAATACGCAAGACGATAGATACCACAGCAACCCTGTCTGATGAAAATTCTGCAAAAACGCTATTTGAAGAACTAGAAGTATTTAAGAACTTGTGTGGGTTGGAGATAAATAGTTCTAAAACAGAAGGAATGTGGATTGGTTCGCTTAGAAGAAAAGACGAAAAATCGTTTGGTATTAAATGGCCAAGTGAACCCATTAAAGCTTTAGGAACCTTTTTTACATATGACCTATCATTATTTTACGAAACAAAACTTTCAAGAGAAGGTTGACAGCATAAAGCAGCTCACAAATATATGGTCATCTAGAGGACTGTCCATTTATGGTGAAGTAACTATAATCAAATCATTACTTCTTCCAAAACTAGTTTTTATATCTTCGGTTCTTTCACCTCCAAGTAAAATCATCAAACAAGTAGACAGCTTGATTTTCTCCTTTTTATGGAATGGAAAGGATAAAGTAACAAGGCTCTCTTCAATAAACAGTTTTGAAGACGGTGGAATTAAAATGACAGATATTGAAAGCTTGGTCAAAGCTGTACGATTAGCTTGGCTAAAACGTATTATCAGCGATAACGAAAGTACGTGGGAATTCTACTTGTTGCATCTCCTACGTAATGTTGGTGGTCTTTTGCTTTTTAAATGTAATTATGCAATGGACTATCTTTCAATTAACTCAGTTTTTCACAGAGAACTTTCAGAATGTTGGTTAGAATTTCGAAATCTCTTTTTAGCTAATAAAAAACGGCTCTGTATAATTTGGAATAACAAAGATATAAGAATAGATGCAAAAACCAGTTTTTTATAAATCTTATTATGACTCGAGGATACGTATCATTAACGATCTCTTGTTCAATCTCGACAATATAGAATCCTTTAATGTAATTAATAACATAGTTGAGAAAGCTAATTTTCTTACATGGACAGGTCTTAGGCGCGCAATTCCTTCTTCTTTGAAAATAATAGAGTACACTACTTTTACAGATAATACTTATTTTATAAAGGGAAATGAGATTTTTGACATAGTGGAAAGGAAAACGAAAGACTATTATTCTTTAATAATATCAAATAAAGCACAATTACCTAGTAATGCAAAGAATTTAAAACATGATTTTGGCTTATCTGACGAAGACTTAAAAATTGCTTACAACCTTCGCCACTTAACAGCACAGGAGCCTTACGTTAAATCCTTTCAATATAAAGTTTTAAATTCAATACTTTACATCAATGCAAAACGTTTTAAAATTGGATATCTCCAGCATGACAAATGTACTTTCTGCAAGACTGAACAGGAAACATTACGTCACTTTCTCTTTTACTGTCGACACTCACATATGTTGTGGAAAAATGTTGAACAGTATTATTTAACAATAACAAGGGAATTTCACGGGTTGCGTTTACGAGAGGTTATAATTGGAATAACGATGTGAAAATGTCCCTTGTTAAATTATCTGATATTAATTGGTAAATTGTATTTATGGGATTGCAGAAAGAAACAGGTACTTCCAAACACGAAAGGTTTCAAATTTAAAGTAAGAATTAAACACCAAGTTGAAAAATATATTTCCACTAAGAATAATAAACTAGAAACCTTTTATGAATCAAAGGGCTCTTAAAGCCATCTCGTTAAAGCGTTAGAACGTGAGGTTAATAAAAACAAAATAGAAGAATTGATAGTGAATATGGTAAAGATGCCGTTGTAGCGCACCTTTAGAATAAGTCTACTTAAAATACGTACATGAAAACATCACATGATGCAAATCAACCAATAAAAATTTATGTTCACGAAATGGGCGTAGTTTACATTTTCAAAAAAAAAACAAACAACTTTAACATGTAAGGCTGATCAGACAGCAAATTTATTGGATTTATTTTAATAAGATATGCCCGATATTTCGGTTAGACAAAACTAACCTTCTTCAGGGGCTAGGAAAGCTTAGTGAAGATGGAAACAAACGGTTACAATATTTAAAATGAGCTAAGATAAATTGCTGGCACACGATAGGCTAATAAACAAGTAACGGTCCAACTATATATTGCTACTGTTTGTTCTAGTGGTCCTTGCATTTTTACAGAAGTTATTTACATTTTCACGCTAGTGACTAAAATGGGGTCCTGTTATTTGGTTATACAATAGACGTGTTTAGAAAATGTTATAGGCTAGGCCTTATCATTATTATTATTTATTTTATTTTATTTTTTTTTGCAAAAGGAGGGGAACCCGTGCCCCTCTGCTAACAACTTCTCTGTACAGCATTGGGGGATCTGTTCTCATCAGTGCCCCACTTTTTCAAGACCAAAAGCCAGAATAGTCCTAAACTTCGACGACTAAGGAGAGCTTTTTTTCACAAGATTTGGTGCCGTTTTTTCACCACAAGCAAGAAAGCGTCTGGTAACTATCTGTCTTCGCTTTGGTGATTGCGTGCTTTTCAATTTTGTCGTTTTGGTTTTGGTCTCGCGAGTTTTCTCGCCCTCGCGTTGCGTGGAGATGGCCGCGCGTCCCGCACACCAGCCGTTCGCCCACACTAGAACTTACTGTCCGCTTGATAGAGGAGGAAAACCTGGATCTTGACTCGCTCAGTATAGCGCAGTCGTTACCGAACTTTAAGGAAGAAATCGTTGGGATTGTACCCCTCTACGGAGGAAAGTGCTTCGACATCAGCCTCCGAGCTACAGAATCGGCCACGCGGTTCGCGGCATCGGGCTTTGACTGCGAAAGCCGCGTTATCCCTTTACGACTTTTAGGGCAAAAAGCACTACACGTGTCATGCTTCATTCCCGTTGAATTCCCCGATGAAAACCTGCTACAACTCGTGGAACAATACCGCGACCTCAAAGCACGAGCAGTCCGCCGGCTTTGCTTCAAAGCCACGGGCTACAAGCACATCGAGAACAGCATCCGTGTCGTAGAATTCACACGTTTACAAAAGGCAGTGTCACGCAAATTAGTCACTCAAGGGCTCGAGTTATTTTTTAAGTACACGGGCCAGCCAATACTATGCTACCGGTGCCAGTCTTCCGAGCTCGTTGTTAAAGACTCCCCGAAGGCGAAACGCCGCGAGGCGAACCGCGAGGCTCCAGCGCCCGGAGGGGGGGAGGGGGGGACACCAGAGGCCCCCCGGCCCCCACTACAGCAACCAGCAACGATACTCCCCCTGTAACCACAATAGGCCATTTGTACGATAGCGTCATTTAACTACAACTACCAAAACTCATTTCGTTTTCCTTTCTTATTTAAATTTTGTAATCCCAGTGAGGTTTAAATAACAAAGGCCCTAATTTGCACTACAAAATAAAAAATGAACCTCCGTGCGACCCTTCTTATGACTTTTACAAGGGAAGTGAAGGGTCCATAACCCGGGATCTCAAATCCCATTTCCCACACACACACACACACACACACACACACACACACACACACACACATACACACACACACACACACATTCATGACCAGCAAAGCCGCGTAATCAACTGGCTCGAACTCACGTAAGCGTGCAAACATTAACTTTAAAATACATTGATTACCGTTACTCCTTGTTTTTACATTGCATTACATAACTTATGGTATCAGTCGTAAAAAGTTCGTACGGGTCACAATAAGTCAATATTCATTCCAATGTACGAAAACAAATTCAAAACTGTAACTGCAACACGAACGTAACTCACGGTGTTTACCGTATACACGGTACCTCACCCCTAGAAATATATTTTCAGAATTAACTCTATGTACATTGAATAGTTGAATGGTAAAATATTTCTTGTTTTCAACGTCGCGTTTGTGAGTTTATTTTTAGAGATTTGAATTTACAAAATGGTAATTAGATGACGCCAACCCGGGACTTTGCCATTATTTCTACGCCAATTTACAATGCGCAGTTTACAGCTTGAGGATAATAATTTGATAAATACTAAAAAATAAACTGTGGAAAAACGTAAGAATTCACTAGCATCCGTGAGATTTTCAAAACAGTTTACCATATCTGTACAAGCCATGTCGGGATGCAATCCCGAACGTCACTATGAAACAACGGATCAGGAGGTTCTTCAAGCTCCAAGAAACACTACTCAAAAACAGAATAAAACAAGGAGCTAAAACATAAACTGCAAGAAGTCATTATTCCAGTAGAGATACGGCAGCTTCAGACTTTGATCTTAGACACTTACATCCGTGATAAAGATCCACTTTCTCACAAGTCTTGCACACCGCAGACTTAGACACTAAATCACCGGCTGAGAAATTGACTGATCCAAGCATATTCATAAAAATTAACAAAAACTGCAGCACTACTTATCTTGCAACAAAAGTTAGCCAAAGACGCCCCAACATATGCCAAGAGAACTAGCATAACGAAGGCATAGAGAAACAATAATTCTATAAATGGCAGTGAGTGTGCACAGCATGTAAACTGACCTCCTGTCATTAAAGAGATTTATATCCCAAAGATCAAAGAGTCATACAATACATCGAGCATTTGTCAAAGCTATTCTAGAGCTTTCTTTATACATTTTGCAACTAGCGGGAGTCGTGTTTGGCCTGTCACTTTTATAATACTGATATTCTCAACTTAATATATGTATCATATGTTTAAAAGATAAAATACTACATGTAAAGAAAGCCAAATTTAAAAAACGTGAAAAGTATGAAAAGTATGATTTTCTAGTACTTAGGAAACAAAACTCTTTCACCCCTGACCAAGTTAACTTTAAATATATATAACCAGTTATTCATATTCCCGTTTTGGCGATTATAAATAACACAGGAATGAATGATCGTGACAGTGGAACACTCAAAAAGGTCTTTAATATCTGAATACACATGCATTCCAAAGATATCCATAACGGAAACTAGTGTAGTAATTAACCCTTTTAACATATCTATGATAAAAACACTCAATTACAAATCAAATCAAATCAAAAGTTTATTAGCATTCCCATTTACATACATGGTATTGCCTATTACACTAACAGATTAAACTAGAATATAGTGATTGCAGTCCTTGCTAACAGAGTGTTTCGTCTCTCTGAAGCTTCATATATAAAGTGACCCACCTGTGTCAACATTGTTAAAAAAGAAATTAATTCTATATGTATTTTGTAGGTTCAAAAAACTTTTACAATGTAGTGAATTTCTTAGGTCAGAATATGAAACACAGTCGAAAAAGAAACTAATTTCTTCTTCAACGTCATTTGGTAAGCAACTTCGCAGTGCCTCAAATCTCTTGGAATTTTTGGTTTTGCATATCTACCCGTTTCAACACGTAGGCAATGATTTCCTGTTCGAAACTTAGCCAGTGTTCGTCTGTGTTTCATATTTTTTATTAGGTCATAACAGTTACTAGAACTTCCTGTGTCATTTGTGAATTTAGAATAAAAATTAAGCTTGATGTTTAGTTGAACAAGCTTCATCTGATGTACCTTAGATTCTGATTCTATATTATTAATAATTCTATTTAAGAAAATTTTCATGGATTTCTGACTATTTTCCACGAAAAGAGAATTTGTATCTGATATACCTTGGAAAGTTTCTAAAATTTTGTTTTTTGAGGTCATAAAACTCGGATTGTCATGCAATGCAAGGGTATTTGATATGGATAGACACTGTTTTGCAATTACTACCACAAACAGACTCAGTAGATGGGGTTAAACAGATGTTTATTCAAAATTGATACTGCACAAGAGACAACACCCTAAACCGCCAAACCCAAAGGGGAAAAAGAATGAAATAAGGGTTTGAGAAGAAGAAGTTACGATGTGGGAGAGAGTCTGGTTGTGATAGAATGGAGGATTTTAAACTTATTTTCCTTGGAAAGAGTGAGATAGACTAAATATGCGTCACTCTTCCAATCGCCATGCGATTTAATAAAAGCTGTCGGCGCTCGATTACAAAAAGCAAATGTAGCGCCCCCGCGACGAAAACTGTGCGAGGAATACTGTGCGGGATTAAACCCAATGGCTGAAAGTGACTTCTTAATAAAAGTGTTATACTGGTGAGCCAAGATAGGCCTGTTCGATCCCCGAGATTGACAAACGAATAATGGTGAAGAGGGCGACAATTGTACACTAGCTAAATACTGCTTAAGCTCTGTGACAGCACAAAGGGGCGAACCGGGAATAAACGGCAAGGGAATTTCTAAAACCCGCTCCCGAAACTGGAGTGTCTTCGTGCGCGTGATGCGCAACAAAACCCCTTGCGGTGTGAAAGTCACGCTAGATAGCGTCAAAAAATACGCCTGGGAATCGCCAATTTCAGACAACTTATACGGTACTAAATTAGAGATACGTAAAAAAGAAAAGAAGGCTACTAAAAATAAAGCACGCATGCAGACGTGCAAATGATTATCTAAATCGAAAAGACGGGACAATTGTAAAAGGATCTCAACAGTGATCGGTTCTTTTCGTGCGACACAATCACCCAAGATCCGACGCACCGCTCGTTTGGCAAGATAAACGTGATAATCGTGAAGAAAGGCAAAACTGGCACCACACGAGCGGTTAATATGTGAAATAATGCTCAAATAATTAACGATCGAACGGTATGACGTTTAAGAACGTGACAAAAAAAACTAAATAAAGCAAATAAACGGATTTGGAAACTGGAAAAGGTAAGAAATCGAAATATTGGCAAAACAATAAATATGTTCGCATATAGCATCTCATAGAGCGCTTTGTGTAGTCGCAAAAAGCATGGACCTGAATAGTTCCTAAATACTGCTGCAAAGCGTCGATGTGATCTGCGAGATTAAATTGAAAAACAGAAAGAAAAAAAAATCAATAAACTTAATAAGGATCTATGAAAATAAATGGAAGTAGCTACTTAATATACATTAAAAACGAACTTAGAGTCGCTAGGAAATACTTGGGTAAGGTTCAAGGTAGCAACGGCATGCTGCACATAGTCTGAGTACGAGGAGTGTAAGTGAGAACGACTCAACGCATCCGCTAAAACGTTAGACTTCCCGCTAATGTAACGCGCAGATAAACGGATATTGTTGAGAGACAGCAACAACCAAAGTTCACGTAGACAACGCTGCATGAACTGTTCGTTGAACGTTGATTGTTCAGTGCGTATACGCTGACCTGATTGTAAGCAGTTCGAGCTGGTTAATGTTCAAATGTTGACTAGCAATAAAAGGAGGAAACGTGGCATGGAAGAATTCCCCAAAACACACTGCACCACAAGCATCAAGACAAGCATCACATGCCAACAGTTCTGGATCGGACACAGTAATGGCGGTCGGAATCACTGAGATACCATTGTAGTGTTGCTCTTGCTTTCACAAAGGATAACACAGGAATGAATGATCGTGACAGTGGAACACTCAAAAAGGTCTTATCTGAATACATGCATTCCAAAGATATCCATAACGGAAACTATTATAGTAATTAACCCTTTTAACATATCTATGATAAAAACACTCAACTGCATCACCTTCCTGACTCTTCAACGAACCAGATACAAACACGAATAAAAAGTCAGCAAAGATTGTTTGTGAAGCAAAGTAACAGGTGAAGTTAAATCGAATTTAAGAACTCTACTAACTTACCGTTTCCTAAACCGTTTCCAGCTCAACAAAACTATGACGTCTTTGCCATCCATACTATTCTTGGCTTTCACATGACGTCATAAAAATTAAAAAATCTAAAGAAAACGTCCGACAAAGCTGTTTCTAACATGGTATGTGGATACAAGTGTTATAATCTTTCACAAAAAGTTTCAGGTTTTAACGATGTTTTGCTTCCGATTTACAAAGGTTTTAAATGTGTCACGCAATACGTCACGCTATTTCAGATAAGCCGCTAAAATAAACAAAATTGAATCAGCTGCATTATAAGTGCTTATAAGCCGAGTTAATTGAGCTTATAGCAAATACAATGTTTTTGGATGTGATTTTTGGTGTAATTAAGACTTTGAATTTTTGGCCGCCATCTTTGTGCCCCTCTCTCATACATTTCTTACTAAAAATATCTCCATACATTTCTTACTAAAAATATCTAATACTCGTTCGCCTATAACTCTTGAACGAAATGCTTTTGCGCTTCAAAATTTGGCCAAGATATGTAGTTTTAAACTCTCTACAATTCCATAAACATTTTGGATTCGAAATCTATTTTTTAATGCTTCTGAGTTTTGATATGACGTAAGTGAAAGCCAAGAATTGCATAATCAAACCGTAATAGCAATGAATCAAAATAGAACAAACGCAATTTTGCTCTGCCATATCGCTCATATTAAAACACAAACTTTCCCGTCCCATTTAGCTTTCTTGAAATGTCTCCATTCGTAAAAATACACCGTGAAATTCTCAAACTGCGTTTGGCAAAAAAAAAACGCATTTGACCTATTTTTACCCTTCCAACTTTACGACAAATGATTGAAACTGATAGGTAACGTGAGATATCGAAACTTAAGAAGAACTTAATACCTTTGCGGTAACGTAATGTGAGATATGACAAGTTCATGACAAGTTTTGACATCCCGATACCCAAGGGAAGTTAACAATAGGTCCGGGGGTGCTCCCCAAAAATTTTAGGAGCAGTATGTGACGCCCTTCTTGAAATCCTAACCGATTTAACCAACCATATCCTCAATGCCCTAACATAGCTTCTATAAAGAAGAAACAACTACCCCCCCGGGCAAAGTCCACAAAAATTTGTTAACAACTTTTGTCCCTATATTCTAATGACTCCTATATCTCGTTTTGCGCGCATGCGCTTTAACGAGATAAAAATGGCCAAAACACATTTCCCCCTTTTAATTAAGTTCGTGTGTATGCTTTTGTGTGTATGTTAGTGTGTGTTTTTGTTTTATCTTAGGTTGTACAGTAAATAATTGTCAATTTCTCTTTTATCAACATAATTAAGCATTAATACAAGCCTCATTCAGCAATTGCGCGGCTGTTTTTTGGCTGTAATGTATATAATCTGTGAAATCTTGACAATTGTAAGTATGTCTGCTATGGCGGTTGTTGAGAATATTGTAATTTTTTCTTTTTAAGTAGTTCTTTGTAAATAAAGTAAAAAAATTAAGATAATAATAATAATAATAATAATAATAATAAAACTGTTTTCGCTTCTTGGCGATGATTTGAGGCCAGTACGACGATTTTGAGATCTGGTGTGCTCAAAAGTAAGATTTTGCCAAAACTTGCTCCGCACGGCCCCAAACTTGCGTTTTGTGCACTTTTCATAGAAATGCACTGTTTTCGCTCTTTTGCGATGATTTGAGGCCAGTACGACGATTTTGAGATCTGGAGTGCTCAAAAGTGAGATTTTGCCAAAAGTTGCTCCGCACAGCCCGAAACGTACGTTTTTTGCATTTTTCATAAAAAATGCACTGTTTTTGCTTTTGGGCGATGATTTGCGGTCAGTACGACGATTTTGAGATCTGTTGAGCTGAAAAGTGAGATTTTGCCAAAAGTTGCTGCGCACGGTCCGAAACGAACGTTTTTTGCATTTTTCATAGAAATGCACTGTTTTCGCTTTTTGCGATGATTTGAGGCGAGTACGACGATTTTGAGACCTGGTATGCTAAAAAGTCAGATTTCGCTTAAACTTGCTCCGCACGGCCCCAAACGTGCGTTTTGTGCACTTTTCATAGAAATGCACTATTTTCGCTTTTTGGCCATGATTACAGGCCAGTAGGACGAATTGAGATCCAGTGTGCTAAAAAGTGAGATTTTGCCAAAACTTGCTCCGCACGGCCCCAAACGTGCGTTTTCTGCGTTTTTCGTAGAAGTGCACTGTTTTTGCTTTTTGGCGATGATTTGAGACCAGTTCGACGATTTTGAGATCTGGTAAGCTCAAAAGTGAGATTTTTGCAAAACTTGCTCCGCACGGCCCGAAACGTACGTTTTGTGCATTTTTCATAGAAATGCACTCTTTTCGCGTTTTGGCAATGATTTGTGGCCAATGCGACAATTTTGAGATCTGGTGTGCTCGAAAGTAAGATTTTGCCAAAACTTGCTCCGCACGGCCCCAAACGTGCGTTTTGTGCGTTTTCGTAGAGTGCACTGTTTTCGCTTTTTGGCGATGATTTGAGGTCAGTCTTTTTTCGCTTTTTGAAGACTTAAATTGTGAAGAAATATAATCATTGGAAGTGATTTTAACTGTCCTCTTGACTCTAAGCTGGATAAGAAAGGTGGCGTTATGGTACCTAGAAAAATTGTTTTAGACAATATTGAATGTTTCCAAAATGAATTGGGCCTTGTTGACGTTTGGAGAATTAAAAATCCGCAATCTAGAAGTTACACTTGGAGCCAAAAATCTCCACCAATTTTCTGTCGTTTAGATTACTGGCTGATATCAAACAATTTACAAGATGTTGTAAATACAACCGATCAGTCCAGCTATAAAAACTGATCATGCAGCAATTGAGCTGAATTGAAGCGACTCCAATCAAAACTTAAAGGGGCCCGGCTTCTGGAAAATGAACGTCTCTCTTCTTGAAGATCCGAATATCTGGAAGAATTAAAACAAAATATTCCACTTTGGAAAACAACAGGAAGCGAGAATTTATCAGACAAAAGGTGCATCTGCGATTGGATTAAGTATAATATTCGGAACCATGGTGTTTTGTCCTCGAAAAGGAACGCCAAAGAAAGATCTGCAATGGAAAAAAATTACAACAAGTATACGAGGAAGCAACTACAAAATTCGAACAGGACCCTTCCGACTCTAACCTAAATACTCTAAATGAAGCAAAAGAAACTCTAGAAAGTTATTATGAGGAAAACCAAGGGGTGTGTAATTATTCGCGCAAGGGCACGATGGCACGAGCATGGCGAGAGAAGTACAAAATACTTTCTAAATTTAGAGAAGGGTAATCACGTCAAAAAACATATAAGAAAACTATAAATAAGTGGTGCCATTACATCTGATCCTTTTGGGATACCGAACGAATAAAAACGGTTTTACCATAGCTTTTACCAATCAAACGTAACAGATGAGGATAAAGAAAATGGAAACGAATTTTTTAATAATTTGAATATACCAAGATTATCAGAAGAACAGAAACAATCTTGTGAAGGAGAAATATTTGTTGAAGAAATTACAGCCATTCTTAACAGTTTTGAGAGTAACAAATCTCCTGGTAATGATGGAATACTAATAGAATTTTACAAAAGTTGCTGAAAATTAATTTATGATCCATTTATGGAATGTGCGAGGAAGTGTTTCAACCACGGCGAAATGTCTAGCTGTCAAAGAAAAGCAATTATAACTCTTATAGAAAAGCAACATAAATATCGAACTCTCGTTGAAAATTGGAGGCCAATCTCTCTTATTAACGTGGATGCAAAAATAATTTCAAAAGTGATTGCTTTAAGATTAAAGAAAGTTTTACCGAATATCATACATCATAATCAAACAGGTTATGTTGAAGATCGCTATATTGGTGAGACTATTCGATCAATTTTCGATATAATGGAGTTTACAGACAGTAAGAATATTCCAGGTATCTTGATTTTCATTGACTTTAAAAAAGCTTTCGACTCTTTAGAATGGCATTATCTTTTCAGTTGCCTTGAGGCCTTTAATTTTGGCCCCAATTTTATAAATTGGGTCAAAATGTTTTATACAAATATTCAAAGCTCTGTAATAAACAATGGAATGGCATCAGACTATTTTACTTTAGAACTTGGTGTGAGGCAGGGTGATCCCTTGTCCCCCTACCTCTTTATCTTAGCTGTTGAAAGCTTAGCGATCTCCATTCGTCAAAATGTTGATATCAAAGGAATTAAAATAGGAAATTATGAAGCCAAGCTATTGCAATACGCAGACGATAGATACCACAGCAACCCTGTCTGATGAAAATTCTGCAAAAACGCTATTTGAAGAACTAGAAGTATTTAAGAACTTGTGTGGGTTGGAGATAAATAGTTCTAAAACAGAAGAAATGTGGATTGGTTCGCTTAGAAGAAAAGACGAAAAACCGTTTGGTATTAAATGGCCAAGTGAACCCATTAAAGCTTTAGGAACTTTTTTTACATATGACCTATCATTATTTTACGAAACAAAACTTTCAAGAGAAGGTTGACAGCATAAAGCAGCTCACAAATATATGGTCATCTAGAGGACTGTCCATTTATGGTAAAGTAACTATAATCAAATCAATACTTCTTCCAAAACTAGTTTTTATATCTTCGGTTCTTTCACCTCCAAGTAAAATCATCAAACAAGTAGACAGCTTGATTTTCTCCTTTTTATGGAATGGAAAGGATAAAGTAACAAGGCTCTCTTCAATAAACAGTTTTGAAGATGGTGGCATTAAAATGACAGATATTGAAAGCTTGGTCAAACCTGTACGATTAGCTTGGCTAAAACGTATTATCAGCGATAACGAAAGTACGTGGAAATTCTACTTGTTGCATCTCCTACGTAATGTTGGTGGTCTTTTGCTTTTTAAATGTAATTATGCAATGGACTATCTTTCAATTAACTCAGTTTTCTACAGAGAACTTTCAGAATGTTGGTTAGAATTTCGAAATCTCTTTTTAGCTAATAAAAAACGGCTCTGTATAATTTGGAATAACAAAGATATAAGAATAGATGCAAAAACCAGTTTTTTATAAATCTTATTATGACTCGGGGATACGTATCATTAACGATCTCTTGTTCAATCTCGACAATATAGAATCCTTTAATGTAATTAATAACATAGTTGAGAAAGCTAATTTTCTTACATGGACAGGTCTTAGGCGCGCAATTCCTTCTTCTTTGAAAATAATAGAGTACACTACCTTTACAGATAATACTTATTTTATAAAGGGAAATGAGATTTTTGACATAGTGGAAAGGAAAACGAAAGACTATTATTCTTTAAGGTTACAGTGTTCCTTCGGGGGTGTCTCCAGTATAACAGCTCAAGTGTCTTAAGATTACACTTAACATACCTAAACCCAGATATCAAATTAAAGCTTATAGAGCTGGCTATCTAAATATGGAAACCATTTGGTAATAAAGTGAATTGTCGAATTTTTTACGACGTCTAAATTCGAACGTCCGAATCAGCTTTAAAACGCTATAACTCAAAGCGATTATTGTATTTTGCTAATTTGATTTGTTCTCGGGTTTCCGGACACGAAGCGCTAAAATAACGTGTCGGCGATTTCCCATTTTTAATTGTAGTGAAAAGTTACAGAATATTTTCGAAAAAGGGAGAAAAAAAATTGGAATGATCGCACGGAAATGGCTCTTGACGAAAAAGTTTTCGGAAATAAAAAATTCGCCGACACGTTTTTGTTGATTATATGTTAGCCTAGGTTCTGTCCAAATTTGAGGAAAATCGAACAAATTTCCTTTCAGTTGTAGCTCTTTAAAGTGTCCCCAACAAGCGAAAAATTAACTTTGAGAAAACAGCGCTTAAAAAAACATATCGCTTCATAAACAAACTCCGCCCACAAAAGTTATACTGTCATTTCTCCGTCAATTTTCACTATTTTTCGATAATTTTTTTTTGTGAATGAAAGTTCATTCTGTAAACTTTATTTTGACGCCAAAAACAAATTTCGATAAATTTTCGATCTGAAGGTACACTGTAACCTTAATAATATCAAATAAAGCACAATTACCTAGAAATGCAAAGAATTTAAAACATGAATTTGGCTTATCTGACGAGGACTTAAAAATTGCTTACAACCTTCCCCACTTAACAGCACAGGAGCCTTACGTTAAATCCTTTCAATATAAAGTTTTAAATTCAATACTTTACATCAATGCAAAACTTTTTAAAATTGGATATCTCCAGCATGACAAATGTACTTTCTGCAAGACTGAACAGGAAACATTATGTCACTTTATGTTGTGGAAAAATGTTGAACAGTATTATTTAACAATAACAAGGGAATTTCACGGGCTGCGTTTACGAGAGGTTATAATTGGAATAACGATGTGAAAATGTCCCTTGTTAAATTATCTGATATTAATTAATAAATTGTATTTATGGGATTGCAGAAAGAAACAGGTACTTCCAAACACGAAAGGTTTCAAATTTAAAGTAAGAATTAAACACCAAGTTGAAAAATATATTTCCACTAAGAATAATAAACTAGAAACCTTTTATGAAAAATGGCCAAAACACATTTCCCCCTTTTAATTAAGTTCGTGTGTATGCTTTTGTGTGTATGTTAGTGTGTGTTTTTGTTTTATCTTAGGTTGTACAGTAAATAATTGTCAATCTCTCTTTTATCAACATAATTAAGCATTAATACAAGCCTCATTCAGCAATTGCGCGGCTGTTTTTTGGCTGTAATGTATATAATCTGTGAAATCTTGACAATTGTAAGTATGTCTGTTATGGCGGTTGTTGAGAATATTGTAATTTTTTTCTTTTTAAGTAGTTCTTTGTATATAAAGTAAAAATTATAATAATAAAAATAATAATAATAATAATAATAATAATAATAATAATAATAATAATAAACTGTTTTCGCTTCTTGGCGATGATTTGAGGCCAGTACGACGATTTTGAGATCTGGTGTGCTCAAAAGTAAGATTTTGCCAAAACTTGCTCCGCACGGCCCCAAACTTGCGTTTTGTGCACTTTTCATAGAAATGCACTGTTTTCGCTCTTTTGCGATGATTTGAGGCTAGTACGACGATTTTGAGATCTGGAGTGCTCAAAAGTGAGATTTTGCCAAAACTTGCTCCGCACAGCCCGAAACGTACGTTTTTTGCATTTTTCATAAAAAATGCACTGTTTTTGCTTTTGGGCGATGATTTGCGGTCAGTACGACGATTTTGAGATCTGTTGAGCTGAAAAGTGAGATTTTGCCAAAAGTTGCTGCGCACGGTCCGAAACGAACGTTTTTTGCATTTTTCATAGAAATGCACTGTTTTCGCTTTTTGCGATGATTTGAGGCGAGTACGACGATTTTGAGACCTGGTATGCTAAAAAGTCAGATTTCGCTTAAACTTGCTCCGCACGGCCCCAAACGTGCGTTTTGTGCACTTTTCATAGAAATGCACTATTTTCGCTTTTTGGCCATGATTACAGGCCAGTAGGACGAATTGAGATCCAGTGTGCTAAAAAGTGAGATTTTGCCAAAACTTGCTCCGCACAGCCCCAAACGTGCGTTTTGTGCGTTTTTCGTAGAAGTGCACTGTTTTTGCTTTTTGGCGATGATTTGAGACCAGTTCGACGATTTTGAGATCTGGTGAGCTCAAAAGTGAGATTTTTGCAAAACTTGCTCCACGGCCCGAAACGTACGTTTTGTTCATTTTTCATAGAAATGCACTGTTTCGCTTTTTGGCGATGATTTGAGGCCAGTACGACGATTTTAAGATCTGGTGTGCTAAAAAGTGAGATTTTGCCAAAACTTGCTCCGCACGACCCGAAACGTACGTTTTGTGCATTTTTCATAGAAATGCACTCTTTTCGCGTTTTGGCAATGATTTGTGGCCAATGCGACAATTTTGAGATCTGGTGTGCTCGAAAGTAAGATTTTGCCAAAACTTGCTCCGCACGGCCCCAAACGTGCGTTTTGTGCGTTTTCGTAGAGTGCACTGTTTTCGCTTTTTGGCGATGATTTGAGGTCAGTTTTTTTTTCGCTTTTTGAAGACTTAGATTGTGATGAAATATAATCATTGGAGGTGATTTTAACTGTCCTCTTGACTCTAAGCTGGATAAGAAAGGTGGCGTTATGGTACCTAGAAAAATTGTTATAGACAATATTGAATGTTTCCAAAATGAATTGGGCCTTGTTGACGTTTGGAGAATTAAAAATCCGCAATCTAGAAGTTACACTTGGAGCCAAAAATCTCCACCAATTTTCTGTCGTTTAGATTACTGGCTGATATCAAACAATTTACAAGATGTTGTAAATACAACCGATCATTCCAGCTATAAAAACTGATCATGCAGCAATTGAGCTGAATTGAAGCGACTCCAATCAAAACTTAAAGGGGCCCGGCTTCTGGAAAATGAACGTCTCTCTTCTTGAAGATCCGAATATCTGGAAGAATTAAAACAAAATATTCCACTTTGGAAAACAACAGGAAGCGAGAATTTATCAGACAAAAGGTGCATCTGCGATTGGATTAAGTATAATATTCGGAACCATGGTGTTTTCTTCTCGAAAAGGAAAACCAAAGAAAGATCTGCAATGGAAAAAAATTACAACAAGTATACGAGGAAGCAACTAAAAAATTCGAACAGGACCCTTCCGACTCTAACCTAAATACTCTAAATGAAGCAAAAGAAACTCTAGAAAGTTATTATGAGGAAAAACCAAGGGGTGTGTAATTATCTGCGCAAGGGCACGATGGCACGAGCATGGCGAGAGAAGTACAAAATACTTTCTAAATTTAGAGAAGGGTAATCACGTCAAAAAACATATAAGAAAACTATAAATAAGTGGTGCCATTACATCTGATCCTTTTGGGATACCGAACGAATAAAAACGGTTTTACCATAGCTTTTACCAATCAAACGTAGCAGATGAGGATAAAGATCAAAGGGCTCTTAAAGCCATCTCGTTAATGCGTTGAAACATGAGGTTAAAAAAAGAAGAATTTAAAATAAATATAAAATAAATATGGTAAGGATGGCGTTGTAGAATCAGAAATTATGTAGAAAATGCGAGGCGCAGTAGTCAACTGGATATGGTTCTTGGCAGGATAGAGAAGATTGAGAGAACTTGGTTTGAAAATTCGTGTTGGTGCAAGTCAAAAAAAGTTATGAGTAACAAAGAATCACGAGTGTGAATGTAAATAATTTTGATGTTAGGGAAGTGAAAGTGAAAGACTTTTCCCGCCTTGCTAGCTAATTGACGATGAAAATGTGTTGTTGGTTCAATTTACACAGTGCATTTTCAGTTATTCATTGTCTATTTTCTGTTGGGATATTTGACAATTGAAAAGACTTACTAAATCAAATACAATAGATTGCCGCAATTTTAAAACAATTAAAAGCCCACATCGATATTACGTCACGTGCAATGACTTTATATCTGATCAGATGAGACATTAATATTAATTATCAAAATATCAATTGACACAACAAATGGTGACTGAATCTTTTATATTCTTTAAAGTAAGGCCCGATTCAAACATTGAACTTCACATTTGCCGAATCTAATGGAAGGAGGCCGTAACAACATGTCATTTCTCTAGAGCTGCCTTTCCCCATGCCAGGACAATTTGAGCTATGTTTAGCAGACATCGCGCCATCAGCCATTTCTTTTTCAACTCCCCAGCAGTATTCGAAAATAGAACGAAAATCAAAATTTATGGTATTTTGCTGTTCCTACTCTTGCATAATGAAACGGAAAGTTTTGTAGTTAGCTAAAGTATCAAGTCTGCTGTTTTATATATTTTGACGAGAAAAATGGCGGGAAAATGGTGATCACGTGGTCATTTTTCGGTCACGTCTGCTATGGACGCACTTATTGCTGCGGAACGAGCGTAGCGAGTGAGCAGCAACATAATCAGGATTTAAAAGAAATATATGAGAAAACAAATATAAGCTAGGAAAAATCTCGATTTGATCGCTTTTTACCAGAATTCACTGCGCCACGAACACATTTTGGGCCAGAATGCACTGCGCTACGAACAAGAGCCTCGCTTGCTGCTTCAAGCTGTTGGCTGCGAGATTTGTAATATTTTGGTCCAACATGTCCCAGTCGAAATCGGAACTGAAGTGTCGAAGACTACCACGAGTTGAGCGAGGACTGTGAGGCATGGTGATAGGACCGTTGAATGGCAAACATTTTCGAAGATTGTACGGAATAAAAGACAAATTTACTTTGAAATCACTCCGACAGCGATCGATGAGACTGAACTGAGCTGAGCGCTTGGGGACGCGAAACCTGAGCTGAGCTTGGGAGACGCGAACACAGTAATAAACCTAAATTTTCGCACCTTCCCTCGTGGTCAACGCGTCCTTCACTCAACAATATTCTACAGACATTGCAGGAACTTGATGCGTGAATTACAAAACAAAATTAGTCTTATCAGCTGGAATTTTCGTCGATTCATCCCGGTTACATTTGCTTTGCTTCCCCTCAAAAAACGAAAGACAAAATTCCGTAATACCAGCGAGATGATAAAACAGCATTATTACAACAAATATACCGCAGCAGTTACTATTTTTGGATACACTAGTATAGAAAATATTGGGTCTGGAGCGGATAAACAGGGCACCACTCCTGGCGGTCACTTTTTTAGTTTCCCTTAGATCGAAATGAGGTTCATGACAGGCCTGCACCGACTCCGCTATGTGGTTTTGCGGTTGCGATGCATTTATATTAGCTTTCAAAGTTTGGCTGTTATGAGTCGTGTCGTTAAGTGATTTACGTCTTGTATGATGTGTTAGGCGGCGTTTTGTAAATAGTTTTCAGGAATGGTTGGTTTTGAACGAAACTCTATTTCATCAGTATTTGTTTAAGGTTTTTCAGTCGTGGGTGAAATGTTGTGACAAAAGGCGTTATTATCTCGCGAGTTTTTTCGTTTTGTTTTCATGCCAATTGCGTTCCGGCAAAAGTGAAATTCAGAATACCAGTGCATTTAAGAGGGTGCTGATGGGGTTAACAGTTAACTGACAATTGCCCAAAAATATAGTAGTAGTTTACTGATAAATGAAAAGTTACCGTATTTTCTCTATTAAATGCCCCCGGCGTTTATTTCAAACTTGGCCTTGTGGACCCGGCGTTTCTTTGTATCAGCAGTTTTTTCTCGCCCGCCATTTTTTAAGAAAGGGTTATTATTCGTTTTTCTTGGCAGCCTTGTACCTTGCCCTTAAATCTTAAGTTTATTATACCACAAACAAACGTTTGAGGAGCTTACTTACAACTTCCTTAATTATACCCGGCGTTTATTCGGGGCCCGGCGTTTAATCGAGAAAATACGGTAACAGTGAAGTGACATTCTATTAATTATACTAAATTAACGATTGTTGTTGTTAATAAAAGCAACATAGTTTTTTCCTAACAGCAAAGCTATTTTGTGACTTTTACCTGCCTCGCTGCGTGACCAGGTGACATATTAACCGATATTATATGCGAAAGGTACCAGGGTCGTAGAGCGTTGACCTTGATCTCCGTGATGGCGTCGAGTGGCGTGGTCAAAGTTATTCTGAGTTTTTATCGAGATGATGACAAAGGATCGGCATTCGAATGACACATAAGTCGCATACCGTTTGACATGACAAAGCACAATTCAATGGACATATAATCAAACAATAAGCGGAAAGTTTGGACTCGGTGAGTTTGATTTAAAGTTGTTCCGATTAGAGAAGATCGACGGGAAAGCTGTTACAAAGGCTCAGTTGGAAATGGAGTTACCTTTTCTAATGGGAAGTGCGACAAGTGATGGTAGTATGGTGTGTATTTTGTTTCGTCATTTTGTCCTAGCACGCGAACGCGGGTTGACCCAGGGGTTGACCACACGAGCCCTTTTCAGTGTTAGATTAAATGAGTAAGATTTCTGATTACACTAAAACCTGTATTAAGCAGACTCCAAAGTAAGCGGACACACCGTATTTTATTGGACACAAGCATCAGTGAGTTTCGAATTTTTTCCTTCCCATACTCTCTGTGTACGATCCTGTATCAAACAGACATCTTTAATACTGACGATCCTTATTACGGTTTTGGAAGCTATCTTGACAGGTGAGAAATTATGGTTTTTGTATGAGAATCTAATGTCGAATAATTTTCGTAAAGCGGCTGTTCTAAGTCCAATCCCGAAAACGCATTCACTCTGGTCATTCTCATGGCCTTTAAAGTAACCTTATCTTAACTTTGCAAATTTAAAAGCCTTACTGATATACGTAATTTCCTACTTGTCAAGCTAAATCACTTGATAAGATCAATGAATGAAAATATTGAAATGAACCGATTTCCGACAGCGTGACCCAGTTAAAAAAGAAAAAAAAAACTTTCTTATACAAGCGCATGAGTATAGGCTACCAGTGTAGCCTCTTGTTAACTGACAATTGGCCGAAAAAATAGTAGTTAACTGACAATTCGGTACCCCCATTAGCACCCTCATTTAGCAGTGCTAGATTAATTTGTCGTGTGTTTGGCCTTGTTTACAAAATGGTAAAGTAAGCTCACTGTAGCTGTCGAGAAAAAGCTGCGCCTGGTTTACAGCTCTTTACAGGCAAATTCTCCGCGAGAAACAACTTCAAGCATCACGCTTCAGTGAATGTTCTGACACCTATAGAATGAATTGAGTTCCATTGTAATAATCTAATGGATAGTATCAATTATATATCCGGAAAAAATCTGGTCATTTCACGAACAGAAAAATCTAGAACCGGAAAGGAGGAAAGAGTTACGCGATTAACATCGGAACGGATAGATTGCCGTCCAAAATGGTGGCGCTGTTCAGATGTGTGTTACTTTTCCTTTATACCCTCTTAAAGTTTGATGTTCCCAATGCTTACGTATTTTTCTACGAAAGAGACGATAACTTAATTTGTAATAGGAACGAAATTAAAAAAGCCCGTCAAGGTTGTTGAAAGGTGGTGTCGCAGAAGATTCCTGTCAGTTTTTAAGCGATGACGAAGTCATCGCGTTATTGCCGTCGTGCTGTGGTGGCTGTCCGGATTACACCCGAGAAACACTGGAAACTAGCCTTGGAAGATAAGGTCATGTGACCACCTCGTCGAAGAGAGTTTGCTTTGCTCCGCCATTTTGTTTTGAAGTGTGGAGAAAAGGTTTGTTTGTCTGTTTCAAATTTTAACACCGCCGTGCTTTATTTATCGTGAATATATTTGCGCTCACTTGCTAACAAACAGACACGAAGTGGTATACATACATTAGCAGTACATACTCGCACTCGCGATAGGCAAAAGGTCTGGGAGTCCGGGCGCTGTTTCAGAACGGATCTTTGCTTCTCTCAGAAAGAACTTGTCAGAACTGAAGGCCAGAAATAGCGCCGAAATAGCATTGATTTACTGAACTTGACTCATAACTGAGTATCCTACGAGAGCTGTTACCTGAAAACGAAGTGTGCGGTGGTTCATGATCAGTTGTGTACAGAATATCGGAGCAACTTCATTGTATCGAAGGAAGAGAAGGAAAATAATAAACAGTTTATCCCGGATTCAAGCTATTAATAAAGGTGAGCCATCATTACCAGCATATTGTGTATACAGTTATGGTATCTTTAATGTAATATAGAGCCGCTGTGGGGTTGTATAATGCTTATCTCAAAGCCAGAGAATGTTTAAATCGTGTCAAAGGAAAATTCTGGTCTATGTTGTTATTTCTGTTTTATCTGGAAGCTATACCTTCCAACGTTGAGAAATCTTGTTTATGCGTTGCAAATGTGTTACTACACTAAGCTTTGGTTCACACAAATCTGCATGTATCGTTGTTATATTCCACTTCTGATTCGACTTGCTAACGATGTAGAAATGTATCCTGGTCCTTGCTATTTTGTAGGATATACCTCAAAGATACATTGTAGTTACGTACAGCTGATTTTCATCAGGGCAATGTCTCGCTGTTTGGAAGTAATTCTGTTAAACAGTGTGTATGCTATGTGCTTGACGGCCGTTGTTTACAATTTTAGAACGAATGCATCGGCTTGGATTAGAAACATTTTAAATGAAATATTGTTGCTTGGTAATTCACTTTATTCCCATTTATGTAAGTTTGCAGGAAACGACTATTTGTTGCTGTCCGAGATTCCTTCTTTATCGATCAACAATGAAACATTTTTTATTAGGTTCAGTGATAGCAGTACTGGTGACTTACAGATGTCACATATAAGAGATTGTCATTTACCATTACAACATGCTTTCAATATGCTGATGACACAGTATAATGCTTTTCTTTTGATCATTGAAATAAACACAGTTGCTGTTATTGTTGACAACCATGGTCATTACAAATTATTTGATTTCCATTCACGAGCTAGTCATGGAAATGTTGCTACAAATGGAACAAGTGTTCTGTTGGAATTTAACAGTATAGGGGAAGTGGTGCAATGTCTTCAGAATTTCTACCAAAGTGTTTTCCCCATGTGTTTTTCATGAAGCACATAACTGAAAGTTAAGAAAGGGTGAGAACATTATCTTGTACATATTGGGCTAAGGGATGGACCATTTTAATTTTGAAGGGGTGGGGGGGGGGGGCAATTTTTCTGTGCAAGAATTTTTTTTTTTGCCTTGAGGTTGTGCAAGAATTTTCTTTCTGTCTTCACCGGTTATTACATGTGACTAGCCACATGTAACAGTTTTTCAATACATAAAATGAAATCTCTCAGCTCCCAAATTGAATTCTTCACCATCCATTGTATCTCTAAGTGAAGCACTTTAATTCATCTTTTAAGTCCCCATAAAGCCATTTTGGTTTTAAACTTTAGTATGACAAAACACTAAAAAAAATGAACTGAATCTCAAGGTATTCATTTATTTTCTTTTTAAAGGTACTGAATCACCTCCAGCCAATGCATCTGCAAACATTTAACACATCAGCTAATGCTGGTAACAATGACGAAAAGTCTCAAGTGCTGAAGAAACTGGTGACCTGCTGTTCATGCATTAATGAAATCACAAAATGTCAAACTACCAATAATCTCTGAAAACACGTTCAGAGCTGACAAAGTCTTTTCAATTTGTGAAGCACAAACATGGAAACAATTTCCAGTTGTTGTCATTTACCAGTTGTAACAGTTTTAATCATGTACATTGTACAGTTCAAATTGTGCTTCCTGTATTAACACTTCATAGTAACGCTGTAAGGAATCAGAAATCAGCTATCCGGACAACAATGGACTGATTATTAATTGTAACTTGCAAAATGTAAAAATATTGAACTGCACACAAGTAAAACAAACTCAGATGTAATTTTAATCTCAAATAACTTGAAAATGAAAATGTTATCTGTTCTTGACGGGTGTGTGACATATATTAAGCCTGATCAGCATAGAATTATACCAACCAAGCATGACAAAATAAATTCCAATCCATATTTGTCACAAATATGAAGGAAAAACGATGAATTGTTTTGATTTTGCACACGAGTTTGTGCAACATGGTTTAAATAAAATGTGCAATTACCAATGCAGCAATCACAATTATTGTGTAATAAATCTTCTCATGCATATCACGAGTATCGGTGTCAGCCAGGACCAGTCTTCAACAGGAAGTTCTGGTATAAAAAGGGCTGACCTGGCCATTCTCACCTTCGGTTTTCAATCAAACATAAAGGAATCAACAACTGACAAACATACGTTATTCCTACAACCATAAGTACAAAAATTGAAAAAAAGTCATTTTACCAATGAAAGTTGAATCTATCACAAGTCCTTGACTACTTCTGGTATTATTTTATTTGCTGGGGCAATATTCTGGTTTAATGAGCATTTGTAAGCAAATTTCATTTATAGGATGCTCTGGTCAACAGCATGCACCGACTGGAAAGTCGCCGAAATTTGCATTTCACACCGACCCTTTTCTAGTGGAACTTCGCATTTAAATCGAGTGATTCACTGATTTTATCAGAGCAACCCAGACCTATTGATTTAACGCCACGTTGAAACTCGTCATCGCTTCTGTACGCATTGCGTACCTATTTTTTAGAATTTTCAGTCAGTTCAGTTGCAACCTGTTGGTAAACGAACTTGAAATGTTCACCTGTATACAGACTTCTATTTTATGAGAGGGGTGAATGCAGCGATCTGTTTTTGGTCGTATCGTAAGTGTCTCAGTAAAGGCTGTAATTTTAGCTTGTATTCGCTACGCTTTATAGCTGCGTGGAGCTCGCTAAAACCTCCGTTGGCATTTTTGACAGTCTAGCGACTGTTACGTTTAAGCCTAGCTTTTTCAGCTGCATGTAGAAGGTAAGTCTTCTAAAAACCTATTAAGAAAAATTTAATACAGTGCACCAAGGATATAGATAAGTACAGTTTTAAGGGGTTGCAACGGTTAAATTCCTCTTCATAAATATTTCAATACTATTTATCTTTTGAATTAAGAGTAAACTAAATAGGTATTGAGTCCATCCATTTGAATTAATGATTTCAACTGATTTTTAAAGGCCTTAATTATTATACGAACTTCTCATTGCGTTAAAACCACACGGCTAGGCCTTGCACGCTCAGCTTATTACAAGTGCACGACTCATCGTCGTACATTTTTATCCAATTGAATTCCGGTTATGCAAAAATTGATTAAACTCGAACCCTTCGTAGAACTCGAAGTTTACGCTAACTGTTCCAAAAATCGATTACATTGAAATGGCATTGTTTGGCAAGAGAATAGACCAAAATCTTGTAAAATTTTAAACTTTCCCGGAAATTTCTTTCACAGTGTGGCGCGTAAAAGCAACTGATCTTGAAAATCCACCGGCATAAAGCCATCCGAGCCAAATGAACAAGCATTTGAGAATGCAATGAAATTCATCGGAACTCGAATATAAAATTTGAACTCATTTGAGTCAGAACAGCGAATTGATAATAATTATGTTTCGTTTCTTGATAGATCATGGCAGGTAGGTTCAGTAGAAATGATACCTCGAGTTGGACTTCGAGTTCGAGTTCGAGTTGGAGTTCGAGTTGGACTTCGAGTTAGACTTCGAGTTGGATTTCGAGTTAGTAGGAAAAAAAAATCGAGAAAAATTAAAAAAACAAAAGAAAACAGCATTTAACTAGATTGTCACCACAGTGTTTTAATAATGGGAAAAGATTCACAAAAGATTCCATCTTGGATATCAACACTCACTACAAGCCGACCGAGACCTTTCAGTACAGACACATCGTCTCACGCCTGACCCACCAGGCGTAAAATATGGATTCATTAAAGGCGAAAGCAATAAGATTGCTTAGAACTAACTCTTCATAAAAAAGAAAACATTTGAAGAGAGCGTTTTAAGATTCAAACAACGCCTCAAATCACGGGGTTACCCAGAAAACATCAAGGTGTCTTTGCCTCTAGACAATCGGCACTTACACAAAAGAAAAAAGGTCACGAGAGGATACTGCCTTTTGTCACAACGTACCATCTGGCAGCACAGGTAGCCTAAGCTCAAGTGATAAACGTCGTGGTAAATGGCGTAATAGCGAAATTATAAGGATTTGTATTGGGAAAATTCACTTCGAGTTTGAGCGTAAAATTAGGAACGATATTTGAATAAAACTGGTTCATCTGAACTTCTTTGTGTGTTTACTTGTGTCTCAGTGAGTGGTTTTGCGGTCGATTCGCGATTCCAGCGATTTTTATTTCAACTGTTTCAGTCCTCCCTCTGAAAGAGACAGCACTCCGCTCATCGAGCCGATCGGATCCACCGAAGGAAATCGGCGGTAAAATCGCTCCAACGCCTCCAGTCGCCTCGAAATTCTACTTAGACCATAGTCGATAGTTCTGCTTTCCATTCGTTATCTTCATCAGAGTCGCACATTACATTGAGAGAGAATTAAAGGTCGCTAATCTCTGCAAACTTTCCCGTTTTGAGCCATCAGAAACGGCTTTATTCATACTTCGCGTTCATCCGTTTAGTAGCCGTGCGGTTTTGCCGTTCGAACGGCATATATATTAGCAAAGTTAATCCAATGGCAAAATAGATCAAGTCGCTCATCTGTTCACTATCTAAAGTACATGCAATTAACGAGATATCTCCAAACAAGTCTTCTTCTGCAATAAGCTTTACTCGCAGCACTTCACTTTCCAATGGAAACTACTAGTTTATCTTGTACAGGATTTTACTGATCCAGATCCGCGCGGCCAAATTTCTTGCCTACCGGTAGGCAAGATATTTGGCCGCGCGATACAAACGTCTGTGAAATTTGCCGACTTTGCGGAGCTATATCTCCATTATTTTAAAAGATATCGCTTTTAAACTCGGCCATTTTACTAATTTTGAGACGCTTTTCCCAGCAGTGTCGATGGATTATTGCTATCAGGCCCATATAAAATTTTGGAAAAACCATGATAAGGTCTATTCTGAAAACGTCTTGCGATACATGTTTGTAACCGCAAACAGGAAATTGTATTACTTACTCAAACTATCATCACCTGATCACCGGAGTGTCCGTGATAAAGAGGTTAAGTTTATATTAATTTGCTCTCTGGGACCGAATTTAGTGTCCGTTGTCCGTATTAGAGAGGGTCCGTATTATAGAGGTCTTTTTTAAAGAAAATATGTGAGAATTTTGTCGGGACACAGGAAACTGTCCGTAATAGAGAGGTATCCGTATTAGAGAGGTGTCCGTAAGGAGACTGTCGATTTTTATCGATTATAGTTTTTCATATTTCGAAATCCAACTCGAAGTCCAACTCGAACTCGAACTCGAACTCGATATCCAACTCGACGTTTCGGGATTCCCATACTGGGACGTTCATACTTGCATTGCGTGAGAGCTCTAGAATAATTCAGGAAATAACGCTTTTCCACTTATGCTGATAAGCGTTCATGTTTAAAATTCTAAGCCGTCACCCGCGTACTAGAACAAACGCAAATTTTGCTCTGCCATATCGCTGATATTAAAACACAAACTTTCCCGTCCCATTTAACTTTCTTAAAACGTCGCCATTCGTAAAAATACACCGTGAAATTCTCAAACTGCGTTTGCCAAAAAACGCATTTGACCTATTTTTGGCTTTACGATAAATGATTGAAGCTGATAGGTAACGTGAGATATCGAAACTTTATAAGAAGAACTTAATACCTTTGCGGTAACGTAATGTGAGATATGACAAGTTCATCACAAGTTCTGACATCCCAATACCCTAGGGAAATTAACAATAGGTCCGGGGGTGCTCCCCAAACATTTTAGTGGCAGTATGTGACGCCCTTCTTGAAATCCTAACCGCTTTAACCAACCATATCCTCAATGCCCTAATATAGCTTCTATAAAGAAGGAACAAGAAACCCCCCCGGACAAAAGTCCACAAAATTTTGTTAACAACTTTTGTCCCTTTTTAGTACTCGACTTCGAAATCTCGCTTAATGCGCAAGCGCATTAACGAGATAAAAATGGAAACGAATTTTTTAATAATTTGAATATACCAAGATTATCAGAAGAACAGAAACAATCTTGTGAAGGAGAAATATTTGTTGAAGAAATTACAGCCATTCTTAACAGTTTTGAGAGTAACAAATCTCCTGGTAATGATGGAATACTAATAGAATTTTACAGAAGTTGCTGAGAATTAATTTATGATCCATTTATGGAATGTGCGAGGAAGTGTTTCAACCACGGCGAAATGTCTAGCTCTCAAAGAAAAGCAATTATAACTCTTATAGAAAAGCAACATAAATATCGAACTCTCGTTGAAAATTGGAGGCCAATCTCTCTTATTAACGTGGATGCAAAAATAATTTCAAAAGTGATTGCTTTAAGATTAAAGAAAGTTTTACCGAATATCATACATCATAATCAAACAGGTTATGTTGAATATCGCTATATTGGTGAGACTATTCGATCAATTTTCGATATAATGGAATTTACAGACAGTAAGAATATTCCAGGTGTCTTGATTTTCATTGACTTAAAAAAAGCTTATCTTAGCTGTTGAAAGCTTGGCAATCTCCATTCGTGAAAATGTTAATATCAAAGGAATTAAAATAAGAAATTATGAAGCCAAGCTATTGCAATACGCAGACAATACCACAGCAACCCTGTCTGATGAAAATTCTGCAAAAACGGTATGTGAAGAACTAGAAGATTTTAAGAACTTAAGTGGGTTGGAGATAAATAGTTCTAAAACAGAAGGAATGTGGATTGGTTCGCTTAAAAAAAAAGACGAAAAACTGTTCGGTATTAAATGGCCAAGTGAACCCATTAAAGCTTTAGGAACTTTTTTTACATATGACCTATCATTATTTTACGAAAAAAAACTTTCAAGAGAAGGTTGACAGCATAAAGCAGCTCACAAATATATGGTCATCTAGAGGACTGTCCATTTATGATAAAGTAACAATGATCAAATCATTACTTCTTCCAAAACTAGTTTTTATATCTTCGGTTCTTTCACCTCCAAGTAAAATCATCAAGCAAGTAGACAGTTTGAGTTTCTCCATTTTATGGAATGGAAAGGATAAAGTAACAAGGCTCTCTTCAATAAACAGTTATGAAGACGGTGGCATTAAAATGACAGGTATTAAAAGCTTGGTCAAAGCTGTATAAGCTTGGCTAAAACGTATTTTCAGCGATAACGAAAGTACCCGGAAATTCTACTTGTTTCATCTCCTACGTAATGTTGGTGGTCTTTTGCTTTTTAAATGTAATTATGAAATGGACGATCGTTTAATTAACTCAGTAAAAATATCTTACAGTAAAAAACAAATGTAGTCTATTAAAAATAAAGCGCAGGATTGCAAGGATTGAAGTGGATTACAGTTTAGCTTGATATCAATATTTCGGGCATTATCAGTTTTAGCCGTCGCACCTCGTGAATACTCTTCGTAAATGCATAGTAATGACACTGTACCGCCAAAATGACAAAATGTTCGTTAGCTTATTTCAACGTTATATCGCCAAATGGCACAAAATATACAACTTGGTTGGATAAAAATATCCCAAAGTACAAAACAAAAGAAGTAGTTTATTCATAAATCGTAGGATTGCAAGGATTCAAGAGGATAACAGTTTAGCTTGAAATGAAAGTTGCCTTTGTTTGCTGGAGAGGCAGTGTCAATCGTGACGTTTATCTAAAATAAAAAAGCGTGCGTTTTAACGGCTCAGTCTATTTTGGGCCGCTTTACTTTGTTGCATTTGCTTAGCTAATGTTTGTAAGATGGAAAAATCAATTGTTTGTTTGTTATAACTTATTAGAAATTTGTTCGCTCCTAGGAGAAAAATTACGGAGCCTCTTCGTCAATATTTCGGGAATTTTCGGTTTTAGCCGTCGCACTTCGTGAATACTCTTCGTAAATGCATACTAATGACACTGTTCCGCCGAAGTGGCAAAATGTCGCTTAACTTATTTCCACGTTATATCGACAAATGGCACAAAATGTACAACTTAGTTGGATAAAAAGATCCTATAGTACAAAACAAGTGTAGTCTTTTAGAGATAAAGCACTGGTTTGCAAGGATTGAAGTGGATTACAGTTTAGCTGGAACTCAAGGTTTTCTTTGTTAGCTGGAGAGGCAGTGTCAATCGTGAAATTTATCTGAAACCAGAATGCGTGCGTTATAACGGCTCAGTCTATTTTGAGCTGCTTTACTTCATTCCATTTGCTTAGTCAATGTTTTGTAAGATAGAAAGCTAAACGGTTTGCATGTCATAACTTATGAGTAAATTGTTGGCTCCCAGTAGAAAAATTACGGAGCCTCTTCGTCCATGTTTCGTTAATTTTCGGTTTTAGCCTCGCACTTCGCGAATACTCTTCGTAAATGCATACTAATGACACTGTTCCGCCAAAATGGCAATTTGTGGCTTAGCTTATTTCCACTTTACATCGCCAAATGGCACAAAATATACAACTTGGTTGGATAAAAATATTCCATAGTACAAAATAAAAGTATTCTTTTAGAGACTGTAAAGCGCAGGATTGCAAGGATTGAAGTGGATTACAGTTCTGCTGGAAATCAAAGTTGCCTTTGTTTGCTGTAGAGGCAGTGTCAATCGTCGCATTTATCTGAAACCAAAATGCGTTTGTTATAACGGCTCTGTCTATATTAAGCTGCTTTACTTCGTTGCATTTGCTAAGATGGAAAAAATAAATTGTTTGTTTGTCATAACTTATGAGTCATTTGATGGCTCCTAGGAGAAACATTACGGAGCCTCTTCGTCAATATTAATTAGTTGTACATATTAAATTAGTTAAACATAATTTAAATTTTTTTTGTCTTCATATTAAATTGTATTGTTTTTTATGTATTATTTAATTTTTTCAATATTATTGTAGTTTATACCAGATGAAGAGCCACCTTTGTGGAAACGCTGATATTAAACCATTATTCTATTTATTGATTTATTTATTTCGGGCATTTTCGCTTTTAGCCATCGCACTTCGTGAATACTCTTCGTAAATGCATACTAATGACACTGTTCCGCCGAATTGGCAAAATGTCGCGTAACTTATTTCCACGTTATATCGACAAATGGCACAAAATGTACAACTTAGTTGGATGAAAAGATCCTATAGTACAAAACAAATGTAGTCCTTTAGAGATAAAGCGAAGGATTGCAAAGATTGAAAAGGATTACAGTTTAGCTTGATATCAAAGTTGCCTTTGTTTGCAGGAGAGGCATTGTCAATCGTGACATTTATCTGAAAGCAAAATGCGTGCGTTTTAATGGCTCAGTCTATTTTGGGCCGCTTTACTTTGTTGCATTTGCTTAGCTAATGTTTGTAAGATGGAAAAATCAATTGTTTGTTTGTTATAACTTATGAGAAATTTGTTCGCTCCTAGGAGAAAAATTACGGAGCCTCTTCGTAAATATTTCGGGAATTTTCGGTTTTAGCCATCGCACTTCGTGAATAGTCTTCGTAAATGCTTACTGATGAGATTGTCCGACCGAAATGGCAAAATGTCGCTATGGTTATTTCCACGTTATATCTTCAAATGGCACAAAATATACAACTTACTTGGATAAAAACATCCTATAGTACAAAACAAATGTAGTCTTTTAGAGATAAAGCGCAGGATTGCAAGGATTGAAGTGGATTACAGTTTTGCTGGAAATCAAAGTTGCCTTTGTTTGCTGTAGAGGCAGTGTCAATCGTCGCATTTATCTGAAACCAAAATGCGTGCGTTATAACGCCTCAGTTTACTTTGAACTTCTTTACTTCGTTGCATTTGCTAAGTTAATGTTTGTAAGGTGGAAAAATAAATTGTTTCTTTGTCATAACTTATGAGTCATTTGTTGGCTCCTAGGAGATCAATTACGGAGCCTCTTCGTCAATATTTCGGGCATTTTCGGTTTTAGCCATCGCACTTCGTGAATACTTTTCGTAAATGCATACTAATGACACTGTTCCGCCGAAATGACAAAATGTCGCTTAACTTATTTCCACCTTATATCGCCAAATGGCACAAAATATACCACTTAGTTGGATAAAAAGATCCTATAGTACAAAACAAAAGTAGTCTTTTAGAGATAAAGCACAGGATTGCAAGGATTGAAGTGGATTACAGTTTAGCTTGATATCAAAGTTGCCTTTGTTTGTAGGAGAGGCATTGTCAATCGTGACATTTATCTGAAATGAAAATTCGTGCGCTATAACGGCTCAGTCTATTTTGAGCCGCTTTACTTCGTTGCATTTGCTTAGCTAATGTTTGTAAGATGGAAAAATAAATTGTTTGTTTGTCATAACTTCTGAGACATTTGTTGGCTCCTAGGGGAAACATTGCGGAACCTCTTCGTCAATATTTCGAGCGTTTTCGGTTTTAGCCGTCGCACTTCGTGAATAGTATTAATTCGTAAATGCATACTGATGAGATTGTCCCACCGAAATGGCAAAATGTCGCTAAGCTTATTTCCACGTTATATCACCAAATGGCACAAAATATACAACTTAGTTGGATGAAAAGATCCTATAGTACAAAACAAAAGTAGACGTTTGGAGACAAAGTGCAGGATTGCAAGGATTGAAGTGGACTACAGTTTAGCTGGAAACCAAAGTTGCTTTCGTTTGCTGGAGAGGCAGTGTCAATCGTGACATTTATCTGAAACCAAAATGCGTGCGTTATAACGGCTCAGTCTATTTTGAGCTGCTTTACTTCGTTCCATTTGCTTAGACAACGTTTGTAACGTAGTAAACTAAATTGTTTGTTTCTCATAACTTAGGAGATATTTGTTGGCTCCTAAAAGAAACATTACGGAGCCTCTTCGTCAATATTTCGGGCATTATCGGTTTTAGCCGTCGCACGTCGTGAATACTCTTCGTAAATGCATAGTAATGACACTGTCCCGCCAAAATGACAAAATGTCGCTTAGCTTATTTCCACGTTATATCGCCAAATGGCACAAAATATACAACTTGGTTGGATAAAAATATCTCAAAGTACAAAACAAAAGAAGTAGTTTATTGCTAAATCGCAGGATTGCAAGGCTTGAAGTGGATTACAGTTTAGCTGGAAATCAAGGTTTTCTTTGTTTGCTGGAGGGGCAGTGTCAATCGTGACATTTATCTGAAACCAGAATGCGTACGTTATAACGGCTCAGTCTATTTTGAGCTGCTTTACTTCATTCCATTTGCTTAGTCAATGTTTTGTAAGACAGGAAGCTAAACGGTTTGCATATCATAACTTTTGAGTAAATTGTTGGCTTCCAGGACAAAAATTACGGGGCCTCTTCGTCAATATTTCGGGCATTTTCGGTTTTAGCCATCGCACTTCGTAAATGCATACTAATGACACTGTTCCGCCGAAATGGCAATTTGTGGCTTAGCTTATTTCCACTTTACATCGACAAATGGCACAAAATTACAACTTAGTTGGATAAAAATATTCCATAGTACAAAATAAAAGTAGTCTTTTAGAGATAAAGCCCAGGATTGCAAGGATTGAAGTGGTTTACAGTTTTGCTGGAAATCAAAGTTGCCTTTGCTTGCTGTAGAGGCAGTGTCAATCGTCGCATTTATATAAAACCAAAATGCGACCGTTATAACGGCTCAGTTTATTTTGGGCCGCTTTACTTCGTTGCAATTGCTAAGTTAATGTTTGTAAAATGGAAAAATAAATTGATTGTTTGTCATAACTTATGAGTAATTTGTTGGCTCCTAGGAGAAAAATTCCGGAGCCTCTTCGTCAATATTTCGGGCATTTTCGGTTTTTGCCATCGCACTTCGTTAATGCATACTAATGACACTGTTCCGCCGAAGTGGCAAAATGTCGCTTAACTTATTTCCACGTTATATCGACAAATGGCACAAAGTGTATAACTTAGTTGGATAAAAAGATCCTGTAGTACAAAACAAATGTAGTCTTTTAGAGATAAAGCGCAGGATTGCAAGGATTGAAGTGGATTACAGTTTAGCTTGATATCAAAGTTGCCTTTGTTTGCCTTTGTTTGCCTTTGTTTGCCTTTGTTTGCCTTTGTTTGCCGTTATAACGGCTCAGTTTATTTTGGGCCGCTTTACTTCGTTGCATTTGCTAAGTTAATGTTTATAAAATAGAAAAATAAATTGTTTGTTTGTCATAACTTATGAGTAATTTGTTGGCTCCTAGGAGAAAATTTACGGAGCCTCTTCGTCAATATTTCGGGCATTATCGGTTTTAGCCGTCGCACGTCGTGAATACTCTTCGTAAATGCATAGTAATGGATCTGTCCTGCCAAAATGACAAAATGTCGCTTAACTTATTTCCACGTTATATCGCCAAATGGCACAAAATATACGCCTTGGTTGGATAAAAATATCTCAAAGTACAAAACGAAAGAAGTAGTTTATTGCTAAATCGCAGGATTGCAAGGATTGAAGTGGATTACCGTTTAGCTGGAAATCAAGGTTTTCTTTGTTTGCTGGAGAGGCAGTGTCAATCGTGACATTTATCTGAAACCAGAATGCGTACGTTATAACGGCTCAGTCTATTTTGAGCTGTTTTACTTCATTCCATTTGCTTAGTCAATGTTTTGTAAGATAGAAAGCTAAACGGTTTGTTTGTCATAACTTAGGAGATATTTGTTGGCTCCTAAGAGAAAAATTACGGGGCCTCTTCGTCAATATTTCGGGCATTATCGGTTTTAGCCGTCGCACGTCGTGAATACTCTTCGTAAATGCATAGTAATGACACTGTCCCGCCGCAATGGCAAAGTGTCGCTTAACTTATTTCCAAGTTATATCGGAAAATGGCATAAAATATACGACTTTGTTGGATAAAAGGATCCTATAGTACAAAATAAAAATAGAAGATTAGAGATAAAGGGCAGGATTGCAAGGATTTAAGTGGATTACAGTTTAGATGGAAATCAAACTTGCCTTTGTTTGCTGGAGAAGCAGTGTCAATCAGGACATTTATCTGAAACCAGAATGCGTACGTTATAACGACTCAGTCTATTTTGAGCTGCTTTACTTCGCTCCATTTGCTTAGACAACGTTTGTAACGTAGAAAACTAAATTGTTTGTTTGTCATAACTTAGCAGATATTTGTTGGCTCCTAGGAGAAAAATTACGGAGCCTCTTTGTCAATATTTCGGGCATTATCGGTTTTAGCCGTCGCACGTCGTGAATACTCTTCGTAAATGCATAGTAATGACACTGTCCCGCCAAAATGACAAAATGTCGCTTAGCTTATTTCCACGTTCTATCGCCAAATGGCACAAAATATACAACTTGGTTGGATAAACATTTTCTCAAAGTACAAAACAAAATAAGTAGTTTATTGCTAAATCGCAGGATTGCAAGGATTGAAGTGGATTACAGTTTAGCTGGAAATCAAGGTTTTCTTTGTTTGCTGGAGAGGCGGTGTCAATCGTGACATTTATTTGAAACCAGAATGCGTACGTTATAACGGCTCAGTCTATTTTGAGCTGCTTTACTTCATTCCATTTGCTTAGTCAATGTTTTGTAAGACAGAAAGCTAAACGGTTTGCATGTCATAACTAATGAGTAAATTGTTGGCTCCCAGGAGAAAAATTACGGAGCCTCTTCGTCCATGTTTCGTTAATTTTCGGTTTTAGATTCGCATTTCGTGGATACTCTTTGTAAATGCATAGTAATGACACTGATCCGCCGTAGTGGCAAGTTGTGGCTAAGCTTATTTCCACTTTACATCGCCAAATGGCACAAAATATACAACTTGGTTGGATGAAAAGATTCCATAGTACAAAATAAAAGTAGCCTTTTAGGTCTCAAAAATTATGGTTTTTCCTAGCCATTTTCAATGATGTCATAATGACGTCACAATGAGACATCGACACTGTCAATCTACTAACTTATAATTTTGCACTATCTGCTAAATTTGAAGTCTAAAGCAGTAATACTTTAGGAGTTATGATGAGGTACGTTTTAAGACATATCAGTGTCCGTACATGAAGCTGGTCATCACAGCAGGGACAAGCCATGGAGCGGTGAGTACACGCTCTTTTGTGCTCGGCATTTGTACTCTATTTAGACCTTTTTAAGACTATGCACGACCAAACCAACTATCAGAACTATGACATAAGGACCTAGTGCTACTCTAGGAAACTATTTTCCCAACCGAAAGTGTTTGCTTTTGCGTAGTCAGCAGTTTATCTTTAGATATTTAACCCTCCCCTCAAGAAATCACTTTATGGCTTTTAGAGACAAAGGACGAGGGTTTATCTATACTTTTATGATAGATGTAGTTGATACAGCAGGAAAGGAACACTTTGGTGTAAGTTTTGCGTGAATTCATCATTGTGCTCAGGAGTAATTAATAACTGAATAATTAATTAGCTGCAAATTTCAGCCGTTAATAACATCGTCAGATCTTGTGTTTATGGCAGTGTTTATATCAATCGAGTTAGATCCCAAAGTGATCTAACCGTGTGGCTAAAATCAAGGAACCAGCTTTTAAAACGTGCGAGTTATTAACAATTGAATTCTGTCCAATATGGCGGACCCAAAAGTGCGTCAAACATGCAAACGAGGCTATACTTTGAACGTGAATATCTCTGAAGGGGATTTTATCACACTTCGTCAAATTCGCAGGATATATACAACGACTTTAATAGTATTTGCCAATACACTCGACGTTATTATCGGCTCAACGGTTTGTTTCTAGCCTTGTTTACAAGTTTTTCAAACATGGACACGAGGCTGCAATTTGATCGTTAATATCTCTTAGGGGATTACATCAAAGAAATTCAAATTTGCAGGATTTATAGCATGACTTTAATACTATCTGCGAATACACTCGGTTTTAATATCGGCTCAACCTTATGCTTCTAGTTCAAAACATCGTACACATGCGAAAACACCTCAACAGAAGCTAATATAATATAATATAATATAATATAATATAATATAATATAATATAATATAATATAATATAATATAAGATAATATAATATAAAATAATATAATATAATATAATATAATATAATATAATATAATATAATATAAGATAATATAATATAAAATAATATAATATAATATAATATAATATAATATAATATAATATAATATAATATAATATAATACAATACAATACAATACAATACAATACAATACAATACAATACAATACAATACAATATAATATAATATAATATAATATAATATAATATAATATAATATAATATAATATAATATAATATAATATAATATAATGACATGATTTGATATGATATGATATGATATGATATGATATGATATAATATAATACAATATAATATCATGCTTATAATGGTGACCAAGCAGCGAAGGATGTCTTGAAGGTGAAAAGACAGAGTACCGTACAACAAGGACAAAGACATTAACTGGAACACGTTTCGCTCCGATTATCGCCACTGTGCAGTTCTTTACCAAGCAGCGGATGCTTTGGGCTTTGAAATGCTACAAAGGTGCGCCTAACGGGCCTTGGGGTGCATGTCCTGGATCTCTCAGCAACGAGATATTGATGACCTAGCCTCGATGGTGCTACAAAGGTGCGCCAAACGGGCCTTGGGGTGCATGTCGATGATCTCTCAGCAATGAGAGATTACCAAGCCTCAAGAGCCCTTGACACTGAGACATTATATGGAATGTACAAGTTAACGCTAGACTGTGCGCCAGAAAAGTTTCACTTAAACGAAGATCAAACAGGTGGCGATGCAGATAAGGACATTGAGAGAGTCGAGGAACAGAAGAAGTCCAGGAAAAGAAAAGCCACACCAACAGACAGTGAAAGCGACTACGAACCTGTAAAGAAGGCAAAGGAGAAAACAGCAAGTGCCCTTACAACAGACAGCGAGAGCGATTTCCAAGCGCCCGTAAAGAAAACGAAAAAGAAAACAGCAAGTCCCCTGAGGAGCGATGACGAAGCGCCCGTAAAGAAAACGAGAAAGGAAAGCAGTAAGTCCCCTGAAGAGAGACAGCGAGCAGAAGAAAAGAAGCCATCATAACGAGAGGATGTGTAGGATAACAGGCTGCTTCTTCTACGGCTACAACCTTCAACGTCATATACAAATGCACGTCAGAAAGGGCAGCATAGAAGAGGAAGACATTCCCCGTTTGAGGCCAGTACGACGATTTTGAGATCTGGTGTGCTCAAAAGTGAGATTTTGCCAAAACTTTCTCCGCATGGACCCAAACGTGCAATTTGTGCACTTTTAATAGAAATGCACTGTGTTCGCTTTTTGGTCACGATTTCAGGACAGTACGACGATTTTGAGATCTAGTAAGCTCTAAAGTGAGATTTTGGCAAAACTTGCTCCGCACGGCCCGAAACGTACGTTTTGTTCATTTTTTATAGAAATGCACTGTTTTCGCTTTTTGGCGATGATTTGAGACCAAAACGACGATTTTGAGATCTGGTGAACTCAAAAGCGAGATTTTGCCAAAACTTGCTTCGCACGGCCCGAAACGCACGTTTTGTTCATTTTTCATAGAAATGCACTGTTTTCGCTTTTTGGCGATGTTTTGAGACCAAAACGACGATTTTGAGATCTAATGAGCTCAAAAGTGAGATTTTGGCAAAACTTGCTCCGCACGGCCCGAAACGTACGTTTTGTTCATTTTTTATAGAAATGCACTGTTTTCGCTTTTTGGCGATGATTTGAGACCAAAACGACGATTTTGAGATCTGGTGAACTCAAAAGCGAGATTTTGCCAAAACTTGCTTCGCACGGCCCGAAACGCACGTTTTGTTCATTTTTCATAGAAATGCACTGTTTTCGCTTTTTTGCGATGATTTGAGGTCAGGACGACGATTTTGAGATCTGGTGAGCTCAAAATAAATATTTTGCCAAAACTTGCTCCGCACGGCCCGAAACGTACGTTTTCTTCATTTTTCATAGAAATGCACTGTTTTCGCTTTTTTGCGATGATTTGAGACCAAAACGACGATTTTGAGATCTGGTGAGCTCAAAATGAAGATTTTGCCAAAACTTGCTCCGCACGGCCCAAAACGTACGTTTTCTTCATTTATCGTAGAAATGCACTGTTTTCGCTTTTTTGCGATGATTTGAGGTCAGGACGACGATTTTGAGATCTTGTGAGCTCAAAATGAAGATTTTGCCAAAACTTGCTCCGCACGGCCCGAAACGTACGTTTTGTTCATTTATCATAGAAATGCACTGTTTTCGCTTTTTGGCGATGATTTGAGACCAAAACGACGATTTTGAGATCTGGTGAGCTCAAAAGTGAGATTTTGGCAAAACTTGCTCCGCACGGCGCGAAACGTACGTTTTGTGCATTTCTCATAGAAATATACTGTTTTCGCGTTTTGCGAAGATTTGAGACCAGTTCGACGATTTTGAGATCTGGTGAGCTCAAAAGTGAGATTTTGCCAAAACTTGCTCCGCACGGCCCGAAACGTACTTTTCTTCATTTTTCATAGAAATGCACTGTTTTCGCTTTTTTTTCGATGATTTGAGACCAAAACGACGAGTTTGAGATCTGGTGAGCTCAAAATAAAGATTTTGCCAAAACTTGCTCCACACGGCGCGAAACGTACGTTTTGTGCATTTTTCATAGAAATGCACTGTTTCGCGTTTTGGCGATAATTTGATACCAGAACGACGACTTTGAGATCTGGTGAGCTCAAAAGTGAGATTTTGCCAAAACTTGCTCCGCACGGCCCGAAACGTACGTTTTGTTCATTAATCATAGAAATGCACTATTTTCGCTTTTTTGCGATGATCATGATTTGAGACTAAAACGACGATTTTGAGATCTGGTGAGCTCAAAATGAAGATTTTGCCAAAACTTGCTCCGCACGGCCCGAAACGTACGTTTTGTTCATTTATCATAGAAATGCACTGTTTTCGCTTTTTGGCGATGATTTGAGACCAAAACGACGATTTTGAGATCTGGTGAGCTCAAAAGTGAGATTTTGCCAAAACTTGCTCCGCACGGCGCGAAACGTACGTTTTGTGCATTTTTCATAGAAATATACTGTTTTCGCGTTTTGCGAAGATTTGAGACCAGTTCGACGATTTTGAGATCTGGTTAGCTCAAAAGTGAGATTTTGCCAAAACTTGCTTCCCACGGCTCGAAACGCACGTTTTGTGCATTTTTCATAGAAATGCACTTTTTCGCGTTTTGGCGATGATTTGAGACCAAAACGACGATTTTGAGATCTGGTGAGCTCAAAAGTGAGATTTTGGCAAAACTTGCTCCGCACGGCCCGAAACGTACGTTTTGTTCATTTATCATAGAAATGCACTGTTTTCGCCTTTTTGCGATGATTTGAGACCAAAACGACGATTTTGAGATCTGGTGAGCTCAAAATGAAGATTTTGCCAAAACTTGCTCCGCACGGCCCGAAACGTACGTTTTGTTCATTTATCATAGAAATGCACTGTTTTCGCTTTTTGGCGATGATTTGAGACCAAAACGACGATTTTGAGATCTGGTGAGCTCAAAAGTGAGATTTTGCCAAAACTTGCTCTGCACGGCGCGAAACGTACGTTTTGTGCATTTTTCATAGAAATATACTGTTTTCGCGTTTTGCGAAGATTTGAGACCAGTTCGACGATTTTGAGATCTGGTTAGCTCAAAAGTGAGATTTTGCCAAAACTTGCTTCCCACGGCTCGAAACGCACGTTTTGTGCATTTTTCATAGAAATGCACTTTTTCGCGTTTTGGCGATGATTTGAGACCAAAACGACGATTTTGAGATCTGGTGAGCTCAAAAGTGAGATTTTGGCAAAACTTGCTCCGCACGGCCCGAAACGTACGTTTTGTTCATTTATCATAGAAATGCACTGTTTTCGCCTTTTTGCGATGATTTGAGACCAAAACGACGATTTTGAGATCTGGTGAGCTCAAAATGAAGATTTTGCCAAAACTTGCTCCGCACGGCCCGAAACGTACGTTTTGTTCATTTATCATAGAAATGCACTGTTTTCGCTTTTTGGCGATGATTTGAGACCAAAACGACGATTTTGAGATCTGGTGAGCTCAAAATGAAGATTTTGCCAAAACTTGCTCCGCACGGCCCGAAACGTACGTTTTGTTCATTTCTCATAGAAATGCACTGTTTTCGCTTTTTGGCGATGATTTGAGACCAAAACGACGATTTTGAGATCTAATGAGCTCAAAAGTGAGATTTTGGCAAAACTTGCTCCGCACGGCCCGAAACGTACGTTTTGTTCATTTATCATAGAAATGCACTGTTTTCGCTTTTTGGCGATGATTTGATACCAAAACGACGATTTTGAGATCTGGTGAGCTCAAAATGAAGATTTTGCCAAAACTTGCTCCGCACGGCCCGAAACGTACGTTTTGTTCATTTCTCATAGAAATGCACTGTTTTCGCTTTTTGGCGATGATTTGAGACCAAAACGACGATTTTGAGATCTAATGAGCTCAAAAGTGAGATTTTGGCAAAACTTGCTCCGCACGGCCCGAAACGTACGTTTTGTTCATTTTTTATAGAAATGCACTGTTTTCGCTTTTTGGCGATGATTTGAGACCAAAACGACGATTTTGAGATCTGGTGAACTCAAAAGTGAGATTTTGCCAAAACTTGCTTCGCACGGCCCGAAACGCACGTTTTGTTCATTTTTCATAGAAATGCACTGTTTTCGCTTTTTTGAGATGATTTGAGGTTAGGACGACGATTTTGAGATCGGGTGAGCTCAAAATAAAGATTTTGCCAAAACTTGCTCCGAACGGCCCGAAACGTACGTTTTCTTCATTTTTCATAGAAATGCACTGTTTTCGCTTTTTGGCGATGATTTGAGACCAAAACGACGATTTTGAGATCTGGTGAGCTCAAAAGTGAGATTTTGCCAAAACTTGCTCTGCACGGCGCGAAACGTACGTTTTGTGCATTTTTCATAGAAATGCACTGTTTTCGCTTTTTTGCGATGATTTGAGGTCAGGACGACGATTTTGAGATCTGGTGAGCTCAAAAGTGAGATTTTGCCAAAACTTGCTCTGCACGGCGCGAAACGTACGTTTTGTGCATTTTTCATAGAAATGCACTGTTTTCGCTTTTTTGAGATGATTTGAGGTTAGGACGACGATTTTGAGATCGGGTGAGCTCAAAATAAAGATTTTGCCAAAACTTGCTCCGAACGGCCCGAAACGTACGTTTTCTTCATTTTTCATAGAAATGCACTGTTTTCGCTTTTTGGCGATGATTTGAGACCAAAACGACGATTTTGAGATCTGGTGAGCTCAAAAGTGAGATTTTGCCAAAACTTGCTCCGCACGGCCCGAAACGTACGTTTTCTTCATTTTGGCAAAACTTGCTCCGCACGGCCCGAAACGTACGTTTTGTTCATTTTTTATAGAAATGCACTGTTTTCGCTTTTTGGCGATGATTTGAGACCAAAACGACGATTTTGAGATCTGGTGAACTCAAAAGTGAGACTTTGCCAAAACTTGCTTCGCACGGCCCGAAACGCACGTTTTGTTCATTTTTCATAGAAATGCACTGTTTTCGCTTTTTTGCGATGATTTGAGGTCAGGACGACGATTTTGAGATCTGGTGAGCTCAAAATAAATATTTTGCCAAAACTTGCTCCGCACGGCCCGAAACGTACGTTTTCTTCATTTTTCATAGAAATGCACTGTTTTCGCTTTTTTGCGATGATTTGAGACCAAAACGACGATTTTGAGATCTGGTGAGCTCAAAATGAAGATTTTGCCAAAACTTGCTCCGCACGGCCCGAAACGTACGTTTTCTTCATTTATCGTAGAAATGCACTGTTTTCGCTTTTTGGCGATGATTTGAGGTCAGGACGACGATTTTGAGATCTGGTGAGCTCAAGTGAGACTTTGCCAAAACTTGCTCCGCACGGCCCAAAACGTACGCTTGGTGCATTTTTCATAGAAATGCACTGTTTTCACTTTTTGGCGATGATTAGAGGTCAGGACGACGATTTTGAGATCTGGTGAGCTGAAAAGTGAGATTTTGCCAAAACTTGCTTCGCACGGCCCGAAACGCACGTTTTGTTCATTTTTCATAGAAATGCACTGTTTTCGCTTTTTTGCGATGATTTGAGGTCAGGACGACGATTTTGAGATCTGGTGAGCTCAAAAGTGAGATTTTGCCAAAACTTGCTCTGCACGGCGCGAAACGTACGTTTTGTGCATTTTTCATAGAAATATACTGTTTTCGCGTTTTGCGAAGATTTGAGACCAGTTCGACGATTTTGAGGGCTGGTTAGCTCAAAAGTGAGATTTTGCCAAAACTTGCTTCCCACGGCTCGAAACGCACGTTTTGTTCATTTATCATAGAAATGCACTGTTTTCGCCTTTTTGCGATGATTTGAGACCAAAACGACGATTTTGAGATCTGGTGAGCTCAAAATGAAGATTTTGCCAAAACTTGCTCCGCACGGCCCGAAACGTACGTTTTGTTCATTTATCATAGAAATGCACTGTTTTCGCTTTTTGGCGATGATTTGAGACCAAAACGACGATTTTGAGATCTGGTGAGCTCAAAAGTGAGATTTTGCCAAAACTTGCTCTGCACGGCGCGAAACGTACGTTTTGTGCATTTTTCATAGAAATATACTGTTTTCGCGTTTTGCGAAGATTTGAGACCAGTTCGACGATTTTGAGGGCTGGTTAGCTCAAAAGTGAGATTTTGCCAAAACTTGCTTCCCACGGCTCGAAACGCACGTTTTGTGCATTTTTCATAGAAATGCACTTCTTCGCGTTTTGGCGATGATTTGAGACCAAAACGACGATTTTGAGATCTGGTGAGCTCAAAAGTGAGATTTTGGCAAAACTTGCTCCGCACGGCCCGAAACGTACGTTTTGTTCATTTCTCATAGAAATGCACTGTTTTCGCTTTTTGGCGATGATTTGAGACCAAAACGACGATTTTGAGATCTAATGAGCTCAAAAGTGAGATTTTGGCAAAACTTGCTCCGCACGGCCCGAAACGTACGTTTTGTTCATTTTTTGTAGAAATGCACTGTTTTCGCTTTTTGGCGATGATTTGAGACCAAAACGACGATTTTGAGATCTGGTGAACTCAAAAGTGAGATTTTGCCAAAACTTGCTTCGCACGGCCCGAAACGCACGTTTTGTTCATTTTTCATAGAAATGCACTGTTTTCGCTTTTTTGCGATGATTTGAGGTCAGGACGACGATTTTGAGATCTGGTGAGCTCAAAATAAATATTTTGCCAAAACTTGCTCCGCACGGCCCGAAACGTACGTTTTCTTCATTTTTCATAGAAATGCACTGTTTTCGCTTTTTTGCGATGATTTGAGACCAAAACGACGATTTTGAGATCTGGTGAGCTCAAAATGAAGATTTTGCCAAAACTTGCTCCGCACGGCCCGAAACGTACGTTTTCTTCATTTATCGTAGAAATGCACTGTTTTCGCTTTTTGGCGATGATTTGAGGTCAGGACGACGATTTTGAGATCTGGTGAGCTCAAGTGAGACTTTGCCAAAACTTGCTCCGCACGGCCCAAAACGTACGCTTGGTGCATTTTTCATAGAAATGCACTGTTTTCACTTTTTGGCGATGATTAGAGGTCAGGACGACGATTTTGAGATCTGGTGAGCTGAAAAGTGAGATTTTGCCAAAACTTGCTTCGCACGGCCCGAAACGCACGTTTTGTTCATTTTTCACAGAAATGCACTGTTTTCGCTTTTTTGCGATGATTTGAGGTCAGGACGACGATTTTGAGATCTGGTGAGCTCAAAAGTGAGATTTTGCCAAAACTTGCTCTGCACGGCGCGAAACGTACGTTTTGTGCATTTTTCATAGAAATATACTGTTTTCGCGTTTTGCGAAGATTTGAGACCAGTTCGACGATTTTGAGGGCTGGTTAGCTCAAAAGTGAGATTTTGCCAAAACTTGCTTCCCACGGCTCGAAACGCACGTTTTGTGCATTTTTCATAGAAATGCACTTTTTCGCGTTTTGGCGATGATTTGAGACCAAAACGACGATTTTGAGATCTGGTGAGCTCAAAAGTGAGATTTTGGCAAAACTTGCTCCGCACGGCCCGAAACGTACGTTTTGTTCATTTATCATAGAAATGCACTGTTTTCGCCTTTTTGCGATGATTTGAGACCAAAACGACGATTTTGAGATCTGGTGAGCTCAAAATGAAGATTTTGCCAAAACTTGCTCCGCACGGCCCGAAACGTACGTTTTGTTCATTTATCATAGAAATGCACTGTTTTCGCTTTTTGGCGATGATTTGAGACCAAAACGACGATTTTGAGATCTGGTGAGCTCAAAAGTGAGATTTTGCCAAAACTTGCTCTGCACGGCGCGAAACGTACGTTTTGTGCATTTTTCATAGAAATATACTGTTTTCGCGTTTTGCGAAGATTTGAGACCAGTTCGACGATTTTGAGGTCTGGTTAGCTCAAAAGTGAGATTTTGCCAAAACTTGCTTCCCACGGCTCGAAACGCACGTTTTGTGCATTTTTCATAGAAATGCACTTCTTCGCGTTTTGGCGATGATTTGAGACCAAAACGACGATTTTGAGATCTGGTGAGCTCAAAAGTGAGATTTTGGCAAAACTTGCTCCGCACGGCCCGAAACGTACGTTTTGTTCATTTTTTATAGAAATGCACTGTTTTCGCTTTTTGGCGATGATTTGAGACCAAAACGACGATTTTGAGATCTGGTGAACTCAAAAGTGAGATTTTGCCAAAACTTGCTTCGCACGGCCCGACACGCACGTTTTGTTCATTTTTCATAGAAATGCACTGTTTTCGCTTTTTTGCGATGATTTGAGGTCAGGACGACGATTTTGAGATCTGGTGAGCTCAAAATAAATATTTTGCCAAAACTTGCTCCGCACGGCCCGAAACGTACGTTTTCTTCATTTTTCATAGAAATGCACTGTTTTCGCTTTTTTGCGATGATTTGAGACCAAAACGACGATTTTGAGATCTGGTGAGCTCAAAATGAAGATTTTGCCAAAACTTGCTCCGCACGGCCCGAAACGTACGTTTTCTTCATTTATCGTAGAAATGCACTGTTTTCGCTTTTTGGCGATGATTTGAGGTCAGGAAGACGATTTTGAGATCTGGTGAGCTCAAGTGAGACTTTGCCTAAACTTGCTCCGCACGGCCCAAAACGTACGCTTAGTGCATTTTTCATAGAAATGCACTGTTTTCACTTTTTGGCGATGATTAGAGGTCAGGACGACGATTTTGAGATCTGGTGAGCTGAAAAGTGAGATTTTGCCAAAACTTGCTCCCCACAGCCCGATACGCACCTTTTGTGCACTTTTCGTGGAAATATACTGTTTTCGCTTTTTGGCGATGATTTGAGACCAAAACGACGATTTTGAGATCTGGTTAGCTCAAAAGTGAGATTTTGCCAAAACTTGCTCCGCACGGCCCAAAACGTACGTTTTGTGCATTTTTCATAGAAATGCACTGTTTTCGCTTTTTTGCGATGATTTGAGGTCAGGACGACGATTTTGAGATCTGGTGAGCTCTAAAGTGAGATTTTGCCAAAACGTGCTCCGCACGGCCCAAAACGCACGTTTTGTGCACTTTTCATGGAAATATACTGTTTTCGCTTTTTGGCGATGATTTGAGACCAAAACGACGATTTTGAGATCTGGTGAGCTCAAAAGTGAGATTTTGGCAAAACTTGCTTCGCACGGCCCGAAACATACGTTTTGTGCGTTTTCGTAGAAATGCACTGTTTCCCCTTTTTGGCGATGATTTGAGGTCAAATTTTTTTTTTCGCTTTTTGAAGACTTAGATTGTGAAGAAATATAAGCATTGGAGGTGATTTTAACTGTCCTCTTGACACTAAGCTGGATAAGAAAGGTGGCGTTATGGTACCTAGAAAAATGGTTATAGACAATATTCAATGTTTCCAAAATGAATTGGGCCTTGTTGACGTTTGGAGAATTAAAAATCCGCAATCTAGAAGTTATACTTGGAGCCAAAAATCTCCACCAATTTTCTGTCGTTTAGATTACTGGCTGATATCAAACAACTTACAGGATATTGTAAATACAACCGATCATTCCAGCTATGAAAACTGATCATGCAGCAATTGAGTTGAATCGAACCGACTCCAATCAAAACTTAAAGGGGCCCGGCTTCTGGAAAATGAAGGTCTCTCTTCTTGAAGATCCGAATTATCTGGAAGAATTAAAACAAAATATCCCACTTTGGAAAACAACAAGAAGCGAGAATTTATCAGACGAAAGGTGCATCTGGGATTGTATTAAGTATAATATTCGGAACCATGGTGTTTTCTTCTCGAAAAAGAAAGCCAAAGAAAGATCTGCAATGGAAAAAAAATTACAACAAGTATACGAGGAAGCAACTAAAAAATTCGAACAGGACCCTTCCGACTCTAACCTAAATACTCTAAATGAAGCAAAAGAAACTCTAGAAAGTTATTATGAGGAAAAACCAAGGGGTGTGTAATTATCTGCGCAAGGGCACGATGGCACGAGCATGGCGAGAGAAGTACAAAATACTTTCTAAATTTAGAGAAGGGTAATCACGTCAAAAAACATATAAGAAAACTATAAATAAGTGGTGCCATTACATCTGATCCTTTTGGGATATGAACGAATAAAAACGGTTTTTGCCATAGCTTTTACCAATCAAACGTAACAGATAAGGATAAAGAAAATGGAAACGAATTTTTTAATAATTTGAATATACCAAGATTATCAGAAGAACAAAAACAATCTTGTAAAGGAGAAATATTTGTTGAAGAAATTACAGCCATTCTTAACAGTTTTGGGAGTAACAAATCTCCTGGTAATGATGGAATACTAATAGAATTTTACAAAAGTTGCTGAGAATTAATTTATGATCCATTTATGGAATGTGCGAGGAAGTGTTTCAACCACGGCGAAATGTCTAGCTCTCAAAGAAAACCAATTATAACTCTTCTAGAAAAGCAACATAAATATCGAACTCTCGTTGAAAATTGGAGGCCAATCTCTCTTGTTAACGTGGATGCAAAAATAATTTCAAAAGTGATTGCTTTAAGATTAAAGAAAGTTTTACCGAATATCATACATCATAATCAAACAGGTTATGTTGAAGATCGCTATATTGGTGAGACTATTCGATCAATTTTCGATATAATGGAATTTACAGACAGTTAGAATATTCCAGGTATCTTGATTTTCATTGACTTTAAAAAAGCTTTCGACTCTTTAGAATGGCATTATCTTTTCAGTTGCCTTGAGGCCTTTAATTTTGGCCCCAATTTTATAAATTGGGTCAAAATGTTTTATACAAATTATCAAAGCTGTGTAATAAATAATGGAATGGCATCAGACTATTTTACTTTAGAACGTGGTGTGAGGCAGGGTGATCCCTTGTCCCCCTACCTCTTTATCTTAGCTGTTGAAAGCTTGGCAATCTCCATTCGTCAAAATGTTGATATCAAAGGAATTAAAATAGGAAATTATGAAGCCAAGCTATTGCAATACGCAGACGATACCACAGCAACCCTGTCTGATGAAAATTCTGCAAAAAACGCTATTTGAAGAACTAGAAGTATTTAAGAACTTGTGTGGGTTGGAGATAAATAGTTCTAAAACAGAAGGAATGTGGATTGGTTCGCTTACAAGAAAAGACGAAAAACCGTTTGGTAGTAAATGGCCAAGTGAACCCATTAAAGCTTTAGGAACCTTTTTTACATATGACCTATCATTATTTTACGAAAAAAACTTTCAAGAGAAGGTTGACAGCATAAAGCAGCTCACAACTATATGGTCATCTAGAGGACTGTCCATTTATGGTAAAGTAACTATAATCAAATCATTACTTCTTCCAAAACTAGTTTTTATATCTTCGGTTCTTTCACCTCCAAGTAAAATCATCAAACAAGTAGACAGCTTGATTTTCTCCTTTTTATGGAATGGAAAGGATAAAGTAACAAGGTTCTCTTCAATAAACAGTTTTGAAGACGGTGGCATTAAAATGACAGATATTGAAAGCTTGGTCAAAGCTGTACGATTAGCTTGGCTAAAACGTATTATCAGCGATAACGAAAGTACGTGGAAATTCTACTTGTTGCATCTCCTACGTAATGTTGGTGGTCTTTTGCTTTTTAAATGCAATTATGCAATGGACTATCTTTCAATTAACTCAGTTTTCTACAGAGAACTTTCAGAATGTTGGTTAGAATTTTGAAATCTCTTTTTAGCAAATAAAAAACGGCTCTGTATAATTTGGAATAACAAAGATATAAGAATAGATGCAAAAACCAGTTTTTTATAAATCTTATTATGACTCGGGGATACGTATCATTAAAGATCTCTTGTTCAATCTCGACAATATAGAATCCTTTAATGTAATTAATAACATAGTTGAGAAAGCTAATTTTCTTACATGGACAGGTCTTAGGCGCGCAATTCCTTCTTCTTTGAAAATAATAGAGTACACTACCTTTACAGATAATAGTTATTTTATAAAGGGAAATGAGATTTTTGACATAGTGGAAAGGTAAACGAAAGACTATTATTCTTTAATAATATCAAATAAAGCACAATTACCTAGTAATGCAAAGAATTTAAAACATGATTTTGGCTTATCTGACGAAGACTTAAAAATTGCTTACAACCTTCCCCACTTAACAGCACAATATAAAGTTTTAAATTCAATACTTTACATCAATGCAAAACTTTTTAAAATTGGATATCTCCAGCATGACAAATGTACTTTCTGCAAGACTGAACAGGAAACATTATGTCACTTTCTCTTTTACTGTCGACACTCACATTTGTTGTGGAAAAATGTTGAACAGTATTATTTAACAATAACAAGGGAATTTCACGGGTTGCGTTTACGAGAGGTTATAATTGGAATAACGATGTGAAAATGTCCCTTGTTAAATTATCTGATATTAATTGGTAAATTGTATTTATGGGATTGCAGAAAGAAACTGGTACTTCCAAACACAAAAGGTTTCAAATTTAAAGTAAGAATTATGAAAAATATATTTCACTAAGAATAATAAACTAGAAACCTTTTATGAAAAATGGCCAAAACACATTTTCCCCATTTAATTAAGTTCGTGTGTATGCTTTTGTGTGTATGTTCGTGTGTGTTTTTGTTTTATCTTAGGTTGTACTGTAAATAATTGTCAATTTCTCTTTTATCAACATAATTAAGCATTAATACAAGCCTCATTCAGCAATTGCGCGGCTGTTTTTTGGCTGTAATGTATATAATCTGTGAAATCTTGACAATTGTAAGTATGTCTGTTATGGCGGTTGTTGAGAATATTGTAAATTTTTCTTTTTAAGTAGTACTTTGTAAATAAAGTAAAAAATTATAATAATAATAATAATAATAATAATAATAATAAAAACTGTTTTCGCTTCTTGGCGATGATTTGAGGCCAGTACGACGATTTTGAGATCTGGTGTGCTCAAAAGTAAGATTTTGCCAAAACTTGCTCCGCACGGCCCCAAACTTGCGTTTTGTGCACTTTTCATAGAAATGCACTGTTTTCGCTCTTTTCGATGATTTGAGGCCAGTACGACGATTTTGAGATCTGGAGTGCTCAAAAGTGAGATTTTGCCAAAAGTTGCTCCGCACGGCCCGAAACGTACGTTTTGTGCAGTTTTTACAGAAATGCACTGTTTTCGCTTTTTGGCGATGATTTGAGGTCAGTACGACGATTTTGAAATGCGGTGTGCTGAAAAGTAAGATTTTGCCAAAACTTGCTCTGCACGGCCCCAAACGTGCGTTTTGTGCACTTTTTATGGATATCGCTCTGTTTTCCAGAGTTGGCGATCATTTGAGTCCAGCAGGATGATTTTCAGATCTGGTGTGCTCAAAAGTGAGATTTTTTCTAAAACGTGCTCCGCGCGGCCCCAAAATTTTCATTTTGTGCACTTTTCATATATAGAAAATGCACTTTTTTCGCTTTATGGCGATGATTCGAGGCCAGTACGACGATTTTGAGATCCGGTGTGCTTAAATGTGACATTTTGCGAAAACGTGCTCCGCACGGCCCTAAACGTGTGTTTTACGCAGTTTTCATGCAAATGCACTGCTTTCGCTTTTTGAAGACAGATTGTGAAGAAAATATAATCATTGGAAGTGATTTTAACTGTCCTCTTGACTCTAAGCTGGATAAGAAAGGTGGCGTTATGGTACCTAGAAAAATGGTTATAGACAACATTCAATGTTTCCAAAATGAATTGGGCCTTGTTGACGTTTGGAGAATTAAAAATCCGCAATCTAGAAGTTACACTTGGAGCCAAAAATCTCCACCAATTTTCTGTCGTTTAGATTACTGGCTGATATCAAACAACTTACAGCATGTTGTAAATACAACCGATCATTCCAGCTATAAAAACTGATCATGCGGCAATTGAGCTGAATTGAAGCGACTCCAATCAAAACTTAAAGGGGCCCGGCTTCTGGGAAATGAACGTCTCTCTTCTTGAAGATCCGAATTATCTGGAAGAATTAAAACAAAATATTCCACTTTGGAAAACAACAGGAAGCGAGAATTTATCAGACAAAAGGTGCATCTGCGATTGGATTAAGTATAATATTCGGAACCATGGTGTTTTGTTCTCGAAAAGGAAAGCCAAAGAAAGATCTGCAATGGAAAAAAACTTACAAGTATACGAGGAAGCAACTAAAAAATTCGAACAGGACCCTTCCGACTCTAACCTAAATACTTTAAATGAAGCAAAAGAAACTCTAGAAAGTTATTATGAGGAAAAAACAAGGGGTGTATAATTATTCGCGCAAGGGCACGATGGCACGAGCATGGCGAGAGAAGTACAAAATACTTTCTAAATTTATCGAAGCGTAATCACGTCAAAAAACATATAAGAAAACTATTAATAAGTGGTGCCATTGCATCTGATCCTTTTGGGATACTGAACGAACAAAAACGTTTTTACCATAGCTTTTATCAATCAAACGTAACAGATGAGGATAAAGAAAATGGAAACGAATTTTATAATAATTTGAATATTCCAAGATTATCAGAAGAACAAAAACAATCTTGTAAAGGAGAAATATTTGTTGAAGAAATTAAAGCCATTCTCAACAGTTTTGAGAGTAACAAATCTCCTGGTAATGATGGAATACTAATAGAATTTTACAAAAGTTGCTGAGAATTATTTTGTGATCCATTTATGGAATGTGTGAGGGAGTGTTTCAACCACGGCGAAATGTCTAGCTCTCAAAGAAAAGCAATTATAACTCTTATAGAAAAGCAACATAAATATCGAACTCTCATTGAAAATTGGAGGCCAATCTCTCTTATTAACGTGGATGCAAAAATAATTTCAAAAGTGATTGCTTTAAGATTAAAGAAAGTTTTACCGAATATTATACGTCATAATCAAACAGGTTATGTTGAATATCGCTATATTGGTGAGACTATTCGATCAATTTTCGATATAATGGAATTTACAGACAGTAAGAATATTCCAGGTATCTTGATTTTCATTGACTTAAAAAAAGCTTATCTTAGCTGTTGAAAGCTTGGCAATCTCCATTCGTCAAAATGTTGATATCAAAGGAATTAAAATAGGAAATTATGAAGCCAAGCTATGGCAATACGCAAACGGTACACAGCAACCCTGTCTGATGAAAATTCTGCAAAAACGGTACGTGAAGAACTAGAAGTATTTACGAACTTGAGTGGGTTGGAGATAAGTAGACAGTTTGATTTTCTCCTTTTTATGGAATGGAAAGGATAAAGTAACAAGGTTCTCTTCAATAAACAATTATGAAGACGGTGGCATTAAAATGACAGATATTGAAAGCTTGGTCAAAGCTGTATAAGCTTGGCTAAAACGTATTATCAGCGATAACGAAAGTACGTAGAAATTCTACTTGTTTCATCTCCTACGTAATGTTGGTGGTCTTTTGCTTTTTAAATATAATTATGAAATGGACGATAGTTTAATTAACTCAGTAAAACGATCCTATAGTAAAAAAACAAATGTAGTCTATTAAAAATAAAGCGCAGGATTGCAAGGACTGAAGTGGATTACAGTTTAGCTTGATATCAAAGTTGCCTTTTTTTGCTGGAGAGGCAGTGTCAATCGTGACATTTATCTGAAACCAAAATGCGTGCGTTATAACGGCTTAGTCGGCTTAGAAGAAACGGCTTAGAAGAAATTCTACTTGTTTCATCTCCTACGTAATGTTGGTGGTCTTGCTTTTTAAATGTAATTATGAAATGGACGATAGTTTAATTAACTCAGTAAAACGATCCTATAGTAAAAAACAAATGTAGTCTTTTAGAGATAAAGCGCAGGATTGCAAGGATTGAAGTGGATTACAGTTTTGCTGGAAATCAAAGTTGCCTTTGTTTGCTGTAGAGGCAGTGTCAATAGTCGCATTTATCTGAAACCAAAATGCGTGCGTTATAACGGCTCAGTTTATTTTGAGCTTCTTTACTTCGTTGCATTTGCTAAGTTAATGTTTGTAAGGTGGAAAAATAAATTGTTTCTTTGTCATAACTTATGAGTCATTTGTTGGCTGCTAGGAGAACAATTACGGAGCCTCTTCGTCAATATTTCGGGCATTTTCGGTTTTAGCTATCGCACTTCGTGAATACTTTTCGTAAATGCATACTAATGACACTGTTCCGCCGAAATGGCAAAATGTCGCTTAACTTATTTCCACGTTATATCTTCAAATGACACAACATATACAACTTACTTGGACAAAAAGATCCTAAAGTACAAAACAAAACTAGTCTTTTAGAGATAAAGAGGAGGATTGCAATGATTGAAGTGGATTACAGTTTAGCTGGAAACCAAAATTGCCTTTGTTTGCTGGAGAGGCAGTGTCAATCGTGACATTTATCTGAAACCAAAATGCGTGCGTTATAACGGCTCAGTCTATTTTGAGCTGCTTTACTTCGTTCCATTTGCTTAGACAACGTTTGTAACGTAGAAAACTAAATTGTCATAACTTAGGAGATATTTGTTGGCTCCTAAAAGAAACATTACGGAGCTTCTTCGTCAATATTTCGGGCATTATCGGTTTTAGCCGTCGTACGTTGTGACTACTCTTCGTAAATGCATAGTAATGACACTGTCCCGCCAAAATGACAAAATGTCGCTTAGCTTATTTCCACGTTATATCGCCAAATGACACAAAATATACAACTTAGTTGGATAAAAATATCTCAAAGTACAAAACAAAAGAAGTAGTTTATTGCTAAATCGCAGGATTGCAAGGCTTGAAGTTGATTACAGTTTAGCTGGAAATCAAGGTTTTTTTTGTTGCTGGAGAGGCAGTGTCAATCGTGACTTTTATGTCAAACCAGAATGCGTACGTTATAACGGCTCAGTCTATTTTGAGCTGCTTTACTTCATTCCATTTGCTTAGTCAATGTTTTGTAAGACAGAAAGCTAAACGGTTTGCATGTCATAACTTTTGAGTAAATTGTTGGCTCCCAGGAGAAAAATTACGGGGCCTCTTCGTCAATATTTCGGGCATTATCGGTTTTAGCCATCGAACTTCTTGAATACTGTTCGTAAATGCATACTAATGACACTGCTCCGCCGAAATGGCAATTTGTGGCTCAGCTTATTTCCACTTTACATCGTCATATGGCACAAAATATACAACTTGGTTGGATAAAAATATTCCATAGTACAAAATAAAAGTAGTCTTTTAGAGATAAAGCCCAGGATTGCAAGGATTGAAGTGGTTTATAGTTTTGCTGGAAGTCAAAGTTGCCTTTGTTTGCTGTAGAGGCAGAGTCAAACGTCGCATTTATCTGAAACCAAAATGCGTGCGTTATAATGCCTCAGTTTATTTTGAGGTTCTTTACTTCGTTGCATTTGCTAAGTTAATGTTTGTAAAATGGAAAAATAAATTGTTTGTTTGTCATAACTGATGAGTAATTTGTTAGCTCCTTGGAGAAAAATTCCGGACCCTCTTCGTCAATATTTCGGGCATTTTCGGTTTTAGCCATCGCACTTTGTGAATAGTCTTCGTAAATGCATACTAATGACACTGTTCCGCCGAAGTGGCAAAATGTCGCTTAACTTATTTCCACGTTATATCGACAAATGGCACAAAATGTACAACTTAGTTGGATAAAAAGATCCTATAGTACAAAACAAATGTAGTCTTTTAGAGATAAAGCGCAGGATTGCAAGGATTGAAGTTCTAAAACAGAAGGAATGTGGATTGGTTCGCTTAAAAAAAAGACGAAAAACTGTTCGGTATTAAATGGACAAGTGAACCCATTAAAGCTTTAGGAACTTTTTTTACATATGACCTATCATTATTTTACGAAAAAAACTTTCAAGAGAAGGTTGACAGCATAAAGCTAGACTGTAATCCTCTTCAATCCTTAAAATCCTGCGCTTTATCTCTAAAAGACTACTTTCATTTTGTACTATGGAATATGTTTATGCAACCAAGTTGTATATTTTGTGCCATTTGGCGATGTAAAGTGGAAGTAAGCTAAGCCACAAATTACCATTTCCGCGAGACATTGTCATCAATATGTATTTACGAAGAGTATTCACGAAGTACGAGACTGAAACCGAAAATTAACGAAACAGGGACGAAGAGGCTCCGAAATTTTTCTCATGAGAGCCAACAATTTACTTATAACTTATGACATGCAAACCGTTTAGCTTTCAATCTTACAAAACATTGACTAAGCAAATGGAATAAAGTAAAGCAGCTCAAAATAGACTGAGCCGTTATAACGTACGCATTCTGGTTTCAGATAAATGTCACGATTGACACTGCCTCTCCAGCAAGCAAAGAAAACCTTGATTTCCAGCTAAACTGTAATCCACTTCAATCCTTGCAATCTTGCGATTTAGCAATAAACCACTTCTTTTGTTTTGTACTTTGAGACATTTTTATCCAACCAAGTTGTATATTTTGTGCCATTTGGCGATATAACGTGGAAATAAGCTAAGCGACATTTTGTCATTTTGGCGGGACAGTGTCATTTCTCTGCATTTACGAAGAGTAGTCACGACGTGCGACGGCTAAAACCGATAATGCCCGAAATATTGACGAAGAGGCTCCGTAATTTCTCTCCTAGGAGCCAACAAATATCTGCTAAGTTATGACAAACAAACAATTTAGTTTACTACGTTACAAACGTTGTCTAAGCAAATGGAACGAAGTAAAACAGCTCAAAATAGACTGAACCGTTACAACGCACGCATTTTGGTTTCAGATAAATGTCATGATTGACACTGCCTCTCCAGCAAACGAAGGCAACTTTGGTTTCCAGCTAAACTGTAATCCACTTCAATCCTTGCAATCCTGCGGTTTGTCTCCAAACTTCTATTTTTATTTCGTACTATAGGGTCTTTTTATCGAAGTAAGTTGTATATTTTGTGCCATTTGGCGATATAACGTGGAAATAAGCTTAGCGACATTTTGCCATTTGGGTGGGACAATCTCATCAGTATGCATTTACGAAGACTATTCACGAAGTGCGACGGCTAAAACCGAAAATTCCCGAAATATTTACGAAGAGGCTGCGTAATTTTTCTCCTAGGAGCGAACAAATTTCTCATAAGTTATAACAAACAATTGATTTTACCATGTTACAAACATTAGCTAAGCAAATGCAACAAAGTAAAGCGGCCCAAAATAGACTGAGCCGTTAAAACGCACGCATTTTTATTTTAGATAAATGTCACGATTGACGCTGCCTCTCCAGCAAAAAAAAGTCAACTTTGATATCAAGCTAAACTATAATCCACTTCAATCCTTGCAATCCTGCGCTTTATTTTTAATAGACTACATTTGTTTTTTACTATAGGATATTTTTACTGAGTTAATTAAACGATCGTCCATTTCATAATTACATTTAAAAAGCAAAAGACCACCAACATTACGTAGGAGATGAAACAAGTAGAATTTCCACGTGCTTTCGTTATCGCTGAAAATACGTTTTAGCCAAGCTTATACAGCTTTGACCAAGCTTTCAATATCTGTCATTTTAATGCCACCGTCTTCATAACTGTTTATTGAAGAGAGCCTTGTTACTTTATCCTTTCCATTCCATAAAAAGGAGAAACTCAAACTGTCTACTTGTTTGATGATTTTACTTGGAGGTGAAAGAACCGAAGATATAAAAACTAGTTTTGGAAGAAGTAATGATTTGATTATAGTTACTTTACCATAAATGGACAGTCCTCTAGATGACCATATATTTGTGAGCTGCTTTATGCTGTCAACCTTCTCTTGAAAGTTTTTTTCGTAAAATAATGATAGGTCATATGTAAAAAAGGTTCCTAAAGCTTTAATGGGTTCACTTGGCCATTTAATACCAAACGGTTTTTCGTCTTTTCTTTTAAGCGAACCAATCCACATTCCTTCTGTTTTAGAACTATTTATCTCCAACCCACACAAGTTCTTAAATACTTCTAGTTCTTCAAATAGCGTTTTTTGCAGAATTTTCATCAGACAGGGTTGCTGTGGTATCTATCGTCTGCTTATTGCAATAGCTTGGCTTCATAATTTCCTATTTTAATTCGTTTGATATCAACATTTTGACGAATGGAGATTGCCAAGCTTTCAACAGCTAAGATAAGCTTTTTTTAAGTCAATGAAAATCAAGAGACCTGGAATATTCTTACTGTCTGTAAACTCCATTATATCGAAAATTGATCGAATAGTCTCACTAATATAGCGATATTCAACATAACCTGTTTGATTATGATGTATGATATTCGGTAAAACTTTCTTTAATCTTAAAGCAATCACTTTTGAAATTATTTTTGCATCCACGTTAATAAGAGAGATTGGCCTCCAATTTTCAATGAGAGTTCGATATTTATGTTGCTTTTCTATAAGAGTTATAATTGCTTTTCTGTGAGAGCTAGACATTTCGCCGTGGTTGAAACACTCCCTCACACATTCCATAAATGGATCACAAAATAATTCTCAGCAACTTTTGTAAAATGCTATTAGTATTCCATCATTACCAGGAGATTTGTTACTCTCAAAACTGTTAAGAATGGCTGTAATTTCTTCAACAAATATTTCTCCTTCACAAGATTGTTTTTGTTCTTCTGATAATCTTGGAATATTCAAATTATTATAAAATTCGTTTCCATTTTCTTTATCCTCATCTGTTACGTTTGATTGGTAAAAGCTATGGTAAAAACGCTTTCATTCGTTCAGTATCCCAAAAGGATCAGATGTAATGGCACCACTTATTAATAGTTTTCTTATATGTTTTTTGAAGTGATTACGCTTCTATAAATTTAGAAAGTATTTTGTACTTCTCTCACCATGCTCGTGCCATCGTGCCCTTGCGCGAATAATTATACACCCCTTGTTTTTTCCTCATAATAACTTTCTAGAGTTTCTTTTGCTTCATTTACAGTATTTAGGTTAGAGTCGGAAGGGTCCTGTTCGAATTTTGTAGTTGCTTCCTCGTATACTTGTTGTAATTTTTTTCCATTGCAGATCTTTCTTTGGCGTTCCTTTTCGAGGACAAAACACCATGGTTCCGAATATTATACTTAATCCAATCGCAGATGCACCTTTTGTCTGATAAATTCTCGCATCCTGTTGTTTTCCAAAGTGGAATATTTTGTTTTAATTCTTCCAGATAATTCGGATCTTCAAGAAGAGAGACGTTCATTTTCCAGAAGCCGGGCCCCTTTAAGTTTTGATTGGAGTCGGTTCAATTCAGCTCAATTGCTGCATGATCAGTTTTTATAGCTGGAATGATCGGTTGTATTTACAACATGCTGTAAGTTGTTTGATATCAGCCAGTAATCTAAACGACAGAAAATTGGTGGAGATTTTTGGCTCCAAGTGTAACTTCTAGATTGCGGATTTTTTAATTCTCCAAACGTCAACAAGGCCCAATTCATTTTGGAAACATTCAATATTGTCTATAACCATTTTCCTAGGTACCATAACGCCACCTTTCTTATCCAGCTTAGAGTCAAGAGGACAGTTAAAATCACCTCCAATGATTATATTTCTTCACAATCTAAGTCTTCAAAAAGCGAAAAAAAAACTGACCTCAAATCATCGCCAAAATGCGAAAACAGTGCACTTCTACGAAAACGCACAAAACGCACGTTTGGGGCCGTGCAGAGCACGTTTTGGCAAAATCTTTCTTTCGAGCACACCAGATTTCAAAATCGTCGCGCTGGCCACAAATCATCGCCAAAACACGAAGAGAGTGCATTTCTATACAAAATTCACAAAACGTACGTTTCGGGCCGTGCGCAGCATGTTTTGGCAAAATCTCATTTTTGAGCACACCGGATCTCAAAATCGTCGTACTGGCCTCAAATCATCACCAAAAAGAGAAAACAGTGCATTTCTAAAAAAAATGCACAAAACGTACGTTTCGGGCCGTGCGGAGCAAGTTTTCACAAAATCTCACTTTTTAGCACACCAGATCTCAAAATCGTCGTACTGGCCTCAAATCATCGGCAAAAAGCGAAAACAGTGCATTTCTATGAAAAGTGTACAAAAAGAACGTTTGGGGACGTGCGGAGCAAGTTTTAGCAAAATCTCACTTTTGAGCACAACAGATCTCAAAATTGTGGTACTGACTTCCATCATCGCCAAAGAGCGAAAACAGTGCATTTCTATAACAAATGAACAAAACGTACGTTTCGGGCAGTGCGGAGCAAGTTTTGGCAAAATCCTGCTTTTGAGCACACCAGATCTCAAAATCGTCATACTGACTTCAAATCATCGGCAAAAAGCGAAAACAGTGCATTATGTATTATCTGTAAAGGTAGTGTACTCTATTATTTTCAAAGAAGACGGAATTGTGCTCCTAAGACCTGTCCATGTAAGAAAATTAGCTTTCTCAACTATGTTTTTAATTGCATTAAAGGATTCTATATTGTCGAGATTGAACAAGAGATCTTTAATGATACGTATCCCCGAGTCATAATAAGATTTATAAAAAACTGGTTTCTGCATCTATTCTTATATCGTTGTTATTCCAAATTATACAGAGCCGTTTTTTATTTGCTAAAAAGAGATTTCGAAATTCTAACCAACATTCTGAAAGTTCTCTGTAGAAAACTGAGTTAATTGAAAGATAGTCCATTGCATAATTACATTTAAAAAGCAAAAGACCACCAACATTACGTAGGAGATGCAACAAGTAGAATTTCCACGTACTTTCGTTATCGCTGATAATACGTTTTAGCCAAGCTAATCGTACAGCTTTGACCAAGCTTTCAATATCTGTCATTTTAATGCCACCGTCTTCAAAACTGTTTATTGAAGAGAACCTTGTTACTTTATCCTTTCCATTCCATAAAAAGGAGAAAATCAAGCTGTCTACTTGTTTGATGATTTTACTTGGAGGTGAAAGAACCGAAGATATAAAAACTAGTTTTGGAAGAAGTAATGATTTGATTATAGTTACTTTACCATAAATGGACAGTCCTCTAGATGACCATATATTTGTGAGCTGCTTTATGCTGTCAACCTTCTCTTGAAAGTTTTGTTTAGTAAAATAATGATAGGTCATATGTAAAAAAGGTTCCTAAAGCTTTAATGGGTTCACTTGGCCATTTAATACCAAACGGTTTTTCGTCTTTTCTTTTAAGCGAACCAATCCACATTCCTTCTGTTTTAGAACTATTTATCTCCAACCCACACAAGTTCTTAAATACTTCTAGTTCTTCAAATAGCGTTTTTTGCAGAATTTTCATCAGACAGGGTTGCTGTGGTATCTATCGTCTGCGTATTGCAATAGCTTGGCTTCATAATTTCCTATTTTAATTCCTTTGATATCAACATTTTGACGAATGGAGATTGCCAAGCTTTCAACAGCTAAGATAAAGAGGTAGGGGGACAAGGGATCACCCTGCCTCACACCACGCTCTAAAGTAAAATAGTCTGATGCCATTCCATTATTTATTACACAGCTTTGAATATTTGTATAAAACATTTTGACCCAATTTATAAAATTGGGGCCAAAATTAAAGGCAACTGAAAAGATAATGCCATTCTAAAGAGTCGAAAGCTTTTTTAAAGTCAATGAAAATCAAGATACCTGGAATATTCTTACTGTCTGTAAATTCCATTATATCGAAAATTGATCGAATAGTCTCACCAATATAGCGATATTCAACATAACCTGTTTGATTATGATGTATGATATTCGGTAAAACTTTCTTTAATCTTAAAGCAATCACTTTTGAAATTATTTTTGCATCCACGTTAATAAGAGAGATTGGCCTCCAATTTTCAATGAGAGTTCGATATTCATGTTGCTTTTCTATAAGAGTTATAATTGCTTTTCTTTGAGAGCTAGACATTTCGCCGTGGTTGAAACACTTCCTCGCACATTCCATAAATGGATCATAAATTAATTCTCAGCAACTTTTGTAAAATTCTATTAGTATTCCATCATTACCAGGAGATTTGTTACTCTCAAAACTGTTAAGAATGGCTGTAATTTCTTCAACAAATATTTCTCCTTCACAAGATTGTTTTTGTTCTTCTGATAATCTTGGTATATTCAAATTATTAAAAAATTCGTTTCCATTTTCTTTATCCTCATCTGTTACGTTTGATTGGTAAAAGCTATGGTAAAACCGTTTTTATTCGTTCAGTATCCCAAAAGGATCAGATGTAATGGCACAACTTATTTATAGTTTTCTTATATGTTTTTTGACGTGATAACGCTTCTCTAAATTTAGAAAGTATTTTGTACTTCTCTCGCTATGCTCGTGCCATCGTGCCCTTGCGCGAATAATTACACACCTGTTCGTTTTTCCTCATAATAACTTTCTAGAGTTTCTTTTGCTTCATTTACAGTATTTAGGTTAAAGTCGGAAGGGTCCTGTTCGAATTTTTTAGTTGCTTCCTCGTATACTTGTTGTAAGTTTTTTTCCATTGCAGATCTTTCTTTGGCTTTCCTTTTCGAGAACAAAACACCATGGTTCCGAATATTATACTTATTCAAATCCCAGATGCACCTTTTGTCTGATAAATTCTCGCTTCTTGTTGTTTTCCAAAGTGGAATATTTTGTTTTAATTCTTCCAGATAATTCGGATCTTCAAGAAGAGAGACGTTCATTTCCCAGAAGCCGGGCCCCTTTAAGTTTTGATTGGAGTCGCTTCAATTCAGCTCAATTGCCGCATGATCAGTTTTTATAGCTGGAATGATCGGTTGTATTTACAACATCCTGTAAGTTGTTTGATATCAGCCAGTAATCTAAACGACAGAAAATTGGTGGAGATTTTTGGCTCCAAGTGTAACTTCTAGATTGCGGATTTTTTAATTCTCCAAACGTCAACAAGGCCCAATTCATTTTGGAAACATTCAATATTGTCTATAACCATTTTCCTAGGTACCATAACGCCACCTTTCTTATCCAGCTTAGAGTCAAGAGGACAGTTAAAATCACCTCCAATGATTATATTTCTTCACAATCTAAGTCTTCAAAAAGCGAAAAAAAAACTGACCTCAAATCATCGCCAAAATGCGAAAACAGTGCACTTCTACGAAAACGCACAAAACGCACGTTTGGGGCCGTGCAGAGCACGTTTTGGCAAAATCTTTCTTTCGAGCACACCAGATCTCAAAATCGTCGCACTGGCCACAAATCATCGCCAAAACACGAAGAGAGTGCATTTCTATATAAAATTCACAAAACGTACGTTTCGGGACGTGCGCACCATGTTTTGGCAAAATCTCATTTTTGAGCACACCGCATCTCAAAATCGTCGTACTGGCCTCAAATCATCACCAAAAAGAGAAAACAGTGCATTTCTAAAAAAAATGCACAAAACGTACGTTTCGGGCCGTGCAGAGCAAGTTTTGGCAAAATCTTACTTTTCAGCACACCACATTTCAAAATCGTCGCACTGACCTCAAATCATCGCCAAAAAGCGAAAACAGTGCATTTCTATAAAAACTGCACAAAACGTACGTTTCGGGCCGTGCGGAGCAAGTTTTGGCAAAATCTCACGTTTGAGCACTCCAGATCTCAAAATCGTCGTACTGGCCTGAAATCATCGAAAAGAGCGAAAACAGTGCATTTCCATGAAAAGTGCACAAAACGCAAGTTTGGGGCCGTGCGGAGCAAGTTTTGGCAAAATCTTACTTTTGAGCACACCAGAACTCAAAATCGTCGTACTGGCCTCAAATCATCGCCAAGAAGGGAAAACAGTTTTATTATTATTATTATTATTATTATTATTATTTTTTTTTTACTTTATTTACAAAGAACTACTTAAAAAGAAAAAATTACAATATTCTCAACAACCGCCATAACAGACATACTTACAATTGTCAAGATTTCACAGATTATATACATTACAGCCAAAAAACAGCCGCGCAATTGCTGAATGAGGCTTGTATTAATGCTTAATTATGTTGATAAAAGAGAAATTGACAATTATTTACAGTACAACCTAAGATAAAACAAAAACACACACGAACATACACACAAAAGCATACACAGGAACTTAATTAAAAGGGGAGAATGTGTTTTGGCCATTTTTCATAAAAGGTCTCTAGTTTATTATTCTTAGTGGAAATATCTTTTTCAACTTGGTGTTTAATTCTTACTTTAAATTTGAAACCTTTCGTGTTTGGAAGTACCTGTTTCTTTCTGCAATCCCATAAATACAATTTACCAATTAAAGCATTTCTATGAAAAATGCAAAAAACGTACGTTTCGGACCGTGCGCAGCAACTTTTGGCAAAATCTCACTTTTCAGCTTAACCGATCTCAAAATCGTCGTACTGACCGCAAATCATCGCCCAAAAGCAAAAACAGTGCATTTTTTATGAAAAATGCAAAAAAACGTACGTTTCGGGCCGTGCGGAGCAAGTTTTGGCAAAATCTCACTTTTGAGCACTTCAGATCTCAAAATCGTCGTACTGGCCTCAAATCATCGCAAAAGAGCGAAAACAGTGTATTTCTATGAAAAGTGCACAAAACGCAAAGTTTGGGGCCGTGCGGAGCAAGTTTTGGCTAAAATCTCACTTTTTAGCACACTGGATCTCTTTCATCTAGAAAGTTATTATGAGGAAAAACCAAGGGGTGTGTAATTATTCGCGCAAGGGCACGATGGCACGACCATGGCGAGAGAAGTACAAAATACTTTCTAAATTTAGAGAAGGGTAATCACGTCAAAAAACATATAAGAAAACTATAAATAAGTGGTGCCATTACATCTGATCCTTTTGGGATGCTGAACGAATAAAAACGGTTTTACCATAGCTTTTACCAATCAAACGTAACAGATGAGGATAAAGAAAATGGAAACGAATTTTTTAATAATTTGAATATACCGAGATTATCAGAAGAACAGAAACAATCTTGTGAAGGAGAAATATTTGTTGAAGAAATTACAGCCATTCTTAACAGTTTTGAGAGTAATAAATCTCCTGGTAATGATGGAATACTAATAGAATTTTACAAAAGTTGCTGAGAATTAATTTATGATCCATTTATGGAATGTGCGAGGAAGTGTTTCAACCACGGCGAAATGTCTAGCTCTCAAAGAAAACCAATTATAACTCTTATAGAAAAGCAACATAAATATCGAACTCTCATTGAAAATTGGAGGCCAATCTCTTTTATTAACGTCGATGCAAAAATAATTTCAAAAGTGATTGCTTTAAGATTAAAGAAAGTTTTACCGAATATCATACATCATAATCAAACAGGTTATGTTGAAGATCGCTATATTGGTGAGACTATTCGATCAATTTTCGATATAATGGAGTTTACAGACAGTAAGAATGTTCCAGGTATCTTGATTTTCATTGACTTTAAAAAAGCTTTCGACTCTTTAGAATGGCATTATCTTTTCAGTTGCCTTGAGGCCTTTAATTTTGGCCCCAATTTTATAAATTGGGTCAAAATGTTTTATACAAATATTCAAAGCTCTGTAATAAACAATGGAATGGCATCAGACTATTTTACTTTAGAACTTGGTGTGAGGCAGGGTGAAGCCTTGTCCCCCTACCTCTTTATCTTAGCTGTTGAAAGCTTAGCAATCTCCGTTCGTCAAAATGTTGATATCAAAGGAATTAAAATAGGAAATTATGAAGCCAAGCTATTGCAATACGCAGACGATAGATACCACAGCAACCCTGTCTGATGAAAATTCTGCAAAAACGGATTTTTCCAAAACTTGCTCCGCACGGCCCCAAACTTTGCGTTTTGTGCACTTTTCATAGAAATGCACTGTTTTCGCTCTTTTGCGATGATTTGAGGCCAGTACGACGATTTTAAGATCTGGAGTGCTCAAAAGTGAGATTTTGCCAAAACTTGCTCCGCACGGCCCGAAACGTACTTTTTTTGCATTTTTCATAAAAAATGCACTGTTTTTGCTTTTGGGCGATGATTTGCGGTCAGTACGACGATTTTGAGATCTGTTGAGCTGAAAAGTGAGATTTTGCCACAAGTTGCTGTGCACGGTCCGAAACGTACGTTTTTTGCATTTTTCATAGAAATGCACTGTTTTCGCTTTTTGCGATGATTTGAGGCGAGTACGACGATTTTGAGACCTGGTATGCTAAAAAGTCAGATTTCGCTTAAACTTGCTCCGCACGGCCCCAAACGTGCGTTTTGTGCACTTTTCATAGAAATGCACTATTTTCGCTTTTTCACTATTTTTTCACTACGTTTCGGGCCGTGCGGAGCAAGTTTTGGCAAAATCTCACTTTTGAGCTCACCAGATCTCAAAATCGTCGTTCTGGTATCAAATTATCGCCAAAACGCGAAACAGTGCATTTCTATGAAAAATGCACAAAACGTGCGTTTCGGGCCGTGCGAAGCAAGTTTTGGCAAAATCTTCAATTTGAGCTCACCAGAGCTCAAAATCGTCGTCCTGACCTCAAATCATCGGAAAAAAGCGAAAACAGTGCATTTCTATGAAAAATGCACAAAACGTACGTTTCGGGCCGTGCGGAGCCAGTTTTGGCAAAGCCTCACTTATGAGTTCACGTGAGCTCAAAATCGACGTACTGGCCTCAAATCATGGCCGAAAAGCGAAAAGAGTGTATTTCTATGAAAAGCGCACAAAACGCACGTTTGAGGCCGTGCGGAGCAAGTTTTGGCAAAATCTCACTTTTTAGCACACTGGATCTCAAAATCGTCGTACTGTCCTGAAATCGTGACCAAAAAGCGAAGACAGTGCATTTCTATTAAAAGTGCACAAATTGCACGTTTGGGTCCATGCGGAGAAAGTTTTGGCAAAATCTCACTTTTGAGCACACCCGATCTCAAAATCGTCGTGCTGGCCTCAAACGGGGAATGTCTTTCTCTTCTATGCTGCCCTTTCTGACGTGCATTTGTACATGACGTTGAAGTTTGTAGCCGTAGAAGAAGCAGCCTGTTATCCTACACATCCTCTCGTTATGATGGCTTCTTTTCTTCTGCTCGCTGTCGCTCTTCAGGGGACTTGCTGTTTTCCTTTCTCGTTTTCTTTACGGGCGCTTCGTCATCGCTCCTCAGGGGACTTGCTGTTTTCTTTTTCGTTTTCTTTACGGGCGCTTGGAAATCGCTCTCGCTGTCTGTTGTAAGGGCACTTGCTGTTTTCTCCTTTGCCTTCTTTACAGGTTCATAGTCGCTCTCACTGTCTGTTGGTGTGGCTTTTCTTTTCCTGGACTTCTTCTGTTCCTCGACTCTCTCAATGTCCTTATCTGCATCGCCACCTGTTTGATCTTCGTTTAAGTGAAACTTTTCTGGCGCACAGTCTAGCGTTAACTTGTACATTCCATATAATGTCTCAGTGTCAAGGGCTCTTGAGGCTTGGTAATCTCTCATTGCTGAGAGATCATCGACATGCACCCCAAGGCCCGTTTGGCGCACCTTTGTAGCACCCTCGAGGCTAGGTCATCAATATCTCGTTGCTGAGAGATCCAGGACATGCACCCCAAGGCCCGTTAGGCGCACCTTTGTAGCATTTCAAAGCCGAAAGCATCCGCTGCTTGGTAAAGAACTGCACAGTGGCGATAATCGGAGCGAAACGTGTTCCAGTTAATGTCTTTGTCCTTGTTGTACGGTACTCTGTCTTTTCACCTTCAAGACATCCTTCGCTGCTTGGTCACCATTATAAGCATGATATTATATTATATTATATTATATTATATTATATTATATTATATTATATCATATCATATCATATCATATCATATCAAATCATGTCATGTCATGTCATGTCATGTCATGTCATGTCATGTCATATATATTATATTATATTATATTATATTATATTATATTATATTATATTATATTATATTATATTATATTATATTATATTATATTATATTATATTATATTATATTATATTATATTATATTATATTATATTATATTATATTATATTATATTATATTATATTATATTATATTATATTAGCTTCTGTTGAGGTGTTTTCGCATGTGTACGAGGTTTTGAACTAGAAGCATAAGGTTGAGCCGATATTAAAACCGAGTGTATTCGCAGATAGTATTAAAGTCATGCTATATATCCTGCAAATTTGAATTTCTTTGATGTAATCCCCTCAGAGATATTAACGATCAAATTGCAGCCTCGTGTCCATGTTTGAAAAACTTGTAAACAAGGCTAGAAAGAAACCGTTGAGCCGATAATAACGTCGAGTGTATTGGCAAATACTATTAAAGTCGTTGTATATATCCTGCGAATTTGCCGAAGTGTGATAAAATCCCCTTCAGAGATATTCACGTTCAAAGTATAGCCTCGTTTGCATGTTTGACGCACTTTTGGGTCCGCCATATTGGACAGAATTCAACTGTTAATAACTCGCACGTTTTAAAAGCTGTTTCCTTGATTTTAGCCACACGGTTAGATCACTTTGGGATCTAACTCGATTGATATAAACACTGCCATAAACACAAGATCTGACGCTGTTATTAACGGCTGAAATTTGCAGCTAATTAATTATTCAGTTATTAATTACTCCTGAGCACAATGATGAATTCACGCAAAACTTACACCCACCAAAGTGTTCCTTTCCTGCTGTATCAACTACATCTATCATAAAAGTATAGATAAACCCTCGTCCTTTGTCTCTAAAAGCCATAAAGTGATTTCTTGAGGGGAGGGTTAAATATCTAAAGATAAACTGCTGACTACGCAAAAGCAAACACTTTCGGTTGGGAAAACAGTTTCCTAGAGTAGCACTAGGTCCCTTATGTCATAGTTCTGATAGTTGGTTTGGTCGTGCATAGTCTTAAAAAGGTCTAAATAGAGTACAAATGCCGAGCACAAAAGAGCGTGTACTCACCGCTCCATGGCTTGTCCCTGCTGTGATGACCAGCTTCATGTACGGACACTGATATGTCTTAAAACGTACCTCATCATAACTCCTAAAGTATTACCGCTTTAGACTTCAAATTTAGCAGATAGTGCAAAATTATAAGGTTTGTAGATTGACAGTGTCGATGTCTCATTGTGACGTCATTATGACATCATTGAAAATGGCTAGGAAAAACCATAATTTTTGAGACCTAAAAGGCTACTTTTATTTTGTACTATGGAATCTTTTTATCCAACCAAGTTGTATATTTTGTGCCATTTGGCGATGTAAAGTGGAAATAAGCTTAGCCACAACTTGCCACTACGGCGGATCAGTGTCATTACTATGCATTTACAAAGAGTATCCACGAAATGCGAATCTAAAACTGAAAATATAACGAAACATGGACGAAGAGGCTCCGTAATTTTTCTCCTGGGAGAAAACAATGACTAAGCAAATGGAATGAAGTAAAGCAGCTCAAAATAGACTGAGCCGTTATAACGTACGCATTCTGGTTTCAAATAAATGTCACGATTGACACCGCCTCCAGCAAACAAAGAAAACCTTGATTTCCAGCTAAACTGTAATCCACTTCAATCCTTGCAATCCTGCGATTTAGCAATAAACTACTTCTTTTGTTTTGTACTTTGAGAAAATGTTTATCCAACCAAGTTGTATATTTTGTGCCATTTGGCGATATAACGTGGAAATAAGCTAAGCGACATTTTGTCATTTTGGCGGGACAGTGTCATTACTATGCATTTACGAAGAGTAATCACGACGTGCGACGGCTAAAACCGATAATGGCCGAAATATTGACGAAGGGGCTCCGTAATTTTTCTCCTAGGAGCCAACAAATATCTGCTAAGTTATGACAAACAAACAATTTAGTTTTCTACGTTACAAACGTTGTCTAAGCAAATGGAGCGAAGTAAAGCAGCTCAAAATAGACTGAGCCGTTATAACGTACGCATTCTGGTTTCAGATAAATGTCCTGATTGACACTGCCTCTCCAGCAAACAAAGGCAAGTTTGATTTCCATCTAAACTGTAATCCACTTAAATCCTTGCAATCCTGCCCTTTATCTCTAATCTTCTATTTTTATTTTGTACTATAGGATCCTTTTATCCAACAAAGTCGTATATTTTATGCCATTTTCCGATATAACTTGGTAATAAGTTAAGCGACACTTTGCCATTGCGGCGGGACAGTGTCATTACTATGCATTTACGAAGAGTATTCACGACGTGCGACGGCTAAAACCGATAATGCCCGAAATATTGACGAAGAGGCTCCGTAATTTTTCTCCTAGGAGCCAACAAATATCTGCTAAGTTATGACAAACAAACAATTTAGTTTTCTACGTTACAAAACATTGACTAAGCAAATGGAATGAAGTAGAACAGCTCAAAATAGACTGAGCCGTTATAACTTACGCATTCTGGTTTGAGATAAATGTCACGATTGACACTGCCTCTCCAGCAAACAAAGAAAACCTTGATTTCCAGCTAAACGGTAATCCACTTCAATCCTTGCAATTATCCGATTTAGCAATAAACTACTTCTTTTGTTTTGTACTTTGAGATATTTTTATCCAACCAAGGCGTATATTTTGTGCCATTTGGCGATATAACGTGGAAATAAGTTAAGCGACATTTTGTCATTTTGGCAGGACAGATTCATTACTATGCATTTACGAAGAGTATTCACGACGTGCGACGGCTAAAACCGATAATGCCCGAAATATTGACGAAGAGGCTCCGTAATTTTTCTCCTAGGAGCCAACAAATTACTCATAAGTTATGACAAACAAACAATTTATTTTTCTATTTTATAAACATTAACTTAGCAAATGCAACGAAGTAAAGCGGCCCAAAATAAACTGAGCCGTTATAACGGGAAACAAAGGCAAACAAAGGCAAACAAAGGCAAACAAAGGCAAACAAAGGCAACTTTGATATCAAACTAAACTGTAATCTACTTCAATCCTTGCAATCCTGCGCTTTATCTCTAAAAGACTACATTTGTTTTGTACTATAGGATCTTTTTATCCAAGTAAGTTGTATATTTTGTGCCATTTGAAGATATAACGTGGAAATAACCATAGCGACATTTTGCCATTTCGGTCGGACAATCTCATCAGTATGCATTTACGAAGACTATTCACGAAGTGCGATGGCTAAAACCGAAAATTCCCGAAATATTTACGAAGAGGCTCCGTAATTTTTCTCCTAGGAGCGAACAAATTTCTCATAAGTTATAACAAATAAACAATTGATTTTTCCATCTTACAAACATTAGCTAAGCAAATGCAACAAAGTAAAGCGGCCCAAAATAGACTGAGCCGTTAAAACGCACGCATTTTGCTTTCAGATAAATGTCACGACTGACAATGCCTCTCCTGCGAACAAAGGCAACTTTGATATCATGCAAAACTGTAATCCTTTTGAATCTTTGCAATTCTACGCTTTATCTCTAAAAGACTACATTTGTTTTGTACTATAGGATATTTTCATCCAACTAAGTTGTACATTTTGTGCCATTTGTCGATATAACGTGGAAATAAGTTACGCGACATTTTGCCAATTCGGCGGAACAGTGTCATTAGTATGCATTTACGAAGAGTATTCACGAAGTGCGACGGCTAAAACCGAAAATTGCCGAAGTATTGACGAAGAGGCTCCGTAATTTTTCTCCTAGGAGCGAACAAATTTCTAATAAGTTATAACAAACAAACAATTGATTTTTCCATGTTACAAACATTAGCTAAGCAAATGCAACAAAGTAAAGCGGCCCAAAATGGACTGAGCCGTTAAAACGCACGCTTTTTTATTTTAGATAAATGTTTCATATTGACACTGCCTCTCCAGCAAACAAAGGCAACTTTCATTTCAAGCTAAACTGTTATCCTCTTGAATCCTTGCAATCCTGCGATTTAGGAATAAACTACTTCTTTTGTTTTGTACTTTGAGATATTTTTATCCAACCAAGTTGTATATTTTGTGCCATTTGGCGATATAACGTTGAAATAAGCTAACGAACATTTTGTCATTTTGGCGGGACAGTGTCATTACTATGCATTTACGAAGAGTATTCACGAGGTGCGACAGCTAAAACCGATAATGCCCGAAATATTGATATCAAGCTAACCTGTAATCCACTTCAATCCTTGCAATCCCGCGCTTTATTTTTAATAGACTACATTTGTTTTTTACTATAAGATATTTTTACTGAGTTAATTAAACTATCGTCCATTTCACAGACAGGGTTGCTGTGGTATTGTCTGTGGTATTGTCTGCGTATTGCAATAGCTTGGCTTCATAATTTCTTATTTTAATTCCTTTGATATTAACATTTTGACGAATGGAGATTGCCAAGCTTTCAACAGCTAAGATAAGCTTTTTTTAAGTCAATGAAAATCAAGACACCTGGAATATTCTTACTGTCTGTAAATTCCATTATATCGAAAATTGATCGAATAGTCCCATTAATATAGCGATATTCAACATAACCTGTTTGATTATGATGTATGATATTCGGTAAAACTTTCTTTAATCTTAAAGCAATCACTTTTGAAATTATTTTTGCATCCACGTTAATAAGAGAGATTGGCCTCCAATTTTCAATGAGAGTTCGATATTTATGTTGCTTTTCTATAAGAGTTATAATTGCTTTTCTTTGAGAGGTAGACATTTCGCCGTGGTTGAAACACTCCCTCACACATTCCATAAATGGATCATAAATTAATTCTCAGCAACTTTTGTAAAATTCTATTAGTATTCCATCATTACCAGGAGATTTGTTACTCTCAAAACTGTTAAAAATGGCTGTAATTTCTTCAACAAATACTTCTCCTTCACAAAATTGTTTTTATTCTTCTGATAATCTTGGAATATTCAAATTATTATAAAATTGGTTTGCATTTTCTTTATCCTTATCTGTTACGTTTGATTGGTAAAAGCTATGGTAAAACCGTTTTTATTCCTTCAGTATCCCAAAAGGATCAGATGTAATGGCACCACTTATTAATAGTTTTCTTATATGTGTTTTGACGTGATTACCCTTCTCTAAATTTAGAAAGTATTTTGTACTTCTCTCGCCATGCTCGTACCATCGTGCCCTTGTGCGAATAATTACACACCCCTTGGTTTTTCCTCATAATAACTTTCTAGAGTTTCTTTTACTTCATTTAGAGTATTTAGGTTAGAGTCGGAAGGGTCCTGTTCGAATTTTTTAGTTGCTTCCTCGTATACTTGTTGTAATTTTTTTCCATTGCAGATCTTTCTTTGGCTTTCCTTTTCGAGAACAAAACACCATGGTTCCGAATATTATACTTAATCCAATCGCAGATGCACCTTTTGTCTGATAAATTCTCGCTTCCTGTTGTTTTCCAAAGTGGAATATTTTGTTTTAATTCTTCCAGATAATTCGGATCTTCAAGAAGAGAGACGTTCATTCCCTTTAAGTTTTGATTGGAGTCGGTTCAATTCAACTCAATTGCTGCATGATCAGTTTTTATAGCTGGACTGATCGGCTGTATTTACAACATCCTATAACTTGTTTGAGATCAGCCAGTAATCTAAACGACAGAAAATTGGTGGAGATTTTTGGCTCCAAGTGTAACTTCTAGATTGCGGATTTTTAATTCTCCAAACGTCATCAAGGCCCAATTCATTTTGGAAACATTCAATATTGTCTATAACCATTTTTCTAGGTACCACAACGCCACCTTTCTTATCCAGCTTAGAGTCAAGAGGACAGTTAAAATCACCTCCAATGATTATATTTCTTCACAACCTAAGTCTTCAAAAAGCGAAAAAAAACTGACCTCAAATCATCGCCAAAATGCGAAAACAGTTCACTTCTACGAAATCGCACAAAACGCACGTTTAGGGCCGTGCGGAGCAAGTTTTGGCAAAATCTTACTTTCGAGCACACCAGATCTCAAAATCGTCGCACTGGCCACAAATCATCGCCAAAACGCGAAGAGAGTGCATTTCTATGAAAAATACACAAAACGTACGTTTCGGGCCGGCGGAAGACGTTTTGGCAAAATCTCACTTTTGAGCACCCCGGATCTCAAAATCGTGGTACTGGCCTCAAATCAACGACAAAAAGCGAAAACAGTGCATTTCTTTGAAAAGTGCACAAACCGCACGTTTGGGGCCGTGCGGAGCACGTTTTGGCAAAATCTTACTTTTGAGCACAGCACATCTCAAGATTGTCGTACTGGCCTCAAATCATCACCAAAAAGAGAAAACAGTGCATTTCTATAAAAAATGCACAAAACGTACGTTTCGGGCCGTGCGGAGCAAGTTTTCACAAAATCTTACTTTTTAGCACACCAGATCTCAAAATCGTCGTACTGGCCTCAAATCATCGGAAAAGAGCGAAAACAGTGCATTTCTATGAAAAGTGCACAAAACGTAAGTTTGGGGCCGTGCGGAGCAAGTGTTGGCGAAATCCTGGTTTTGAGCACACCAGATCTCAAAATAGTCATACTGACTTCAAATCATAGGCAAAAAGCGAAAACAGTGCATTATGTATTATCTGTAAAGGTAGTGTACTCTATTATTTTCATAGAAGACGGAATTGCGCGCCTAAGACCTGTCCATGTAAGAAAATTAGCTTTCTCAACTATGTTATTAACTAGCATTAAAGGATTCTATATTGTCGAGATTGAACAAGAGATCTTGATAATATAGTCATAGTCATTGATAGTCATAATAAGATTTATAAAAAACTGGTTTGTGCATCTATTCTTATATCTTTGTTATTCCAAATTATACAGAGCCGTTTTTTATTAGCTAAAAAGAGATTTCGAAATTCTAACCAACATTCTGAAAGTTCTCTGTAGAAAACTGAGTTAATTGAAAGATAGTCCATTGCATAATTACATTTAAAAAGCAAAAGACCACCAACATTACGTAGGAGATGCAACAAGTAGAATTTCCGCGTACTTTCGTTATCGCTGATAATACGTTTTAGCCAAGCTAATCGTACAGCTTTGACCAAGCTTTCAATATCTGTCATTTTAATGCCACCGTCTTCAAAACTGTTTATTGAAGAGAGCCTTGTTACTTTATCCTTTCCATTCCATAAAAAGGAGAAAATCAAGCTGTCTACTTGTGTGATGATTTTACTTGGAGGTGAAAGAACCGAAGATATAAAAACTAGTTTTGGAAGAAGTATTGATTTGATTATAGTTACTTTACCATAAATGGACAGTCCTCTAGATGACCTTATATTTGTTAGCTGCTTTATGCTGTCAACCTTCTCTTGAAAGTTTTGTTTAGTAAAATAATGATAGGTCATATGTAAAAAAGGTTCCTAAAGCTTTAATGGGTTCACTTGGCCATTTAATACCAAACGGTTTTTCGTCTTTTCTTCTAAGCGAACCAATCCACATTCCTTCTGTTTTAGAACTATTTATCTCCAACCCACACAAGTTCTTAAATACTTCTAGTTCTTCAAATAGCGTTTTTGCAGAATTTTCATCAGACAGGGTTGCTGTGGTATCTATCGTCTGCGTATTGCAATAGCTTGGCTTCATAATTTCCTATTTTAATTCCTTTGATATCAACATTTTGACGAATGGAGATTGCTAAGCTTTCAACAGCTAAGATAAAGAGGTAGGGGGACAAGGGATCACCCTGCCTCACACCAAGTTCTAAAGTAAAATAGTCTGATGCCATTCCATTGTTTATTACAGAGCTTTGAATATTTGTATAAAACATTTTGACCCAATTTATAAAATTGGGGCCAAAATTAAAGGCCTCAAGGCAACTGAAAAGATAATGCCATTCTAAAGAGTCGAAAGCTTTTTTAAAGTCAATGAAAATCAAGATACCTGGAATATTCTTACTGTCTGTAAACTCCATTATATCGAAAATTGATCGAATAGTCTCACCAATATAGCGATCTTCAACATAACCTGTTTGATTATGATGTATGATATTCGGTAAAACTTTCTTGAATCTTAAAGCAATCGCTTTTGAAATTATTTTTGCATCCACGTTAATAAGAGAGATTGGCCTCCAATTTTCAACGAGAGTTCGATATTTATGTTGCTTTTCTATAAGAGTTATAATTGGTTTTCTTTGAGAGCTAGACATTTCGCCGTGGTTGAAACACTTCCTCGCACATCCCATAAATGGATCATAAATTAATTCTCAGCAACTTTTGTAAAATTCTATTAGTATTCCATCATTACCAGGAGATTTGTTACTCTCAAAACTGTTAAGAATGGCTGTAATTTCTTCAACAAATATTTCTCCTTCACAAGATTGTTTCTGTTCTTCTGATAATCTTGGTATATTCAAATTATTAAAAAATTCGTTTCCATTTTCTTTATCCTCATCTGTTACGTTTGATTGGTAAAAGCTATGGTAAAACCGTTTTTATTCGTTCAGTATCCCAAAAGGATCAGATGTAATGGCACCACTTACTTATAGTTTTCTTATATGTTTTTTGACGTGATTACCCTTCTCAAAATTTAGAAAGTATTTTGTACTTCTCTCGCCATGCTCGTGTCATCGTGCCCTTGCGCGAATAATTACACACCCCTTGGTTTTTCCTCATAATAACTTTCTAGAGTCTCTTTTGCTTCATTTAGAGTATTTAGGTTAGAGTCGGAAGGGTCCTGTTCGAATTTTTTAGTTGCTTCCTCGTATACTTGTTGTAATTTTTTTCCATTGCAGATCTTTCTTTGGCTTTCCTTTTCGAGAACAAAACACCATGGTTCCGAATATTATACTTAATCCAATCGCAGATGCACCTTTTGTCTGATAAATTCTCGCTTCCTGTTGTTTTCCAAAGTGGAATATTTTGTTTTAATTCTTCCAGATATTCGGATCTTCAAGAAGAGAGACGTTCATTTTCCAGAAGCCGGGCCCCTTTAAGTTTTGATTGGAGTCGGTTCAATTCAACTCAATTGCTGCATGATCAGTTTTTATAGCTGGAATGATCGGTTGTATTTACAACATCCTGTAAGTTGTTTGATATCAGCCAGTAATCTAAACGACAGAAAATTGGTGGAGATTTTTGGCTCCAAGTGTAACTTCTAGATTGCAAGTTTTTAATTCTCCAAACGTCAACAAGGCCCAATTCATTTTGGAAACATTCAATATTGTCTATAACCATTTTTCTAGGTACCATAACGCCACCTTTCTTATCCAGCTTAGAGTCAAGAGGACAGTTAAAATCACCTCCAATGATTATATTTCTTCACAATCTAAGTCTTCAAAAAGCGAAAAAAAACTGACCTCAAATCATCGCCAAAATGCGAAAACAGTGCACTTCTACGAAAACGCATAAAAGGCACGTTTGGGGCTGTGCGGAGCAAGTTTTGGCAAAATGTTACTTTCGAGCACACCAGATCTCAAAATCGTCGCACTGGCCACAAATCATCGCCAAAACGCGAAGAGAGTGCATTTCTATGAAAAATACTCAAAACGTACGTTTCGGGCCGGCGGAGGAAGTTTTGGCAAAATCTCACTTTTGAGCACCCCGGATCTCAAAATCGTGGTACTGGCCTCAAATCAACGACAAAAAGCGAAAACAGTGCATTTCTTTGAAAAGTGCACAAACCGCACGTTTGGGGCCGTGCGGAGCAAGTTTTGGCAAAATCTTACTTTTGAGCACAGCACATCTCAAGATTGTCGTACTGGCCTCAAATCATCGCCAAAAAGCGAAAAGAGTGCATTTCTATACAAAATTCACAAAACGTACGTTTCGGGCCGTGCGCAGCATGTTTTGGCAAAATCTCATTTTTGAGCACACCGGATCTCAAAATCGTCGTACTGGCCTCAAATCATCACCAAAAAGAGAAAACAGTGCATTTCTATAAAAAATGCACAAAACGTACGTTTCGGGCCGTGCGGAGCAAGTTTTCACAAAATCTCACTTTTTAGCACACCAGATCTCAAAATCGTCGTACTGGCCTCAAATCATCGGAAAAGAGCGAAAACAGTGCATTTCTATGAAAAGTGCACAAAACGTAAGTTTGGGGCCGTGCGGAGCAAGTGTTGGCGAAATCCTGGTTTTGAGCACACCAGATCTCAAAATAGTCATACTGACTTCAAATCATAGGCAAAAAGCGAAAACAGTGCATTATGTATTATCTGTAAAGGTAGTGTACTCTATTATTTTCATAGAAGACGGCATTGCGCGCCCAAGACCTGTCCATGTAAGAAAATTAGCTTTCTCAACTATGTTTTTAATTACATTAAAGGATTCTATATTGTCGAGATTGAACAAGAGATCTTAAATGATACGTATCCTCGAGTCATAATAAGATTTATAAAAAACTGGTTTTTGCATCTATTCTTATATCTTTGTTATTCCAAATTATACAGAGCCGTTTTTTATTTGCTAAAAAGAGATTTCGAAATTCTAACCAACATTCTGAAAGTTCTGTGTAGAAAACTGAGTTAATTGAAAGATAGTCCATTGCATAATTACATTTAAAAAGCAAAAGACCACCAACATTAAGCAAGGAGATGCAACAAGTAGAATTTCCACGTACTTTTGTTATCGCTGATAATACGTTTTAGCCAAGCTAATCGTACAGCTTTGACCAAGCTTTCAATATCTGTCACCTTGTTACTTTATCCTTTCCATTCCATAAAAAGGAGAAAATCAAGCTGTCTACTTGTTTGATGATTTTACTTGGAGGTGAAAGAACCGAAGATATAAAAACTAGTTTTGGAAGAAGTAATGATTTGATTATAGTTACTTTACCATAAATGGACAGTCCTCTAGATGACCATATATTTGTGAGCTGCTTTATGCTGTCAACCTTCTCTTGAAAGTTTTTTCGTAAAATAATGATAGGTCATATGTAAAAAAGGTTCCTAAAGCTTTAATGGGTTCACTTGGCCATTTAACACCAAACGGTTTTTCGTCTTTTCTTTTAAGCGAACCAATCCACATTCCTTCTGTTTTAGAAACTATTTATCTCCAACCCACACAAGTTCTTAAATACTTCTAGTTCTTCAAATAGCGTTTTTTGCAGAATTTTCATCAGACAGGGTTGCTGTGGTATCTATCGTCTGCGTATTGCAATAGCTTGGCTTCATAATTTCCTATTTTAATTCCTTTGATATCAACATTTTGACGAATGGAGATTGCCAAGCTTTCAACAGCTAAGATAAGCTTTTTTTTAAGTCAATGAAAATCAAGATACCTGGAATATTCTTACTGTCTGTAAACTCCATTATATCGAAAATTGATCGAATAGTCTCACTAATATAGCGATATTCAACATAACCTGTTTGATTATGATGTATGATATTCGGTAAAACTTTCTTTAATCTTAAAGCAATCACTTTTGAAATTATTTTTGCATCCACGTTAATAAGAGAGATTGGCCTCCAATTTTCAATGAGAGTTCGATATTTATGTTGCTTTTCTATAAGAGTTATAATTGCTTTTCTTTGAGAGGCTAGACATTTCGCCGTGGTTGAAACACTCCCTCACACATTCCATAAATGGATCACAAAATAATTCTCAGCAACTTTTGTAAAATGCTATTAGTATTCCATCATTACCAGGAGATTTGTTACTCTCAAAACTGTTAAGAATGGCTGTAATTTCTTCAACAAATATTTCTCCTTCACAAGATTGTTTCTGTTCTTCTGATAATCTTGGAATATTCAAATTATTATAAAATTCGTTTCCATTTTCTTTATCCTCATCTGTTACGTTTGATTGGTAAAAGCTATGGTAAAAACGCTTTCATTCGTTCAGTATCCCAAAAGGATCAGATGTAATGGCACCACTTATTAATAGTTTTCTTATATGTTTTTTGACGTGATTACGCTCCTATAAATTTAGAAACTATTTTGTACTTCTCTCGCCATGCTCGTGCCATCGTGCCCTTGCGCGAATAATTATACACCCCCTTGTTTTTTCCTCATAATAACTTTCTAGAGTTTCTTTTGCTTCATTTAGAGTATTTAGGTTAGAGTCGGAAGGGTCCTGTTCGAATTTTTTAGTTGCTTCCTCGTATACTTGTTGTAAGGTTTTTTCCATTGCAGGTCTTTCTTTGGCATTCCTTTTCGAGAACAGAACACCATGGTTCCGAATATTATACTTAATCCAATCGCAGATGCACCTTTTGTCTGATAAATTCTCGCTTCCTGTTGTTTTCCAAAGTGGAATATTTTGTTTTAATTCTTCCAGATAATTCGGATCTTCAAGAAGAGAGACGTTCATTTCCCAGAAGCCGGGCCCCTTTAAGTTTTGATTGGAGTCGGTTCAATTCAGCTCAATTGCCGCATGATCAGTTTTTATAGCTGGAATGATCGGTTGTATTTACAACATGCTGTAAGTTGTTTGATATCAGCCAGTAATCTAAACGACAGAAAATTGGTGGAGATTTTTGGCTCCAAGTGTAACTTCTAGATTGCGGATTTTTAATTCTCCAAACGTCAACAAGGCCCAATTCATTTTGGAAACATTCAATATTGTCTATAACATTTTTCTAGGTACCATAACGCCACCTTTCTTATCCAGCTTAGAGTCAAGAGAACAGTTAAAATCACCTCCAATGATTATATCTTCACAATCTTAGTCTTCAAAAAGCGAACAAAAAAACTGACCTCAAATCATCGCCAAAAAGGGAAAAACGTGCACTTCTACGAAAACGCACAAAACGCACGTTTGGGGCTGTGCGGAGCACGTTTTAACAAAATCTTACTTCCGAGCACACCAGATCTCAAAATCGTCGCACTGGTCTCAAATCATCGCCAAAAAGCGAAACAGTGCATTTCTATGAAAAATGCACAAAACATGCGTTTTGGGCCGTGCGGAGCAAGTTTTGCCAAAATCTCACTTTTGAGCTCACTAGATCTCAAAATCGTCGTTTTGGTCTCAAATCAATGCCAAATCATCGCCAAAAAGCGAAAACAGTATATTTCCATGAAAAGTACACAACACAAAACGTACGTTTTGGGCCCGTGCAAAGCAAGTTTTGCCAAAATCTCACTTTTAAGCTCACCAGATTTCAAAATCGTCGTTTTGGTCTCAAATCATCGCCAAAACGCGGAACAGTGCATTTCCATAAAAGTGCACAAAACGTGCGTTTCGGGCCGTGGGGAGCAAGTTTTGGCAAAATCTCACTTTTCAGCTCAGCAGATCTCAAAATCGTCTTTTTGGTCTCAAATCATCGCCAAAAAGCGAAAACAGTATATTTCCATAAAAGTGCACAAAACGTGCGTTTCGAGCCGTGCGAAGCAAGTTTTGGCAAAATCTTCATTTTGAGCTCACCAGATCTCAAAATCGTCGTCCTGACCTCAAATCATCGGAAAAAAGCGAAAACAGTGCATTTCTATGAAAAATGTACAAAACGTACGTTTCGGGCCGTGCGGAGCAAGTTTTGGCAAAGCCTCACTTTTTAGCTAACGAGATGTCAAAATCGTCGTCCTGGCCTCAAATCATCGCAAAAAAGCGAAAACAGTGCATTTCTATGAATAATGAACAAAAACGTACGTTTCGAGCTGTGCGGAGGAAGTTTTGCCAAAATCTCTCTTTTGAACTCACCAGATCTCAAAAATCGTCGTCCTGACCTCAAATCATCGCAAAAAAGGGAAAACAGTGCATTTCTATGAAAAATGAACAAAACGTACGTTTCGGTCCGTGCGGAGCAAGTTTTGCCAAAATCTCACTTTTGAACTCACCAGATCTCAAAATCGTCGTCCTGACCTCAAATCATCGCCAAAAACCGAAAACAGTGCATTTCTATGAAAAATGAACAAAACGTACGTTTCGGGCCGTGCGGAGCAAGTTTTGGCAAAATCTCACTTTGGAGCTCACCAGATCTCAAAATCGTCGTTTTGGTCTCAAATCATCGCCAAAAGCGAAAACAGTATATTTCCATAAAAGTGCACAAAACGTGCGTTTCGGGCTGTGGGGAGCAAGTTTTGGCCAAATCTCACTTTTCAGCTCACCAGATCTCAAAATCGTCTTTTTGGTCTCAAATCATCGCCAAAAAGGGAAAACAGTATATTTCCATGAAAAGTGCACAAAACGTACGTTTCGGGCTGTGGGGAGCAAGTTTTGGCAAAATCTCACTTTTGAGCTCACCAGATCTCAAAATCGTCGTTTTCGTCTCAACTCGTCGCAAAAAAGCGAAAACAGTGCATTTCTATGAAAAATCAACAAAACGTACGTTTCGGGCCGTGCGGAGCAAGTTTTGGCAAAATCTCACTTTTGAGCTCACCAGATCTCAAAATCGTCGTTTTGGTCTCAAATCGTCGCAAAAAAGCGAAAACAGTGCATTTCTATGAAAAATGAAAAAAACGTACGTTTCGGGCCGTGCGGAGCAAGTTTTGGCAAAATCTCACTTTTGAGCTCACCAGATCTCAAAATCGTCGTTTTGGTCTCAAATCATCGCAAAAAAGCGAAAACAGTGCATTTCTATGAAAAATGCACAAAACATGCGTTTCGGGCCGTGCGAAGCAAGTTTTGGCAAAATCTCACTTTTGAGCTCACCAGATCTCAAAATCGTCGTTTTGGTCTCAAATCCTCGCCAAAAAGCGAAAACAGTATATTTCCATGAAAAGTGCACAAAACGTGCGTTTGGGCCTGTGGGGAGCAAGTTTTGGCAAAATCTCACTTTTCAGCTCACCAGATCTCAAAATCGTCGTCCTGACCTCAAATCATCGCAAAAAAGCGAAACAGTGCATTTCTATGAAAAATGAACAAAACGTACATTTCGGGCCGTGCGGAGCAAGTTTTGGCAAAATCTCACTTTTGAGCTCACCAGATCTCAAAATCGTCGTTTTGGTCTCAAATCATCGCCAAAAAGCGAAAACAGTGCATTTCTATGAAAAATGAACAAAACGTACGTTTCGGGCCGTGCGGAGCAAGTTTTGCCAAAAGCTCACTTTTGAGCTCACCAGATCTCAAATCGTCGTTTTGGTCTCAAATCATCGAGAAAACGCGAAAAAGTGCATTTCTATGAAAAATGCACAAAACGTGCGTTTCGAGCCGTGGGAAGCAAGTTTTGCCAAAATCTCACTTTTGAGCTAACCAGATCTCAAAATCGTCGAACTGGTCTCAAATCATCGCAAAACGCGAAAACAGTATATTTCTATGAAAAATGCACAAAACGTACGTTTCGGGCCGTGCGGAGCAAGTTTTGGCAAAATCTCACTTTTGAGCTCACCAGATCTCAAAATCGTCGTCCTGACCTCAAATCATCGCAAAAAGCGAAAACAGTGCATTTCTATGAAAAATGAACAAAACGTACGTTTCGGGCCGTGCGGAGCAAGTTTTGGCAAAATCTCACTTTTGAGCTCACCAGATCTCAAAATCGTCGTTCTGGTATCAAATTATCGCCAAAACGCGAAACAGTGCATTTCTATGAAAAATGCACAAAACGTGCGTTTCGGGCAGTGCGAAGCAAGTTTTGGCAAAATCTTCCATTTGAGCTCACCAGAGCTCAAAATCGTCGTCCTGACCTCAAATCATCGGAAAAAGCGAAAACAGTGCATTTCTATGAAAAATGCACAAAACGTACGTTTCGGGCCGCGCGGAGCCAGTTTTGGCAAAGCCTCACTTATGAGTTCACGTGAGCTCAAAATCGACGTACTGGCCTCAAATCATGGCCGAAAAGCGAAAAGAGTGTATTTCTATGAAAAGCGCACAAAACGCACGTTTGAGGCCGTGCGGAGCAAGTTTTGGCAAAATCTCACTTTTTAGCACACTGGATCTCAAAATCGTCGTACTGTCCTGAAATCGTGACCAAAAAGCGAAGACAGTGCATTTCTATTAAAAGTGCACAAATTGCACGTTTGGGTCCATGCGGAGAAAGTTTTGGCAAAATCTCACTTTTGAGCACACCAGATCTCAAAATCGTCGTCCTGACCTCAAATCATCGCAAAAAGCGGAAAACAGCTGCCTTTCTACTGAAAAATGAACAAAACGTACGTTTCGGGCCGTGCGGAGCAAGTTTTGGCAAAATCTCACTTTTTCAGCTCACCAGATCTCAAAATCGTCGTCCTTTTCGTTTTCTTCACGGGCGCTTGGAAATCGCTCTCGCTGTCTGTTGTAAGGGCACTTGCTGTTTTCTCCTTTGCCTTCTTTACAGGTTCGTAGTCGCTCTCACTGTCTGTTGGTGTGGCTTTTCTTTTCCTGGACTTCTTCTGTTCCTCGACTCTCTCAATGTCCTTATCTGCATCGCCACCTGTTTGATCTTCGTTTAAGTGAAACTTTTCTGGCGCACAGTCTAGCGTTAACTTGTACATTCCATATAATGTCTCAGTGTCAAGGGCTCTTGAGGCTTGGTAATCTCTCATTGCTGAGAGATCATCGACATGCACCCCAAGGCCCGTTTGGCGCACCTTTGTAGCACCCTCGAGGCTAGGTCATCAATATCTCGTTGCTGAGAGATCCAGGACATGCACCCCAAGGCCCGTTAGGCGCACCTTTGTAGCATTTCAAAGCCGAAAGCATCCGCTGCTTGGTAAAGAACTGCACAGTGGCGATAATCGGAGCAAAACGTGTTCCAGTTAATGTCTTTGTCCTTGTTGTACGGTACTCTGTCTTTTCACCTTCAAGACATCCTTCGCTGCTTGGTCACCATTATAAGCATGATATTATATTATATTATATTATATCATATCATATCATATAATATCATATCAAATCATGTCATGTCATGTCATGTCATGTCATATATATTATATTATATTATATTATATTATATTATATTATATTATATTATATTATATTATATTATATTATATTATATTATATTATATTATATTATATTATATTAGCTTCTGTTGAGGTGTTTTCGCATGTGTACGAGGTTTTGAACTAGAAGCATAAGGTTGAGCCGATATTAAAACCGAGTGTATTCGCAGATAGTATTAAAGTCATGCTATATATCCTGCAAATTTGAATTTCTTTGATGTAATCCCCTCAGAGATATTAACGATCAAATTGCAGCCTCGTGTCCATGTTTGAAAAACTTGTAAACAAGGCTAGAAAGAAACCGTTGAGCCGATAATAACGTCGAGTGTATTGGCAAATACTATTAAAGTCGTTGTATATATCCTGCGAATTTGCCGAAGTGTGATAAAATCCCCTTCAGAGATATTCACGTTCAAAGTATAGCCTCGTTTGCATGTTTGACGCACTTTTGGGTCCGCCATATTGGACAGAATTCAACTGTTAATAACTCGCACGTTTTAAAAGCTGTTTCCTTGATTTTAGCCACACGGTTAGATCACTTTGGGATCTAACTCGATTGATATAAACACTGCCATAAACACAAGATCTGACGCTGTTATTAACGGCTGAAATTTGCAGCTAATTAATTATTCAGTTATTAATTACTCCTGAGCACAATGATGAATTCACGCAAAACTTACACCCACCAAAGTGTTCCTTTCCTGCTGTATCAACTACATCTATCATAAAAGTATAGATAAACCCTCGTCCTTTGTCTCTAAAAGCCATAAAGTGATTTCTTGAGGGGAGGGTTAAATATCTAAAGATAAACTGCTGACTACGCAAAAGCAAACACTTTCGGTTGGGAAAACAGTTTCCTAGAGTAGCACTAGGTCCTTATGTCATAGTTTGATAGTTGGTTTGGTCGTGCATAGTCTTAAAAAGGCCTAAATAGAGTACAAATGCCGAGCACAAAAGAGCGTGTACTCACCGCTCCATGGCTTGTCCCTGCTGTGATGACCAGCTTCATGTACGGACACTGATATGTCTTAAAACGTACCTCATCATAACTCCTAAAGTATTACCGCTTTAGACTTCAAATTTAGCAGATAGTGCAAAATTATAAGGTTAGTAGATTGACAGTGTCGATGTCTCATTGTGACGTCATTATGACATCATTGAAAATGGCTAGGAAAAACCATAATTTTTGAGACCTAAAAGGCTACTTTTATTTTGTACTATGGAATCTTTTTATCCAACCAAGTTGTATATTTTGTGCCATTTGGCGATGTAAAGTGGAAATAAGCTTAGCCACAACTTGCCACTACGGCGGATCAATGTCATTACTATGCATTTACAAAGAGTATCCACGAAATGCGAATCTAAAACCGAAAATATAACGAAACATGGACGAAGAGACTCCGTAATTTTTCTCCTGGGAGAAAACAATGACTAAGCAAATGGAATGAAGTAAAGCAGCTCAAAATACACTGAGCCGTTATAACGTACGCATTCTGGTTTCAAATAAATGTCACGATTGACACCGCCTCCAGCAAACAAAGAAAACCTTGATTTCCAGCTAAACTGTAATCCACTTCAATCCTTGCAATCCTGCGATTTAGCAATAAACTACTTCTTTTGTTTTGTACTTTGAGAAAATGTTTATCCAACCAAGTTGTATATTTTGTGCCATTTGGCGATAGAACGTGGAAATAAGCTAAGCGACATTTTGTCATTTTGGCGGGACAGTGTCATTACTATGCATTTACGAAGAGTATTCACGACGTGCGACGGCTAAAACCGATAATGCCCGAAATATTGACGAAGAGGCTCCGTAATTTTTCTCCTAGGAGCCAACAAATATCTGCTAAGTTATGACAAACAAACAATTTAGTTTTCTACGTTACAAACGTTGTCTAAGCAAATGGAGCGAAGTAAAGCAGCTCAAAATAGACTGAGCCGTTATAACGTACGCATTCTGGTTTCAGATAAATGTCCTGATTGACACTGCCTCTCCAGCAAACAAAGGCAAGTTTGATTTCCATCTAAACTGTAATCCACTTAAATCCTTGCAATCCTGCCCTTTACCTCTAATCTTCTATTTTTATTTTGTACTATAGGATCCTTTTATCCAACAAAGTCGTATATTTTATGCCATTTTCCGATATAACTTGGAAATAAGTTAGGCGACAGTTTGCCATTGCGGCGGGACAGTGTCATTACTATGCATTTACGAAGAGTATTCACGACGTGCGACGGCTAAAACCGATAATGCCCGAAATATTGACGAAGAGGCTCCGTAATTTTTCTCCTAGGAGCCAACAAATATCTCCTAAGTTATCACAAACAAACAATATAGTTTTCTACGTTACAAACGTTGTCTAAGCAAATGGAGCGAAGTAAAGCAGCTCAAAATAGACTGAGCCGTTATAACGTACGCATTCTGGTTTCAGATAAATGTCCTGATTGACACTGCCTCTCCAGCAAACAAAGGCAACTTTGATTTCCATCTAAACTGTAATCCACTTCAATCCTTGCAATCCTGCGATTTAGCAATAAACTGCTTCTTTTGTTTTGTACCTTGAGATATTTTTATCCAACCAAGGCGTATATTTTGTGCCATTTGGCGATATAACGTGGAAATAAGTTAAGCGACATTTTGTCATTTTGGCAGGACAGATTCATTACTATGCATTTACGAAGAGTATTCACGACGTGCGACGGCTAAAACCGATAATGCCCGAAATATTGACGAAGAGGCTCCGTAATTTTTCTCCTAGGAGCCAACAAATTACTCATAAGTTATGACAAACAAACAATTTATTTTTCTATTTTATAAACATTAACTTAGCAAATGCAACGAAGTAAAGCGGCCCAAAATAAACTGAGCCGTTATAACGGCAAAAAAAGCAAACAAGGATAAACAAAGGCAAACAAAGGCAAACAAAGGCAAACAAAGGCAAACAAAGGCAAACAAAGGCAACCAAAGGCAACTTTGATATCAAGCTAAACTGTAATCCACTTCAATCCTTGCAATCCTGCGCTTTATCTCTAAAAGACTACATTTGTTTTGTACTATAGGATCTTTTTATCCAACTAAGTTGTACATTTTGTGCCATTTGTCGATATAACGTGGAAATAAGTTAAGCGACATTTTGCCACTTCGGCGGAACAGTGTCATTAGTATGCATTTACGAAGTGCGATGGCTAAAACCGAAAATGCCCGAAATATTGACGAAGAGGCTCCGGAATGTTTCTCCTAGGAGCCAACAAATTACTCATAAGTTATGACATGCAAACCGTTTAGCTTTCTATCCTACAAAACATTGACTAAGCAAATGCAACGAAATAAAGCAGCTCAAACTAGACTGAGCCGTTAAAACCGAAAAAGCCGTCTAAAACCGAAAATGCCCGAAATATTGACGAAGAGGCTCCGTAATGTTTCTCCTAGCAGCCAGCAAATGACTCATAAGTTATGACAAACAAACAATTTATTTTTCCACCTTACAAACATTAACTTAGCAAATGCAACGAAGTAAAGAAGCTCAAAACAAACTAAGCCGTTATAAAGCACGCATTTTGGTTTCAGATAAATGCGACGATTGACACTGCCTCTACAGCAAACAAAGGCAACTTTGATTTCCAGCAAAACTGTAATCCACTTCAATCCTTGCAATCCTGCGCTTTATCTCTAAAAGACTACTTTTATTTTGTACTATGGAATATTTTTATCCAACCAAGTTGTATATTTTGTGCCATTTGGCGATGTAAAGTGGAAATAAGCTAAGCCACAAATTGCCATTTCGACGGAACAGTGTCATTAGTATGCATTTACGAAGAGTATTCACGAAGTGCGACGGCTAAAACCGAAAATGCCCGAAATATTGACGAAGAGGCCCCGTAATTTTTGTCCTGGAAGCCAACAATTTACTCAAAAGTTATGACATGCAAACTGTTTAGCTTTCTGTCTTACAAAACATTGACTAAGCAAATGGAATGAAGTAAAGCAGCTCAAAATAGACTGAGCCGTTATAACGTACGCATTCTGGTTTCAGATAAACGTCACGATTGACACTGCCTCTCCAGCAAACAAAGAAAACCTTGATTTCCAGCTAAACTGTAATCCACTTCAAGCCTTGCAATCCTGCGATTTAGCAATAAACTACTTCTTTTGTTTTGTACTTTCAGATATTTTTATCCAACCAAGTTGTATATTTTGTGCCATTTGGCGATATAACGTGGAAATAAGCTAAGCGACATTTTGTCATTTTGGCGGGACAGTGTCATTACTATGCATTTACGAAGAGTATTCACGACGTACGACGGCTAAAACCGATAATGCCCGAAATATTGACGAAGAGGCTCCGTAATGTTTCTTTTAGGAGCCAACAAATATCTCCTAAGTTATGACAAACAAACAATTTAGTTTTCTACGTTACAAACGTTGTCTAAGCAAATGGAACGAAGTAAAGCAGCTCAAAATAGACTGAGCCGTTATAACGCACGCATTTTGGTTTCAGATAAATGTCACGATTGACACTGCCTCTCCAGCAAACGAAGGCAACTTTGATATCAAGCTAAACTGTAATCCACTTCAATCCTTGCAATCCTGCGCTTTATCTCTAAAACACTACATTTGTTTTGTACTATAGGATCTTTTTATCCAAGTAAGTTGTATATTTTGTGCCATTTGAAGATATAACGTGGAAATAACCATAGCGACATTTTGCCATTTCGATCGGACAATCTCATCAGTATGCATTTACGAAGACTATTCACGAAGTGCGATGGCTAAAACCGAAAATTCCCGAAATATTTACGAAGAGGCTCCGTAATTTTTCTCCTAGGAGCGAACAAATTTCTCATAAGTTATAACAAACAAACAATTGATTTTTCCATCTTACAAACATTAGCTAAGCAAATGCAACAAAGTAAGGCGGCCCAAAATAGACTGAGCCGTTAAAACGCACGCATTTTGCTTTCATATAAATGTCACGATTGACAATGCCTCTCCTGCAAACAAAGGCAACTTTGATATCAAGCTAAACTGTAATCCACTTCAATCTTTGCAATCCTACGCTTTATCTCTAAAAGACTACATTTGTTTTGTACTATAGGATCTTTTTATCCAACTAAGTTGTAATTTTGTGCCATTTGTCGATATAACGTGGAAATAAGTTACGCGACATTTTGCCACTTCGGCGGAACAGTGTCATTAGTATGCATTTACGAAGAGTATTCACGAAGTGCAATGGCTAAAACCGAAAATGCCCGAAATAAATAAATCAATAAATTAAATAATGGTTTAATATCAGCGTTTCCACAAAGGTGGCTCTTCATCTGGTATAAACTACAATAATATTGAAAATATTAAATAATACATAAAAACAATACAATTTAATATGAAGACAAAAAAAATTTAAATTATGTTTAACTAATTTAATATGTACAGCTAATTAATATTGACCAAGAGGCTCCGTAATGTTTCTCCTAGGAGCCAACAAATGACCCATAAGTTATGACAAGCAAACCTTTTAGCTTTTTATCTTACAAACATTGACTAAGCAAATGGAACGAAGTAAAGAAGCTCCAAAAAGACTGAGCCGTTATAACGTACGCATTCTGGTTTCAGATAAATGTCCGGATTGACACTGCCTCTCCAGCAAACAAGGCAACTTTGATTTCCATCTAAACTGTAATCCACTTCAATCCTTGCAATCCTGCCCTTTATCTCTAATCTTCTATTTTTATTTTGTACTATAGGATCATTTTATCCAACAAAGTTGTATATTTTGTGCCATTTTGCGATATAACTTGGAAATAAGTTAAGCGACACTTTGCCATTGCGGCGGGACAGTGTCATTACTATGCATTTACGAAGAGTATTCACGAAGTGCGAGGCTAAAACAGAAAATTCCCGAAGAATGGCAAAAAGGGCTCCGTAATTTTACTCCTAGGAGCCAACAACTGACTCATAGGTTATAACAAGCAAACCTTTTAGTTTTCTATCTTACAAACATTGACTAAGCAAATGCAACGAAGTAAAGCAGCTCAAAATAGACTGAGCCGTTATAACGTACGCATTCTGGTTTCAGGTAAATGTCACGATTGACACTGCCTCTCCTGCAAACAAAGGCAACTTTCATTTCAAGCTAAACTGTTATCCTCTTGAATCCTTGCAATCCTGCGATTTAGCAATAAACTACTTCTTTTGTTTTGTACTTTGAGATATTTTTATCCAACCAAGTTGTATATTTTGTGCCATTTGGCGATATAACGTTGAAATAAGCTAACGAACATTTTGTCATTTTGGCGGGACAGTGTCATTGCTATGCATTTACGAAGAGTATTCACGACGTGCAACGGCTAAAACCGATAATGCCCGAAATATTGACGAAGAGGCTCCGTAATTTTTCTCCTAGGAGCCAACAAATATCTCCTAAGTTATCACAAACAAACAATATAGTTTTCTACGTTACAAACGTTGTCTAAGCAAATGGAGCGAAGTAAAGCAGCTCAAAATAGACTGAGCCGTTATAACGTACGCATTCTGGATTCAGATAAATGTCCTGATTGACACTGCCTCTCCAGCAAACAAAGGCAACTTTGATTTCCATCTAAACTGTAATCCACTTCAATCCTTGCAATCCTGCGATTTAGCAATAAACTGCTTCTTTTGTTTTGTACCTTGAGATATTTTTATCCAACCAAGGCGTATATTTTGTGCCATTTGGCGATATAACGTGGAAATAAGTTAAGCGACATTTTGTCATTTTGGCAGGACAGATTCATTACTATGCATTTACGAAGAGTATTCACGACGTGCGACGGCTAAACCCGATAATGCCCGAAATATTGACGAAGAGGCTCCGTAATTTTTCTCCTAGGAGCCAACAAATTACTCATTAGTATGCATTTACGAAGTGCGATGGCTAAAACCGAAAATGCCCGAAATATTGACGAAGAGGCTCCGGAATGTTTCTCCTAGGAGCCAACAAATTACTCATAAGTTATGACATGCAAACCGTTTAGCTTTCTATCCTACAAAACATTGACTAAGCAAATGCAACGAAATAAAGCAGCTCAAACTAGACTGAGCCGTTAAAACCGAAAAAGCCGTCTAAAACCGAAAATGCCCGAAATATTGACGAAGAGGCTCCGTAATGTTTCTCCTAGCAGCCAGCAAATGACTCATAAGTTATGACAAACAAACAATTTATTTTTCCACCTTACAAACATTAACTTAGCAAATGCAACGAAGTAAAGAAGCTCAAAACAAACTGAGCCGTTATAAAGCACGCATTTTGGTTTCAGATAAATGCGACGATTGACACTGCCTCTACAGCAAACAAAGGCAACTTTGATTTCCAGCAAAACTGTAATCCACTTCAATCCTTGCAATCCTGCGCTTTATCTCTAAAAGACTACTTTTATTTTGTACTATGGAATATTTTTATCCAACCAAGTTGTATATTTTGTGCCATTTGGCGATGTAAAGTGGAAATAAGCTAAGCCACAAATTGCCATTTCGACGGAACAGTGTCATTAGTATGCATTTACGAAGAGTATTCACGAAGTGCGACGGCTAAAACCGAAAATGCCCGAAATATTGACGAAGAGGCCCCGTAATTTTTGTCCTGGAAGCCAACAATTTACTCAAAAGTTATGACATGCAAACTGTTTAGCTTTCTGTCTTACAAAACATTGACTAAGCAAATGGAATGAAGTAAAGCAGCTCAAAATAGACTGAGCCGTTATAACGTACGCATTCTGGTTTCAGATAAACTGTCACGATTGACACTGCCTCTCCAGCAAACAAAGAACACCTTGATTTCCAGCTAAACTGTAATCCACTTCAATCCTTGCAATCCTGCGATTTAGCAATAAACTACTTCTTTTGTTTTGTACTTTGAGATATTTTTATCCAACCAAGGCTATATTTTGTGCCATTTGGCGATATAACGTGGAAATAAGTTAAGCGACATTTTGTCATTTTGGCAGGACAGATTCTATTACTATGCATTTACGAAGAGTATTCACGACGTGCGACGGCTAAAACCGATAATGCCCGAAATATTGACGAAGAGGCTCCGTAATTTTTCTCCTAGGAGCCAACAAATTACTCATAAGTTATGACAAACAAACAATTATTTTTCTATTTTATAAACATTAACTTAGCAAATGCAACGAAGTAAAGCGGCCCAAAATAAACTGAGCCGTTATAACGGCAAAAAAAGCAAACAAGGATAAACAAAGGCAAAACAAAGGCAAACAAAGGCAAACAAAGGCAAACCAAAGGCAACTTTGATATCAAGCTAAACTGTAATCCACTTCAATCCTTGCAATCCTGCGCTTTATCTCTAAAAGACTACATTTGTTTTGTACTATAGGATCTTTTTATCCAACTAAGTTGTACATTTTGTGCCATTTGTCGATATAACGTGGAAATAAGTTAAGCGACATTTTGCCACTTCGGCGGAACAGTGTCATTAGTATGCATTTACGAAGTGCGATGGCTAAAACCGAAAATGCCCGAAATATTGACGAAGAGGCTCCGGAATGTTTCTCCTAGGAGCCAACAAATTACTCATAAGTTATGACATGCAAACCGTTTAGCTTTCTATCCTACAAAACATTGACTAAGCAAATGCAACGAAATAAAGCAGCTCAAACTAGACTGAGCCGTTAAAACCGAAAAAGCCGTCTAAAACCGAAAATGCCCGAAATATTGACGAAGAGGCTCCGTAATGTTTCTCCTAGCAGCCAGCAAATGACTCATAAGTTATGACAAACAAACAATTTATTTTTCCACCTTACAAACATTAACTTAGCAAATGCAACGAAGTAAAGAAGCTCAAAACAAACTAGAGCCGTTATAAAGCACGCATTTTGGTTTCAGATAAATGCGACGATTGACACTGCCTCTACAGCAAACAAAGGCAACTTTGATTTCCAGCAAAACTGTAATCCACTTCAATCCTTGCAATCCTGCGCTTTATCTCTAAAAGACTACTTTTATTTTGTACTATGGAATATTTTTATCCAACCAAGTTGTATATTTTGTGCCATTTGGCGATGTAAAGTGGAAATAAGCTAAGCCACAAATTGCCATTTCGACGGAACAGTGTCATTAGTATGCATTTACGAAGAGTATTCACGAAGTGCGACGGCTAAAACCGAAAATGCCCGAAATATTGACGAAGAGGCCCCGTAATTTTTGTCCTGGAAGCCAACAATTTACTCAAAAGTTATGACATGCAAACTGTTTAGCTTTCTGTCTTACAAAACATTGACTAAGCAAATGGAATGAAGTAAAGCAGCTCAAAATAGACTGAGCCGTTATAACGTACGCATTCTGGTTTCAGATAAACGTCACGATTGACACTGCCTCTCCAGCAAACAAAGAAAACCTTGATTTCCAGCTAAACTGTAATCCACTTCAAGCCTTGCAATCCTGCGATTTAGCAATAAACTACTTCTTTTGTTTTGTACTTTCAGATATTTTTATCCAACCAAGTTGTATATTTTGTGCCATTTGGCGATATAACGTGGAAATAAGCTAAGCGACATTTTGTCATTTTGGCGGGACAGTGTCATTACTATGCATTTACGAAGAGTATTCACGACGTACGACGGCTAAAACCGATAATGCCCGAAATATTGACGAAGAGGCTCCGTAATGTTTCTTTTAGGAGCCAACAAATATCTCCTAAGTTATGACAAACAAACAATTTAGTTTTCTACGTTACAAACGTTGTCTAAGCAAATGGAACGAAGTAAAGCAGCTCAAAATAGACTGAGCCGTTATAACGCACGCATTTTGGTTTCAGATAAATGTCACGATTGACACTGCCTCTCCAGCAAACGAAGGCAACTTTGATATCAAGCTAAACTGTAATCCACTTCAATCCTTGCAATCCTGCGCTTTATCTCTAAAACACTACATTTGTTTTGTACTATAGGATCTTTTTATCCAAGTAAGTTGTATATTTTGTGCCATTTGAAGATATAACGTGGAAATAACCATAGCGACATTTTGCCATTTCGATCGGACAATCTCATCAGTATGCATTTACGAAGACTATTCACGAAGTGCGATGGCTAAAACCGAAAATTCCCGAAATATTTACGAAGAGGCTCCGTAATTTTTCTCCTAGGAGCGAACAAATTTCTCATAAGTTATAACAAACAAACAATTGATTTTTCCATCTTACAAACATTAGCTAAGCAAATGCAACAAAGTAAGGCGGCCCAAAATAGACTGAGCCGTTAAAACGCACGCATTTTGCTTTCATATAAATGTCACGATTGACAATGCCTCTCCTGCAAACAAAGGCAACTTTGATATCAAGCTAAACTGTAATCCACTTCAATCTTTGCAATCCTACGCTTTATCTCTAAAAGACTACATTTGTTTTGTACTATAGGATCTTTTTATCCAACTAAGTTGTAATTTTGTGCCATTTGTCGATATAACGTGGAAATAAGTTACGCGACATTTTGCCACTTCGGCGGAACAGTGTCATTAGTATGCATTTACGAAGAGTATTCACGAAGTGCAATGGCTAAAACCGAAAATGCCCGAAATAAATAAATCAATAAATTAAATAATGGTTTAATATCAGCGTTTCCACAAAGGTGGCTCTTCATCTGGTATAAACTACAATAATATTGAAAATATTAAATAATACATAAAAACAATACAATTTAATATGAAGACAAAAAAAATTTAAATTATGTTTAACTAATTTAATATGTACAGCTAATTAATATTGACCAAGAGGCTCCGTAATGTTTCTCCTAGGAGCCAACAAATGACCCATAAGTTATGACAAGCAAACCTTTTAGCTTTTTATCTTACAAACATTGACTAAGCAAATGGAACGAAGTAAAGAAGCTCCAAAAAGACTGAGCCGTTATAACGTACGCATTCTGGTTTCAGATAAATGTCCGGATTGACACTGCCTCTCCAGCAAACAAGGCAACTTTGATTTCCATCTAAACTGTAATCCACTTCAATCCTTGCAATCCTGCCCTTTATCTCTAATCTTCTATTTTTATTTTGTACTATAGGATCATTTTATCCAACAAAGTTGTATATTTTGTGCCATTTTGCGATATAACTTGGAAATAAGTTAAGCGACACTTTGCCATTGCGGCGGGACAGTGTCATTACTATGCATTTACGAAGAGTATTCACGAAGTGCGAGGCTAAAACAGAAAATTCCCGAAGAATGGCAAAAAGGGCTCCGTAATTTTACTCCTAGGAGCCAACAACTGACTCATAGGTTATAACAAGCAAACCTTTTAGTTTTCTATCTTACAAACATTGACTAAGCAAATGCAACGAAGTAAAGCAGCTCAAAATAGACTGAGCCGTTATAACGTACGCATTCTGGTTTCAGGTAAATGTCACGATTGACACTGCCTCTCCTGCAAACAAAGGCAACTTTCATTTCAAGCTAAACTGTTATCCTCTTGAATCCTTGCAATCCTGCGATTTAGCAATAAACTACTTCTTTTGTTTTGTACTTTGAGATATTTTTATCCAACCAAGTTGTATATTTTGTGCCATTTGGCGATATAACGTTGAAATAAGCTAACGAACATTTTGTCATTTTGGCGGGACAGTGTCATTGCTATGCATTTACGAAGAGTATTCACGACGTGCAACGGCTAAAACCGATAATGCCCGAAATATTGACGAAGAGGCTCCGTAATTTTTCTCCTAGGAGCCAACAAATATCTCCTAAGTTATCACAAACAAACAATATAGTTTTCTACGTTACAAACGTTGTCTAAGCAAATGGAGCGAAGTAAAGCAGCTCAAAATAGACTGAGCCGTTATAACGTACGCATTCTGGTTTCAGATAAATGTCCTGATTGACACTGCCTCTCCAGCAAACAAAGGCAACTTTGATTTCCATCTAAACTGTAATCCACTTCAATCCTTGCAATCCTGCGATTTAGCAATAAACTGCTTCTTTTGTTTTGTACCTTGAGATATTTTTATCCAACCAAGGCGTATATTTTGTGCCATTTGGCGATATAACGTGGAAATAAGTTAAGCGACATTTTGTCATTTTGGCAGGACAGATTCATTACTATGCATTTACGAAGAGTATTCACGACGTGCGACGGCTAAACCGATAATGCCCGAAATATTGACGAAGAGGCTCCGTAATTTTTCTCCTAGGAGCCAACAAATTACTCATTAGTATGCATTTACGAAGTGCGATGGCTAAAACCGAAAATGCCCGAAATATTGACGAAG